>NW_026844589.1:23622738-23739610 GCF_025583915.1 Anolis sagrei ordinatus
CTGAAGGTTGGCTCTGCATCTCGTGGTGCCAGAGCGCAGTCTGTTCAGCGCCTTCCAAGTCACCCAGTCTTCCATGTGCCCAGGGGGGAGTCTCTCATCTGGTATCAGCCATGGATTGAGGTGCTGGGTTTGGGCCTGCCACTTTTGGACTCTCGCTTGCTGGGGTGTTCCAGCGAGTGTCTCTGTAGATCTAAGAAAACTATGTCTTGATTTAAGTCGTTGACGTGCTGGCTGATACCCAAACGGGATGAGCTGGAGATGTCACTGCCTTGGTCCTTTCAATATTGGCTGCAACTTCCCGGCAGATGTCAGGTGGTGCAATACCAGCTAAGCAGTGTAATTTCTCCAGTGGTGTGGGGCGCAGACATCCTATGATAATGCGGCATGTCTCATTAAGAGCCACATCCACTGTTTTAGTGTGGTGAGATGTGTTCCACACTGGGCATGCGTACTCAGCAGCAGAGTAGCATAGCGCAAGGGCAGATGTCCTCACTGTGTCTGGTTGTGATCCCCAGGTTGTGCCAGTCAGCTTTCGTATGATGTTGAGCCCAAATAGATCAGTACAACAACAACAACAACAATACAACAATAAATAAACTCATAAATAAGCAGTAAACATCAACAATAACACCACGACACATTAAAAGAACCTATGGCAGGGCCAAGTGTAATAATTAAAATTGTTAAAAAATACTGGGCATGACCAGGTGAAATAGGATAGGGAAAGGTATTATTATTATTATTATTATTATAACTTTATTTGTACCCCGCTAGCATCTCCCAAGGGATTCGATGCGGCTTACAATAGGCCGGAACCCAACACAATACAACAACACAATACATAGCAAATAAAACAGTTAAAGCAGAAAACAATAGCAATAGCAATACAACAGGACATTATTAAAAAACTGAGCCGGCCGGAGTGGGGTACAGGGTTAAAAAGTGCTGAAGTGTTGGAGGTATATGGGATTAAAATATAAGTGCAGTGTGCGGTGAGGGTGATCTTGACACTACTAAAGTGCTTCTGGGCTTTGGTAGTGGGGTTCCTAATCTGAGAAGGCACGTTGGAACAGCCAGGTTTTCAGGTTCTTTCTGAAAACCGCCAAAGTAGAGGCCTGTCTGAGATCTTTCGGGAGGGCATTCCAGAGGCGGGGAGCCACCACAGAGAAGGCCCTGTCCCGCGTCCCCACCAAACGTGCCTGCGACGCGGGCGGGATCACGAGCAGGGCCTCTCCTGATGACTGGAGTGAACGTGTGGGTTCGTAGACTGTGATGCGGTCACGCAGGTAGGGTGGTCCCAAACCGTTCAGGGCTTTGTAGGTAAGCACCTGCACCTTAAATTGGGCTCGGAAAATAAACGGTTTTCCCCTGATATTAAGTCCAGTCATGTCCAACTCTGGTGCTCATCTCCATTTCTAAGCCGAAGAGCCGGCATTGTCCGTAGACACCTCCAAGGTCATGTGGCCAGCATGACTGCACGGAGCATCGCTACCTTCCCGCCGGAGTGATACCTATTGATCTACTCACATTTGCATGTTTTTGGACTGTTAGGTTAGCAGAAGCTGGGGCTAACTCCTGTAGAGTAGAAAAAACAGCTTTAAGAGCAAGAAGCCAGCTTAAGGTCCGTACCTGCCTGCAGCACCTCTCCTCTAGAGTAAGAAACAGCTTTAAGAATTTGCCTCCTTTAAATGCCTTGGGAAAAGAGTGTGTGGCATGCAGACCCAGGAGAGAAAGTGTGCGCCCACCTGCAGCACCTCTCCTCTAGAGTAGAAGCAGCTTAAATACATAAAATGGCAGGAAGGGGAGCCTGGAAAGCCCCCCCCCCCCCCCCGTCAATAATGGTCCAATAGAAAACGGATCTTTTGGTACCCCAGAGTAAAAACAGATATCTGCACTTCCAAATTCAGGACGCTCCCAAAAATTGGAAAGCCAGGACACAAAATGGATCAAGGTTTACCTAGATTGCACAAGACTAATAATAATAATAATAATAATAATAATAATAATAATAATAATAATAATGATAATGCCAGCTGCAGAAGCCCACCTTACTGGGATCTGCACGCATTATTCGCCGATACATCACATAGTCCTAGTCACTTGGGAAGTGTCCGACGTGTGATCCAATTCAAGAGTCAGCAGAGTGTCTGCTGTGGACTCATCTTGTTGTGATGATGATGATGATGATGATGATGATGATGATGATGCAAGAAGATCACACAGACAGACTACAAGCAGAGGCATAACACCGTTGCTCAGATGATTCATTGGAACTTGTGCCACAAATACCATCTGCCTGCGACAAAGAACTGGTGGGATCACAAGCCGGAAAAAGTTACACAAAATGAACATGTCAAGCTACTCTGGGACTTCTGAATTCAGACTGACAGAGTTTTGGAGCACAATACTCCTGACTTCACAATCATGTTAAAAAACAAAGTATGGATCGCCAATGTTGCAATCACAGGTGACAACAGGATTGAAGAGAAACAACTGGAAAAGCTGTCGTCATCATGTCAGGAGTGACTTGAGAAACTGCAAGTCGCTTCTGGTGTGAGAGAATTGGCCGTCTGCAAGGACGTTGCCCAGGGGACGCCTGGATGATTTGATGTTTTTATCATCCTTGTGGGAGGTTTCTCTCATGTCTCCACATGAAGAGCTGGAGCTGATAGAGGGAGCTCATTCACCTCTCCCCAGATTTGAACCTGCAACCTGTTGGTCTGCAGTCCTGCTGGCACAGGGGTTTAACCCACTGCGCCACTGGAAAAGCTGACACAATATGAAGATTTAAAGATCAAACTGCAAAGACTCTGGCACGAACAAGTAAAGATGGTCCCAGTGGTGATCGGCACACTGGGTGCAGTGCCTAAAAACCTTGGCCTGCACTTAAACACAATCGGCGCTGACAAAATTACCATCTGCCAGCTGCAAAAGGCCACCTTACTGGGATCTGCTCGCATTATTTGCCAATACATCATACAGTCCTAGACACTTGGGAATGTGATCCAATACAACAGCCAGCTATGGACTCATCTTGTTGTATTTCTAATAATAATAATAGAATCATAGAATCAAAGAGTTGGAAGAGACCTCATGGGCCATCCAGTCCAACCCCATTCTGCCAAGAAGCAGGAATATTGCATTCAAATCACACCTGACAGATGGCCATCCAGCCTCTGTTTAAAAGCTTCCAAAGAAGGAGCCTCCACCACACTCTGGGGCAGAGAGTTCCACTGCTGAACAGCTCTTGCAGTCAGGAAGTTCTTCCTCATGTTCAGATGGAATCTCCTCTCTTGTAGGTTGAAGCCTTTGTTCCGCGTCCTAGTCTCCAAGGAAGCAGAAAACAAGCTTGCTCCCTCCTCCCTGTGGCTTCCTCTCACATATTTATACATGACTATCATATCTCCTCTCAGCCTTCTCTTCTTTAGGCTAAACATGCCCAGCTCCTTAAACCGCTCCTCATAGGGCTTGGTCTCCAGACCCTTATAATAATAATAATAATAATAATAATAATAATAATAATAATAATAATTTTGTGATATGAAATCCAGCATATAGATCTCGTTTGCTGTGACAAACTGTACTTTTGTGTCAGTAAAATAATAATAATAATAATAGAGAGAGAGTTCCAGTGGCATGACTTCCAGTTAAGTGAGAGTCTACTGTATTATAATCATCAGCCAATACAACTTTGTCTCCTTTTCATGCTTTCAGAAAGCATCCAGTTGAATCCAATCATAAATGAAAAAGTGCCAAAATCTCTCTCTTTGACTCACTCTTTGCCAAAAGTCTCCTTTTCCCTTGTTTACATGCTTGGAGAATCCCCAAGAGATCTCAAATAATATTTTATTTTATATTTTAATAAATGAACTGATGGGCTTGGTTGCTTTATGGTGTGTTTTCATGCCCGAAGAAGCCATTATTTGGAGAATGAGATGCCCTTGGCTTTCTTGGTGCAATCAGTCAGGATCTGGTGTGCGCCTTACAGCATCCGCCTCTCCATCTGGACGGACTGTCCTTTTAAACAAGAGAGACTGTTGGCAGCTTCAGCCCTCCGTCCTTCCAGCCATCCATCTTCACAGCTAAGTGTGAAAGCAACACAAACTCTGGCTTCTCTGAGTTCCCTCTCTCTAAATCTCTCTATTCCCCATTTCCGACGTCTGAATATTTAATGTCTCAAAGAAGTTAAAGCTTCTAATGCAAATGTTGATTAATAACAAAGAGGTTGAGGACTTCTGCACACTGCGAGTTCCTTTTTATCTCTGGGAGGAAAGGAGACTTTGGGCAGAGGGGAAAAAAGAATATATGTTCTTATCTCTCCAGCTCACAGGCTTCAAAGGGAAGGCTTGGAGAAACGAATGAAGAGGATGCTGTTTGGAGGACAAGGCAACAGGCCCAAAGCTGGACTCAGTGACAGGGCGACTTAGAAGGCACAAGAAATGGTTTGTCCTTGAAGCAAAGCAGGTTAGAAAGTGAAGGCTGCTTTGAAAGCCTGGATTGGAGAGGATTCCAAGCTTCCCAAAAAGACTCTCTGCCTGTGCATTGTTAAAATTAGTTTGCAATCCCTGGCCCAACAACACATATGGTGACCTATGCCAAACCTATTGCAGAGTTTGCTTGAAGAGGGTTAAATACATTAGATGGCGGTCATTCTGACCCTTCTTATGTGTGTATGTACCTCCAAGACACTGGCTGAAGCATTGCCTGAACATCAAGCAAAAAGTGGGTGCTAGAAACAATATCATACGAAAGCTGACTGGCACAACTTGGGGATCACAACCAGATACAGTGAAGACATCTGCCCTTGCGCTGTGCTACTCTGCTGCTGAGTATGCATGCCCAGTGTGGAACACATCTCACCACACTAAAACAGTAGATGTGGCTCTTAATGAGACATGCCGCATTATCACAGGGTGTCTGCACCCCACACCACTGGAGAAATTACACTGCTTAGCCGGTATTGCACCACCTGACATCCGCCGGGAAGTGGCAGCCAATAGTGAAAGGACCAAGGCAGAGACATCTCCAGCTCATCCCCTGTTTGGGTATCAGCCAGCACGTCAACGACTTAAATCCAGACATAGTTTTCTAAGATCTACAGAGACACTCGCTGGAACACCTCAGCAAGCGAGAGTCCAAAAGTGGCAGGTTCAAACCCAGCACCTCAACCAATGGCTGATACCAAATGAGAAACTCCCCCCTGGGCACACAGAAGACTGGGCGACTTGGAAGGCGCTGAACAGACTGCGCTCTGGCACCACGAGATGCAGAGCCAACCTTCAGAAATGGGGCTACAAAGTGGAATCCTCGACATGCGAGTGTGGAGAAGAGCAAACCACTGACCACCTGCTGCAATGCAACCTGAGCCCTGCCACATGCACCATGGAGGACCTTCTTGCAGCAACACCAGAAGCACCCCAAGTGGCCAGATACTGGTCAAAGGACATTTAATCAACTACTAAACTCACACATTTTGTATTTTCTCTGTTTGTTTGCTTTGTTCTGTTAGAAATGTAATATAACTGACTGGCTACCCTGACACGAGAAATAAAAAATAAACTGGTTGTCTTTAGATAACCCCACGAATCTCACCAGGATTTCTTAAGCAAGGAATACTGAGAGACATTCTCCAGGTTCCTTCCTCTGAAATAGAGCTAACAGCATATAATATTCTTAGGTATCTAGTAGGCATGGTTAGGTACCATCGGAATCTTCGTAATTCGGAATAAATTCGGAAAAAATTACCTTTTTGATTTTGAACTTTCTTGGGAAACCAGAAGTCCCTCTGCCCTTCCGAAGCTAGTCTCGCCATTTATCTTCCGACTCAGGAAGAGAGTTGGAAGTGACTCAGCATTTGTAGGCAAGTTGTTTGCAAGCAGCTTGCATGCTGAGGGGAGAAGTTTTGGGGAGGGTTGGGTCTGGAGAACAAGCCTTATGAAGAGCGGCTTAAAGAGCTGGGCATGTTTAGCCTGATGAAGAGAAGGCTGAGAGGAGATATGATAACCATGTATAAACAAGGGAGTAAGCTTGTTTTCTGCTGCCCTGGAGACTAGGGTGCAAGGGAACAATGGCTTCAAACTACAAGAAAGGAGAACAAGCCCTATGAAGAGCGGCTTAAAGAGCTGGGCATGTTTAGCCTGAACATCTGAACATGAGGAAGAATTTCCTGACTGTGAGAGCTGTTCAGCAGTGGAACTCTCTGCCCCAGAGTGTGGTGGAGGCTCCTTCTTTGGAAGCTTTTAAACAGAGGCTGGATGGCCATCTGTCAGGGGTGATTTGAATGCAATATTCCTGCTTCTTGGCAGGGGGTTGGACTGGACGACCCATGAGGTCTCTTCCAACTCTATGATTCTATGATTCTATTCTATGATTCTACGACAATGCAAATGTACAACATAAGGAAATAACAATAAAATATAAACAATAAAATAAAATAAAATACAAGAAACATTATAAATAAACAAATCAGACAATATAAAATCACAATATTTGATCACAGAGAATTAATCATAGTGGGCAGGGCCATTTGCAAGGATTAAAAGTTTAAAAACACTGGGCGAGAGAGCAATATAATGTATCTGGACAGAGGGTCCATGGGACGAAGTAGGGTTTAATTGCACTAACAGGTAAAATAAAGTGCTTCCAAGGGCATTTATGCAGGGAATGGTCTGGTCAGGGGGTTATTGTTCATTATGTCTTTCCCACCAAAGCAGTACCTATTTATCTACTCACATTTGCATGTTTTCAAACTGCTAGGTTGACAGGAGCTAGGTATAACAGTGGGAGCTCACCTCATCCCGCGTATTTGAACTAGCAACCTTCAGCTCTGGACTGGATGGCCCATGAGGTCTCTTCCAACTCTATGATTCTATGAGGGGTGGGATTTTGGCACGACAGCCATTGCACTATATAAAGGGCAGCACGTAGGTCAGAGGCACACTGTGCGCTCGGGAAGGAAAGGGGAAAGAGAAAGGGAAGGGAGGTTGGAAGAACGGGGCAAGCGGAGAAGGGCTGGGAGCACGGCTGTTGCCTGTGTGCCTTGCAGCTACTTGTGTGTTGTAGATGTTGGGGTTGCGGGGGAGAGAAGAGCAGGGCAGGGCAACAGAGAACCAAGGCAGGGATAAGGGCTGTTGATTGCCTGGGCTGCCTTGCAGCCACTTGTGTGTGTCTGCTGTTGAGGTTTCGGATGGATGGGCAATGCATGGGTGGGCATAATATTGGGGCATGAGGATGCACTTTGTTTCGTTAGTTTGCCTTGTGTTGCCAAATAGTCAAAATATTACCTTCCTAAAGTTGTGAAAACAACTTCCAAAAGCCAAAAAAGGCCTCTGTCTGCTGTGTGTGTCCTTAGTTTATTTGTGTTGCTACTGAGGAGACTACAAGAGAGGAGATTCCATCTGAACATGATGAGGAAGAACTTCCTGACTGTGAGAGCCGTTCAGCAGTGGCACTCTCTGCCCCAGAGTGTGGTGGAGGCTCCTTCTTTGGAAGCTTTTAAACAGGGGCTGGATGGCCATCTGTCAGGGGTGATTTGAATGCAATATTCCTGCTTCTTGGAAGGGGGTTGGACTGGATGGCCCATGAGGTCTCTTCCAACTCTTTGATTCTATGATTCTATGAGACACTGCAAATCCCATGCTTTAAAGTCTTATGCATTGCGCAATCGCGTCCGCCATTAACGAAGCAAATCAGAAATTTTGGAAAGTTCCGCAACGCCACCTACATCCGAAACGAATTTTGAACCATTTTTTAAATCAAACAAGCCTAGTATCTAGTACTGATCCTGTTTACCTTCCCCTTTTCAGCAACAATAATTTGGTGGCACATTCCTATGTCCTTCAGGAAGCTCAGAGAGATTCTCAGAAGCTTCCTGAGCAGTCTTTAGTCCAAATACTAGCCTGCATTGTTTCAAGATAAAGGATTGGCAAGTAGGCTTGTACATTTTGGGTTTCTGCTATCCGTTTCTGCTTGCTGGATACCAGAAGCCCCCCATAGCAGAAGCCTCCACCACACTCTGGGGCAGAGAGTTCCACTGCTGAACGGCTCTCACAGTCAGGAAGTTCTTCCTAATGTTCAGCTGGAATCTCATTTCTTGTAGTTTGAAGCCATTGTTCCATGTCCTAGTCTCCAGGGAAGCAGAAAACAAGCTTGCTCCCTCCTCCCTGTGGCTTCCTCTCACATATTTATACATGGCTATGTATACATATATTTATACATGGCCTGTTTACCTCTCCGAACGTATTCTCCCCTATGGACCATCAAGATTATTAAGATCATCTGGAGAGGCCCTGCTCTCAGTCCCACTGGCCTCACAAGCGCGTCTGGTGGGGACGAGGGACAGGGCCTTCTCAGTGGTGGCCCCGCAACTCTGGAACTCTCTCCCACCGGAGATCAGAACCGCCCCTTCTATCCTGACTTTTAGGAAACAGGTGAAGACGTGGTTATGGAGACAGGCTTTTGATGAGTGAGACAACACCCTAAGACATGGATGGAAGATGATGTATAATTGTTTTTTAGTATGACGACTGACCACTGTAGTTTTGGATATATTTGTTTTTTAATGTGTTATTGTAATATGAACTATGATGTTTTTACCGATTGTATGTGTTTTTATGGTTGGAAACCGGTCTGAGTCCCTCAAAAGAGGTGAGAAGGTCAGTATATAAAACTCATTAGGCCTGGGTAACAACGGAAAAATTTGTTTCTAAAATCTATTCGTTTTTTGGGGTTTTTTGCGTTTCGATATTTAAAAGAATTCCGAAATTTTCTTTTAAAAAGTTTGATATTTACGAAATTTCGTAAATGTAAAAAAATTACAAAACAATAACGAATCGATTTCGAAACAATAACGAATCGATTCGTTAATGGCGGACGCGACCGCGAAATACGCTAAAAAACCTCCAAATGGGACAGGGGGAACTTCTGAAGCTTCCCTCTCCCTCTGTTGTTGACTGTTGGTGTGATATTATAATATTTTTTCACTAATTAAACAACTATAAAACTTGCCCCAGACATGCGGAAATAATAACGAAATGACTTCAAACCAATAACGAAACGAATACATAACGAATCTGAAGCATTTACGAAACGAATTTAAAAATTCGTTTCGTTTTTAAGTTGCTCCAGAATGGTTCGTTATCGCTTCGTATAAAAAAAATAACGAATTTTTAACGAATTACGAATTAACGAAACGAAACTGCCCAGCCCTAATAAATATGTCTCCAGGGAAGCAGAAAACAAGCCTGCTCCCTCCTCCCTGTGACTTCTTCTCCCATATTTATACATGGCTATCATATCTCAGCCTTCTCTTCTTCAGGCTAAACATGCCCAGCTCCTTAAGCCGCTCCTCATAGGGCTTGTTCTCCAGACCCTTGATCATTTTATGGCTGCCGATCCAATTCCGAGCACAATTCAAAGTACTGGTTTTGACCTACAAAACCCTATACGGTTCCGGCCCAGTGTATTTGTCCGAACGGATCTCCCTCTACATCCCACCTCGAAGTTTAAGATCTTCTGGGGAGGCCCTGCTCTCGACCCCGCCAGTGGCACAAGTGAGGCTGGCGGGGACGAGGAGCAGGGCCTTCTCACCTGTGGAACTCACTCCCCGGGGAGATCAGATCGACGACTTCCCTTCTAGCGTTTAGGAAAAAACTAAAGACCTGGATGTGGGACCAAGCTTTTGGCCATGCTGACAACTGATCAAAGGACCTATCGATAGACAAGGACAATGGAATGGAAGATAGTTTTTATGATTTTATTAGGTATTGATGTTTTATTTTAATTGTTGAATTGTTATATTTTGTATTGTTTGTTGTGTGATTTGGGCATCTAATTGTGCCTTTCCTGTAAGCCGCCCTGAGTCCCCCCCGGGGTGAGAAGGGTGGGGTATAAGTAGATGAAATAAATAAATAAATAATAAATTTTAGTCGCCCTCATCTGGACACATTCCAGCTTGGTATCCCTACGAATGTCCCAGTTCTCAAACACTTTGTACTTCATTTGGAAAAAAAGCTGCACTTGCAGAGCTCGGGCAGTGTTGTATTTCAGTGTCAATGTTGACTTTTGTGGAGAGGTGGCTGCCAAGGGAGCGGAAATGGTCAACATTTTCTAATGTTACACCATTAAGCTGTATTTCTGGCATTAGAGAGGGATTGGCTGGTGACTGCTGGACGAGCACTTTGGTTTTCTTAATGTTCAATGACAGGCTGAGCTTCTTGTATGCTTCTGCGAAGGTGTATAGAGTGGCTTGTGTGAGTATAATTAGAGCTGGGACATGAGTGCTGTGTCCCTGGGCATCTGGATGTAAACATCGTCACTGGAAAATTCTTAATGTTTCAAGGCAATCCAAATTAGAAAGAAGGATGAGAAAAGGTCCGCTTTGGTCTAAATGGAAGCAGGTGGCACATCAACGTTGACTGGTTACAAATCTTCCTAGTGATGGTTTCGGATGGCTTGGCATAAAAGCGCCTTTCATCAAAATAGTGCCGGAGATGAGGTCGTTATTGCAAAAAGAAGTATCAATAGAAACGAGGAATTTTCCTTCCAAAGTGGCTTTCAATTGGCCCAATTACCGACAATATGTACATACAGCCACGGTCATTGAGGTGCACTATATATGTATTTACGACATACGGAGCAATTTGTGCTCTCTCGTAATGGAGCTGACAAATTCCAGCGCCAATGAATGGAAAGAGGATAAAAGAATGACTCATGTGGTTCAGGCCTGATGTAATCTGAGGCTTATATTTCACCTTTCAAGATCTACATCGGTATCAATAACTCTGTCAAGGAAGAGCAGATAGCAGTTTTCAGCATCTGGCACCAAATGCCATAGCATTAATATTGCGCCTTATACTTTGTTGTGGGTCTGATGCTGCCGTCTGGAGCTATGCCAGTATAATCATGATAGATTTCACTACTACGGAAGCACTAACATGCTAGTCGCTTCTGTGGCGAGAGAATCAGCCGTCTATGAAGACGTTGCCC
The DNA here is from genome assembly GCF_025583915.1 of Anolis sagrei ordinatus. Classification (NCBI taxonomy): domain Eukaryota; kingdom Metazoa; phylum Chordata; class Lepidosauria; order Squamata; family Anolidae; genus Anolis; species Anolis sagrei. The sequence goes on from NW_026844589.1 coordinate 23,633,725, forward strand.
AGGGGACGCCCGGATGTCTTGCAATCCTGCGAGGAGGCTTCTCTCATGCCTACTACAGGGAAAACCAGCTGATCCCTAACCCATCTAAAATACAGACATGTGCCTTTCATCTCAAGAACAGAGAAGCATCCCGAGCTCTGAAGATCACCTGGGAAGGAATCCCACTGGAGCATTGCAGCGCACCCAAATACCTGGGAGTCACTCTGGACCGTGCTCTGACCTACAAGAAGCACTGCCTGAACATCAAGCAAAAAGTGGGTGCTAGAAACAATATCATACGAAAGCTGACTGGCACAACCTGGAGATCACAACCAGATACAGTGAAGACATCTGCCCTTGCGCTGTGCTACTCTGCTGCTGAGTATGAATGCCCAGTGTGGAACACATCTCACCATGCTAAAACAGTGGATGTGGCTCTTAATGAGACATGCCGCATTATCACGGGGTGTCTGCGCCCTACACCACTGGAGAAATTACACTGCTTAGCCGGTATTGCACCACCTGACATCCGCCGGGAAGTAGCAGCCAATAGTGAAAGGACCAAGGCAGAGACATCTCCAGCTCATCCCCTATTTGGGTATCAGCCAGCACGTCAACGACTTAAATCAAGACATAGTTTTCTTAGATCTACAGAGACACTCGCTGGAACACCTCAGCAAGCGAGAGTCCAAAAGTGGCAGGCTCAAACCCAGCACCTCAATCCATGGCTGATACCAAATGAGAGACTCCCCCCTGGGCACACAGAAGACTGGGCGACTTGGAAGGCGCTGAACAGACTGCGCTCTGGCACCACGAGATGCAGAGCCAACCTTCAGAAATGGGGCTACAAAGTGGAATCCTCGACATGTGAGTGTGGAGAAGAGCAAACCACTGACCACCTGCTGCAATGCAACCTGAGCCCTGCCACATGCACAATGGAGGACCTTCTTGCAGCAACACCAGAAGCACTCCAAGTGGCCAGATACTGGTCAAAGGACATTTAATCAACTACCAAACTCACAAGTTTTGTATTTTTCTGTTTGTTTGCTTTGTTCTGTTAGAAATGTAATATAATGGACTGGTTGCTCTGACACGACAAATAAATAAACTAACATGCTCGGGTTAGTACAGTAATTCCAGAAAAGGGACCATGAGATTTGGAAAGGGCCAAAGCACGAAGAGAATGAGAGGGCTGATGCCTCATAGTGGAAAATCCTCACCACCAGCAATGGCTGATAGCTTTATTTTCCCTGCATTGGACTTATTTCTTTCCAAAGTCATCAAAATGGTCCACTATCATACCATCTTGTAACATTGCACTGAGCCGCAGTCACAAAATCCATAGCTTAAGGACATGCTATCTGCCCTAAGTCTCCTCTGCCCTTTCGGCTGCATTGGACGACTTGGTGGGCTTCTCATTTTACAGACGGAGGAGAGAGAAAACGTAGGAAACAAAAGCACAGATGGAAAGCTCTGTATTCTAAACATGTCCTGACGATAAGTTTATCAAGGGAAATTAAACAGATCAGCCTTTCATAAATCTTCATAACAAAGCTGAATGACACAGTAACCTGAAGCAAACGGAGTTTTGCTCGAGGTGACTGCAGTAATTCAATTTTGTGGATGCCGTCAAGATGTGTTGAGAGCCTGGCTTTTTGTAGTTCATCTTTTTATGTGATTTTTTTGCACCTCAGGCCTGGAAACACCTATGTCCACAGGACCACACAAGAGTCCAGAGTAAAAGGAAACAGTTTATGCAAAAACACATAAAATATATGAAAAATCAGGAATAAAGAAAGAAGATATCTATATATATAAAATCCAAAAGGGCGTCCTTAAGGACCGCAAAATGCGAAAAACCCCCGAACGAAAACTCACCAAACTTGCCGTACACATACCTCAAACCACAAGGTATGCACAACACTCATCACAATTCAAAACAACATTACAACAAACTCACAATCACAGAAACAAACAGAGCATGCGCAGAGGCATCCCGCCGCGAGCCGCCCGCTGTGTGGAAGCCACGCCCCTCCCTTCGCCGCCCCACCCCTACCCGCCCATACGCCATCCTTCCCTCCTTCCCCTCCTCCTCCTCCGCCGCCCACACCCCCTCCGAGAAAGCCATGCCCCCACCCTCCACCGCCCCACCCCTACCCGCCCATACGCCATCCTTCCCTCCTCCCCCTCCTCCTCCTCCCGCCCACCCCCCTCCAGAAAGCCACGCCCCCACTCTTGCCGCCCCACCCCTACCCGCCCATACGCCATCCTTCCCTCCTTCCCCTCCTCCTCCTCCGCCGCCCACACCCCCTCCGAGAAAGCCATGCCCCCACCCTCCGCCGCCCCACCCCTACCCGCCCATATGCCATCCTTCCCTCCTCCCCCTCCTCCTCCTCCCCGCCCACGCCCCTCCGAGAAAGCCACACCCCCACCCCTGCCCCCCGCCCCTACCCGCCCATACGCCATCCTTCCCTCCTCCCCCTCCTCCTCCTCCCCCGCCCACGCCCCCTCCGAGACAGCCACGCCCCCACCCTCCACCGCCACCCACCCATACGCATCCTTCCCTCCCCCCTCCTCCTCCTCCCCCCCCACCCCCCCGACACAACCACTCCCCCACCCTCTGCCGCCCCGCCCCTACCCACCCATATGCCATCCTTCCCTCCTCCCCCTCCTCCTCCTCCCCCGCCCACGCCCCCTCCAACACGCCCCCACCCTCCGCCGCCCCGCCCCTACCCGCCCATACGCCATCCTTCCCTCCTCCCCCTCCTCCTCCTCCCCCGCCCACGCCCCCTCCGAGACAGCCACGCCCCCACCCTCCACTGCCCCGCCCCTACCCGCCCATACGCCATCCTTCCCTCCTCCCACTCCTCCTCCTCTGCCGCCCCCAAAATGGGATTCTGTGCCCCCCTCCTTTGCCACCCGCCCCTTCCCGCACTGATGCAATCCTTCCCTCCTGCCCCTCCTCCTCCGCCGGTCACGCCCCTTCAGAGCGAAGGAAGGAAGGAAAGAGAAAGAGAGGGAAGGAGACAAAGAGGAAGGAAAAGAAAAAGGGAGGAGGAAGGAAAGATGTACAGAAGGAAGGAGGAGAGAAGGAAAGAAAAAAGGGAAGGGAGGAAAGATGCAGCAAAGGAAAAAGAGAAAGAAGGAGAGAAAGACGCAGGGAAGGAAAGAAATAGGAGAAGGAAGGATGAAAGCAAACAGCTAAGGAAGGAAGTAAACAGGTAGAGAAGGAAGAAAGGAAAGAAGAAAACGGAATGAAGGAAGGAGTGAAAGAAGCAGAGAAAGAGGGAGAGAAGGCTGGCCACAGCAACGCGTGGCGGGTAAAGCTAGTGACATATAGAATTTAAACCAATAGCAAATAGTCAAAATCTTACTTAAAGCATGGATTACATTTGTATGCTGTTTGGCCATGAAATCCAGTGGGAGACCTTGGGCAAGCCATACTCACTCTGCTTAGGAGAACAAACTATTTTCACCTATACAGCCTTGTGATTGATTTATTTTAGAATGAACATAGGTTTGGAATGACTTCAGGCATACAACAACCAAGATAAGGCAGGCAGCAAATACTCATCTACTGCTGGAAGCAACAGAGATCACTGTGGGAAAGATGCCCAAACCAGCTCAGAGACTCTGCTTTCTGGATCCTTGGAACGGGACCTCGGCTACTCTTTTGTGCATCCATCTGCCTGCCTTGGTTTTCCTGGCTACAGGCTGATCCCTCAGCTTCTTGACCTCTGGACTGCTAATTGCTATGCAGCTCCTCTCCTAGTGAATTATGACTGCGGCATGGGAAGAGTTCTTTAGTATTTAGTGGGCCCTGGTAGATAGCTTCCCTTTAACATGGCAGGTTAAGACTGAGAAAAGATCAGCAGTCTCAAAATACAAGACTCGTAGACTCAGTCGCTATAGTTTCCTCTGACCAACATGCTTGACCAGTCCTCACAGCTATTAGGATGGGAGAAAGACCATGCCTTGTACGTTGATTTGTTTGCTACTTTACTATATAAGTCTCCACTATACAAGTATTCTCCACTCTGTAGTTCTTGGGAATCCATCCTGTCCACACATGCACTTTCACACAAGTGAGATGTTGTCCAGCCAGAAGTGTTCTAGAGCTAAAATTTAGGGGTCTTTGCCAGGAGGCAGAGACCAATTAGACTCATCAAAGAGTTCTTTTTTCCCTGGCGAGACAGAGAAGCATCCCATATTTTTCCCTGATTTCCCAATGAAAAGTCTCACCAGTTGAAGAAAAGCCATCGAGGTTTAATGCGATTCAGCTGAAACAGATGCAAAGCTGCAATCATTCGCCAAAGCTAAGCATAAAGAAATACATTTGATACAGCCATTTATATAGAGTTTTCAAAGTTGCAGAGTTCAAACTCCCCGCCCCGGCTTCCCTGTTGTTCCCTGCCATGATTGGGCGATGGGCTCCAGTGGTCCGTAGGAACCAATGGGGAGACCTCTGCCACCTGGTGGCGACAGCCAATCAGGAGAGATGGAGGCGGGATGAGGGAGCACAAAGGAATCTGGGAAAGGAGTAAACAAAGGAAATGCCATGCCATGCGGCCGGCGAGACAAAGGGGAAATCTCAAGCCAGCCTGATCTATTGTGCTTTGAGTGGAATGAATAATCAGAGTGAAGGCAAAAGGTTTTTTCGAGGACCTTTTGTCCTTCAGGAGGAAATATGATTAAGATTTTTGCCAAAGGGGCAAGCTGAGGGCTGGGCAATTCCTCCGAGGGCCACCAGCTGCCCAGGCTATTGTTCATGCAAAAGGAAGTTGTGGATAAAAAAAATCCTGGAATGTTTGGGGCTTTGTAGTCCCTTTTGTGGAGTTTCTTCATGTATATAGGGGAAACAAAGGTCAGAAGAAAAGGGGAAAGGCTTCTGCCACACAAAGAAATCAGAAAACACATTTCATATATCTAAAGTTCATAAAAGGCAAGATTTCATAAGGTTTGTCCATGTGGGGGGAAAGAGTGTCCATAGGGGATGGCTAAAACGCAAGGGTGTTGCACAAAGGTCCTGGCAGGAGTTCTTGAGTGGCCCAAATGGACCTGGTGTCTCTGGAAACAAGCTTTGCTCCCCGTCCTTGGAGAACTACAGCTCCCGAGAGAGGCAGAGACCCCAAGGTCTAGCTATTCCCGAAGTTTCATGGGGTCCTCATTGTTGTTAAGGCCTTGGCAAATTGACCAAGACTTAACCCCTATTGTGCAGTCTGGTACCTTTGTCCTTTGCAGAACTATAAGTCACCATCCCTTGTTGGGGGGGGGAGCATGCTCGACGTCAAAAGGACCTAGACGGGGCTCCAAGGGAAATCTGGTTAGAATTTCTTGTTTACTGTCCAATTCTACTTCTAGTGATGACATGCTAAACTCTATCATGACTGGGGTCTACCTTTACTGTAAACCACATCCTGTGTCACGACGCCAAGGCTCTGCCATTATTCAGGCAGAGATGAATCAAACTCACAGTTTGTATCAAGCAGTTTACTTAATTTCTGGCTGTTTTAATAGTCCAAAATATAAAACATAAAGATTGCACTCAGCCTGAGAGGAGACATGATGAGGGCCATGTATAAATATGTGAGAGGAAGTCATAGCGGGGAGGGCGCAAGCTTGTTTTCAGCTGCCCTGGAGACTAGGATGTGGAACAAACTACAAGAAAGGAGATTCCATCTGAACATTAGGAAGAACTTCCTGACTGTGAGAGCTGTTCAGCAGTGGAACTCTCTGCCCTGGAGTGTGGTGGAGGCTCCTTCTTTGGAAGTTTTAAACAGAGGCTGGATGGCCATCTGTCGGGGGTGCTTTGAATGTAATTTTCCTGCTTCTTGGCAGAATGGGTTGGACTGGATGGCCCATGAGGTCTCTTCCAACTCTATGAATCTATGTATTCATCTTGATTTATAGGAACTGTAGGTACTGGGATGTATAGTTCACTTGCGATCTAAGAGCACTCTGAACTCCACCAATGATGGACCTGGAACTAACTTGGCACACAGAACTCCCATGACCAAGAAAAAATAGTTGGGTGTATTGTCGAAGGCTTTCATGGCTGGAACCACTAGGTTCTTGTAGGTTTTTTCGGGCTATAGGGCCATGTTCTAGAGGCATTTCTCCTGACGTTTCGCCTGCATCTATGGCAAGCATCCTCAGAGGTAGTGAGGTCTGTTTTGGGAAAACAGACCTTGAGTTCACCTACATCCGGAGAGCACTGTGAACCTAAACAATGGTGGATCTGGATCAAACTTGGCATGCATACCCGATATGCCCAAATATGAATACTGGGGGGTTTGGAGGGGAATTGGCCTGGACATTTTGGAGTTGTAGGTACTGGGATTTATAGTTCACCTGCAATCAACGTGCACTCTGAACTCCACCAAAGATGGAATTGGAGGTCTTTGGGGAAAATTCACCTTGATTTGGAGAAGTTGTAGTTCACCTACCGCCAGAGAGCACTGTGAACCCAATCACTAATTCACAGGTACAAGATCCTACTAGGCTCTCACAGTGTACACTCGCAGACTTAATATTTGCCTCTAAATTATAGCAATCTGCTCCAGTTTGTTTGGGATTAGACTTCAGCATTTCGCTGCAGTCATTTGCTAACATTTTCTTCTCCTTCTGTAATTACCATAAGTATGTAATACATAGCAAGATGAAAAGTCTTTTTGTAGCTCTTTTAATAACTGAGTAAATGAAATGAGTGTATTAAGCTAATTTAATTAGTAGGTTTTTTCAAAGTGCTTGACCAGTGCTTAAAGAAAAAAAATTAAAACAACAATATTATGAAAACAACAACAAAAAAACCCTAAATATTCAAACCTCTATCCTGAAAACAACAGCTGTGCTTACTTGGCAGTATCTTCACTGTTTCAGGCAATACTTTACTTACTTAGGCGATCCCTCGTTGGACAAGTAAGATGGTCTTCCATTATGGATTTCCTTGTGGGTCCGTATGTGGCTGTGGAGCCCTATTCTTGCTCTGCATCTTCTTCCGCAGTGAGGGCATTGGTTTCCAGGTGGAAGGCGGTCCTGGTCGGGGTTGGCTTGATGCGCCTTCCTCTTGGCACATTTCTCTCTTTCACCCTCCACTCGTGCCTCCTCAAATTCTGCAGCACTGCTGGTCACAGCTGACCTCCAGCTGGAGCGCTCAAGGGCCAGGGCTTCCCAGTTCTCGGTGTCTATGCCAGAGTTTTTGAGGTTGGCTTTGAGCCCATCTTTAAATCTCTTTTCCTGTCCACCAACATTCCGTTTTCCGTTCTTGAGTTCAGAGTAGAGCAACTGCTTTGGGAGACGGTGGTCAGGCATCCGGACAACGTGACCGGCCCAGCGGAGTTTTTTTTTTTTTGTATATAATTTTTATTAGTTTTCACCAAAGTTTACAATAAAACATTCATTCATAAAAGAAAATGATTCCACCACCACCAAGAAAAAACACACCAACAACATAACCCAACAAAACGTAAACAAACCACAACCATCACCCTAGTGTGACTTCCATTCTTCCTACTTTCCCCAGTACATTTTCTATCTTTCCCTTTCCCTCTTTCCCATTTAGTTCAGAATGCTCTTTGATTGTAGGTGAACTATTAGGGCTGGGCAACCACGGAAAAATTTGTTTCTAAACTCGATTCGTTTTTAGGGGGTTTTTGCGTTTCGATTTTTTAAAGAATTCCGAAATTTTTCTTTTAAAAAGTTTGAAATTTACGAAATTTCGGAAATTATGAAACAATTACGAAACAATTACGAATCGATTCGTTAATGGCGGACGCGATTGCGCAATACGCTAAAAAAACCTCCAAATGGGACAGGGGGAACTTCTGAAGCTTCCCTCTCCCTCTGTTGTTGACTGTTGGTGTGATAATTATATATTTTTTTCACTGATAAAACAAACAACAACTATAAAACTTGCACCAGACATGCGGAAATAATAACGAAACGATTTCGACAACGATTTCGAAACAATTACGAAACAATTACGAAACGAATTGAAAAATTCGTTTCGATTTTTAGTTGCTCCTGAATGGTTCAATATCACTTCGTTATCAAAAAAATAACGAATTAATAACGAATTACGAAATTAACGAACGAAACTGCCCAGCCCTAGGAACTATATATATTCCTTCTAACTCTCTTATTTCATTTAATTTATCCAGTCTTTCCTTTCTATATATTCTTGTAAAACTTTGCAATCTGTTGATTTTGTACTTCGTCCATTATTTTGCCGTAACCAATATGTTAATTCATCCATGTCCTTAATATCAATAATTTTTTTAATCCAATCCATTTTAGAGGGTATCTTATCCTCCTTCCACAATTTAGCTAGTACCATTCTTGCCGCCGTGGCAAAAAAGGTGAATAATTTCTCCTTATTTTTGTCTTTAAATATATCCGGGTCAAACATGCCCAACAGGTACATTTCCGGCACTAGTGGGAACTCCATTTTAAATATTTTTTTGCATTCTATATGGATCATTTTCCAGTATTTATTTATTTTTTCACACGACCACCACAGATGGTAGAATGTTCCCTCTTGACTCTTACACTTCCAACACCCAGCGGCCCAGCGGAGTTGATGTTGGAGGACCATTGCTTCAATGCTGGTGGTCTTTGCTTCTTCTAGCACACTGACGTTTTTCCGCTTGTCTTCCCAAGAGATTTGCAGGATTTTCCAGAGGCAGCGCTGATGGAATCATTCCAGGAGTTGCATGTGACGTCTGTAGACAGTCCATGTCTCACAGGCATAGAGCAGAGTTGGGAGGACAATAGCTTTATAGGCAAGCACCTTGGGATTCCTATGGATGTCCCGGACCTCAAACACTCTCTGCTTCATTCGGGAGAATGCTGCACTTGCAGAGCTCAGGCAGTGTTGCATTTTGGCGTCGATGTTGACTTTGGTGGAGAGGTGGCTGCCAAGGTAGCGGAAATGGTCAACATTTTCTAATGCTACACCATTAAGCTGTATCCTTGACATTCAGGAGGGGATGGCTGGTGACTGCTGGAACAGCACTTTGGTTTTCTCGATGTTCAGTGACAGGCCAAGCTTCGTGTCTGCTTCTGCGAAGGTGTGTAGAGTGGCTTGTAGATCTTCTTCTGTATGTGCACAGACGACATTGTCATCAGCATACTGGAGTTCTATAACAGATGTTGTTGTAACTTTGGTTTTGGCTTTCAGTCTGCTGAGGTTAAACAGCTTGCCATCTGTCCAATAGATGATTTCCACTCCGGTGGGAAGCTTCCCATCAACAAGGTGAAGTATCATAGTGATGAAGATGGAGAATAGAGTTGGGGCAATAGCACAATATATAGTTGTAAAAGGAAAAAGCTGGAAATTAATCAATGCGACGTTTGTACAATTTCTGTAAATACAATTGTTTTGCCTCTGGTGGTGCAATGGGTTGAAGGGCTGAGCTGCTGAACTTGCTGATCGAAAGGTTGCAGGTTTGAATCCGGGGAATGGAGTGAGCTCCCAAAACTTTAAAAAATTCATTATTATTTCATTATTGGTGATTTTTACCTATTAGGAACTGCGATTTATAATGAAATTTTTAAAGTTGTTTTAGAGTTCTGAAAGTTTCACCACCAGAACTTTAGCAACACTGTAGAAGCAAAGTACCAGCACCCCTTAGTTTTCACCACCAGAACTTTAGTTTTGTAAGTATTTAGAACCATTTAGAACCATGGATTGTGCATACCTACTACTCACATTTGCATGTTTTCAAACTGCCAGGTTGGCAGAATTTATTATTTACTAGCTTTACCCGCCACGCGTTGCTGTGGCCAACCTTCTCTCCCTCTTTCTCTCCTTCTTTCAGTCCTTCCTTCATTTCCTTTTCTTCTTTCCTTTCTTCCTTCTCTACCTGTTTACTTCCTTCCTTTGCTTTTTTCTTCCCTCCTTCTTATTTCTTCCTCCCTCCCTCACTCTCCCTTCTTTCTTCTTCTTTCTTTGCTCCGTCTTTCCTCCCTTTTTTCTTTCCTTCTTCCTTCTCTTCCTCTTTCCTTCCTCCTCCCTTTTTATTTTCCTTCCTCTTTCTCTCCTTTCTTCCCTCTCTATCTCTTTCCTTCCTTCCTTCGCTCTTGACTTCCAGACTTCCTTTTCTTTTTTCTTTTCTTCCCTCCCTTTCTCTTCTTCCTTCGCTTTTTCCCTCTCTTCCCCTTCCCAAATTCCCCTTCCTTCCTTCCTTCCTTCCTTCCTTCTTCCTTCCTTCCTTCCTTCCTTCCTTCCTTCCTTCCTTCCTTCCTTCCTTCCTTCTGACACCTTCCCTTCCCCTTCCTTTCTTCTTTTTTTCTATCTTTCTTTCCTTTCCTCCTTCCTTCCTTTCTCTGTTCTTTCCCATCCTCCTTCTCTCCCTTTCTTCTTTCTTTCCTTCCTTCTTTCATATACCTTCTCAACTTCTCCTTCCTTACTTCCTTCATACACCTTCCCTTCCCTCCTTTCTTCTTCCTTCTTTCCTTCCTTCCTTTCTCCCTTCTTTCCCATCCTCCTTCTCTCCCTTTCTTCTTTCTTTTCTTCCTTTCTTGTTTCATATACCTTCTCAACTTCTCCTTCCTTCCCTTTCCCTTCCCCTTCCCACTTTTCTTCTTTCTTTCCTTCTTTCCTTCTTTCCTTCCTTCCTTCCTTGCTATTTACACCCCTTCCCCTCATTTCCGTCCTTCCTTCCCTCTCCCGCTTCCTTCCCTCCTTCCCCTTCCTCACCGATGGCGGAGCCAGACGGCAGTGTGCGGGGGCGCCCTGGGCAGGGCGTTGCGGTGGCTGATGGGCTGTCCTCGGCAGAGCCGGGCCACGGCCTCTCCCGGCCGGGCCAGGAAGGCACGCAGCCTCCGCAGGTCGCACAGCTGGCCAAGCTCCAACTCCCAGGCCGGGGCTTCAGCATCAGCGGGTAGGCCGCGTTCTAGAACTACAGTTCCCAGAGTGCATTGCGTGTGTACTTCCTCCCCTGGGCACTGCGCATGCTCAGTTGGTTTTTGTAATTGTGAGTTTGTTGAAATGTTGTTTGGAATTTTGATTAGTGTTGTGCATACCTTGTGGGTTGAGGTATGTGCACGGCAAATTTGGTGAGTTTTCGTCGGGGTTTTTTCGCGTTTTGCTGTCCCGTTGAACACCCTTTCCCTTTTTATATATATAGATAATTCTAAGAATATATTATACAGTATTTATATTCTGCCTTTCTCACCCCAAAGGGGACTCAGGGTGGATTACAATGTACATATACATGGCAAACATTCAATGCCATAGACACACAACATATATAGACAGACACAGAGGCAATTTAACATTCCAGCTTTTCATGAGGGTATTCTGGCCACCAGGGGAGCTGTTGCTTCACCATCCATTTGTGACACTGATGAAGTACTTCCTCATTCTTTGCATGCTTGCTGGAGATTTTTATGGCATCCTAAATTAGTTAAATTAGTTAAAAGAACCTTCAAACCTGGCTCTTCCGCTGCGCCTTTGGTGAGTAGGTATACAACCTCACACTATTGCTTAGCCTCAACGTTCTGTCATTGGAGTATACGTGTCCCGTCCCCCCACCTTGTGGGAAAGCTTAATTCCACAACCCCCGTTTTAATGAGCCGTCCTCCGCAATAATCTGTTTCTCCTTAATTAGTTTTTAATTAGTTTTTCTTTGAATCCATTACATGTACCCTGCCTATTGTCACTGTGACTGTGCTTATTGTAATTTTACATTGTTATGTATCCACATGTTTTATGAAATTATGATTTCATAATTTCATAATTGCAAAATCATAATTTCATAAAACATGTGGATTATGATGTGAAATTATGATGGAGTCCCCGCTGGCGCAGTGGGTTAGACTGAAGACTGACAGGTTGCAGGTTCGAATCCGGGGAGAGGCGGATGAGCTCCCTCTATCAGCTCCAGCTCCTCATGCGGGGACATGCGAGAAGCCTCCCACAAGGATGATAAAAACATCAAATCATCCAGGCGTCCCCTGGGCAATGTCCTTGCAGATCGGCCAGTTCTCTCACACCAGAAGCGACTCGCAGTTGACAAAAAAATATGAAATTATGATGTTGTTTATTGTTTGCATTTTTGGTTTGCATTTTCGGTTTTACTCTGTTGTAATTTGTTGTTTGGGCTTGGCCTCATGTAAGCCGCTCCGAGTCCCCATTGGGGAGATGGTGGCGGGGTATGCATGCTGCTGGAGAGTTTTATGGTGTCATAAATTAAATTAGCCTCCCCGCATAAGGGGTACCTAAATTTCCTACTTGACAGATGCAACTGTCTTTCGGGCTGCAAAGGTTGACAGAAAGCTACACAAATTGGTCAGAAGCTCACTCTGACCCGGGCTGGCTTCGAACTCATGACCTTTCGGTCAGTAGTGATCTTAATGCAGCTGACTCCCAGCCACCTGCACCACAGTCCTGGTGCTATGTGAACGAGACATCCCACAAATGACAAGAAGAAAGGAAAAGACCAATCAGATCATTCTAATAGCATAGAAACTGTAACCAAAAGAACTGACGTTGGCACCAAAGGGAGACCTTCAAAAATGTATGAGCATGCCGGAGCAGAATGGTGCCAGACAGCAAAGAATACAATTGTGTAAAAGTCCTTGTTTTTCTTTGTGGAAGACAGGCAAAGAGTCAAGAGGCATGCAATTATGAACAGTCTGATATTGCAAAAAGGTGAATAAACAAAATGAGACAACGGAGTAATGTACTAATACCGCAGCATGAGCTATTGCAAAATGATTCTACATGACAGATTGATGTTCCAGAAATGTAAACAGACAATCCAGACAAAAATAATAATACATGGCAATGCACAAAAAGTTTTCGGTCAGATCTGTAAATACAAGAGTAGCACCAATCATACATTGTTAAGAATGTCTCAAAATCTTGCACAAACCTATATTACAGTGTCTACCTTAATTTTTGGATAATTACTTCCAGTATTCTGGCAGTACTACCATGACCCAAGGCGATGCTCATTGGAGGATTCTGGAAACTGTAGGTTCTGGCTCAACTGTTGAGCCCTTTGCCTTTGCAGTGCATATTCCGATTGGAAAAAGCTCTCCAAGCAGGAGTCATGCTGGCCCTGTGGCCCAAGGCTCTTTGAAACTAGAAAGCCTTTGGTTGAACCTGGGAGCTACCACATGCACAGCAGAGGCTTTGCTATGAAGGTAGAGAGCCTCGAGCCTTTGATTCACACTAAAAGGTGGGCCAACACCAAAAAGGAGGAGGGGAATTGCAGCCAGGGAGTCTGCATTGTTCATCTCAGCACGCTTCCACGTATCAAGACATGGAAGATAACTTAGTCCATACGAGTGTTGCTCTGGCTCAGGGCAGAACAATGGAAGGGAAGCTGAATAGGACGATGCTTCAAGGGCCTGTTGGATAACATAGTGGGATGGCACCTTAGAGACAGACTAACTCAATAGTTTCCAAAACTTAGGCTCCAACATGGGTTTTTTTCCAATGTCAGGAGCAACTTGAGAAACTACAAGTCGCTCCTGATGTGAGAGAATTGGCTGTCTGCAAGGATGTTGCCCAGACGTTTTGAAGTTTTACCATCTTTGTGAGAGGCTTCTATACAGCCCTGGTCCAGCGTACCTGTCCGAACGTATCTCCTTCTACATCCCACCTCGGAGCTTAAGATCTTCTGGGGAGGCCCTGCTCTTGGCTCCACCTTTGTCTCAAACACGTTTGGTGGGGATGAGGGTCAGGGCCTTCTCGGTGGTAGCTCCCCACCTGTGGAATTTGCTTCCCGGGGAAATTAGGTCACCATCATCCCTCCTCACCATAGAATCAAAGAGTTGGAAGAGACCTCATAGGCCATCCAGTCCAACCCCCTGCCAAGAAGCAGGAATATTGCATTCAAATCACCCCTGACAGATGGCCATCCAGCCTCTTTTAAAAGCTTCCAAAGAAGGAGTCTCCACCACACTCCGGGGCAGAGAGTTCCACTGCTGAACAGCTCACACAGTCAGGAAGTTCTTCCTCATGTTCAGATGGAATCTCCTCTCTTGTAGTTTGAAGCCATTGTTCCACGTCCTAGTCTCCAAGGAAGCAGAAAACAAGCTTGCTCCCTCCTCCCTGTGGCTTCCTCTCACATATTTATACATGGCTATCTATCTCCTCTCAGCCTTCTCTTCTTCAGGCTAAACATGCCCAGCTCTTTAAGCCGCTCCTCATAGGGCTTGTTCTCCAGACCCTTGATCATTTTAGTCGCCCTCCTCTGGATACATTCCAGCTTGTCAATATCTCTCTTGAATTGTGGTGCCCAGAATTGGACACAATATTCCAGGTGTGGTCTAACCAAAGCAGAATAGAGCATGGGTAGCATGACTTCCCTAGATCTAGACACTATGCTCCTATTGATGCAGGCCAAAATCCCATTGGCTTTTTTTTTGCCACCACATCACATTGTTGGCTCATGTTTAACTTGTTGTCCACGAGGACTCCAAGATCTTTTTCACACATTTGGTGGGGACGAGGGTCGGGGCCTCCTCGGTGGTAGCCCCCCGCTTATGGAATTCGCTTCCCGGGGAAATTAGGTCATCGTCATCCCTCCTCACCTTTAGAAAGAAGGTAAAAACGTGGTTGTGGGACCAGGCCTTCGGGCAATTAGGTTAAAGGACAGTTGATAATGTTTGACTATGGCTTGGAAGTGGATTTGGATAAGTTAAGCGGAGTAATCATTAGTATATGACTAGATAAATAGCCACCAGACTGGCAATAACTAAATGGATCATAAGTATACTGTTTAATCTTTATTTAATAATGTTCATGTTTTTAATTTTTATATTGAATTGTATTTTAATGTATTTTATATTGATGATGTATATTTGCTTTATCTTATTGTGTTGAATCCTCTCCGGAGGTTGAGAAGACCGGGTTATAAAAACTCTAAATAAATAAATAAACAAACAAATAAAATAAATAATATTTGCTATTTTGTATTTTATGATGCGGCATGGAATTATTGCCAATTGGAAGCCACCCTGAGTCTCCCTAGGGGTTGAGAAGGGCGGGGTAAAAATGTTTTAAATAAATAAATAAATCATGTCCCTACATAGGGAGCTGGAGCTGACAGAGGGAGCTCATCTGCGCTAATCTCAGATTTGGACCTCTGACCTGTCGGTCTTCAGTCCTACAAGCACAAGAGTTTAACCCAGTGGTTCTCAACCTTCCTAATGCAGCGACCCCTCAATCCAGTTCCTCATGTTGTGGTGACCCCCAACCATAAAATTATTTTCATTGCTACTTAATAACTATAATTTTACTACTATCGGGAATTGTAATGTAATTATCTGATATGATGTGTTTTCATTCTCTGGACCAAATTTGGCACAAATACCCAATATGCCCAAATTTGAATAGTTGTAGGGTTGTGGGGGGTGTAATTTTGTCATTTGGGAGTTGAAGTTGCTGGGATTTATAGTTCACCTACAATCAAGGAACATGCTGAACTCCACCAATGATGGAATTGAACCAAACTTGGCACAAAGAATTCCCATGACCAACAGAAAATACAGGAAGGCATTGGTGGGCACTGACTTTGAGTTTTGGAGTTGTAGTTCACCTACATCCAGAGAGCATTGTGGCCTCAAACAATGATGGATCTGTACAGAAACTCAATAGGGTCAAATGTGAACACTGGTGGAGTTTGGGGGAAATAGAATCCTGGCATTTGGGAGTTGTAGTTGCTGGGATTTAGAGTTCACCTACAATCAAAGAGCATTCTGAACCCTACCGATGATAAATTGGGCCAAACTTCCCACACAGAACCCCCATGACCAATAGAAAATGCTGTTTTCTGTTGGTCTTTGATGACCCCTTTGGAACCCCTTTGTGACCCCCACAGGGGTCCCGACCCCCAGGTTGAGAAACACTGGTTTAACCCATTGCACCACTGGGAGCTCTTCCAACAAGTTGATCAACTGGGAACCGGAATCAAAGAATATGCGGGATTCCAAGGTTAGGTGCCGTTGGTCTTAGCCGACACCTCCTTTGAGGCAGACTCTTCCATCCTTTTGCCTTCATCAAATAGAAGGGCAGCACCTCCTATTGCAATTTATCCAGTTTTGACAGGTTTTAAAAGGGATTTCCTTTTAATGTTCAGTCCAAATCTGCTTCCCTGCTGTTCACCTCTTGGATCTAATCCTGCCCTTGGCTCAGGAATTCAACTTCTCAAGTTAAGTTTCCCCCACATTGTAATTTTTTAAAGCTCAAGTTCTTTCCATCTCAAATGTGAAGCAATTAGAATCATAGAGCTGGAAGAGAACGCAAGGGCAGTCCAGTCCAACCCTGATAATAATAATAATAATAATAATAATAATAATAATAATAATAATAATAAACCAGTACAGATGGTCCCAGTGGTCATTGGCACACTGGGTGCCATGCCAAAAGATCTCAGCTAGCATTTAGAAACAATAAACATTGACAAAATCATGATCTGTCAACTGCAAAAGGCACCTTACTTGGATCGGCACGCATCATTCAAAAATACATCACACAGTCCTAGACACTTGGGAAGTGTTCAACTTGGGATTTTGTGATATGAAATCCAGCATGAGCATATATATCTCATTTGCTGTGACATAGTGGGATTTTGTGTCAGTAAATTAATAATAATAATAATAATTTTGAATAACTTTGAAAAAGGAGACAAAGGAGGGCCTAATTTTGGCAGCCCAAGGTCAAAATGCCTGGAGATCTACAGGTCGAGAACTACTGTTCTAAGGCATGGCTTCCAAACCTTCTAGTGGCCCTTCTCTGGACACATTCTACCTTGCCAAAATCCTTCTTGAACTGCTGTGCCCAGAACCAGAACAAGGTATTATTCCAAGTCTGACAAAAGCAGAATAGAAAGGGACTATGACTTGATCCTATACTCGATCTTGATCCTATACTCCTACTGACAAAATTCTCCATGCTCCAACTGCTTCTAGATCACAGGTGATGACAAATGTAGGAGCCCCCGGTGGCGCAGTGTGCCGGCAGGACTGAAGACCGACAGGTCACAGGTTCAAATCCGTGGAGAGCACGGGTGAGCTCCCTCTGTCAGCTCCAGCTCCTCGTGCGGGGACATGAGAGAAGCCTCCCACAAGGATGGTAAAACATCAAAATATTCAGGCGTCCCCTGGGTAACGTCCTTGCAGACAGCCAATTCTCTCACACTAGAATTGACTTGCAGTTTCTCAAGTCGCTCCTGACATGACAAAAAAAAGAGGAAGCAATAATATCACTAATATTCATTATTTTAGGTTCAGCACTGTAATTAATTCAGGTCATTTTGGATTCTGATTCTGTTCTCTGGGGTATTTCAAATTAGAGTCATCTGCCCTGACAATTAAAGCGACATCAACTAATGATAATTAGTTGATAATAATGAAATTAATCAATAATAATGAAAATGAACAACATCTGGCTACCAGTATTAAAAAACTCAAAAATTACAACAGCAAAAATAAAGAGAGTAAACAATCAGGCACATCAAATCACCTCTCAACAAAAGATTCCCCCAGGCACTTCCAAGCCATTAAATGCTAATCAAGGTGGTCAGTTGAAACATTCACACCTAGCTCCAGCAGACAAGAGTCCTTTGTCCCACCCTGGTCATTCCACAGATATATAAACCCATTTTTCCTACTTCCAACAGACCTCACTACCTCTGAGGATGCTTGCCATAGATGCAGGCGAAATGTCAGGAGAAAATGCCTCTAGAACATGGCCATATAGCCCGGAAAAACCTACAACAACCCAGACATCAACTAGCTATAGTTGTGTGGGGGTGTATCTTAGCTTTGCTAACCTATTAAGAGGACAGCTCCTTCTTGACAATGGGGTTGGGTTGTGTGCCTGCTTTTCCAAAAGATGCCAACAGAGGGCATTGGCATCCAACTTCAAATCTGGGGACAGCATGGATGAGCTCCCTCTATCAGCTCCAGCTCCTCATGTGGGGACATGAGGGAAGCCTTCCACAAGGATGGTAAAAAATCAAAACATCCAGGTGTCCCCTGGGCAATGTCCTTGCAGACGGCCAATTCTCTCACACCAGAAGCGACTTGCAGTTTCTCATGTTGCTCCTGACATGACAAAAAAAAAAAAAGACAAATGTAAACCAACAATTAAAAATACTGAATTCCATGAGACATTGTCGCCTGGGCATGTGCTGAAATTCTCACTTCCTGCCGCTGGGAACAAACCTGTCGCTGTCTTGAACTTTCCGGTGAGTTCATTCAGATGGAAGGAACTGTGCCTTGAACACCCCGTTGAAGTTCTCCAGCTGTGATTTTAGCAACTACCAGCTTTCTCTCACATATGTTGCTAAACAGACTATCAAGTAGTAACAGCTCTTTAGCTGTTATTGATCCAAGCTGGATTTGAACTCCAAGGTACGAATCCCCAGAGTCGCCCAACCTATCCAGCGGCTGATGTTTGAAAGGGCAATGAAAGGCTCAACTGAAAGTACTTTTTTTCCCCCCACC
Organism: Anolis sagrei ordinatus; assembly: GCF_025583915.1. NCBI lineage: Eukaryota > Metazoa > Chordata > Lepidosauria > Squamata > Anolidae > Anolis > Anolis sagrei. Next base: position 23,652,169 of record NW_026844589.1, read on the forward strand.
AGGCCTTCTGCTGTCTCGCCTGAGCTACGCTCTTCGGTTTTGGAGAGCTGAGCCTCTTTGGAAATGGTGCATGCATTATAAGCCAATCTGCCTATAAAATGGTAATAGCCAACCTCAAATCTTGCCGAAAGCATCTCTCTGTTATTATTACAGAGTTGATAGTCTAAGAGGAATGCATAGCCGGTGGGTAAACCAAGTAGTATTTCAGAAGTGAGTGAGCGAAAGATGGAAACAAAGGAGGAGGGAATGGACTGCACAAATCCAAGATAAAAAAAGACAAATTATGCAAAGGGAAGCAGAGCCACTGAAAGAATTAATAGCAGAAAGGGAAGAAAAGGATTGAAAGAAAGGAACAAAAAGAAAACAAATATCAGGGGTTACTGATGAGAGAGAGATTAATGTATTGGTAAGCGAAGGTTTTGTCTAAAGCGGTATTTTGAGAAAAGGAGGTCAGTCCTGAGCAAAAGAGAAGAGGAGCGAGGATTAAGTGACAAAAGGATGCAAAGATCAGAAGAAGAGATTGGAAGAGTGGCGCGAACCGTTAATGATGAGATTGTTTCGTAGGTGTGGGTGCTTTTCAAGATGTGTGTCAGAGATCTCCTTCAGGGCCAACCGGATTAACGAAAGCGGGGAAGGGGAATGTCAGCAAAATGGGACGTTGGAATGATGAAGCTGTCTGAAATAATCTCCAGGAAGGACAAAGAATGGGAGAGATTCATAGAATCATAGAATTATAGAGTTGGAAGAGACCTCATGGGCCATCCAGTCCAACCCCCTGCCAAGAAGCAGGAATATTGCATTCAGATCACCCGACAGATGGCCATCCAGCCTCTGTTTAAAAGCTTCCAAAGAAGGAGCCTCCACCACAGTCCACTGCTGAATGGTTCTCACAGTCAGGAAGTTCTTCCTCATGTTCAGATGGAATCTCCTTTCTTGTAGTTTGAAGCCATTGTTCTGCGTCCCAGTCTCCAAGGAAGCAGAAAACAAGCTTGCTCCCTCCTCCCTGTGACTTCTTCTTACATATTTATTAGGCCTGGGTAACAACGGAAAAATTTGTTTCTAAAATCGATTTGTATTTGGGGGTTTTTTTTGTTTCGATATTTAAAATAATTACAAAATTTTCCTTTTAAAAAGTTCGATATTTACGAAATTTCGTAAATAAAAATTAACGAATCGATTTCCGAAACAATAACGAATCGATTCGTTAATGGCGGGCGCGACCGCGAATACGCTAAAAAACCTCCAAAACCTTCTGAAGTTTCCCTCTCCCTCTGTTGTTGACTGTTGGTGTGATATTATAATTTTTTTTCCACTAATTAAACCATAAAACTGGCCCAGACATGCGGAAATAATAACGAAACGACCTCAAAACAATAACGAAACGAATACAATATCGAAATACGAAGCATTTACAAAACGTTTTTGAAAATTCGTTTTTTTAATAATTGCTCCAGAATGGTTCGTTATCGTTTTGTAATTGAAAAAATTAACGACTTATTAACGAATTACGAATTAACGAAACGAAACCGCCCAGCCCTATATACCATATTTATCATGGCTATCATATCTCCTCTCAGCCTTCTCTTCTTCAGGCTAAACATGCCCAGCTCCTTAAGCCGCTCCTCATAGGGCTTGTTCTCCGAACCCTTGATCATTTGAGTCACCCTCCTCTGGACACATTCCAGCTGTCAATATCTCTCTTGTTCATTCGTTCAGTCATCTTCGACTCTTCATGACCTCATGGACCAGCCCACGCCAGAGCTCCCTGTCGGCCGTCACCACCCCAGCTCCTTCAAGGTCAGTCCAGTCTTTCAAGGATGCCATCCATCCATCTTGCCCTTGGTCGGCCCCTCTTCCTTTTACCTTCCACTTTCCCCAGCATAATTGTCTTCTCTAGGCTTTGCTGTCTCCTCATGATGTGGCCAAAGGACTTCAACTTTGTCTCTAGTATCCTTCCCTCCAATGAACAGTCAATATCTCTCTTCAATCATGGTGCCCAGAATTGGACACAATATTCCAGGTGTGGTCTAACCAAAGCAGAATAGAGGGGCAGCATGACTTCCCTGGATCTAGACATTATGCTCCTATTGATGCAGGCCAAAATCCCATTGGCTTTTTTTGCTGCCGCATCACATTGTTGGTTCATGTTTAACTTGTTGTCCACGAGGACTCCAAGATCCTTTTCACACGTACTGCTCTCGAGCCAGGCATCGTCCCCCATTCTATATCTTTGCATTTTGTTTTTTCTGCCTAAGTGGAGTATCTTGCATTTGTCCCTGTTGAACTTCATTTTGTTAGTTTTGGCCCATCTCTCTAATCTGTCAAGATCGTTTTGAATTCTGCTCCTGTCCTCTGGAGTATTGGCTCTCCCTCCCAATTTGGTGTCGTCTGCAACTTAAAATTCCCAAAAGTCAATGTCTATTTCCCCCAAACTCCACCAGTGTTCACATTTGGGCACACTGAGGATTCGTGCCAAGTTTGGTCCAGATCCATCATTGTTTGAGTCCACAGTGCTCTCTGGATATAAGTGAACTACAACTCCAAAACTCAAGGTCAATGCCCACCAAACCCTTCCAGTATTTTCTGTTGGTCATGGGAGTTCTGTGTGCCAAGTTTGGTTCAATTCCATCATTGGTGGAGTTCAGAATGCTCTTTGATTGTAGGTGAACTACAAATCCCAGCAACTACAACTACCAAATGTCAAAATCAATAACACCAGTATTCAAATTTACGGCATATTGGGTATGAGTGCCAAATTTGGTCGAATGAATTAAAATACATCCTGCATATCAGATATTTACATTACGAATCATAACAGTTGCAAAATTGCAGTTATGAAGTAGCAACGAAAATAATGTTATGGTTGAGGGTCAACACAACATAAGGGACTTTATTAAGGGTCGCAGTATTAGGAAGGTTGAGAACCCCTCATTTAGAGGATAGTTCAGGTTCTGATCTGTAGCAACTAAATTTACATTATTTATTTATTTATTTACAGCTTTTATATCCCGCCCTTCTCACCCCGCAGGGGACTCAGGGCGGAATACAGTGTACACATAGATGGCAAACATTCAATGCCCATTTTGACATACAAACATATACCGACATACACATAGGCTATTTAACTTTTTCTGGCCACCAGGGGAGTTGTCGCTTTCATCGTCCATCTGCGACGCTGATGAAGCACTTCCGCATTCCCCGCATGCTTCCCCGCTGGAATGCTTTGCTGGAGATTCCTTTATGGCCTCATAAATCAGTTAATTTAGCCTCTCCACACTTTAAGGTGGTACCTTATTTTCCTCCTTGACAGATGCAACTTCCTTTTGGGTTGCAAAGGTCGACAACAGGCTACACACAATTGGTTGGAAACCCACTCCAACCCAGGCTGGCTTTGAACTCATGACCTTTTTGGTCAGAGTGATTACAATACATTACATTACAATTCATAATAGTAGCAAAATTGCAGTTATGAAGTAGCAACGAAAATAATGTTATGGTTGGAGATCACCACAACATGAGGAACAGTATGAAGGAGTTGCAGTATTAGGAAGGCTGAGAAACACTGGTATATGCAAAGATCTGTTTATCTGTCCTTCTGTCCTTACATCCTTTCTTTGTGGTTATAAGCAAAGGTTTGCCAAAGTTTGGTACAGACCAATCATTGTTTGAGTCCATAGTGCTCTCTGGATGTAAGTGAACTACAACTCCAAAACTCAAAGTCAATGCCCACTAGACCCTTCCAGTATTTTCGGTTGGTCAGGGGAATTGTGTTTGCCAAGTTTGGTTCAATTCCATCGTTGGTGAAGTTCAGAATGCTCTTTGATTGTAGGCGAACTATAAATCCCAGCAACTACAACTCCCAAATGACAAAATGAATCCACCCCAACCCCACCAGTATACCAATTTGCGTGTATCGGAGCCCTATCTCTGTCAGTCTGTCTGTCTGTTCATGTATTGATCCATCCATCCATCTTTTTTGTGGGTATATTCAAAGGTATATACAGAGGCTCTTTAACTTTCCAGCTTCATGAGGGTATGCCTTATGAAACACCTTTGCGGAAGCATACGAGAAGTTTGGCCTGTCATTGAACATTGAAAAAACCAAAGTGCTGTTCCAGCAGACACCAGCCAACCCCTCTCCAATGCCAGTGATACAGCTTAATGGTGTAACATTAGAAAATGTTGATCATTTCCGCTACCTTGGCAGCCACCTCTTCACCAAAGTCAACATTGACACTGAAATACAACACCGCCTGAGCTCTGCGAGTGCAGCATTTTTCCGAATGAAGCAGAGAGTGTTTGAGGACCGGGACATCCATAGGGATACCAAGGTGCTTGTCTATAAAGCTATTGTCCTCCCAACCCTGCTATACGCCTGCGAAACGTGGACTGTCTACAGACGTCACATGCAACTCCTGGAATGATTCCATCAGCGTTGCCTCTCTGGAAAATCCTACAAATCTCTTGGGAAGACAAGCGGACAAATGTCAGCGTTCTGGAAGAAGCAAAGACCACCAGCATTGAAGCGATAGTCCTCTACCATCAACTCCGCTGGACTGGCCACGTTGTCCAGATGCCCGATGACCATCTCCCAAAGCAGCTGCTCTACTCCGAACTCAAGAACGGAAAACGGAATGCTGGTGGACAGGAAAAAAGATTGAAAAATGGACTCGAAGCCAACCTTAAAATTTCTGGCATAGATACTGAGAACTGGGAAGTCCTGGCCCTTGACCACTCCAGCTGGAGGTCAGCTGTGACCAGCAGTGCTGCAGAATTTGAGGAGGCACGAATGGAGGGCGAAAGGGAGAAGCGTGCCAAGAGGAAGGCGCGTCAAGCCAACCCCGACCGAGACCACCTTCTACCTGGAAACCAATGCCCTCACTGTGGAAGAGGATGCAGGACAAGAATAGGGCTCCACAGCCGCATACGGACCCACAGGAATACTGGAAGACAAGCATCCTCGGAAAACGAGGGATCGCCTAAGTAAGCTTTATGAATTCTGGCCACCGGGGGAGCTATCGCTTCACCATCCTCTTGTGACACTGATGGAGTACTTCCTCATTCTTTTGCTTGCTTGCTGGAGATTTTATGGCATCGGAAATTAGTTAAGTCAACCTAAATTTCCTACTTGACAGACGCAACTGTTTTTCGGGCTGCAAAGGTCGACAGCAAGCTACACAGATGGTCGGAAGCTCACTCTGATCTGGTATGGCTTCGAACTCATGACATTTTGGTCAGTAGTGATCTTAATGCAGCAGACTCCCAGCAAACTATGCCACAGTCCCGGTGCAAAATCCATCCATCCATGTTTTTTTGTGGGTATACGCAAAGGTCTATCTATCTGTCTATCATGTGTACGCAAAAGTCTTTTTCTTCTTTTTCTCTCTTTGAGTCACGACACTCAGAAAGCTGTACATCTGAATATTTCTATATGGAAAATTGGTATGAAATACTTGAAAGAATGATACAAAAATCCAAAAGAACAATTCACAAACGCAAGGCCTGCTTGCTTGTCTTCATGGGTGGCATCCTAGCCTATCAATAGCATAGGAAGCCTTTCCAGGGAGTGTGCATAATAAAGATGAGGGGGGTGGAGACACTTGTGAGTATTCAAAGCACTACATAGCTCTCAACCATAATTATATTATTAATATTTAACTGTTTTTCTGTTTGTGAAGCTGGGAGGACGTGGGTGGGGAATAGGCCAGTAAATAGAGATGCAAATATTGAAAGGACTTTCAAGTCTGTTGGGCATGAAAGCACGGGATTTCTTTCTTTTTCCCAACCTGAGCCGTGAAGCAAGCTATTAAATAAAGTTGGAAACAATTAAAGTGAAAGTACGTTTATTTTTGTCCCTCAACTGTGGAAATGAGCCAGCACATAAAGTTGGAAAGCTATTAAATATGTGTATATGTGAGATGAATATGAAGCAATTTCGCCACTGGGAAGCACCATATAAATACGTAGCTCCAGGGATGCGTACGGTACTACTTCGACTGCCATGTCTCAATGCTATGGAATCATGGGAGTTGTAGTTTGGTGGTAAGATGCTAACACTTGGCAGAAAAGGACCCCTCCTCCCAACACCAACTGCTGCTCTGGGCCAGAATGAAAAGAGAGGGGGCCAGGGGACAGTTCCATCTTGTCTCCTGCATATGTCATCAGTTGGGGACCCCTCCCCCAGCACCAACTGCTGCTCTGGGCCAGAGTGAAGAGAGAGGGGGGGCCAGGGGACAGTTCCATCTTGCCTCCTGCATATGTCATCAGTTGGGGACCCCTCCCCCCAGCACCAACTGCTGCTCTGGGCCAGAGTGAAGAGAGGGGGCCAGGGGACAGTTCCATCTTGTCTCCTGCATATGTCATCAGTTGGGGACCCCTCCCCCCAGCACCAACTGCTGCCCTGGGCCAGAGTGAAGAGAGGGGGCCAGGGGACAGTTCCATCTTGTCTCCTGCATATGTCATCAGTTGGGGACCCCTCCCCCAGCACCAACTGCCGCTCTGGGCCAGAGTGAAGAGGCAGGGACAGTTCCATCTTGTCTCCTGCATATGTCATCAGTTGGGGACCCCTCCCCCCAGCACCAACTGCCGCTCTGGGCCAGAGTGAAGAGAGAGGGGGCCAGGGGACAGTTCCATCTTGTCTCCTGCATATGTCATCAGTTGGGGACCCTTCCCCCCAGCACCAATTGCCGCTCTGGGCCAGAGTGAAGAGAGAGGGGGCCAGGGACAGTTCCATCTTGTCTCCTGCATATGTCATCAGTTGGGGACCCCTCCCCCAGCACCAACTGCTGCTCTGGGCCAGAGTGAAGAGAGAGGGGCCAGGGGACAGTTCCATCTTGTCTCCTGCATATGTCATCAGTTGGGGACCCCTCCCCCAGCACCAACTGCCGCTCTGGGCCAGAGTGAAGAGAGAGGGGCCAGGGGACAGTTCCATCTTGTCTCCTGCATATGTCATCAGTTGGGGACCCCTCCCCCCTGCACCAACTGCCGCTCTGGGCCAGAGTGAAGAGAGGGGGCCAGGGGACAGTTCCATCTTGTCTCCTGCATATGTCATCAGTTGGGGACCCCTCCTCCCAGCACCAACAGCTGCTGCTCTGGGCCAGAGTGAAGAGAGAGGCCAGGGGACAGTTCCATCTTGTCTCCTGCATATGTCATCAGTTGGGGACCCCTCCCCAGCACCAACTGCCGCTCTGGGCCAGAGTGAAGAGAGAGGGGGCCAGGGGACAGTTCCATCTTGTCTCCTGCATATGTCATCAGTTGGGGACCCCTTCCCTCTCCACTAACTGCTGTTCTGGGCCAGAGTGAAGAGGGATGGGGCCAGGGGACAGTTCCATCTTGCCTCCTGCATATGTCATCAGTAGGTGACCCCTCCCCCCAGTACCAACTGCTGTTCTGGGCCAGAGTGAAGAGACAGGAGGCCAGAGGACAGTTCCATCTTGTCTCCTGCATATGTCATCAATTGGGAACCCTCCCCCCAGCACCAACTACCACTCTGGGTCACACTGAAGAGAGAGGGGGCCAGGGGACAGTTCCATCTTGTCTCCTGTGCTATGCTAATAATATAATATGATATAATATAATATAATGTAAATACAAATAATATTTATAATATTATAATATAAAACAATATAATACTACTACTACTACTAATATTATAATTATACATTTTATATTACATGTAATATTACTGATAATATTACAATATAATGGTATAGTGCAATATAGTAATATTTAATACTGATATTGTACTATATAATATATTGTATGTATATTTATCTTGTAAGCTGCCCTGAGTCCCCTTTGGGGTGACAAGGGCACCATATAAATGTTGTAAATAAAACAAATAAATAATAAATTTATTGATTTAACGCAAGGTGGCATATAAATGTTATCTATATAAATAAAAATGTAATGTTCATTTGTGGGATTAACATAACTCAAAACCCAATGGACAAATTGACACCAAATTTGGACACAAGACACCCATCAGGCCAACGAGTGACCATCAGTCATAAAAACACTGAAAAACACAGTGGAAGGGCCTTAAAAAGCCACAAAATGAAAAATACATTACAACGCATGCGCAAAACCACATATATACACAAACACACATATAAACACATATACACATATATACAGACTGGGTCACAGCAACAGGTGGCAGGGGATGGCATATACATATATATTTCACTTGGCTAGTTTCCAACAGAACACACAACCTCTGAGGATGCCTGCCCTAGATGTGGGCGAAATGTCTGGAGAGAATGCTTCTGGAAGATGGTCAGACAGCCTGGAAACCTCACCGCAACCCATTGATTCTGGCCATGAAAGCCTACGACAATTCCCTTGTCTAGTTACTAACAGACATCACAACCTCTGAGGATGCCGGCCCTAGATGTGGGCGAAAGGTCAGGAGAGAATGCTTCTGGGACATGGCCAGACAGCCCGGAAAACTCACAGCAACCGATTGATTCTGGCCATGAAAGCCTACAATTCCTTTGCTTAGTTTCCAACAGAACACACGACCTCTGAGGAAGCCTGCCCTAGATGTGGGCGAAACGTCAGGAGAGAATGCTTCTGGAACATGGCCAGACAGCCCAGAAAACTCACAGCAACCTATTGGTTCTGGCCATGAAAGCCTACAATTCCCTTGCCTAGTTTCCAACAGACCTCACAACCTCTGAGGATGCCTGCCTTAGATGTGGGCAGAATGTCAGGAGAGAATGCTTCGGAACGTGGCCAGACAGCCCGGAAAACTCACAGCAACCTATTGATTCTGGCCATGAAAGCCTACAATTCCTTTGCCTAGTTTCCAACAGAACACACGACCTCTGAGGATGCCTGCCCTAGATGTGGGTGAAACCTCAGGAGAAAATGCTTCTGGGACATGGCCAGACAGCCCGGAAAACTCACAGCAACCTATTGATTCTGGCCATGAAAGCTTACAATTCCTTTGCCTAGTTTCCAACAGAACACACAACTTCTGAGGATGCCTGCCCTAGATGTGGGCGAAACGTCAGGAAAGAATGCTTTTGGGACATGGCCAGACAGCCCGGAAAACTCACAGCAACCATTGATTCTGGCCATGAAAGCCTACAATTCCTTTGCCTAGTTTCCAACAGAACACACGACCTGTGAGGATGCCTGCCCTAGATGTGGGCGAATCGTCAGGAGAGAATGCTTCTAGAACGTGGCCAGACAGCCCAGAAAACTCACAGCAACCTATTGATTCTGGCCATGAAAGCCTATGACAATTCCTTTGCCTAGTTTCCAACAGACCTCACAACCTCTGAGGATGCCTGCCCTAGATGTGGGCAGAACGTCAGGAGAGAATGCTTCTGGAACGTGGCCAGACAGCCCGGAAAACTCACAGCAACCTATTGATTCTGGCCATGAAAGCCTACAACAATTCCCTTGCCTAATTTCTAACAGACCTCACAACCTCTGAGGATGCCTGCCCTAGATGTGGGTGAAACGTCAGGAGAGAATGCTTCTGGAACGTGGCAGACAGCCCGGAACACTCACAGCAACCCATTAATTCTTGCTATGAAAGCCTACAACAATTCCCTTGCCTAGTTTCCAACAGAACACACGACCTGTAAGGATGCCTGCCCTAGATGTGGGCGAAATGTCAGGAGAGAATGCTTCTGGAACATGTCCACAGGGACCAGAAAACTCACAACAACCCAGAAATTGAAATTGTCCACAAGCTGACCAATGGCATGCTGGTGGTGAGAGTGGTCCAGCACTTCTGTGCTCTGGAATAAGATGGAATGAAAACCCAAGCAATGATTTGTTGCCTTTCCTGAAGGGAAGGGGGGGGGGAGGGAGATGGGGAGGGGGCGTGGCTTTGGGGGGGAGCTGAGGGCGGCGCGAGGGCGTGGGCGGGGCCAGGGCGGAGCGTGCGGCATCCTCAGCATCCTCAGCAATCAGCATCCTCCTCGTCGTGGAAGCTGCCTCCGCTGGGCTCTTCCTCTCCGGATCCTCATCCTCCTCCTCCGCTGGCTCTTTCCCAATCCAGGGCTGGCGATGTCTTCTTCGGCTCCGGCTCCGCTTCTCCTCCGCCGCCGCCGGCTCTTGCTCTTCCTCCCCGCCGCGTGCTCGGCTCCGCCGCCTTCCTTGCTGCCTCTGCTGCTGCTTCTGGCCAGCGGGCCGGCCCAGGGCGGGAGGAGCGGAGGGAACAGCGGCCGGAGCAGCCCTTGCCGGGAGAAGACGGTCACCGTCTCCACGCTCCCGGTGCTGCGGGAGAGCGAGGCCGCCTGGAGCCCCGCCGGAGCCCCGCCAATGCCTCCGCCAATGCCTCCTCCTGCCGCCTCCTCCTCCTCCTCCTCAGCCTCGGCGCCTTCCAGCACCGGCATCGACTCGCGCCTGCTCCTCTTCGTCCGCAGCGAGCTGCCCGGGAGGGTGGCCGTACAAGACGACCTGGACAACACCGAGCTGCCCTTCTTCACTCTCGGTGAGAGCCTCTTCTTTCCTTGCTTTGGTTCGGATCCATGGAAGGATGCTCCTCAAGCTTTCTTTCCAGGTTGAGGAGAAGGATGGGGTTGTCTGTAGTGTCTAAGTCTTAGTTTGGATCCATGGAAGGATGCCTTGCCTTGCTCCAGGTTGAGGAGGAGGAAGAGGAGGTCTGTAGTGTCTTAGTCTTAGTTTGGATCCATGGAAGGATGCCTTGCCTTGCTCCTCAGACTTTCTTTCCAGGTCGAGGAGGAGGAAGAGGATGTCTATAGTGTCTTCGTCTTAGTTTGGATCCATGGAATTATGCCTTGTCTTGCTCCACAACCTTTCGTTCCAGGTTGAGGAGGAGGAAGAGGATGTCTTAGTGTCTTAGTTTGGATCTATGGAATGATGACTTGCCTTGCTCCTCAGGCTTTCTTTCCAGGTTGAGGAGGAGGAAGAGGATGTCTGTAATGTCTTAGTTTTAGTTTGGATCCATGGGGGGATGCCTTGCCTTGCTCCACTGCTTTCCTTTACAGGTTGTGGAGGAGGAAGAGGATGTCTATAGTGTCTTAGTCTTAGTTTGGATCCATGGATGGATGCCTTTCTTGCTCTCCAGCTTTCCTTTTCAGATTCAGGAGGAGGAAGAGGATGTCTTAGTGTCTTAGTTTGGTTCCATGGAAGGATGCCTTGCCTTGTTCCACAGCTTTCCTTTCCAAGGTTGAGGAGAAGGAAGATGTCTATAGTGTCTTAGTCTTAGTTTGGATCAATGGAATGATGCCTTGCCTTGCTCCACAGCTTTCCTTTCCAGGTTGAGGAGGAGGAGAAGGGTGTCTATAGTGTCTTAGTCTTAGTTTGGATCCATGGAATGATGCCTTGCCTTGCTCCACAGCCGTCCTTTCCAGATTGAGGAAGAGGAGGAGGGTGTCTATAGTGTCTTAGTCTTAGTTTGGATGCATGGAAAGATGCCTTGCTTTGCTCCCCAGCTTTCCTTTCCAGGTTGAGGTGGAGGAGGATGTATTAGTGTCTTAGTCTTAGTTTGGATCCATGGAATGATGCCTTGCCTTGCTCCACAGCTTTCCTTTCCAGGTTGAGGAAGAGGAAAAGGATGTCTTTGTGTCTTAGTCTTAGTTTGGATGGAGAGGAGAATGATGAGGATGTCTATAGTGTCTTAGGCTTAGTGTCTGTCAGGATGTGGAACTCAACTTCTGGGCAGAGGTAGAGGTACCATCATTATTATTATTATTATTATTATTATTATTATTATTATTATTATTAGCATTAGCATTCTAGAGCTGGAAGAGACCCCAAGGGCCACTCAACCCAACTCCAATCACAAAGAAAACACAAATTGCTTTCCATCCAAGTTGGAGGGTTCAGATCCATGGAGGGATGCTTTGCCTTGCTCCATAGGCTTTCTTTCCAGGTCAAGGAAGAGGAAGAGGAGGTCTTAGTGTCTCAGTCTCAGTTTGGATCCATGGAGGAATGCCTTGTCTTGCTCCTCAGCCTTCCTTTCCAAGTTGAGGAGGAGGAAGAGGATGTCTATAGTGTCTTAGTCTTAGTTTGGATCCATGGAGGGATGACTTGCCTTGCTCCACTGCTTTCCTTTACAGGTTGTGGAGGAGGAAGAGGATGTCTATAGTGTCTTAGTCTTAGTATGGATCCATGGAGGGATGCCTTGCCTTTCTCCCCAAGCTTTCTTTTCAAGTTGAGGAGGAGGAAGAGGAGGTCTATAGTTGGGTGGCCCTTAGTGTCCTTCATCAGGATAGGTAGCTCAACTTCTGGTCAGGTGGAGGCTGCCTTCATTCCACTGTGATTATGATTGGAATCCAAAAGTTGGAAGAGACTCCAAGGGCCGCCCAACCCAACCCCAATCACTAAGGAGAACACAAAGTTCTTCTGACAGGTGTTAGTGTCACCTGGACATAAGTGGAGGTGCCATTATTTCACCACCACCACCATTGTTATTAGAATCCTAGAGTTGGAAGAGTCCCCAAGGGCCACCCAACCCAACCCCAATCACTAAGCAGAACACAAAGCTTTTCTGACAGATGTTTGTATCACCTAAGTATAGGTAGAGGTGACTATTCCAACATTATTATGACTATTATTATTAATAGCATCCTAGAGTTGAAAGAGGCCCCAAGGGCCACCCAATCCAACCCTAATGTGCCAGGCAGGTGACAGGAATGAGTGTTAGTCATCAGTTTGGGGAACTGAACTTCTAGGCATAGGAGGAAGTGCCATTATTCCACCATTATTACTATTATTATTACTATTATTGTCAAAGGGTTGAAAGAGACCCCAAGGGCTACCCAATCCAACCCCAATCTGCCTGCAGGAAAGCACAAAGGACTTTTGATATCTGTTAGTGTCACTTGGCCATAGGTGGAGGTGACATTATTCCACCAATATTAGTATTATTATAACTGTTATTGTTATTAGAATCCATGAGTTCAAAGAGACCCCAAGGATGGAGGTGCCACCACCACCACCACCACCATCATCATTAGTATTAGAATTCAAGAGTTGGAAGAGACCGCAAAGGCCACCCAATCCAATCCTAATCACAAAGTAAAACACAAAGCATTCCTGACAGGTGTTAGTGTCACCTGGGCATAGGTGGAGGCACCATTATTCTACTATTATTATTGTTGTTGTTATTGTTATTATTAGAATCTTAGAGTTGAAAGAGACCCCAAGGACCACCCAATCCAACCCCAATCCGCCAGGAAAACACATACCTTCTTCAACAAGTGTTAGTGTCACCTGTGCATAGGTGGAGGTGCCATTATTCCATCATCATTATTACTACTACTACTATTAGTATTATTGTTATTAGAATCCAAGGGTAGAAAGAGACCCCAAGGGCCACCCAATCCAACCCTAATCTGCCAGGCAGGCGACAGGAGTTAGTGTTATTCATCATGGTGGGGAACTCAACTTCTGGGGAGAGGTGGAAGTGCCATTATTCCACCGTTGTTGTTGTTGCTGTTGTTGTTGTTGTTGTTGTTCGAATCCAAGAGACTCCAAGGGTTACCCAATCCAATCTCAATCTGCCAAGCAAGAAAACACAACGCATCAAGATGGGGAACTTGTAAGCATATGTGGGTCCTTTTAATCCGTTGTTGTTGTGGCTACTAGGACTACTACTACTAAAAATAGGGAAGTTGTCTCTTCAACTGTGAATTTAGGTTAATGACATTACTCATTATTATTGTTGTTGTTAGCAGCAGTAGTAGTAATATCAAAAGCTTATTAGGAACTTGCTTCTTTTACTCTATGGCCATATGTAGTTGTCATTACCAATTATTATTATTATTATTATTAGTAGTAGTAGTATTAGAATTAATACCAATAGGGAACCTGTCTCTCTATTGCATTTGTGGGCGTGTTGTTGTTGTTGTTGTTGTTGTCATTTTTACTATTGATAGGGAACTTGTCCAGAAATACAAAATGATCAAAAATCCAGAATTGTACACACAATTTTGTGTATAGAACACTTGTCAGCATATGTGGGACCCATTAACCTCGTATTGTTGTTGTTAATATTATTATTATTTGAAACATAACAAGATTAGTACACAGCAAAAAAGATCACTCTGCTGGTTGTTGTATTGGATCACACATCGGACACTTCCCAAGTTTCTAGGACTGTGTGATGTATCGGCGAATCATAATTATCATCATCATCATTACTACTACTACCACTACTACTAATAGGAAAGTTGTCTTTTTAACTCTGCTTATGGGCATAGAGGGATGCCATTACCCATTATTATTGTTATTAACAGTAGTAGTAATAGTAGAAATATTAAAAGCTTATTAAGAGCTTGCTTCCTTTACTCTATAGCCATATGTGGTTGTCATTACCTAATAATAATAATAATAATAATAATAATAATAATAATAATAATAACAACAACAACAACAACAACAATAATAATACCACCAATAGGGAACCTGTCCCTCTAATGTCACTTGTGGGCATGCAAGTTGTTGTTGTTGTTTACTATTAATAGGGAACTTTTCCAGAAATACAAAATGATAAAAAAAAAAAAACAGAATTGTTGACACAATTTTGTGTATGGAACACTTGTGGGCATACATAGATCCCATTAACCTTGATTATTATTATTATTATTAGTAGTAGTAGTAGTAGTAGTAGTAGTATAGCCCAGTGGTTCAGTGGGTTAAACCGTTGAGCTGCTGAACTTGCTAACCGAAAGGTCATAGGAAGCGGCATGTGCTCCCGCTGTTAGCCCCAGCTTCTGTCAACCTAGCAGTTCGAAAACATGCAGATGTGAGTAGATCAATTGATACCACTCTGGAGGGAAGGTAACGGCGCTCCATGCAGTCATGCCGGCCACATGACCTGGGAGGTGTCTACGGACAACTCTGGCTCTCCGGCTTAGAAATGGAGATGAGCACCAATTCCCAGAGTCAGACATGACTGGACTTCATGTCAGGGGAAAACCTTTACCTTAGTAGTAGTTACTTACTTACTTACTTATTTTACTTACATCCTCGTAGTCCGAGGATGATGGTCCTCCAAGTTCGGTGTCCTGGGGGTGGGTTCGTAGGTGACTGTGAAGCCCTATTCTTGATCTGCATCTTCTCCCGCAGTGAGGGCATTGGTTTCCAGGTGGGAGGCGGTCTCGGACGGGGTTGGCTTGACATGCCTTCCTCTTGGCACATTTCTCTCTTTCGTCCTCCATTCGTGCCTCTTCAAATTCTGCAGCATTGCTGGTCACAGCTGACCTCCAGCTGGAGCGCTCAAGGGCCAGAGCTTCCCAGTTCTCAGTGTCTATGCCAGAGTTTTTAAGGTTGGCTTTGAGCCCATCTTTAGTAGTAGTAGTAGTAGTATACCAGTAGGGAACTTGTTTCTCTAACTCTGCTTGCAGGCAAAGGCGGGTTCCATGCACCAATTTTTTTTTTTAAGTGTGTATAAAAATGTGTGTTTCCATCTGGGTCCCATCTCCAAGATGTTTCGTTATGTATATCCAAACATTCCGAAATCCAAAATGGAAAAATATCCAATGCAAAAACACTTCTATTCCCAGACAGTTTGGATAAAGGATACTCCGTCTGTACCTGTACCTAATGTGATCGTTTGGAGATAGGACTCAAGTCTAAACATGAAATTCATTTCTGTTTCCAAAGTGCACCTCATACAAATAGCCTGAAGGTAATTTTATTGACAATTCATTTCACTGAGTTTATATATCCTTTCTGCCTCCTTCCCTGTTGATCCCTATTTGTGTTAGATTCCTGTTGTTTACAGTCCCTGGACTTGTTTCCATCCCGTCTCCAGCAACCCCAGGTTTCCACACTCCGTTGTTGTTGTGGTTTGGGTTTTAGAAAAATGTTGTTGAGGTTGGGTTTTAGAGAAATCATCTCTCCCTACCTCACTTCTACCATTGTGGGCTTGTTTCCAAATGCTGGCTGAGATCTTTATTATTATTATTATTATTATTATTACTATTATTACTAGCCATCCCCTGCCACATGTTGCTGTGGCCCACTGTGGTGGTCATGGGGGTTCTGTGTGGGAGGTTTGGCCCAATTCTATCATTAGTGGGGTTCAGAATGCTCTGTGATTGGAGGTGAACTATAAATCCCAGCAACTACAACTCCCAAATGTCAAGATTCTATTTTCCCCAAACTCCACCAGTGTTCACATTTGGGCATATTGAGTATTCGTGTAGAGTTTGGTCCAGATCCATCATTGTTTGAGTCCACAGTGCTCTCTGGATGTAGGTGAACTACAACTCCAAAACCAAAGGACACTGCCCACCAAACCCTTCCAGTATTTTCTGTTGGTCATGGGAGAACCGTGTGCCAAGTTTGGTTCAATTACATCATTGGTAGTGTTCAGAATGCTCTTTGATTATAGGTGAACTACAAATCTCAGAAACCACAACTCCCAAATATCAAGATTCTATTTTCCCCAAACTCCACCAGTGTTCACATTTGGGCATATTGAGTATTCGTGTAGAGTTTGGTCCAGATCCATCATTGAGTCCACAGTGCTCTCTGGATGTAGGTGAACTACAACTCCAAAACCAAAGGACACTGCCCACTAAACCCTTCTAGTATTTTCTGTTGGTCATGGGAGAACTGTGTGCCAAGTTTGGTTCAATTCCATCGTTGGTGGGGTTCAGAATGCTCTTTGATTGTAGGTGAACTATAAATCCCAGCAACTACAACTCCCAAATGACAAAATCATTTTTTGAGTGATGGTCACTCATTGGGTTGTTAGGTGTCTTGTGTCCAAATTTGGTGTTAATTCGTCCAGTGGTTTTTGAGTTCTGTTAATCCCACAAACGAACATTACATTTTTATTTATATACTAGCTGTACCCGCCACATGTTGCTGTGGCCAACCTTCCCTCTTTCTCTCCTTCTTTCCCTCCTTCCTTCACTCCCTCTCTCCTTCCTGCTTTCCCGTCTTTCCTTCTCTTCTTCCTTTCTTCTCTATCTCTTTCCTTCCTCCCCCCTTT
The DNA here is from genome assembly GCF_025583915.1 of Anolis sagrei ordinatus. NCBI lineage: Eukaryota > Metazoa > Chordata > Lepidosauria > Squamata > Anolidae > Anolis > Anolis sagrei. The sequence goes on from NW_026844589.1 coordinate 23,669,102, forward strand.
TTCTTTCTCTTCTGCTGTCTCTCTTTTCTTCCTTCTCTCTTTCCTTCACTCCCTCTTTCTCTACATCTTCACCCCTTCCTTCGCTCCCTCTTTCCTTCCTTCTTTTCCTTTTTTCTCTCCTTCCTTCCCCCTTTTCTTTCCCTCCCTCTTTCTCTCCTTCCTTCCTTCCTTCCTTCCTTCCTTCCTTCCTTCCTTCTTCTCTTTGCTTCCATGCTTCCTTCTCCCTTTCCTTCTTTCTTTCCCTCCCTCTTTCTTTTCTTTTCTTTCTTTCTTTCTTTCTTTCTTTTTCTCCCCTTCCCTCCCTCTTTCTTCCCTTTTTTCTGTATTGTCATTTAGCTTTTCGTCATTTAGCTTTTTGGGGCTTTTTAAGTCCCTTCTGCTGTGTTTTTAGTGTTTTTATGAGTGAAGGACATACATTGGGTTGTTAGGTGTCTTGTGTCCAAATTTGGTGTCAATTCATCCCGTGGTTTTGGAGTTCTGTTAATCCCACAAACGAACATTACATTTTTATTTATATAGATTATTATTATTTCTTTTGAGGAATCTACCCCTCGGAAGGAAGGGAAATCCACTCCTGAAAGAGTTATTATCCTGGGGAAAAGGGGTCTCCACTTGGTTCTGTTTGAGGTCCCCATCGGAGAGCTTAGTGGGCAATGACCTCAGATGCTCTGTACATTTGCGGCAAGGAAAATGAAGGGTGTCGAGAAACAGTAATGAGCAGGCTTCTCCCTTCGCACAGGAAGGGAGTTCAAAGTACTTCTCCGACCTACACCTGCTCCAGGCTAGAAATGAGAAGTGGGTGGATCTCATGGCAAGAGGGCAAAAACCGATCAGCGATTTGTTCTTCATGTAATTATCCTTCGCTCGGCACCATACTGCTTTAGGTGCTTCGCTGCTGATTGACACCTTTTTGCTGTTAATAATATCGGTTGTGCTTTATTTCTGCTTGTCAGTGGGAGAAACGTTGGGCAGAGAAAGGTGGCCATTTGGCTTAGTGCTAACGGGTGACTCCGTTTTCGTGAGTACGGCCTTGTCGCTGTTGCATTTACCTGAGGTCTCCTTTCACTTGCTTTGCAACCGGGGGTGGACAATTCAAAGTGCTGGTGTTGACCTATAAAGCCCTAAACGACTCCTGCCCTGTTTACCTCTCCGAACGTATTCTCCCCTACGAACCATCAAGATTATTAAGATCATCTGGAGAGGCCCTGCTCTCAGTCCCACCGGCCTCGCAAGCGCGCCTGGTGGGGACGAGGGACAGGGCCTTCTCGGTGGTGGCCCCGCGACTCTGGAACTCTCTCCCTCTGGAGGCCAGAACCGCCCCATCCATCCTAACATTTAGGAAACGGGTGAAGACGTGGCTGTGGAGTCAGGCCTTCGATGAATGAGACAACACCATAGGACCCTGGATGGAAGTTGATGTAGATCCATCTTAATAGGACGACTGACCACTGTAGTTTTATATATAGTGTTTTTAAAGTTGTTTTTGTAATTGTGATATATGATATTTTAATGAGTGTATATGTTTTTTATGGCTGGAAACCGGGCTGAGTCCCTCAATGAGGTTGAGCTCAGTATAGAAAACTGTGAAATAAATAAATAAATAAATAAATACAGTGTTTTCGTATTTCGTGTTTCAACCTCCTCTGGACACATTTTAGCTTGTCAACATCTCCCTTGGATTGTGGTGCCCAGATTTGACACAGTATTCCAGATGTAGAATCATAGAATCAAAGAGTTGGAAGAGACCTCATGGGCCATCCAGTCCAACGCCCTGCCAAGAAGCAGGAATATTGCATTCAAATCACCCCTGACAGATGGCCATCCAGCCTCTTGTTTAATTCCAGTCTCCAGGGAAGCAGAAAACAAGCTTGCTCCCTCCTCCCTGTGGCTTCCTCTCACATATTTATACATGGCTATCATATCTCCTCTCAGCCTTCTCTTCTTCAGGCTAAACATGCTCAGCTCCTTAAGCCGCTCCTCATAGGGCTTGTTCTCCAGACCCTTGATCATTTTAGTCGCCCTCCTCTGGACACATTCCAGCTTGTCAATATCTCTCTTGAATTGTGGTGCCCAGAATTGGACACAATATTCCAGGTGTGGTCTGACCAAGGCAGACTAGAGCATGGGTAGCATGACTTCCCTGGATCTAGACACTATGCTCCTATTGATGCAGGCCAAAATCCCACTGGCTTTTTTTGCCACCACATCACATTGTTGGCTCATGTTTAACTTGTTGTCCACAAGGACTTCAAGATGTTTTTCACACGTACTGCTCTCGAGCCAGGCATTGTCCCCCATTCTGTATCTTTGCATTTCTTTTTTCCTGTCAAAGTGGAGTATCTTGCATTTGCCTGAACTAATTACAGAGCTGGACCTAAACTAACAAATACTAGTGATATTATTGCTTCCTCTTTTTTTTTTTTTTTTGGTCGTGTCAGGAGCGACTTGAGAATCTGCAAGTCGCTTCTGACATCAGAGAATTGGACATGACTTGGACAAGTGGACAAGTGGAATTGGACAAGTGGAGTATCTTGTATTTGTCACTATTGAACTTCATTGTGTTAGTTTTTGCCAATGATCTCTCTAATCTATTTAAATAAAAATGCAATCAAAAATTGATTTTGTCATTTGGGAGTTGTAGTTGCTGGGATTTATAGTTCACCTACAATCAAAGAGCATTCTGAACCCCACCAACGATAGAATTGGGCCAAACCTTCCACACAGAACCCCCATATGGGCCACAGCAACGCGTGGCAGGGAATGGCTAGTCTGTACAAATAAAAATGTAATGTTTGTTTGTGGGATTAACAGAACGCAAAAACCACTGGGCAAAATGACACCAAATTTGGACACAAGACACCTAACAACCCAATGTATGTCCTTCCCTCAAAAAAATTGTGTCATTTGGGAGTTGTAGTTGCTGGGATTTATAGTTCACCTACAAGCAAAGAGAATTCTGAACCCCACCAATGATGGAATTGAACCAAACTTGGCACACAGTTCTCCCATGACCAACAGAAAATACTGGAAGGGTTTGGTGAGCATTGACCTTGAGTTTTGGAGTTGTAGTTCACCTACATCCAGAGATCACTTTTGTATGTGCTTTTGTAAGCCGCCCCGAGTTTTTTTGGGAAGTGGTGGCGGGGTACAAATAAAGTTGTCATTGGGTTGTTGTGAGTTTTCCGAGCCGTACGGCCATGTGCCAGAAGCATTCTCTCTTGACGTTTCACCTGCAACTATGGCAGGTATCCATAGATGCAGGTGAAATGTCAGGAGGGAATGCTTCTGGCACATGGGCATACAGCCCAGAAATCTTACAACAAGTCAGTGATTGTGAATGGTTTTGCATTGTATTTTTATGTTGCTTACTGTACTCATATGTTTGTTGTTGTTTGTGCTTTGGTTTTTATTTTATTGTAATACTAGCCATTCCCTTGTGGTCATGGGGGTTCTATGTGGGATGTTTGTCCCAATTCGTTGGTGGGGTTCAGAATGCTCTCTGACTGTAGGTGAACTACAAATCCCAGCAACTACAACTCCCAAATGTCAAGGTTCTATTTTCTCCAAACTCCACCAGTATTCACATTTGGGCATACTGAGTATTCATTGCAAGTTTGGTCAAGATCCATCCTTGTTTGAGTCCACAGTGATCTCTGGATGTAGGTGAAGTACAACTCCAAAACCAAAGGACACTGCCCACCAAACCCTTCCAGTATTTTCTGTTGGTCATGGGAGAACTGTGTGCCAAGTTTGGTTCAATTCCATCATTGGTGGGGTTCAGAACACTCTTTGATTGCAGGTGAACTATAAATCCCAGCAACTAAAACTCCCAAATGACAACATCAATTTTTTTGAGTGTAAGACATACATTGGGTTGTTAGGTTTCTTGTGTCCAAATTTGGTGTCAATTTGCCCGGTGGTTTTTGAGTTCTGTGAATACCACAAACGAACATTATATTTTTATTTATATAGATCAGTGGTTCTCAACCTTCCTAATGCCGTGACCCCTTAATACAGTTCCTCATGTTGTGGTGACCCCCAACCATAAAATTATTTTTGTTGCTACTTCATAACTGTAATTTTGCTACTGTTATGAATCATAATGTAAATATCTGATATGCAGATGTATTTTCATTCACTGGACCAAATTTGGTGCAAATATGCCTAAATTTGAATACTGATGGGTTTGGTGATTTTGTAATTTGGGAGTTGTAGTTGCTGGGATTTATAGTTCACTTCTAATCAAAGAGCATTCTGAACTCCACCAGCGATGGATTTGAACCAAACTTGGCTCCCATGACCAATGGAAAACACTGGAAGGGTTTGATGGGCATTGACCTTCAGTTTGGGAGTTGTAGTTCACCTATATCCAGAGAGCACTGTGGACTCATGCAATGGTGGATCTGGACCAAACTTGGCACAAATACTCAATATGCCCAAATGTGAACACTGGTGGAGTCTGGGGAAAATAGATCTTGACATTTGGGAGTTGTAGTTGCTGGGATTTATAGTTCATTACAATCAAAGAATATTCTGAACTCAACCAACGATAGAATTGGCTCAAACATCCCACATGGAATCCCCATGACTATCAGAAAATACTGTGTTTTCTTATGGTCTTTGGCGACCCCTCTGACACCCCCTTGCGACCCCCTCAGGGGTCCTGACCCCCAGGTTGAGAAACACTGATATAGATGATGTTGTGCTTGGCCTCATGTAAGCCACCCCGTGTCTCCATTGGGGAGATGGTGGCAGGGTATAAATAAAGATTATTATTATTATTATTATTATTATTATTATTCCAACCATGAAAGCCTTCGGCAATACAAAGTTGTTGTTGTTTTTGTTATTATTGTTATTATTCTCACCTTTGTGGGAGTTTAAAGCCAGATTTTTTAATTTGAAACGCACCCCAAGCTGCCAAATGGTTTCAAAAAAAGGAAAATACACTCGTTATGCCGAGGCATGAATCTCTTTAGTACTGCTGTCACTTTGCTGTGGCTTGATTCCCTCCTCTTGCAATTGATAGCTTAATTATCTTTCAGCGCTTTCTCTTCCTTCTTGGCATATTCTCTCCCTCTTCACCTTAAAAAAAAATCTGTTCGTGTTCACCTAGTTTTTGGAGCAAGGTTTGCAAGAGGCCAGTCTCTCTGTTTCGGAGCAAACTCTGCTTTCTTCCAGAGAGGGGCAGGTGCCGCCTGTAAGATACTTTGGCGCCTGAACGGTGAAATCTTAAGGAGCGATAATGCTTTGGTCTAGTTAGTAGTTTGCATATAAATATTTTGTCTGGACATATCCTGATTATCCCAGCTGTCTGGATTTTTGCTTGAATGCCTCTGTGTATATGTGTATTTATTATACTCCAAGCTCTGAAGGTTTTTCTCTACTGGGAAGACGAGAGAGCAAGTGCGGTCTGTCAGCTTGTGTACTGTGTTGCTCTTTTGCTCGAACATGGGGCGTTCTTGCCGTGTCTTGTCAAGGTTGTCATGGGTATCACAGCTGACTTGTTATCCTTTCAACAAGTGAAACTGTTTAGAATTCTGCATCCCGAAACAGGCTCCTCGTTCTGGCAGGAGCTGCAAAGGCGGACTGTTGATCTCCTCGCAAGCGCCTCTTTTATCTACCAACTCCTTTCCCCTTCTCCGACATCTTACCAACCCTAATTTGTTGGATCTGCTTGGGGCTGTGTTGCTTCTGATTGGGGTTTGACAGGTGCTGGTAGCAATTCTCCCTCCTTTCTCCCTCATCGTCAGTCCCATGATCAGTAAAATCATTCCTTGGCATGGACTTGGTCTATCAGGTTGCTTGTGCAGATGTGTGCCTAACAAAAAGCAGCAATGTGCAGATATCTTTGCAGCACTTGCTCCATTTGTATAGTACTATTCAAGAAGGATATTGACAAGGTGGAAGAGAAAGGCAACCAAAAGGGGCAAAGGCCAATGGAAGCCACAAATCTCTATGAGGAATGTAAAGATCCCTTACCTTGCCAGCCAGGATGGCAGGGCCAGGAAGAGACAGGCTAGGTAGTTTCAGCTTGGAAGGCCTGGCAGAGAGCTGCTGGAGCCATCTTAGTTTAGGGAAACTCCAGCTCAGAGAGGGGGAGTGGCCTAGGCCTGAGCCAGCCCAGCAACAGCCAGGATTGGTTTGGAAAAGAGGGGCGGAGTTAGCCAGATGGAGGGAAAGAGAGCAGCTTAATTTGTTTAGTTTAGAAGAGTGCAGTTTGAGTAGAGTAGAGAGCAGTTCAGTTCTGAGAGAGATTAGAGTAGGATTTGGATGTATTAGGAGTTCGTTATTAGAATAGGCAGTTTGCCTGGAGTTTGCACAGTGAAATAGGCTGTGGCAAACTGGTTACAGCTATTTTAGGGAAAAAATAGCTGGGTTTTGTGTTTAAGAAATTGTAACAAAGGAAAGAACCATTCTCTCAAGTAACCATTACGCTTCTAAGAAACAAGAACACTTTTATTTGTAACAGCCAAGCCTCTGAACCTGCATTCACTTATAATTCTGTAACTTGTAATCAATAAACTCTTTCTTGTTATTTTTAAAATTTAAGCCTGAGTCAAGTGCCATTTTTGGTTGGAGTCCTTTTCCTTGTTGAATCAACCTCTCCTGTTTCCCCTCAAAGAAAGCCCTTGATATCACACAGTATTTGGTGGAGTAAAAAAGCCTTTTAATAATTTAAACAGCCTTTTAACATTCTAAATAGCTAGAGGGTTCGTGATTCTTCAGTTTATGGTGGCAGCGAAGGTTTTAAATAAAGAGACATTCCCTCAAACGCTATAAGAGCCAAAGTGGTGTGAATTCCTTATTGAAGGAGGGACAGTGTTGGGATCTGCTTGCCCCTGTCCAGTGATATTGTTTGGCCATCAAGAAATTATATCATTATAATTTGGGGACAGTGGTGGGATTCTTTGACCCCCTGCCCAGACGGCCAAATCGAGGAGCCTTTATAAGGAACATCTTAGGAAGCTTGAGAAGGTTACCTGGAAGAAGGTAACAAATCTCTTTGAGGAGAATCTTAGGGAGCTTGAGATGTTTGCCATGGAGGTGATCAAAATGACCAAAAGTTTGGAAGCCAAGCTCCATTAGAAGCAATTTAGGGAGCCAAGCTCCATTAGAAGCAATATAGCTTGGAGAAAGGAAGGTTTAAAGAGGGCATGTTCCATTTGTATAGTGCTCTTCAAGAAGGATATTGACAAGGCAGAAGAGAAGGGCAACCAAAATGGGCAAAGACCAGGGGGAACCACAAATCCCTTATGAGGATCATCATAGGAAGCTTGAGATGTTTACTTTGGAGAAGATCAAAACAATCAAAGATTTGGAGAAAAAAGGTTGAAAAGGGACATGCTCCATTTCAAGGATATTGAAAAGATGGAAGAGAAAGGCAACCAAAATTGGCAAAGACCAATGGAAGCCACAAATCTCTATGAGGAACATCTTAGAAAGCTTGAGATGGTTACCTTGAAGAAGATCAAAACGACCAAAAGTTTGGAAGCCAAGCTCCATTAGAAGCAATTTAGGGAACTGAGGATGTTTAGCTTGGAGAAAGGAAGGTTGGAAGAGGACATGCTCCATTTGTATAGTGCTCTTCAAGAAGGATATTGACACGGCAGAAGAGAAGGGCAACCAAAATGGGCAAAGGCCAGTGGGAACCACAAATCCCTTATGAGGATCATCATAGGAAGCTTGAGATGTTTACTTTGGAGAAGATCAAAACAATCAAAGGTTTGGAGAAAAAAGGTTGAAAAGGAACATGCTCCATTTCAAGAAGGATATTGAAAGCCACAAATCTCTATGAGGAGCATCTTAGGGAGCTTGAGATAGTTACCTTGGAAAAGATCAAAATGATCAAAGATTTGGAAGCCAAGATCTGTTAGAAGCAATTTAGGTAGCTGAGGATGTTTAGCTTGGAGAAAAGAAGGCTGAAAGAGGACAAGCTCCATTTATGCAGTACTCTTCAAGAAGGATATTGACAAATGGTAGAGAAAGACAACCAAAATGGGCAAAGGCCAGTGGGAACCACAATTCCCTTATGAGGACCATCATAGGAAGCTTGAGATGGTTACCTTGAAGAAGATCAAAACAATCAAAAGTTTGGAAGCCAAGCTCCATTAGAAGCAATTTAGGAAACTGTGGATGTTTAGCTTGGAGAAAGGAAGGTTGAAAAGGGACATGCTCCACTTCAAGGATATTGACAAGGTGGAAGAGAAAGGCAATCAAAATGGGCAAACGCTAGTGGGAGCCACAAATCTCTTTGAGGAGCAGCTTAGTGAGCTTGAGATGTTTACCTTGGAGATGATCAAAACGATCAAAGGTTTGGAAGCCAAGCTCCACTAGAAGCAATTTAGGAAACTGAGGATGTTTAGCTTGGAGAAAAGAAGGTTGAAAGAGGACATGCTCCATTTGTATAGTACTCTTCAAGAAGGATATTGACAAGGCAGAAGAGAAAACCAATCAAAATGGGCAAAGGCCAGTGGAAGCCACAAATCTCTATGAGGAACATCTTAGGGAGCTTGAGATGTTACTTTGGAGAAGATCAAAATGATCAAAGGTTTGGAAGACAAGCTCTGTTAGAAGCAATTTAAGGAGCTGAGGATGTTTAGCTTGGAGAAAAGAAAGTTGAAAGAGTACATCCTCCATTTATGCAGTACTCTTCAAGAAGGGTATTGACAGGGTAGAAGAGAAGGGCAACCAAAATGGGCAAAGGCCAGTGGAAACCACAAATCTCTGTGAGGAGCATCTTAGGGAACTTGAGATATTTACTTTGGAGAAGATCAAAACGATCAAAGGTTTGGAAGCCAAGCTCCATTACAAACAATTTAGGGAGTTGAGGATGTTTAGCTTAGAGAAAAGAAGGTTGAAAGAGGACATGGTAACCTATAGTTGAAAGGATGCCACATAGAGGAGCAGGTTAACTTGTTTTCTGCTGCTCTGGAGACTAGGACACAATGGAGCAATGGATTCAAATTGCAGAAAAAGAGATGCCATCTAAGCATTAGGAAGAACTTCCTAATGGTAAGAGCTTTTCAACAATGGGATATGCTATAATAGTAGTAGTAGTAGTAGTAGTAGTAATAATAATAATAATAATAATAATAATAATAATAATAATAATAATAATACAACACTTGGGCAGGGTCCAACGTGTGATCCAAAACAACAGCCCGCAGAGTGTCTGCTGTAGACTCATCTTGTTGTGCTTCAAAGAATAATAATAATACTAATAATAATAAACTTTATTTATATCCTACTCTACCTCTCCAAGGGGACTCAGAGCGGATTAGAGAATACATATATGGCAAACATTCAATTCCAATATGCAATTAATAACAAAGACAGACAGTACATAGACAAAGGCAAGGCTTCCCTCTTTCTCATCTCCGGCATCTGGAGACTGTGCTTGACTTGGCCATGGGGAGGTGCTGTTGTTCCATTTTTCCATGCCGAGGAGCCTGTTGTCCATAGATGGCTTCCTACTGAATTGCCGGCATGTCTTTACCTCCCCGCAAAAGTGGTACCTATTTATCTACTCACATTGCTGTTTTCGAACTGCTAAGTAAGCAGAAGCTAGGGCATTAGATGCCAACATCTTAGGTATGTGTGCCACAGTTGGTCCAACAAGCCAAATAGGAGCCTTTGTGCTACCAACCAACCAACATATATACGTTGACTTTTATGCATAGGTAAAGGTTTTCCCTTGACATTAAGTCCAGTCATGTCCAATTCTGGGGGTTGGTGCTCATCTCCATTTCTAAGCCAAAGAGCCGGCGTTGTCCATAGACACCTCCAAGGTTATGTGGCCAGCATGACTGCATGGAGTGCCATTACCTTCCCGCCGGATTTACTTACATTTGCAAGTTTTCAAATTGCTAGGTTGGCAGAAGCTGGGGCTAACAGTGGGAGCTCACACCGATCCCTAAATTCGAACTTTTTTCATTTAGCAAGTTCAGCAGCTCAGCGGTTTAACCCACTGTGCCACTGGAGGCTCCAGACTTTTATGTATATTGACGAGCAAATATCTTAAATATCTTTACCATGCAACATCACCCAAAGATGATGATAACAACAACGATAACAATAATATAGGAAGGCAGAAAGGCAGGAATGAAGGAAGGGTATATTTCCACATTCCTTTGAGATTGCCTTACCATAACTCATAAAAGCAATCACCATGTCCTTAGTCTGCTGAAGGCAAAACCTTGCCCTTATCCAAGGGCTGTCTCTTGAATTGCTTTTTGGTTCCACCGGCCAACATAATTCAAATGCATGTGTGAATGCTTGTGTGTGTTTTTTTAATGTTTACGGGATTTTTTTTTCCTTTGCTCTTCCAATCTTTCTTTCAAGCCAAGGTGTCTTATAAAAGTCAATAATTAGACAGCCTTTGCCCTCAGGCTTACAATCTAAAAGAGACACAAAGGAAAGGAATGAGAAGGAGGAGGGAAAAACAACCACGATTACTCCCAAATGGATAATTGATTCAGTTGCGGAGACAGATGGAAAGATACCTTACATTCAATGTTTTGGACTGAGCATCCTTTCCTTTTGGATTTTACCCTAGATTTTTTGGAATATATGCATATACTCTCTTGGAAATGGGCCCCACATCTAAACACGAAATTCCTGTCAAATCCCTCCAGTAACTTCAGTTAGTCATGTGGGTTCTGTTTCCCAAGTTAGGTCCAGGTCCATCGTTGGTGGGGTTTGGACTTCTATTTGACTGCAGGTGAACTATAAATCCCAGTACCTACAACTAACAAATGTCGAGGCCAATTCCCCCCAAAAGCCCTCCAGTATTCAAATTTAGGCATATCGGGTATGTGTACTGAATTTGGTGCAGATCCATAGTTGTTTGTGTTCACAGTGCTCTGTGGATGTAGGTGAACTATAATTCCTATAAATCAAGGTGAATTTCCTCCAAAGCCCTCTAGTATTCTCTCTCTCTCTCTCTTTCTATACACACACACACACACACACACACTAGCTGTACCTGCCACACATTGCTGTGGCCAACCTTCCTCCCTTTTTTCTCCTCCTCCTCCCTCCTTCCTTTCTTCCTTCCTTCCTTCCTTCCTTCCTTCCTTCCTCTTCCTCTTCCTCTTCCTCCCCCCTTTTCTTTCCTTCCTTTTCTCCCCTTTCTTCTTTCTCTACCTATTCTTGGACTGCAGCTCCCAGCAGTCCTCCTGATCATCTATCTATCTATCTATCTCTATCTATCTATCTATCTATCTATCTATCTATCTATCTATCTATCTATCTAGCTAGCTAGCTAGCTAGCTAGCTAGTTAGCTTATATACCTCAGAGGAGCATATCTATCCATCTATCTATCCATCCATCCCTCAATCCATCTGCCTGTCTGTCCGCCCGCCCGCCCGCCCGCCCGTCCGTCCGTCCGTCCATCCATCCATCCATCCATCCATTCATCCATCTATCTATCCATCCATCCATCTATCTATCCATCCATCCATCCATCCATCCATCTATCCATCCCTCCATCCCTCCATTCATCTGCCCATGTATGTATGTATGTATGTATGTATGTATGTATGTATCCATCCATCCATCCATCCATCCATCCATCCATCCATCCATTCCTCCATTTATCCTGTCTGTCTCTCCATCCATCCATCCATCCATCCATCCATCCATCCATCCATCCATCCATCCATCTATCTATCTATCTATCTATCTATCTATCTGTATTAAGGGGTCACGGCTAGGGCTAACAATGGGAGCTCACCCTGGCGTACAGCTTCAAACTGCCAATGTGTCAGCCAGCAAGTTTTTCTACAGCTAGCAGTTTAAACCGCTGTGCTACCGCGGCCCCATTTCAACATTACAGTAGACTCTCAGTTAACCGGCACCCATAGGGATTGGTAGATGCCGGATCACTGTGATTGCTTGAGAGTTACTATTAAAATAGGTCTAAATAGGCCATATATATATATATGGCCATATATATATGGCCTATTTAGACCTATTTTTAATAGTTATATTTTATTATATATGTTTTATATGTTATATTTTATTATATACTAGCCGTCCCCTGCCACGCGTTGCTGTGGCCCACATGGGGATTCTGTGTGGGAGGTCTGGCCCAATTCAATCATTGGTGGGGTTCAGAATGCTCTAGGATTGTAGGTGAACTATAAATGCAGGCAAGTACAACTCCCAAATGTCAAGATTCTATTTTCCTCAAACTCCACCAGTGTTCACATTTGGGCATATTGAGTATTCGGGTAGAGTTTGGTCCAGATCCATCCTTGTTTGAGTCCACTGGATGCAGGTGAACTACAACTCCCAAACTCAAGGTCAATGCTCACCAAACCCTTCTTGTGCTTTCTGTTGGTCATGGGAGTCCTGTATGCCAAGTTTGGTTCGATTCGTTGGTGGGGTTCAGAATGCTCTTTGATTGTAGGTGAACTATAAATCCCAGCAACTACAACTCCCAAATGTCAAGATTCTATTTTCCCAAACTCCACCAGTGTTCACATTTGGGCATATTGAGTATTCGTGTAGAGTTTGGTCCAGATCCATCCTTGTTTGAGTCCACTGGATGTAGGTAAACTACAACTCCCAAACTCAAAGTCAATGCTCAACAAACCCTTCTGGTGCTTTCAGTTGGTCATGGGAGAACTGTGTGCCAAGTTTGGTTCAATTCCATCGTTGGTGGGTTCAGAATGCTCTTTGATTGTAGGTGAACTATAAATCCCAGCAACTACAACTCCCAAATGACAAAATTATTTTTTGAGTGAAGGACATACATTGGGTTGTTATGTGTATTGTGTCCAAATTTGGTGTCAATTCGTCCAGTGGTTTTTGAGTTCTGTTAATCCCACAAACGAACATTACATTTTTATTTATATAGATTATATTTCTATTATTATTATATTATTAGTACATTAAATATATTATATATATATATATATTACATATATTTATTATATTATTTATATATATTATATATTATATTATATTTATATATAATATAATACTATACCATAACACAACGTCTGTATTGTCTTAATTATTAATGCCTTGGAGTATGATGGAGGTTTTTACGCAGAGGTCCCTTTAAGCACAATGAGAATTGATAACACACAGGTGTGAGTCAAAAATGCACAGCTGTAGTTTTTTGGCTGTTGACAAGCCAGAACATGTGCAGAGACAGGTGACCTAAATGGTTGAAGGTTGTGAAGCCAACCTCTGCAGGAAGCCGCTTTGGGAGCTAGTTATGTTTACCTTGGAGAAGAGAAGATTGAGAAGAGATATTGAAATAGTCGAAAGGATGCCCCATTGGGAAGGAAAGGGCAAAGCTTGCTTTCTGCTGCTCCGGAGACTCGGACACAATGGAGCAATAGGTCCAAAGTGTATGAAAAGATGTGTTGTCGAAGGCTCTCATGGCCAGAATCGCTGGGTTGCTGTGAGGTTTCCTAGCCATGTTCCAGAAGCATTCTCTCCTGACGTTTCGCCCACATCTATGGCACACATCCTCCGAGGTCGTATGTTGGAAACAAGGCAAGTAGGGTTTGTTTATATATTGTGGGTTGTCCAGGGTGGGAGAAAAATCTCTTGCCTGAATGTTGCACTTGGCCAGCTTGACTAGCATTGAATAACCTTACATCTTCAAAGTCTGGCTGCTTCCTGCCTGGGGGAATCCTTGGTTGGGAGGTGTTAGCTGACCTTGATTGTTTCTTGTCTGGAATTCCTCTATTTTTGAGTGTTGCTCTTTCTTTACTATCCTGATTTTAGAGTTTTTTAAAATGCTGTTAGCCAGATTGTGTTTATTTTCATGGTTTCCTCCTTTCTGTTGACGTTGTCCCCATGCTTGTGGATTTCAGTGGCTTCTCTGTGTATGCTGATATGGTGGTTGTGAGAGTGGTCCAGCATGTCTGTGTTCTCACATAATATGCTGTGTCCAGGTTGGTTCATGGTGTGTCCTGCTATGGCGGACTTCTCAGGTTGAATTAGTTTGAATTGAATCAGGTTGAATTAGCCTTTCATATTCCTTGATTCGCATCATGGCAATGCCCAGACAACCTGTCCGAACGTATCTCCTGTTACGAACCGCCATTAAGTTTAAGATAATCTGGAGAGGCCCTGCTCTTGGTCCCACCGCCATCGCAAATGCGATTGGTGGGCTCGAGGGACAGGGCCTTCTCAGTAGTGGCCTCCCCGACTGTGGAACTCTCTCCTCAAAGACATCAGACTAGCCACCTCCCTCCTGTCTTTTAGAAAGAAACTTAAGACTTGGCTATGGGACCAGGCATTTGACGAGTGATTAGCAGAAAATGGGAAAAATGACCTATGAAACCTATGACAATGTATTGGCCCAGAATCGGATTGGATTTTTAACTGGCGTGTCTAATCAATTGTTTTTAATTAATTGTTTTCATTATATTTGTTGAATGTTGTTTCGGTTGTTTAATGATGGTAATGTATCTTATGATGCTTGTTGTGAGGCCGCCCTGAGTCCCCCCCCCCCCCGGGGTGTGTGTGTGTGTGTGTGTGTGTGAGAAAGACAGAGTATAAGTATAGGAAATAAATAAATAAATAAATAAATAAATTATTATTTCATGGTCCCTATGAAATAATAATAATAAGAAGAAGTAGTTGAAGTAGTTGAAGTTGTTGAAGTAGTTGAAGTAGTTACAGAAAATAAACATGTCAAACTCCCCTGGAACTTCCGAATTCAGACTGACGGAGTTTTGGAGCACAAGACTCCTGACGTCACAATCGTGTTAAAAAACAAAGGATGGATTGTCGATGTTGCAATCCCAGGTGACAGCAGGATTGAAGAGAAACAACTGGAAAAGCTGACACGATATGAGGATTTAAAGATCGAACTGCAAAGACTCTGGCACAAGCCAGTCAAGCTGGTCCCAGAGGTGATCGGCACACTGGGTGCAGTGCCTAAAGACCTTGGCCTGCACTTAAACACAATCGGCGCTGACAAAATTACCATCTGCCAGCTGCAAAAGACCACCTTACTGGGATCTGCACGCATTATTCGCCGATACATCACACAGTCCTAGACACTTGGGAAGTGTCCGACGTGTGATCCAATGCAACAGCCAGCAGAGTGATCTTGTCTGCTGTGGACTCGTCTTGTTGTGTTTATAATAATAATAATAATAATAATAATAATAATAATAATAATAATAATAATGAATCACACAGTCCTAGACACTTGGGAAGGGTCCGACGTGTGCTCCAGTACAACAGCCAGCAAAGTGATCTTGTTTGCTGTGAATTCCTCTTGTTGTGTTTCAAATAATAATAATAATAATAATAATAATAATAATAATAATAATAATAATAATAATAATAATAATAATAATATAGGATAACTCTGGCACAAACCAGTCAAGGTGGTCCCAGTGGTGATCGGCACACTGGGTGCAGTGCCTAAAGACCTTGGCCTGCACTTAAACACAATCGGCGCTGACAAAATTACCATCTGCCAGCTGCAAAAGGCCACCTTACTGGGATCTGCATGCATTATTCGCCGATACATCACACAGTCCTAGACACTTGGGAAGTGTCCGACGTGTGATCCAATTCAACAGCCAGCAGAGTGTCTGCTGTGGACTCATCTTGTTGTGTTTCAAATAATAATAATAATAATAATAATAATAATAATAATAATAATAATAATCACACAGTCCTAGACACTTGGGAAGTGTCCGACGTGTGATCCAATACAACAGCCAGCAGAGTGATCTTGTTTGCTGTGGACTCATCTTGTTGTGTTTTAAATAATAATAATAATAATAATAATAATAATAATAATAATAATAATAATAATAATAAAGATCAAACTGCAAAAACTATGGCACAAGCCAGTCAAGCTGGTCCCAGTGGTGATTAGCACACTGGGTGCAGTGCCTAAAGACCTTGGCCTGCACTTAAACACAATTGGTGCTGACAAAATTACCATCTGCCAGCTGCAAAGGCCACCTTACTGGGATCTGCATGCATTATTTGCCGATACATCACACAGTCCTAGACACTTGGGAAGTGTCCGACGTGTGATCCAATACAACAGCCAGCAGAGTGATCTTGTTGCTGTGGACTCATCTTGTTGTGTTTCAAATAATAATAATAATAATAATAATAATAATAATAATAATAAATAATAATAAAGATCAAACTGCAAAAACTATGGCACAAGCCAGTCAAGCTGGTCCCAGTGGTGGTCAGCACACTGGGTGCAGTGCCTAAAGACCTTGGCCTGCACTTAAACACAATCAGCGCTGACAAGATTACCATCTGTCAGCTGCAGAAGGACACCTTACTGGGATCTGCACACATTATTTGCCGATACATCACACAGTCCTAGACACTTGGGAAGTGTCCGACATGTGATCCAATATAACAGCCAGCAGAGTGATCTTGTTTGCTGTGAACTCTTCTTGTTGTGTTTCTAATGGTGGTGGTGGTGGTGGTGATGATGATGATAATAATAAAGATCGAACTGCAAAAACTATGGCACAAGCCAGTCAAGCTGGTCCCAGTGGTGTTCGGCACACTGGGTGCAATGTCTAAAGACCTTGGCCTGCACTTAAACACAATCGGCGCTGACAAAATGACCATCTGCTAGCTGCAAAAGGCCACCTTACTGGGATCTTCACGCTGTAGTTTGGCTATTCTTGGGAAGTGTCCGGCGTGTGATCCGATACAACACCCAGCAGAGTGATCTTGTTTGCTGTGGACTCATCTTGTTGTGTTTCAAATAATGATAATAATTCATTTATATCCTGCTCTCTCTCCCCAGAGGGACTCGGGGTGAATTCCAAACATAAAAGGCAAGCATTCAATGCCCGAATACAACAACGATACATCCATACTAACAAAATTTAACAACCCAACATATAAACACGAATTATGGGTTAACAACTATAATTAAATAAAAAATGCAGCCTGTTATATGAAACATAAGACTGAGCATGAAACATTGAACAGAAGCATCAATTTCCCAGTTCCTTGGGGCGAATAGATTGATCATTGCTCAAGATATCCATTGACCTGGTGGGGTGAGCAGGGCACGGATATGGATGGTAGCTATTAATCAGAGGTATAATGGTAGTATTACCAACTACCAACTAGACTAGTCCACAGCTGCATGGTATACAGGAGATTGCTGCAGAGGTGAGAGGATCCCTCTTGGCCTGAACAGAGCATTTGTTGGATTTTCTTAGTAGATCTGTAGATAGTTTATAGGTTGTGTTTCTTCATCAGCTTCCCTATGTGGTCAGTGCTTCCCTTGATGTATGGCAAAAACACTTTTCCTCTGGGCGAGTCTTTGTCTTGGTTCTCATGGCTTGGTCTTCTGCTGTCTATGCTGGAGCATCTATTGGCCTGGAGAGCCTGGTTTAGTTGGTTCAGTTCACTATGAAAAGAGACTCTACCTAAACATTAGGAAGAATTTCCTTATGGTAAAAACTGTTTGACGGTGGAATGTGCTGCCTCGGTGTATGAAAGGGCTTCCTTCTCTGTAGTTTTTTAAAATGGCCATCTGTCTGGGTGGCTTTGATTATGTTCAAATGCATTGTCCACAAAGGTTGATTGTATTCACTGCTTGGGCTGTTCAAAATATGCATTGGTTGCTCTTTCTTGCTGGCTGACATCCTCTATATTTATTACTAGCTTGGGGACCCGGCGCTGCCCGAGTTATTAGAGAAAGTGGGTAATGGCGGTTCTGTATGCCAAGTTTGGTCTTTATTGGTCATTGGATGATGGTCACAATATTTTCAGGAAGTGAGTGAAGGTACTTGAAGTCCCATCATCCATGGTCCACCCTCCTCCAAACTGCAGCAGGATGTAGAGTGAGTCATGGAGGTTCTGTGTGCCAAGTTTGGTCTTCAACGGTCATTGGATGAGGGTCGCAGTGGTTTCAGTAAGTGAGGGAAGGTACTGCAAGTCCCATCATCCATAGTCCATCCTCCCTCAAGCTGCCCCAGGATGTAGGGTGGGTCTTGGGGGGGGGGGGTGTCTGTGTGCCAAGTTTGGTCTTGTTCTGCCATTGTTTTGGACTTCAACTCCCACCATTTCTGACAGCCTCTGGCCCTTTCCTTTTCCCTGTCAGCCAATTCAGAGTGTTAGAATATTGAGACTGGCCAATCAGAGACCATATGCAAATTGTACCACAGTGGCAGCCAATCAGAAAGCTGCCACATACACCTCCCGTACTCCCTCCACATACAAACATTCTCTTTTATTAGATAGAAAGATAGAAAGATGATAGATAGATAGATAGATAGATAGATAGATAGATAGATAGATAGATAGATAGATAGATTTACAGTATTTATATATCACCTTTCTCATACCTGGGGGGGACTCAAAGTGGTTTACACATAAATAATGGCAAGATTCAATGGCAAGATTCAATGGATACCAAAACAAACAATTACAATAGTAAAACCACAATTAACATAAATCACAACACAATATATCAACAAGCATTAAAACTATAAAACAGTCTCGTCAGTCGAATCGCCGTTCCAGTCAATGTCCCTCTAAAATGCTACATACATCTACTGTCCAAAAGTTTGATCCCAGAACCATGATTTTAATTTTTTTCTAAAAGCCAGGAGGGAGGGAGCGGATCTTACCTCATTTGAGAGTGTGTTCCATAGGCGGGGGGCCACAGCCAAAAAGGCCCTGTCTCTCGTCCCCATCAAACGCATTTGTATTGTTGATGGGAGTGAGAGCAGGGCCTTCCTGGATGATCTTAGATTACAAGGTGGGACATAGGGGTGGATGCGTTTGGATAAGTAAACTGGGTCTGAACCATATTAAGCTTTATAGGTCAAAACCAGCACTTTTGGGTTCAGAGATGGATCGGCAGCAGGGGGGTGGTATGCTTCCTCTATGTTACCCCGGTGAGTAATCTGGCTGCTGCCTGTTGGACTATAAGAGGCATGGGCAGACTTTGGACCTCCAGGTGTTAGGAATTGTTGGAGTTCATAGAATCATACAGTTGGAAGAGACCTCATGGACCATCTAGTCCAACCCCCTGCCAAGAAGCAGGAAAATTGCATTCAGAGCACCCCCGACAGATGGCCATTCAGCCTCTGTCTAAAAGCTTCCAAAGAAGGAGCCTCCACCACACTCCGGGGCAGAGTTCCACTGCTGAACAGCTCTCACAATCAGGAAGTTCTTCTTCATGTTCAGATGGAATCTCCTTTCTTGTAGTTTGAAGCCATTGTTCTAATAATAATAATAATCATCATCATCATCATCATCTTTATTTATACCCCGCCACCATCTCCCCATAGGGGACTAGGGACAGCTAACATGAGGCCAAGCCCAAAAATAATACAGCAAAGTTCGATACAAAACAATAGAAAAAATACATCACAACAAAATACATAAAGTAACAAAATAAATAAAACAGTGCCAAATAACATAAAACAAACCAAATATAAAGGGCTGTGTGATAAAATGTTTAAACCCTGGGTGCGATAGGAATAGAAAAAGTATATTTGTGCGGGAGGAGTTGAAGAAGGGGGAGCAGTGGGGTTTGTCCTTTACAAGGGCAGGGGAAAGTGCATCATGAGGACAAATGTAGATGGAAGCAAACAAAATGGATTGAATGGTCCCTCTCCGAAGGCACATCAGAAGAGCCAAGTTTTTAGATCTTTCTCCTTTGCGTCCTAGTCTCCAGGGAAGCAGAAAACAAGCTTGCTCCCTCCTCCCTATGACTTCCTCCCACATATTTATACATGGCCATCATGTCTCCTCTCAGCCTTCTCTTCTTCAGGCTAAATATGCCCAGCACTTTAAGCTGCTCCTCATAGGGCTTGTTCTCCAGACCCTTAATCATTTTAGTTGACACATTCCAGCTTGTCAACATCTCCCTTCAATTGTGGTGCCCAGAATTGGACACAGCATTCCAAAACTCCTGGAGGGCCGAAGTTTAGCCATGCCTGCTCTATAAGGATGTTATATGGAGATTTTGTACGTGTCCTGAGAGTTCAACGGATTCGAGTGATTGCTGTTGATGCATCCCGAGTGACGGTAACACTTGCATCTCATTTGCATGTAAGCTAATTTGTGTGTTTGTTGCTCTGACATGTGCCAATTACGGTGCCAAATAGTGATGTTCATGTTCTGAACAATCCTGAATCACCTATCTCTCCATCTTAATTATATCACTTTGAGAAATCTTATGGGGGAGGGGAGATGATTTGTGGTAGTTACTCCTTTCATTTGCCATCCTCTTTCAGGGCTCTTCAACACATTCCCTGTTTCCAAACATATTTTCATTCCTGCGGACAAGAGATGTTGTCTTTTTTTTCTCAGCTTTAATCCCTGTGCTGTGCTGGTAGGCGTTTCTATTGTCTCAATTTCCTTCCTCTGCCATGGCATCATTCTATCCTTTCTGAATGCCTTTCTTCAGATTGACCCTCGGCTTATCCATCCAAAATGTTCGTCCCAAAACCTACCCCAGACTCATACACAATATTGACTTATCCATGAGTATTAGGGTTGTGCGTGGAACCGTTTTCCTTTGTTTTATCCGTTCTTTCATTACTTTTGTTACCTTCAGGAGCACGTAACCAGAAGACCCCTCTCGGTACGAAAATAAGCTTGACACAAAAGCAAGCAGAAGCCAATCCTGGCTCCTCGCTGCTTTTCATGGGCAGCCTCCTTGCTTTGGAAAGTGTGTGCGTGTGTGGACTGCAGGCCCAAAAAACATGTGTGCTTGACTGCAGCCAAGCGCCTCCTCTGGAGTAAACTTGCCTCCTTGCCTTGGAAAGAGTGTGTGTGATGTGCAGGCAAAAAACAAAACAAAACATGTGCACTTGCCTGTAGCCAAGTGGCTCCTCTGGAGCAATCTTGCCTCCTTGCATGTAGAGTGTACACTCAGCAAACATGTGCACCTGCCTGCAGCTGAGTGCCTCCTCTGGAGTAAGTTTACCTCCTTACCTTGGAAACTGGCATGCAGGCCCAGAAAGCTCACCTGCCTGTAGCCGAGCACCTTGGAAAGAGTGTCAGTGGCGTGCAGACAAAAAAAAAAGTGCACTTGCATGCAGCTGAGTGCCTCCTCTGAAGTAAACTAGCCTTCTTGCGTGTGGCATGTAGGCCTAGAAAACGTGTGCACTTGTTTGAAGCTGAGTGCCTCCTCTGGAATAAACTTGCCCCTTGCCTTGGACACTGGCATGCAGGCCCAGAAAGCTCACCTGCTGGCAACCGAGTGCCTCCTCTGGAGTAATCTTGCCTTGGAAAGAGTGTGTGTGGCATGCAGACCAAAAAACATGTGCACTTGCATGCACCCGAGTGCCTCCTCTGGAGTAACTTGCCTCCTTGTGCATGGCGTGTAGGTCCAGAAAACGTGTGCGCCTGTCTGCAACTGAGCACCTCCTCTGGAGAAAACTTGCCTCCTTGCGTGTGGTGTGTAGGCTCAGAAAATGTGTGCACTTGCCTGCAGCTGAGCGCCTCCTCTGGAGTAAATTTGCCTCCTTGCCTTGGAAAGTGTGTGTGGCATGCAAGCCCACTCGCATGCCTGCCTGCTGTTGAGTGCTTCCTCTGGAGTAAATTTGCCGCCTTGCCTTGGAAACTGGCATGCTGGCCCAGAAAGCATGCACTTGCCTGCAGCTAAGTGCCTCCTCTAGAGTAAGAAACAGGTTAGAAGCCTTCTTAAAGTCCGCACCTGCTTGTTGCTGAGCACCCCTCCTCTAGAGCAGAGCTTAAATGCCTGAAATGATGGGAAGGAGAGGCTGGGAAGCCTACCCCAACCCCAATAATAGTCCAATCGAAAATGGATCTTTTGGCACCCCAGAGGATCCCAAAAAACAGATCTGGGCCCCACCGAAAGCCAAGACACAAAACGGGTCAAGGTTTACTCCAAAAGCACAACTCTGATTAGCATATACAGTTGCAGTTATGAGGCAGACATGGTTAGAATGGAGCGCTTTATGTATATAGCATCTTTTACTGCATACAAAAAAAGACATACTCCAATAGAGCTACTACTCCTTCATTTGGTCCAGGAAGCAAATGGGTGCCAGTTGCATCTTATTGGGTGGGTTTTGCCATTTTAATATTGGGACAGATGTTTGTTCTTGCCGTGTTAGCCTTGCATTTTAGCCCACTAGAGGGTGATGGTGACCGGATGGAGCTGCCGGTTCACAGAGTTATCTGCAGTGGATTTGGCTGTTTTGTATTCATTTTGGTTTTTCTAAAACTTTTTTTTAATTTATTTAGAAATAAAGGCAACATAGTAAAAGAGCCAAGCTCATTTAAAAAGAGCACTTTGTATACTGTGTTGCTAAAACTATGCAGCTCTCTCACTAGCCACTACAATAATAATAATACAATAATAATAATAATAATAATAATAATAATAATAATAAATTTATTATCTGTCTCACCTCATTGGCTTGACACAGGGCACAATGTTAATACACAAGTGTCCTATTACTATAAACTTCAGCACAAATGCCAATTGGAGTAATGAGGAAAATACCAAACTAACTCATATAATATATGAGTAATGAGGAAAATACCAAACTAACTCATATAATATATGAGTAATGAGGAAAATACCAAACTAACTCATATAATATATGAGTTAGTTTGGTATTTTCCTCATTACTCCAATTGGTATTTGTGCTGAAGTTTATAGTAATAGGACATTTGTATATTAACATTGTATTTATAGATATCTGTGTAGTTAGATTGACACAGGGCACAACATGGTTAAAACACACAGAAAAAAATAGAATAGTAGTAGTAGTAAAAACCGCCCTGAGTCGCCTGCGGGCTGAGAAGGGCGGTATATAAATATAGCAAATTAATAATAATAATAATAATAATAAAATAATTATTTATTATAATATTATATTAATTATTGTATTTATTCTAACATGTTATTGTAATATTATAATAAATTATTTATTATAATATTATATTAATTATAATGTTGTAATACTAATTATAATATTAATTATAATATATTATAATATAATAAGTTATTATAATATTATAATATATTAATAATCTTCCATTTTAATAATAATAAATATATTCCTATTATTATTAAAATGGAATATTATCAAAATGCAGATATTAAAATACACAGAGCAAAGAAATATAATAATAAATACACTAGACTCTCAGTTAATTGGAATTTGAGTAACTGGACCTTTCAAGCAACTAACAAAAAGAAATAATACTTTAAATTAAAAAAACTGTTTTTATAAATTAAGCAAACTAGTCAAACCATGTGAGGCTAAGTTGTTTGTTTTTATTTGTCTTTATTAGCTTTTAATTCTTGTATTGCAATATTAATATCAGTTGGTGTTTGTGTATTTTAATGATTTTAACTACTGTATTTATTTCAACACTCCTTATATTTAAATCTGTTTTAATGTTTATGTGTTTGGGTTTTGAAATTGTACATTTTTCTCTTACTAAGAAAAGAAAAATGGGATATAAATAATACATTATTATTATTATTATTATTATTTTTAAAGATTGTTAGCTGCTGTGAGTTCTTTTAAGAGAGAAAAAGTGGGATAATAATAGTAATAATCATTATCATTGTCATTACTGTATTTCAATATTACAATCATGTAAAAGCAGAGTATATGGTATTGCATAGTTTTGGATAAAGCGTTCAGTAATGAAACACATACCTCCATTTTCCCCAAAGGTCTCCTTGAATGATAATTTCAACTCTCTTTCTGAGCCTCGTAGAAAGGTGTAGTAAATTGAAATACATCATTCCTGCAGGAGATTACTTTATTTTGTCAACCTCCTCCGAGCTCTTAATATGGGGTACTCTGCCTGTAGCAGCCACCACTGCCTCTATGCTTCACCTATTGATCCCACCTATTCCGTTTGCCTATATATGAGCTGTTTCGTATTGTAAAATATCTCTCATTGTATCCTGGTATCCTACGTTCAGATTCCATATTGTAGAAATAGGGAGGCTCAGCATTTATCCTTGTGTACTACAGTACAAATTGATACTGGACTGTGTATTTGCTAGGATATAGTTATTAGAGGTGTGCAAATAAATCAGAAGTCGGATCTTTTTGGGATATTTCCGATTTACGACCCATATTCCAACGCGCCTGCATGGTACGTGCCAACCCGGGCCCTTAGATCTTCGGGGGAGGCCCTCCTTTCACCCCTACCAATCTCACAAGCTTGTCTTGTGGGCACAAGGGAGAGAGCCTTCTCCTCTGTGGCTCACCAACTTTGGAACTAATTACCTGGAGAGATCAGGAAAGCTCCTTCTCTAGAAACGTTCAAAAAGGACCTTAAAACCTGGCTCTTCCGCTGCGCCTTTGGCAACTGTTTGTGTGAGGTGGGGAGGGGGGGAGGGGGGGGGGGGGGGTTTGGGGGTGGCGTGAAGTAAAAGGAGGTAAGATTGGGGCGGGGGAGTTTCCGCTGCGCCTTTGGCGAGTAGGTGCACAATATGACACCATTGCACCCCTCAACGCTCTTCCCACTGGAATACACGCCTCCAAATGGGAAATTTAGCTTCAGAACTCTGCGTGTTTTTACGAGTTCCCTGCAGATAGAATCATAGAATCAAAGAGTTGGAAGAGACCTCATGGGCCATCCAGTCCTACCCCCTGCCAAGAAGCAGGAATATTGCATTCAAATCACCCCTGACAGATGGCCATCCAGCCTCTGTTTAAAAGCTTCCAAAGAAGGAGCCTCCACCACACTCCGGGGCAGAGAGTTCCACTGCTGAATGGCTCTCAAGTCAGGAAGTTCTTCTTCATGTTCAGATGGAATCTCCTCTCTTGTAGTTTGAAGCCATTGTTTTGCTCCCTCCTCCCTGTGGCTTCCTCTCACATATTTATACATGGCTATCATATCTCCTCTCAGCCTTCTCTTCTTCAGGCTAAACATGCCCAGCTCCTTAAGCCGCTCCTCATAGGGCTTGTTCTCCAGACCCTTGATCATTTTAGTCGCTCTCCTCTGGACACATTCCAGCTTGTCAATATCTCTCTTGAATTGTGGTGGCCAGAATTGGACACAATATTCCAGGTTGCTCCTATTTTTATCTCATTAGAGTCTTAGAGTTGTTTTTATCCTGTACATGTGGCCTGCCCATTGTTATTGTGATTGTGCTTATTGGAATGTTATTTTATGACGGTGTTTATATATTTTTTCTTTTTCTTGATGGAATTTGATGATGTTGTTTATTGCTTATGCTCTGGTTTTCTTTTGTTGTAATATGTTGTCTGGGCTTGGCCCCATGTAAGCCGCTCTGAGTCCCCATTGGGGAGATGGTGGTGGGGTATAAATAAAGATTATTATTATTATTATTATTATTATTATTATTATTATTATTATAAATTGAAACTTTCAGTGTCTTCGATTCTTAAGTTTTGATTCCTTTGGAAGTCCCTGTTTTCCCTCCGGAATTTCTTAGAGACTTTAGGGCTGTTTCCCTCAGATGCTGTAAGGCTGAGAGGCTGCAAGCTCCCAGCCAGAGCTTTGGGAATTTCCCCCCGGAATGTCTTGAGAAATGAAGCTTTTCTGTAGGTGAAGCATGTCTACGTCCTCTAACTTAGCTTTCCTCACTAAGACTAACTAAAAATGGCTCCCTCTTCCCTTCCTATCTCCCTGGGAGAAGGGGGCGGATCCAAACTTAACAATGATGGAGAAGTGGCTTGCCCTATGACTGCAAACCAAAGGAAGCCACCTTTTGCAGAATCCCTGCATGCAAGCACTTAATAGACAGAAAATAAAGTTGGAGTTCCTGGTACACGTTGCTTAAGTCACATTGACCCACCGTCTGTGCAGGGTTCCATACTTCGCACTTTAATAACACAACCTTTCAATGCTAAGGCTTCCACCAAAATGGAACTGTAGAGGAGAGTCTACTAAACAAGTTAGTACCTGCCACTTACCAGTATTGCTATCTGTTGAGGAGTTACGAAGGTGGAGGCATTACTTTTCATTCAACCCTCGGATCTGTGGATAAGCAAAACGTTCTGACATTTGGTGGGCTAAGAGTGGTAAATGAGTTCTCTACCACTGTAGCAATTTTCCTCGTGATAGTCCTAAAATGGAGGGAGAGAGAAGTCCCTAAATCCAATGCACATGCCTAATACGTGCTGATACATGTCCATAGATGTTTCAGGTAGTCCTGGATATGTGCCATAATACCTTGCCATATTTCCCCTCAATATGTTGTCATTTTTATCACTGTAAAAATGATGGCCAACTCTGCCCTCTGAACCTTTTATACGAGGAACCTTTCACTCTTCAATAGCTATCGTAATTTTGTCGGCAGCCGTAATATTTCTAGGTTTATTCCGGATCTGCTTCCCGTTCAGTCTAATTTGGGGAAGGCAGACTGTGAATGTCTCTGGCCAACTGGGTGATATATATATAGTAAAATCAAGGATTGTGTTGGGTGGCTGTGAGTTTTCTGAGATCTATGGCCATGTTCCAGAGGCATTCTCTCCTGACGTTTTGCCCACAGCTATGGCAGGCATATTCAAAGTTGGGTTGAGTCTCAATTCTAGTCCCTCCCTTCGTGAAGCCTAGTGCTGGCATTCCACAAGAGACAGAGACACCATTGCAGCGGCAAACACATGTCAATGGGTGCATCCTGGGAGTTGTAGTTTGATTATGGATGCATCCTGGGATTGTAGCTTGGCTATGGGTGCATCCTAGGAATTATAGCTGAATATGGATGCATCCTGGGAGTTACAGTTTGATTATGGGTGCATCCTGGGAGTTGTAGTTTGATTATGGATGGCATCCTGGGAGTTGTAGTTTTACGATGGGTGCATCCTGAGAGTTGTCGTTTGGCTATGAGTGCATCCTGGGAGTGGTAGTTTCTTATAGTTGCATCCTGGGATTGTAGTTTGTCTGTGGGTACATCCTGGGAATTGTAGTTTGACAATGGGCGCAACCTGAGAGTTGTAGCTTGACTAT
The DNA here is from genome assembly GCF_025583915.1 of Anolis sagrei ordinatus. NCBI lineage: Eukaryota > Metazoa > Chordata > Lepidosauria > Squamata > Anolidae > Anolis > Anolis sagrei. Next base: position 23,696,022 of record NW_026844589.1, read on the forward strand.
GGGTGTATCCTGGGAGATGTAGTTTGGTTATGGGTGCATCCTGGGAATTGTAGTTTGACAATGGGTGCATCCTGGGAGTATCCTGGGAGTTGTAGTTTGTAGTTTTTCAGGCTGCCTGGCCATGTTCCAGAAGCATTCTCTCCTGACGTTTTGCCCATATCTATGGCAGTCATCCTCAGAGGTTGGGGGGTCTGTTGGAAACTAGGCAAGTGAGGTTTGTATATCTGTGGAATGATGTCCAAGGTGGGAGTTGTAGTTTGACTATAGGTGCATCCTGGGAGTTGTGGCTTAACTATGGCTGCATCCTGGGAATTGTTGTTTGACTATAGGTACATCCTGAGAGTTGTAGTTTGACTAGGGTGCATCCTCGGAGATGTAGTTTGATTATGTGTGCATCCTGGGAATTGTAGTTTGACAATGGATGCATCCTGGGAGTTGTACTTTGATTATGGGTGTATCCTGAGAGTTGTAGTCTGACTATGGGTGCATCCTGAGAGTTGTAGCTTGACTATCCTGGGAATTGTAGTTCGACTATGGGTGCATCCTGAGAGTTGTAGTTTGATTGTGGGTGCATCTTTGGAATTGTAGTTTGTAGTTTTTCAGGCTGTCTGGCCATGTCCCAGAAGCATTCTCTTCTGACATTTTGCCCACATCTATGGCAGGTATCCTCATAAGTTGGGAGGTCTCTTGGAAACTAGGCAAGTGAGGTTTATATATCTGTGCAATGATGTCTAATGTGGGAGAAAGAACTCTTATCTGTTTGAAGCAAGTGTGAATGTTGCAAATGGCCACCTTGTTTAGCACTAAATAGACTTGCAGCTTCAAAGCCTGGCTGCTTCCTGCCTGGGGGAATCTTTTGTTGAGTTACACAGAGAAGGCATGGAAATTGTGTTTCCAACTCTTTTTCATTATGCTTCAGCTCTGGTTTTTCTACATAATTTTTTTAAATTATCAGATCAGACTTAATTGCTACGCAATCGGCAGAAAAAGTTTCCAGAAAACGCTGTAAATCTCTTTGTGGACATATTCTTCACTAAGAGATAAGTAAATACATAAGATGGTAATGGACCACGTATAAATTAGATTGGTTGCTTATTACTTTGGCCAGGACCCAGATAAGTTTTTTCTATGGCCAAAGGCATAGAAGTCCTTATATTTCCTGATTATCAACTATTGATGTGACTTTCAAAGAAAATTGAAGTTGGGGAGCTGACAACGTGAAATGGAAAGAGATCTGAGTTGCCACATCTGTTTGCCTTACATTTAATAAACAATGTTTTTATAAAATCAGTAAAGAGTGCCTAGTGTGGTGTAGACGTTCAAAGATACTCAAAGCTTTCTAACAACTTCCAAGATTGGCTTTTAAGGGGGGAAAAATCCCCAGAGGCATCAAAAATTGTTAACATATTCATTTTAGCGCTCCCAAAGAGTTACGTGCATAAAATATCTGTTTCTTGGGAAGAGACTGCTCAGAAAAAAAAACCCTGATTACTGTACTTGCAACTTTACTCAAAGAGCTAACTAATATATGTAAAGGTAAGTCCCGTCGTGTCCCATAGCTGGTGTTGTCCATAGACACTTCCAATGTCATGTGGCCAGCATGACTGCCTGGAGTGCCATTACCTTATCACCAGAGTGGTACCTATTGATCTACTTACATTTGCATGTTTTTGAACTGCTAGGTTGGCAGAAGCTGGGGCTAACAGTGGGAACTCACCCCACTCCCTGGATTCAAACCTCTGATCTTTTGATTAAAAAAATGGTTTCGGATGTAGGGGCGCTGGTGGTTTGATTCTAAAGTCAATTCTGATTTTCACAGAAAAAAAATCAAAACTTTTCGAAATTCTTTCCTTCTCTGGTTTAAAACTGGCTTCTCTGGCTTGAGCCGAGGCAAGGGAACCAGAAGCGGGGAAAAGCAAGTGGCGCAAATTCCTTCCTTCTCTGGTTTAAAACAGACTTCTCTAGCTTGAGCCGAGGCAAGGGAACCAGAAGCGGGGAAAAGCAAGCGGAGGAAATTCCGTCCTTCTCTGGTTTAAAACTGACTTCTCTAGCTTGAGCCGAGGCAAGGGAACCAGAAGCGGGGAAAAGCAAGCGGAGGAAATTCCTTCCTTCTCTGGTTTAAAACTGACTTCTCTAGCTTGAGCCAAGGCAAGGGAACCAGAAGCGGGGAAAAGCAAGCGGAGGAAATTCCTTCCTTCTCTGGTTTAAAACTGACTTCTCTAGCTTGAGCCAAGGCAAGGGAACCAGAAGCGGGGAAAAGCAAGCAGAGGAAATTCCTTCCTTCTCTGGTTTAAAACTGACTTCTCTAGCTTGAGCCAAGGCAAGGGAACCAGAAGCGGGGAAAAGCAAGCGGAGGAAATTCCTTCCTTCTCTGGTTTAAAATTGGTTTCTCTAGCTTGAGCCGAGGCCAGGAAATTCCTTCATTCTCTGGTTTAAAACTGACTTCTCTGGCTTGAGCCAAGGGAACCAGAAGTGGGGAAAAGCAAGCAGAGGAAATTCCTTCCTTCTCTGGTTTAAAACTGGCTTCTCTAGCTTGAGCCGAGGCCAGGAAATTCCTTCCTTCACTGGTTTAAAACTGGCTTCTCTGGCTTGAGCCAAGGCAAGGGAACCAGAAGTGAAGAAAAGTAAGTGGAGGAAATTCCTTCCTTCTCTGGTTTAAAACTGGCTTCTCTGGCTTTAAAACTGGTTTCTCTAGCTTGAGCCGAGGCCAGAAAATTCCTTCCTCCTCTGTTCTAAAACTGGCTTCTCTGGCTTGAGCCGAAGCAAGGGAACCAGAAGCGGGGGAAAGCAAGCGGAGGAAATTCTTTCCTTCTCTGGTTTAAAACTGTCTTCTCTGGCTTTAAAACTGACTTCTCTAGCTTGAGCCAAGGCCAGGAAATTCCTTCCTTCTCTGGTTTAAAACTGGCTTCTCTGGCTTGAGCTGAGGTCTGGGACCAGAAGTGAGTAAAAGCTGAATCATTTCCGACTCACTTCACGAGTCATACAAAAATAGTGGAAAAAGCTTCGGAAGGGCAAAGGGACTTGCGGTTTTCTTTAAAACTTCAAAGTAATTTTTCCGATTTTATTCCGAATTACGAAGATTACGATGGTACCTAACCATGCTTAGTACCTATGGACAATACCAGCTCCTTAGCTTAGAAATGGAGATGAGAACCAATCCTCAGAGTTGGACACAACTTGACTTAATATCAGGGGAAAACTTTTACCTTTACCTATACTGTCTATAACATGTGTGGGGAAATGCCTTTGGATTTTGGTCTTTTCTTAGTTTAATAAGATTCCTTTTGTATTGTAAAGATTCTGAAAACCAAGAGATGATAAAGCAGGCAAATGTTCTATCCTGCTTTGAGAACTTCTCGTGTTATTGCTTTCAAGTTTAGGAGTCCCTGCTTTTCCATATTGACATAGAAGTGTAAGCATCCTATATGAATTCGAAGCACAACTCTGACTTCTGTACAGATCTGTGATGTTCCCTTGCTTCAGCGCTTTCATCTATCTAGCCTGCATAGTTTTCGTAACTCTTGCCCATAAATTCTGCTGCGTTTTGCAGTTCTCCTCACCTATGCAAACACAAGAAATGATCTGTAAATGGGCAGTTTATATGCTAGCCTTTAATCCCTCGATTGTGATGGATAAGAAGGCTAAGGGGTGAAAGCTTTCTTAAAAGCTAAATAGGCTAAAGATTAAATACCAGGGACAAAGTTCTTCTGCTGGTTGTAACTCAAGTATAGCCATTAAATTGGTGAGATTTACATAAGTATTGGTTTACCATTCCACAGTTGATTTAATTGGGTCTACTCTGGGTGGTCTTAATAATTGGATTTAGCTCGATAGTGCCTCCTTCTCACCCATAGCAAGCCATGAAGAAAGAGACTGAAGATGAGGCTCTATGTCAAGTAGGAAAATTAGGTACCACCTTAAAGTGTGGGGAGGCTAAATTAACTAATTTATGAGGCCACAAAGAAGACTCCAGCAAAGCATTCCAGCGGGGAAGCATGCGGGGAATGCAGAAGTACTTCATCAGTGTCGCAGATGGACGATGAAAGCGACAGCTCCCCTGGCGGCCAGAAAAAGTTAAATAGCCTCTGTGTATGTCTGTATATGTTTGTATGTCAAAATTGGCATTGAATGTTTGCCATATATGTGTACACTGTAATCTGCCCTGAGTCCCCTGCGGGGTGAGAAGGGCGGAATATAAAAGCTGTAAATAAATAAATAAACAAACAAATAGAGGCATTCTCTCCTGACATTTCGCCTGCATCTATGGCAAGCATCCTCAGAGGTGGTGAGGTCTATTGGAACTAGGAAAATGGGTTTATATATCTGTGGAGTGACCATGGTGGGGCAAAGAACTCTTGTCTGTTGGAGCTAGGTGTGAATGTTTCAGTATTTTCTGTTGGTCATGGGGGTTCTGCATGGGAAGTTTGAGCCAATTCTATCGTTGGTGGGGTTCAGAATGCTCTTTGATTGTAGGTGAACTAGAAATCCCAGCAACTATAACTCCCAACTGTCAATGTCTATTTTCCCCAAACTCTACCAGTGTTCACATTTGGGCATATTGAGTATTCTTGCCAAGTTTGGTCCTGTTCCATCATTGTTTGAGTTCCCAGTGCTCTCTGGATGTAGGTGAACTACAACTCCAAAACTCAAGGTCAGTGCCCATCAAACTCTTCGAGTATTTTCTGTTGATCATGGGAGTTCTATGTGCCAAGTTTGGTTCTATTGTATCATTGGTGAAGTTCTGAATGTTCTTTGATTGTAGGTGAACTATAAGTGAAAGCAACTACAGCTCCCAAATGGCATAATCAATCCCTCGCCTAATCCCAGTAGTATTCAAATTTGGGTGTTTTGGGTATTTGTGCCAAATTAGGTCCAGTGAATGAAAATACATCCTGCATATTGGATATTTACATTACAGTTCATAACAGTAGCAAAATTGCAGTTATGAAGTCGCAATGAAAATAATGTTATGGTTGGGGGTTAACACAACATGAGAAAGTGTATTAAGGGGTCGCGGCATTAGCAAGGTTGAGAACCACTGCTCTGCTCAGAACGTCTCCATAGAGTGACTGTGATATCTACATTTGATGATTTGGGAGGTGTCCTTTTGTGAGGTGTCTGTTACATTGTGAACAATAATACAACTGTTATTCCAGAAAGCCGAGTTGGTTCATATTCTCACATATTGGTTTCCAATCAATTGAGTCATACTTCCCTCATTGTCCGAGTAGGATAGTCTTCCAAGATCGGTGTCCTGGTGGTGGGTGACTGAGGAGCCCTATTCTTGACCGGCATGATGAGGGCATTGATTTCCATCAACATCAACAGAACATTTATTTTACAAAGTCCTTGGCAGACTTGGCACAGCTTGATGAAGTTACAAACACAAACAGTCAATTTGGGGAACCATATAGATGCTGGGTTGTTGTAGGTTTTTTCAGGCTATATGGCCATGGTCTAGAGGCATTCTCTCCTGACGTTTCACCTGCATCTATGGCAAGCATCCTCAGAGGTAGTGAGGTCTGTTGGAACTAGGAAAAGGGTTTATATATCTGTGGAATGACCAGGGTGAGACAAAGGACTCTTGTCTGCTGGAGCTAGGTGTGAATGTTTCAACTGACCACCTTGATTAGCATATAATGGCCTGACAGTGCCTAGAGCAAACTTTTGTTGAGAAGTGATTAGATGTCCTTGTTTGTTTCCTCTCTGTTGTTGTGCTGTTGTAATTTTAGAGTTTTTTTTAATACTGGTAGCCAGTACAAGGACATCTAATCACCTCTCAACAAAAGGAGGTTAAATGTTTTTGAATATTTACATAAAACTGTAATTTAAGATAAGGCTGTCCAGCTCTGATTAAACTATTATTCTAACCTTCTTCGATGTAAATGTATTAAACTAGCTGTACCCGCCACGCGTTGCTGTGGCCAACCTTCCCCCATCTCCCCTTCTTTCCCTCCTTCCTTCACTCCCTGTTTCCTTCCTTCCTTCCCGTCTTTCCTTCTCTCCTTCCTTCCTTCTCTATTGCTTTCCTTCCTTTCCCCCTTTTCTTTCTCTTCTGCTGTCTCTTTTCTTCCTTCTCTCTTTCCTCCTTTCTTTCCCTCCCTCTTTCTCTACATTTTATCCCCTTCCTTCGCTCCCTCTTTCCTTCCTTCTTCCTTTTTCTCTTCTGCAGTCTCTCTTTTCTTCCTTCTCTCTTTCCATCTTTCCTTCCCTCCCTCTTTCTCTACATCTTCCCCCCTTCCTTCGCTCCTTCTTTCCTTCCTTCTTTCCCTTTTTTCTTTCCTTCTCTCCTTCTTCTTTCTCTAACTTTCCTTCCTCCCCCTTTTTCTTTCCCTCCCTCTTTCTCTCCTTTCTTCCTTTTCTACCTCATTCCTTCCTTCTTGCTTTCCCTCCCTCTTTCTCTCCTTTCTTCCTTTTCTACCTCATTCCTTCCTTCCTTCTTTCTTTCCCTCCCTCTTTCTCTCCTGTCAGGGGTGATTTGAATGCACGGTGAGGGGCCATGTGTGTGCGCGCGCCAGGGAGTTTGCGCCAGTGCGCATGCTCAGTTGCTTTGCCGTTTATTGTGGTTGTTGTTGTGTGTTTTTGATTTCTGACTGGATTAGTTTGTACCTTGTTGGTTGCCCTTGGGGCATGGGAAGTTTGGTGGAGTTTCGTTGGGGGGTTTTAGAGTTTTGTTTCCTCATACGACGCCAGGAGGAAATTTATATATATAGATGTAATGACAATAATAAAGTAAAATAATTAATGTAATAATAATAGAGTAAAATAATAGATGTAATAATAACAATAATAAATAGAGAAAAATAATAAATGAAATAGTAGAGTAAAATAATAAAGGTCTTAAAATAATAATAATAGAGTAAAATAATAAATAACTTTGACTCAAGTATAAGCCGAGGGGGGCTTTTTTAAGCCTTAAAAAAGGACTGAAAAACTTGGCTTATACTCAAGTATATACGGTATACACACACACACACACACACACACATATATACATACACACACACACTCACACACACATTTATTGAGAGCCATTAGTAGGTTAAATGTATTTGAATATTTACATAAAACTGTAATTTAAGATAAGATTGCCCACCTCTGATTAAATTATTCTGATCTTCTTCAATGTAAATGTGCTTGCGTATCCTTCCAATAAAAATAGAGTAAAATAATAAAGGTAATAATAATAATAGAGTAAAATAATGGAAATGTAATATTAACAATAATAATAAATAAAGTAAAATAATAAATGTAATAATAACAACAATAATAAATAGAGTAAAATAATAGATGTAAAACTAACAATAATAGAGTAAATAATAAATGTAATGATAACAATGATAATAAATAGAGTAAAATAATAAATGTAAAAATAACAATAATAAATTGAGTAAATAATAAATGTAATGATAACAATAATAAATAGAGTAAATAATAAATGTAATAATAATAACAATAATAATAAATGGAGTAAAATAATAAATGTAATAAGAACAATAATAACTAATAGAGTAAAATAATAAATGTAATAACAACAACAATAATAAATAGAGTAAAATAGTAGATGTAAAAATAACAATAATAAATATAGTAAATAATAAATATAATAATAACAATAATAAATAGAGTAAAATAATAGATGTAAAAATAACAATAATAAATAGAGTAAAATAATAAATGTAATAATAACAGTAATAATAGAGTAAAATAATAAATGTAATAATAACAACAATAATAAATAGAGTAAAATAGTAGATGTAAAAATAACAATAATAAATATAGTAAATAATAAATATAATAATAACAATAATAAATAGAGTAAAATAATAGATGTAAAAATAACAATAATAAATAGAGTAAAATAATAGATGTAAAAATAACAGTAATAATAGAGTAAAATAATAAATGTAATAATAATAATATTAGAGTAAAATAATAAATATAATAACAATAATAATAGAGTAAAATAATAAATGTAGTAATAACAATAATAATAAATAGAGTAAAATAATAAATGTAATAACAATAATAATAAAGTAATAAATGTAATAATAACAATAATAATAATAAATAGAATAAAATAATAAATGCAATAATAACAATATAATAAAGTAAAATAATAAATGTAATAATAATAATAATATATTTTTTATGTATTTATAACAGTAAAATAATAAATAACCTTGACTATAAGCCGAGCCTAAAAAAAGTCTGAAAAACTAGGCTTATACTCGGGTATATACAGTATATCACATGAAGGTCATGGAATGGATCCCTCATGTACTATATGGGCCTGCCTAATAGAGTTGATACCTCAGTGAAGGCACCCACTAGTTGCTTAACGTAGTCTTTTTGATAGGATTTTACCAAAATGGTCTTTGTCAGGTAGAGCACTAAGCATCCAGATTGCAGAACACTTAACTCCCGCAGAACAGAAGCAAAGCCTGCTGAGTGAAAGCACTGCGGGGAAAATGTGATGGAAACAAGATGCCATTTGAGAGCTCCCTGTGGTGGGAACGGAGTGGCTGTCTGTGTCGGAAGATGAGGTGCCTTCCCTTTCAAGGCCACCTGCTAGCATGGAGCAGCCAGTGTCACCGCACATCCTTTGGGTCTATCTGTCACTGCTGTAAATGGAGCATTTGGAAATGTCGTGCTCATGTTTGCAGTGCACGCAACAGATAGTAGAAACAACAGAATGTGAAGATGATAGGCTGACTGTGGAGGGGTCCTGTTCCCATATTGCATATGTGTGTGTGTGTTATGCATTTTCCTCCTCCTCCTCTTCTTCACCTAGCACAAGTTCTACTTCTTCGTTCTCCTCTTTTTCCCCTTCACTACCCCCTTCTCCTCCTCCTCCTTCTACTTCTTCTTCCTCCTCCTTCTCCTCCTCCTCCTCCTTTTCCTCCTCCTCTTCCTCTTCTTCAACTAGTACTAGTACTACTACATCTTCCTTCTCCACTTTTTCCCCTTCACCTCCTCCCCTCCCCCTCCTTTTCAACTAGTACTGCTACTTCTTCTTCCTTCTCCCCCTCTTTTCCCCTTCATCTTCTCCCTTTCTTCTTCCTCCTCCTTCTCCTCCTTCTCCTCCTCAACTAGTAATACTAATACTTCTTCCTTCTCCTCCTCTTTTTCCCCTTCACCTCCTCCCCTCCTCCTCCTCTTCAACTAGTACTAGTACTGCTACTTCTTCCTTCTACCCCTCTTCTTTCCTTCATCTTCTCCCTTTCTTCTTCCTCCTCCTTCTCCTCCTCAACTAGTGATACTAATACTTCTTCCTTCTCCTCCTCTTTTCCCCCTTCACCTCCTCCCCTTCTTCTTCTTCTTCTTCTTCTTCTTCCTCCTCCTCCTCTTCAACTAATACTAGTAGTGCTACTTCTTCTTCCTTCTCCCCCTCTTTTTCCCTACATCTTCTCTCTTTCTTCTTCCTCCTCCTTCTCTTCCTTCTCCTCCTCTTTTTCCCCTTCACCTCCTCCCCTCCTCCTCCTCTTCAACTAGTACTAGTACTGCTACTTCTTCCTTCTACCCCTCTTCTTTCCTTCATCTTCTCCCTTTCTTCTTCCTCCTCCTTCTCCTCCTCAACTAGTGATACTAATACTTCTTCCTTCTCCTCCTCTTTTCCCCCTTCACCTCCTCCCCTTCTTCTTCTTCTTCTTCTTCTTCCTCCTCCTCCTCTTCAACTAATACTAGTAGTGCTACTTCTTCTTCCTTCTCCCCCTCTTTTTCCCTACATCTTCTCTCTTTCTTCTTCCTCCTCCTTCTCCTCCTTCTCCTCCTCAACTAGTAATACTGATACTTCCTTCTCCTCCTCTTTTCCCCTTCACCTCCTCCACTACTTCCTCCTCCTCCCCCTCTTCAACTAGTACTAGTACTACTACTTCTTTTTTCTTCTCCTCCTCTTTTTCCCCTTCACCTCCTCCTCCTCCTCCTCCTCCCCCTCCTCTTCAACTTGTACCAGTACTACTACTTCTTCTTTCTCCTCCTCCACTTTTTCCCCTTCACCTCCTCCCCTTCTTCTTCCTCCTCTTCCTCTTCTATTACAGGATGAGTTTTTCTTATCCTAATTGCTTGGGAGCAGAAGGTTCCTAGATTTTATTTTTTGTCATAGTTTGGAACATATGTACATGCATATACACAGCGAATGAGGGATGGGGAAAGGGGGATAGTCAGATGTTCAGCACCTGCTGAGTTTTTCTCAAGGAGCCTATTGAGAAAAGAGAACATGGGCAAAGACCCCATCTACACAAGGTCCATGTAAAAAGCAGATGCGCCAGATGCTACCCAGACTATCACCACACAAAGTAGCAAAGTAGCTTGAAAGGTTTGGGGGTATTAGGGTTTCTTGAGAAGGAAGACTCAACCATCTACAAAAAATGCAATAGACTTTAAGTTGGGGGCACTTTGTTTAACTGAGAGTCCACCGCATATTTATATCTTATCCTTTCCTAAGTATGGGACACAAAACATCTTAAACCTAGTTTACAAAACCCAAATGCAACCATTAAGAGTATTATTAAACTTTCACCAAAAATATCATTATCTATATATATAAAAATGCTCTGTGCATAATGAGTACCTTAAAAATAAAAGAACCAATGAACGAAATCACACCAAATTTGGCAACAAAACATCTCACAACACAAGGAGTGACCATCACTCAAAAAATTATGATTTTGTCATTTGGGAGTTGTAGTTGCTGGGATTTAGAGTTTACTTACAATCAAAGAGCATTCTGAACTCCACCAATGATGGTGGTACCAGAAGTCCAAAAAAAGTACTGTAAATGAAATTTAAGAAGCTTGAATCTGTTTCATAGCTAAAAACACAGCAAAAGATCTTAAATATTTATTTTAAATTCCCATGACCAACAGAAAATACTGGAAGGGTTTGGTGGGCATTGACCTTGAGTTTGGGAGTTGTAGTTCACCTACATCAAGAGAGCACTGTGGACTCAAACAATGATGGATCTGGACCAAACTTGGCACAAGCACTCAATGCCCAAATATGAACACAGATGGAGTTTGGGGAAAATAGACCTTGACATTTGGAAGTTGTAGTCACTGGGATTTATAGTTCATCGACAATCAAAGAGCATTCTGAACCCCACGAACGACAGAATCGGGGCAAACGTCCCCCATGACCAACAGAAAATACTCAAGGCCATCCAATCCAACTCCCTTCACCAGGGCAAGAAAACATAATCAAAGTCCTCCTGACAAAGAGCCATTCAGCCATAGAGATAGATAGATAGATAGATAGATAGATAGATAGATAATGATTCACACACACACAGATATAGTATCATAGATTTGAAAGGGACCCTTAAAGAAGGGCAATTTTTTTGTCATGTCAGGAGTGACTTGAGAAACTGCAAGTCACTTCTGGTGTGAGAGAATTGGCCCTCTGCAAGGACGTTGCCCAGGGGACGCCCAGATGATTTGATATTTTTATCATCCTTGTAGGAGGCTTCTCTCTTGTCCCCGCTTGGGGAGCTGGAGCTAACAGAGGGAGCTCATCCACCTCTCCCCGGATTCGAACCTGCGACCGGTCGGTCTTCAGTCCTGCCGGCACAGGGGTTTAACCCACTGCGCCACCGGGGGCTCCAAGAAGGGCAATGATATGTTGTATGTTCCAGGGTGGGCAAACCAGACACTCTCCACATCAACACTGACAAAGAAACAGCAAGATATATTGTTTACTCACAAGCATAAAGGAATTACATATCTGAGAAACCAACACTTTCTCATTACTTTATTTCCCAGATCAACAGACTGGGCCACAGCAACGCGTGGCAGGGGGCAGTTAGTAGCTATTTAAAAATAAAATAAAAACGCATGTACACAGGACAGCACAGGTCTACAAATCCCAGCCTCATTGAGCAGACAGTCCTCAAAGACTGCCGAAATAATAATAATAAAGTTTAAATCTGCCTTTGTAAAGGTAACAGTGAAGTTTTCAAAGCATTTTGTGACAACCCTAGGCTATCAATGATCACTCCCATTTTATTGATGCTGTGAATAGCGGGGTTTTTTTGTCTATCACACAGTAGGCATTCATATCTGATCTCTTGTAGCTTAGTAATAGAACATGGGTTTTTCATGTAGAACGGTATTCCTCAACCTGGAGGTCGGGACCCCTGTGGAGTTGTGGGAGGGGTGTTCAGAGGAGTCACCAAAAACCATCAGAAAACATATTTCTGATGGTCTTTGGAACCCCTCATCAGAAAAAGCTGAAGATATTTCTACCTGTCCTTCTCTTTCTTTTTGGAAACAAGACGGCGAATCCCCCACCAAAAGCCTTCCTCCTGCTCTCTGGATGTAGGTGAACTACAACTACCAAACTCAAGGTCAATGCTCACCAAACCCTTCCAGTATTTTATGTTGTTCGTGGGAGTTCTGTGTGCCAAGATTGGTTCAATTCCATCGTTGGTGGAGTTCAGAATGTTCTTTGATTGTAGGTGAACTATAAATCCCAGCAATGACAACTCCCAAATTTCAGGATCTATGTTCCCCAAACTCGGTCAGTATTCACATTTGGGCATATTGAGTATTTGTGCCAAGTTTGGTTCATATCTATCATTGTTTGAGTCCACAGTGCTCTCTGGATGTAGGTGAACTACAACTCCCAAACTCAAGGTCAATGCTCACTAAACCCTTCCAGTATTTTCTGTGATGGGAGTTCTGTTTACCAAGTTTGGTTCAATTCCATTGTTGGTGGAGTTTGGGATGCTCTCTGATTGTAGGTGAAGTATAAATCCTAGCAACTACAACACCCAAATTTTGTCTATGTTCCTCAAACTCCACCAGTGTTCACATTTGGGCATATTGAGTTTGGTCCAGATCCATCATTGTTTGTTCTCTGGATGTAGGTGAACTACAACTCCCAAACTCAAGATCAATGCCCACCAAACCCTTCTAGTGTTTCTGTTGGTCATGGGAGTTCTGTGTGCCAAGTTTGGTTCAATTCTATCATTGGTGGAGTTCAGAATGCTCTCTGATTGTGCCAAGTTTGGTTCATATCTATCATTGTTTGAGTCCACAGTGCTCTCTGGTTGTAAGTGAACTACAACTCCCAAACTCTAGGTCATGGCCCAATAAACCCCTCCAGTATTTTCTACTTGGTCATGGGAGTTCTGTGTGCCAAGTTTGGTTCAGTTCCATTGTTGGTGGAGTTCCGAATGCTCTCTGATTGTAGGTGAGCTATAATTCTCAGCAACTACAACTTCCAAGTGACAAAATCAATCCCCTATCTCAACCCCACCAGTTGGGGCATATCGTGTATCTGTGCCAAATGTGGTCCAGTTAATGAAAATATCCTGCATATCGGATATTTACATTACGATTCATAACAGTAGCAAAATTACAGTAGCATTGAAAATAATGTTATGGTTGGGGGCCACCACAACGTGAGGAGCTATATTAAGAAACACTGATGAGAAACACATTGAGAAACACTGATGTAGAAGATCTTAGGTTTAATTTGTGGTGCTTCCAATTAAGAATGGGATAAACAGACTTTTTCAATCCCTGAAGAGCCACTGCCAGTCAGTGTCAACACTGACCCCATAGAGCAGCTTCCTGCCCTTCCACGGCCAATACTCTTGAAGGCTTCCAAAGTGAGATGTATGCTATGAATATGTGGCCAAAAATCTGGGTCAATGCATAGGAGATGCTTGTCTTACTGGAAATCTTTGCCTTTGAAGAGGATCATTTTTAGCACAATGTGCCATTTTTAGCACCATTCTTTTTAGCTGTCAAGACGCCATCCCTTCAGCTAATGATTCTCTTGAAGGGAAATCATATTTTCCCAGCATTCAGAGGAGTGCCAATCTCAACATGGGGAAATGTTGGATTCCCTCAGCAACCGCATCCACTGTAAATGGAGAAATGCAATTGCATACCTTCGGGATGGTTGGGGAGGCATTTCCGGTGATGACCGAAGTTCTCTTTCTTACCGACACTTAGACCTTTTGTGTGTACGAATGCAAAAGTTTCCTTGGCAAACCTGACAAGTCTTTTTCTCAAAGCAATGCTTGCCATTTCATGAGTGTGATTCTTTGCTCTTTTATCAAAGCTCTCTCTTCTAGTTTTGACCTTTGGAAAGCTTATTTTCCTCTTGCCTTTCTTTACTTTTGCCAAAGGAGGAACAGAACTAGGTTATGCTCATCTGACTTGAAGCTACCTCTCACCCTTTTTTCATAGGAGGCATTGAGGTAGATGAATAGCATGGGTTGTTTTCATTGTGTCTTGTCTGGAGGAGGGTTAATGGCAGGCTGATGGTCTCACCTCTTCCAATGAGGTTCTTTGTTGTCCAGATAGCTGGGTCTAGATATGCCACTGTCATTTGTGCTTCCTATAAGGATATTGCACCGCTGTACCACCAATTATAAGGAACCTGGGGAAACTATATCAGACGATTGTCGTTAATTATAAGGAACTTAGCAGGGAAAGGGACAGGAGATTTCAAAATAGTGAATCCCACAAGCTGCCAACCAAATTATATATAGGTGCAGGGGATTTTTAAAACAGGAAAGAGGCAACGGGGCAATCTTGAAACTGTTTCTTCAATTGTTTTTGCTGCCACCTTTTTGTTTGGTATTCAGGCTGAGTTGAATGTGAAGAGTATACTTAGTAACAAACACTCTTTCGTGTTACATTAGTGTTTGTTTTATTTAGAGGGTTTAAATCACAATGATGTTCCCACTGAGGCTGTTGTAAAGTGTTAACAATAATAAAACGTTTATTTAACAGGCTTAAACTTCTTCTGGTACATATGCGTAGTGGTTTCAGTAAGTTACTGGTATATAAGCTTCTGGTTACGTTTGATGTAAAATTCCTAGATGGGTTCTGGGTTCAAATCTTGATGTTAACAAAATAGGAGATTATCTCAGGAAATTAATTGCTGATAATAATTCCAAATAAAATTCCCTCTTTCTGGAACCTAGCCAATAGCCTTTGGCCTAGCCTTCCTCAGGGACAAAGAAACAGACCACAAACAAGGTCCTGTTCCACTATCTGTATTCCTAGCTAATTTCTCTAGCTCTTGAATACCACAAAAGATTAACCCAGCTCTCCTATCTAACACCAACCAACTGACAAACTCCCAACAGACAAATCCCAACTGCCAACTCAAGCCCCAGTTCAAAAGGTACTTTTTTCTTTTTTGAATGCTAGGCTCCACCCCCTATTTTCTAACCAATCCTGGCTGTCTAAACTCTGCTTCCTGGAGTAGGACACGCCCCCTCTAGAAATCCCTTAACTAAGATGGTGTCTCCTTGCTTCCCTATACTAAGATGGCCGCCAGGGCTTTGTCAGGCCCACATTCTAACTGCTTAAGGTAAGGAGTTCTTTACAGTTCCTAATCTTAAAACATGTTTTGCCAAAAGCACAAAAGACATCGATACTGTATATACTCGAAGATAAGCCAAGTTTTTCAACACTTTTTAGGAGCTGAATTAGCCTCCCTTGGCTTTTATTATAATAAGGTCAAGCTGGGAAGCGGAGCCTGGAGGACATTGCTTATAATATATGATACATTTCTCTTTCCTCTTCCCCTCAGAAAGGTGATGGAATTGCCTATTCCATTTGACTCCATCCATAGGAATTGGCAGCAATATTCCAGATACTTTCCTGTTCATAGGTTCAAAGAAGCACTATTCGCTCATTTTGGAACTCTGTATAAAGGATGCTCAACCTGTATTCCAAATTTGAAGGGAAAAATAATCTGAAATATGGAACAATTTTTGTTTCCAAGCATTTTAGGTAAGCATCTTGTAGCTTGAAAAAAAAAATGCTGTTTTGTGTGGTTGCTCATTTGTTTCTCTATATGAATGTTTTTGCCCCAATTTTAAAGTGCTGGTTTTGTCCCCAGTCGCATCATATTGAAATACCTAACAATAATGGTGTTTGAAAGACTCTGCTTCATCCTGTTGGCAAACCGCCACTATTCATCCCAGAAAAAGCCAGCCTGCTTCTGAGTAATGTTCATACTTAAAAAAAGAGAGAGAGAGAGAAACGACAGTATTATTAAATGAACTTCTTTGGGCTTGAGTAGTCTGAGTCACCAAAATAAACATCTGACAAATCGTCACATAGATGGAGCAGGTTTCTTGCTCCAAAGGCCAAACCTGAGCCCAAAGGTTCAAATAACAAGAAGGCAGGTTTTGACAAAACATTAGGAGGACGCTTCTAAGGATAAGAGCTTTTCAACGGAGGAACAGATGGCCTCCAAACATGGTGGTCTTTTCAAGTCACCTGTTGACTTATGGAAGTTCTTAGTAAGAAAACCATGGGGCGACGTTATCAGGGTGTTTCACTCTCCGCCATCTTCTCCCCTCATCAAGTCTTTAAAAGAACTTTGTGTGGGGAAATCCGAAAGGCCTCTCAGCCGAGGCACCCCCGGCATCTTGTTGGGCATTCAGAAAACACGTCCTGACTACAGACTCTTTCACAGGCCCAGCGTGTGACAGCACAAGCACTTATTGGTTTCTTCTAGATTTGAGTGCTTTATGGGGACCCCATGAATTTGATAATGTTTTCTTAAGCAAGCAATACCCACTCTAAACCAGATCCGTTCTGGGGGTCACTAACAGCTAGACTATTATAAGCTGCTTATAATAGATCTTTTCTCTTTTTTTGCCTGGATTTCCAGTTTGTCTGTTTTCAAAAAAGCAAACCCATTTTAGCTGTTGAAAGCAAGGCTGGTTCTTTAGACAGCAGGAAATGGGAAGAATGTTGCCTCCATTCGCTAGAAAAAGATCCGAGGCTGTTTTCCAAGCTGCCCACTTTAGGATTACTATTGATGAGCTGAAGTCTCTTTCCCTAGGAATTAAGGCAAAGGTTTCCCCCTAACATTAAGTCCTGTCGTGTCCAACTCTGGAGGATGGTGCTTATCTCAATTTCTAAGCCTAAGAGCCGGCATTGTCCATAGACACCTCCAAGGTAATGTGGCCAGCATAACTACATGGAGCACTGTTACATTCCTGCTGGAGTGGTCCCTAATGATCTACTCACATTTGCATGTTTTTGAATTGCTAGGTTAGCAGAAGCTGGGGCTAACAACGGGAGCTCACCATGCTCCCCAGATTTGAACCGGTGACCCTTTGGTCAGCAAGTTCAGCAGCTCAGCAGTTTAACTCACTGCGCCACTGAGGGCTCCATTCCCTAGGAATGAGAGGTGTGCAAAAAATTTGGATGAGTCGGAATTCGTAAGTAAATCGGAAGTTTTGTAAGTCGGAAGCTGTCGCAGCTCAGAGTAGAGTCACCTTGCTCCAAACACCAAGCCACACAAAGGCTGAAGATTTTGTAGTGTATTGAAGAAAGGAAAAGTCTTAAGTGCAAAAATAAGTTTCAAAAGTTCAATAGCAAACAGTGTGAAGCGTAATCCAAAGAACATCGATCAAACAAGATTCCATGACAGCAAGACAGAGTCCCCGGAAGCCAAGATCATTCCCCAAAAGCCAAGGCAATCCAAAGAAGTTACCAGGTTGTTTGCAGAAGTTGCACTGACAAAGAATTGCCTTCAAACACCCTGTTTAACATACTTTCCCAGCATGAACGCATTCCATTGACCCCTAACCTCCCTCTTGTTAGCAAGCTTCACACTGTGGCGAACTTTGAATTGTAAGCGATCCTCCCTATCTAGATCTTCATAGCTCTCAAGGTCGGATAGCTCTTTAGGCACCTGAGAATCGTCAGGCTGGAAGCCATCCTCCTCAATCTGCACCTGGCTAGTTTCACTAACATCAGAAACATTATCTGAAACATTCCTTGCCATGGGAAACTGAATCTCCTTCGATTCTTCTTCAAAAACAACAGGAACATCTTCATGAATCTGAATCCCATCATCTTCTGCCTGAGGCTCCAGCTGAGCCACAACAGAAGCCATATCCGAAACGTTGGCGTGGCCCACACCAAAAACTTAAGAATCGAAACTTACCCCAAACTTTTTTGTTTTAGTTTTGTAAAGCTCGGAAGGCTCTCAACGCCATTTTCATTCAGTGCAAGGCAAGAAAGTAAGCTAAGCTAGTGAAAGGAAACATACAAAAAGCTCCCTGCCTCCTTTGCCATTCCTCTCCCTGTAAATTAAAGGCTTCTTGCATTTTGGGAACAGCACAGAACTTGAGAAATGTAATTTGGGAAGGGGAGGAGTCCTATGCCAAAGAATTCAAAAGGCTCTGCCCTAAACTACAGAATGCATCAGAATCAGAACCCACCAATCAGGAGAGGGGAGAGAGATTTGTCCCTCCCTAAATAGTCAGTTTTTATCAAAACTTAAAAAAACTCCCCAAAATCAGGAGATGTATGAGTATTTCTGAAAGTTGGGGGGTGGGTGGGTTATCACCTGTTCTCTTGAGTGATTGAATAGAAAATTCAAGGAGTTACTGTAATTCGTGTAGTTTTTTAAATGTTGTTTATAAAAACTTTGAAAATTCGTCAAAAATCTGTGGATAATAGGCCTGCGTAGCAACGGAAAAATTTGTTTCTAAACTTGTTTCGTTTTTAGGGGTCCATTGCGTTTCGTTTTTTTAAAGAATTCTGAAATTTTCCTTTTAAAAATTTCGAAATTTACGAAATTTCGTATAATTATGAATCAATTCGTCAATGGCGGACGCGATTGTGCAATATTCTAAAAAAAACCTCCAAATGGGACAGGGGGAACTTCTGAAGCTTCCCTCTCCCTCTGTTGTTGACAGTTGGTGTGATAAACAACAACTATAAAACTTGCACCAGACATGCGAAAATAATTACAAAATAATTTCAAAATAATTTCGAAATAATAACGAAATAATAACGAAATAAATTGAAAAAAATTGTTTCGAATCTAATTTACTCCTCACACCATTCCTGCATGGCTCAATATTGGATTGTAAGCTAATTTAAATACGAATTAGTAACGAATTATGAAATTAACGAACAAAACCGCCCAAGCCTAGTGGATAAGTGAAACATTACAAAATTTCATGGGCTAACAGTGGTAAATGTGTTCCATGTATTTATTTATTTATTTTTACTTTATTTATATACCACTTTTCTCAGCCCTCAAAGTGGTGAACAACATTGATACAAAACATCACGAGACAAGTATAGGGCAATTAAAAACAATTGTAACATAAATCATTAAACATTGTAGCAAGTTTCAGCTCCATAGCTTTAAAAATGAGGGATATAGGAGCCTCTGAAGTTTCCCCAATCATGGTCATTTAATTATGCACTGTAACGAAATAGCAACAAAATTTCATTACCCTCGTGATAGTAATGGATTTTTCACTAAGTATACTTTAGAAACACTTTAGAAACAAATTGCCAGGGCCCTCCAGTTTTGCAAATACTTTTGAGCCATTTTTTAATGGATCGCACATGCCTACTGGGAATGTGTGAGGCAGCAATCTGGATATGAAGAAGAAATGGTGAGAGGCTATTTGTCGATGGCCTTTGGAGGCCGACTGCTCTGGTTTTGTTTGTGCTCTTGATAAGAACATGGTTTCGAATATATCTCCTTCATATTGAGAAATGAAAGGTGCTTGAACAAGTCCTTCAGTGGCATTATGGCCCATTAAAGCTACCTCGTAGAAATTGAGATGTAATCCTCGTCTTGTTGGAGGAGCTCCAGAATTGAAGGGCCATCCTGCCCTGCGTGATGGGAATGTGAATTCGCCCTATGGTTTTGGCGAAAGGTTTCCTGTAAAACCTTAGAACAGCGCTTCTCAACCTGGGGATTGTGGGGGTTGCAAGGGGGCTTCAGAGGTGTCACCAAAGACCATCGGAAAACACATTTATGATGATCTTAGGAACCCCTTTGGCAGAAAAGGTTGAAGATCTCTCCTGCTGTCCTTCTCTTCCTTTTTGGAAACAGACGACAAATCGTCTTTCCAAAAATCCTCCTCTGCTATGATTGGCTGGCCTCTCAGCCAAGGGGAGGGCTGTTTCTGAGACTCCAAGCAGGGAGGGGAGAGTAGGCGTGGTTTGCATGTGTGGGCGTGGGAGAGCATGTGAGGCTGGAGGTTGGCTCGTACCAATGAGTCCCTTCAAGGTATGGGATTTCTGTGTGGGAAGTTTGACCCAATTCTATTATTGGTAGGGTTCAGAATTCTCTTTGATTGTAGGTGAACTATAAATCTCAGGAACTCCCAAATGTCAAGGTCTATTTTCCCCAAAACTACACCAGTGTTCACATTTTGACAGATTGAGTATTCATGCCAAGTTTGGTCCAGCTCTATCATTGTTTGAGTCCACAGTGCTCTCTGGGTGTAGGTGAACTACAACTCCAAAACTTAAGGTCAATGTCCACCAAACCCTTCCAGTATTTTCTGTTGGTCGTAAGAAGTTTGGTTCAGTTCTATTCTTGGTGGGGTTCAGAATGCTCTTTGATTGTAGGTGAACTGTAAATCCCAGCAACGACAACTCCCAAATGTCAAGGTCTATTTCCCCCCAAACTACACCAGTGTTCACATTTTGACAGATTGAGTATTCATGCCAAGTTTGGTCCAGCTCTATCATTGTTTGAGTCCACAGTGCTCTCTGGGTGTAGGTGAACTACAACTCCAAAACTTAAGGTCAATGTCTACCAAATCCTTCCAGTATTTTCTGTTGGTCGTAAGAAGTTTGGTTCAGTTCTATTCTTGGTGGAGTTCAGAATGCTCTTTGATTGTGGGTTAACTATAAATCCCAGCAAGTACAACCCCCAAATGTCAAGGTCTATTTTCCCCAATCTCCACCAGTGTTCATATTTGGGCATATTGAGTATTGATAGCAAGTTTGGTACAGATCTATCATTATTTGAGTCCACAGTGCTCTACCTGGATATAGGTGAACTACAACTCCAAAACTTAAGGTCAATGTCCACCAAACCCTTCCAGTATTTTCTGTTGGTCATGGGAGTTCTATGTGCCAAGTTTGGTTCAATTCCATCACTGATGGAGTTCAGAATGCCCTTTAATTGTGGGTTAACTACAAATCCCAGCAAGTACATTTATTTATTTATTTATTTATTTACTATACTTATATCCCACCCTTTTCAGCCAGAAGGCGACTCAGGGCGGCGTACAGACTGGCAACATTAGATGCCGAACACACATAGATACATAATTTAAAGCAGGTTCAATCACATAATAGAATTCATAATAAAACAGTTTAAAACTATCAAAATCAATTACTTCCGGGTTAAAATCCATGTCTGTTTGCATCGTTAAGCCGTTCCATATTCGTTAACAATACTGAGTTATCTGGTTACAATGAGGTTCCAAAAGCTTGCTCGAAGAGCCACATTTTGACTCTTTTCCTTAAGGTCAGGAGGAGGGGGTCAATCTAATATCCCCAGGAAGGGAGTTCTACAGCCGAGGGGCCACCACTGAGAGGGCCCTGTCCAACAATTCAAGAGAGATATTGACAAGCTGGAATGTGTCCAGAGGAGGGCGACTAAAATGATCAAGGGTCAGGAGAACAAGCCCTATGAGGAGCGGCTTAAGGAGCTGGGCATGTTTAGCCTGAAGAAGAGAAGGCTGAGAGGAGATATGATAGCCATGTATAAATATGTGAGAGAAGCCACAGGGAGGAGGGAGCAAGCTTGTTTTCTGCTTCCCTGGAGACTAGGACGCAAAACAATGGCTTCAAACTACAAGAGAAAGATTCCATCTGAACATGAGGAAGAACTTCCTGACTGTGAGAGCCGTTCAGCAGTGGAACTCTCTGCCCTGGAGTGTGGTGGAGGCTCCTTCTTTGGAAGCTTTTAAACAGAGGCTGGATGGCCATCTGTCAGGGATGATTTGAATGCAATATTCCTGCTTCTTGGCAGGGGGTTGGACTGGATGGCCCATGAGGTCTCTTCCAACTCTTGGATTCTATGATTCTTGTCCCCGCCAAGAGGAGGCGGGGCTGAGAGTAGGGCCTCCCCGGATGATCTTAAATTCCTGGAATTGTCATCTCCCAAATGACAAAATCAATCCCCCCGACCCCACCAGCATTCAAATTTGGACATATTGGGTATTTGTGCCAAATTTGGTCCAGTGAATAAAAAACACATCCTTCATATCATACATTTACAATTCATAACAGTAGCAAAATCCCAGTTATGAAGTAGCAACGAAAATAATGTTATGGTTGGGGGTCACCACAACATGAGGAACTGTATCAAGGGGTCGCAGCATTAGGAAGGTTAAGAAACACTGTCTCAAAACTTCCTCAATGAGAGGAGCACAATTCTGGTTCATCTTCCGGAACGTCTTTGATTCTGTTCTCTGCAGGTATGGGGATGTACTTCTGCTGGCAGCAGCTTGCAAGATCACAGAAAGTCAGTAAAAAATCCAAGGATTCTTTTCCTTGCTTCGTTTCTTGTCTAAATTTATATTCCACCCAACTGTTAAGGTAAATGCACTCAGGGCAGCTTAGAAGCCATAAACGGATAACCAACACTTCACATACAGAAGTTTCAAAACTATATTTAAGACAAATGAATTAAGGATTAAATCGAGTGGTTGATGGTCCCGACAAAAGCACTTCCAATGCTCACCTTTGGGACATATTGGAGACAGCGTTCCTTCAAATGGAAGAGCCCTAAGCTGGTTTTACAGTGCAGGAGTGGAATGGAAACGGATGGTTTCTATGGTGGAACAAACTACTATGAAAATCAAGTGCTTTGCCATTGACATACATGAATTGTCTAAGATCTGTTGTGTCCGTTGATAGGAAATCTTGATGACGGAGGTGTGGGTTTATTTATTTATTTATTTATTTATTTATTTACTTTGCTTATATACCGCTGTATCTCAAGCCCGAAGGCGACTCACAGCGGTTCACAAACAGTAAAAAACAGTAGAAACAGCAGTGGTTCCATACAACATATAACAATTGACTTAACACATTATCCATAAATTACCAATAAGCAATTACAATGCACAATTATTACAAAAAACAACCGTACCCAATCTTCTCATCATCCAAGCGTAGTCCAGGTTCGTCGTCCATTGTTCCATTCCTATGTTCCATTACCAGATTGCACTAAATTACTCAAACGCCTGCACAAACATCCAGGTCTTACCTTTTTGCGGAATACCATTAGAGATGGTGCTAGTCTAATGTCCGTAGGAAGGGCGTTCCACAGCCGAGGAGCCACCACCGAGAAGGCCCTATCTCTCGTCCCCGCCAGCCGAGCTTGAGAAGCAGGCGGGATCGAGAGCAGGGTCTCCCCGGAAGATCTCAAAGTCCTGGTGGGTTCATAGGCAGAGATGCGGTCAGATAGGTAGCTTGGGCCGAAACCGTTTAGGGCTTTAAAGGCCAACGCCAGCACTTTGAATTCAGCCCGGTAGCAGATCGGTAGCCAGTGGAGTTGGCGCAACAGGGGGGTTGTATGCTCCCTGCGCTCCGCTCCTGTTAAAATCATGGCTGCCGAGCGTTGGACTAGTTGGAGCTTCCGAGCTGTCTTCAAAGGCAACCCCACGTAGAGAGCGTTGCAGTAGTCTAAACGGGATGTAACCAGAGCGTGGACTACCGTGGCCAAGTCAGACTTCCCAAGGTACGGGCGCAGCTGGCGCACAAGCTTTAGCTGTGCAAATGCTCCCTGGTCACCGCCGAAACCTGGGGTTCCAGGCTCAGCGATGAGTCCAGGGTCACACCCAAGCTGCGAACCTGCATCTTCAGGGGGAGTGCGGCCCCATCCAACACAGGCTGTAACCCTATGCCCTGTTCGGCCTTGCGACTGACCAGGAGGACCTCTGTCTTGTCTGGATTCAATTTCAATTTGTTCGCCCTCATCCAGACCGTCACAGCGGCCAAGCACCGGTTCAGGACCTGGACAGCCTCCTTAGTAGCAGGTGGAAAGGAGTGACAGAGTTGGACATCATCCGCGTACAGATGACACCTTTATGTGCCTTCAAGTTGCCTGTTGACTTCTGGTGACTCTATGAATTTCAGAAGGGTTTTCTTAATAATAATAAAATAATAAACCTTTATTTATACCCCGCTACCATCTCCCGCAGGACTCGGTGCGGCTTACAAGAAGCCGAGCCCAAATACATCAATAAAACACAGCAACACAACAATAAATAACTCATAACAAAGCAAAACAATAACAATAATATCACAACGCATGTAAAAACCTGTGGCAGGGCCAAATGTAAAGATTAAAAATTTGAAAATGCTGGGCATGTCCAAGATAAATCTCTATATATAAAATGCTCTGTGCATAATGAGTACCTTAAAAACAAAAGAACCAATGAACGAAATCACACCAAATTTGGCAACAAAATGTCTCACAACACAAGGAGTGACCATCACTAAAAAATTATGATTTTGTCATTTGGGAGTTGTAGTTGCTGGGATTTATAGTTCACCTACAATCAAAGAGCATTCTGAACTCCACCAACGATGGAATTGAACCAAACTTGGCACACAGGACTCCCATGACCAACAGAAAATACTGGAAGGGTTTGGTGGGCATTGATCTTGAGTTTTGGAGTGGTAGTTCACCTACATCCAGAGAGCACTGTGGACTCAAACAATGATGGATCTGGACCAAACTTGGCACAAATACTCAATATGCCCAAATGTGAACACTGGTGGAGTTTGGGGGAAATGGACCTTAACATTTGGGAGTTGCAATTAGCTGGGATTTATAGTTTATCTACAATCAAAGAGTATTCTGAACCCCACCAACGAAAGAATTGGGCCAGACTTTCCATACAGAACCCCCACAACCAACAGAAAATACTGTTTTCTGATGGTCTTCTGAGACCCTTCTGATACCCCCTGGTTGAGAAATGCTGCCTAAAAGCTATCCAGTTCACCTCCCTTCACTAGGGTAAGAAAACATAATCAAAACTCTCCTGAGAAAGAGCCATCCAGCCTAGATATAGATAAATAGATATGATTCAAACACACACACACATATGCCAGATATTGTATCATACATTTCAAAGGGACCTCTAAAGAAAGACAATGATATGTTGCATGTTCCAGAGTAAGCAAACCAGACAATCTCTACATCAACACTGACAAGAAATACTGTTTACCCACAAGCCAACACTATTTTCCAGGTCATCAGACTGGGCCACAGCAATGCGTGGCAGGGGGCAGCTAGTAGAATGGATATTTTAGGGATAGGTGGGCGTGCAGACAATTCTAAATCTCTCGTAAAGTGCATTTGGGACATATTGCTTGGGATTCCTTATTCTGGGAAGGCACACTGGAACATCCACATTTTCAAGCTCCTTCTAAAGACTGCCAACGTTGGGGCCTGCCTGATGTCCTTGGGGAGGGAGTTCCAGAGTCGTGGGACCACCACCGAGAAGGCCCTGTCCCTCGTTCCCACCAATTGTGCTTGCGATGCAGGTGGGATCGTGAGCAGGGCCTCTCCAGATGAACGAAGAGATCGTGTGGGTTCATATACGGAAATGCGGTCACACAGGTAGACGGGTCCCAAATGGTTTAGGGCTTTTGTAGGTAAGCACCTGCACCTTGAATAGGGCCTGGAAAATGAACGGCAGCCAATGGAGCTCCTTAAATAGGAGGGCTGACCTCTCCCTGTAACGAGCACCAGTTAACAACCTGGCCACCACCCGTTGAACCAATTGAAATTTCTGGGCCATTTTCAAGGGCAGCCCCATGTAGAGTGCATTACAGTAGTCCAATCTGGAGGTGACTAAGGCATGGACCACCCTGGCCAGATCCGCCTTCACAAGGTACGATCGCAGTTGGCGCACGAGTCTCAATTGTGCAAAGGCCCTCCTGGTCACCGCCGACGCCTGAGCCTCAAGCGTAAGTGATGAGTCCAGGAGGACACCCAAACTGCGGACCTGTGATATCAGGGAGAGTGTAACCCCGTCCAGCACAGGTTGCCACCCTATACCTCGATCTGGTTTACAATCAACCAGGAGGACCTCTGTCTTGTCAGGATTAATCTTCAGCTTGTTCCTCCTCATCCAGCCAGCCACAGCGGCCAGGCATTCATCCAGCACCCAAGAGGCTTCCTTGGAGTTAGGTGGAAAAGAGTAGTAGAGTTGTGTGTCATGTGCATAGAGATGGCACCAACTCCAAAACTCCGGATGACCTCTCCCAGCTGTTTCATGTAGATGTTAAAAAGCATGGGAGACAGGAATACTCAAGAGATGGTTTTGCCAATTCCATCTTCTGAAATATAGCATACAGTACTCAAGTTCTTGTTTCTTGTTGTTTTTTTATACCCTACCATCCAAATTTTGAATATATCTCATATTGAGAAATGAATATGACCTGCCCTCCAAGTTCTGAATGTATTTCCTTCATATTGAAAAATGGAATGACAGCTGGTCTTGCTTAGTTTCCAAGATCAGACGACATATGGTGCCTTTAAAGTGTTTAGGTCTAAAACGGTGTGAAACCAGAGTTGTAAGATCTTTATGGGGATGGCTATTCCATTCTTTTCTTGCCTGCGTTTGTACTATCACATACTCCCTCCGCTTTGAATGTGGTGTTCTTAGAAATATATATTCTTGGATGTGAACGGAATCTTACATGTGAGATTAAATAAATCTTGGCAAATATGGAATAGTAACTTCTTGGCATATGCTTCACCAAATAATGTGAACGAAGCTTCTAGCAAGTTCATACCTTGATTCCTAAGAATCTTTAAAGGACGGTGGGGACCATGGCCTGTTATGCGTTCAGGATAAACCTTGACGTGTTTTTTGAGCTGAAAAAGGCTGGAGGCCACTGCTTACAATATATGATATATTTCTCTTTCCTCTTCCCCTCCCTTAACAGTGTGTTTTCTTTTCCAGTCAAAAGGGAGGGAAGTAGGGAAAAGAGATGTATTTCATGTCCTCCTTGTTTGTATGGCTCTATTTCAAACCCACCCAATTTCCTGGCCTTTTTGTGTATATAAGTGTATTTTTGTTCCCTTGGAAGTTTCCCCATCATATGTTTGCAGGTCTTTGCAAATCCTATATACATATAGATATCTACAGATTGCCAAGTACCTGATCCATTTTTTGGGAGCCTCCTGAAATCGGGAGAGCAGGTATCTGTTTTAGCTGTGGGGCCCCAAAAGATGTTTTCTATTGGCCCATTGGGGGGTGGGGGGGGGCTGGAGCGACTTCCCAGCACAAGCTTTAAAGAGGCTTCTTCTTACCTACCGTTTCAACTCTAGAGGAGGCACTCAACTGCAGGTACTGGCAGGTGCATGGACGTTCTGGACCTGCACGCAACCCCACACAAACATTCAGTTTGGAAAGGCAGTGCATGTGTAGTGTGGTGACCCAGGAAGTGTGTGCACCTTCCAGGACCTGCGGCTGAGCTCCTCTTACTCTAGAGCAAGAGGCAGTCGGCTGCAGGTACTGGCAGGTACATGCACTTCCTGGACCTGCACGCCACTCCACACAAACATTCAGTTTGGAAAGGTGGTGCATGTGTAGCGTGGTGGCCCAGAAGCGTACGCACCTTCCAGGACCTGCAGCTGAGCTCCTCTTACTCTAGAGTAAGAGGCACTCTGCCTCAGGTACTGGCAGGTGCATGCACTTTCTGGACCTGCACGCCACCCCACACAAACGTTCAGTTTGGAAAGGTGGTGCGTGTGTAGCGTGATGGCCCAGAAGCGTGCGCACCTTCCAGGACCTGCAGCTGAGCGCCTCTTACTCTAGAGCAAGAGGCACTCGGCTGCAGGTACTGGCAGGCATGCACTTTCTGGACCTGCATGCCACCCCACACAAACATTCAGTTTAGAAAGGTGGTGCGTGTGTAGCGTGGTGGCCCAAAAGCGTGCGCACCTTCCAGGACCTGCAGCTGAGCGCCTCTTACTCTAGAGCAAGAGGCACTCGGCTGCAGGTACTGGCAGGTGCATGCACTTTCTGGACCTGCACGCCACCCCACACAAACGTTCAGTTTGGAAAGGTGGTGCGTGTGTAGCGTGATGGCCCAGAAGCGTGCGCACCTTCCAGGACCTGCAGCTGAGCGCCTCTTACTCTAGAGCAAGAGGCACTCGGCTGCAGGTACTGGCAGGCACACACACTTTCTGGGCCTGCAAACATACCCTTCCAATGCAAGGAGGCAGGTTTTGGGAGGTGCTCAGCTGAAGGCAAAAGCAGGCTTCGAGCCAGAATCGGCTCCAGCTTGCTTTCATGTTGAGCTGTTTTTCATGCGGGGAGGGTGCTTCCCGTTTTGTGCTCCCAAAGTACCGAAAGAAATGAAAAAAATGCATTCTGTGTACAACTTTTACAAACAGATGTGCTTTTAGGAACCCCTTATTAACCTTGCATTTTTGATACAACCAGGCAAGCCTCCCAAAGATGTAATGGTGTTTCCAATGTGAGTCTACTAACCACTTGGGTATCATTTTCAATGATAATTCTTTCGGCCGCAAAGATAATGCCCTTGGGGACCATGGCCTGTCATCCCAGTTATTTTTTTGCAGAAGGCAGGCCCTGTAAGCTGCTTCACAGAAAGAACGAGAACCCTTTTAAATGCATTTAAAAATATGCTTGTACTTGTGGTCTTTCCTTTTTCGTTCTCTAGAGCTTCCAAAACATACTTATTAATGTCAGTTCTGGGCTCTTCCTTGCAGGTTCTTTTTAGAAACCATTAATCCTCAGGTCTTGAGAGATTCTTCTCCTCCCCCTCTTCCTCCTCCTCCCTTTTCTAAAGCTCAAGGAGGAGGGTGGTGGCATACAAAGGAGAGTTACAACACTGAGTAATAATAAGAAATAATAAAACTTCATTTGTAACCTGCCCTCTCTCTCCCCGGAGGGACTCAGGGCAGTTTACAGAAGTAACAAAAATGGTGAGCATTCAGTGCCAAATAACTAAAACACTCGTATCACTTATGAATAAATCAAAATAGGGGCTAGACTAAATCAAAATAATAAGTACAAAGAGTCAAACCAATTAAAATATGATACATTAAAAGCACAATATAATATATCGTGTCAGCAAGATGAGGAAGTATCCGATGGCAAGTGAGAATATGTTAATCTTCCTCCTCTCCATAGGCTAAATTACACAGGTGGGTCTTTAACAGCTTTTTGGAGGTGAACAGAGAGGGGGCCTTTTTTAGCTCTGTAGGGAGGGAGTTCCAGAAGCGGGGAGCAGTCACAGAGAAGTCCCCCACTCTCATTCCCACCAGCTGCACTTGGGATGGGGTGGGACTGAGATGAGGGGCTCCTCCCCAGATCACAGTGCTTGAGCTGGTTTGTACTCAGAGATGCGGTTTTTCATATAGTCAGACGTGGGGGTGACCACAGATAAGMMCTTTCTCTCATTCCCACCAGCTGTGCTAGGGATGGGGTGGGACTGAGAAGAGGGGCTCCTCCCCGGATCACAGTGCTTGAGCTGGTTTGTATGCAGAGATGCGGTTTTTCATATAGTCAGAGGTGGGGGGGGGGGGTGACCACAGAGAAGGTCCTTTCTCTCATTCCCACCAGCCATGCTTGGGACAGGAGGTGGGCCTCCTCCGGTTACTATAGTGTCCGAGTTGGTCTATAGTGGGAGACGCGCTTTGTCAAATAGTCTGGATCTGAGCCATGTAGGGCTTTATAGGTCATGACCAGAGCTGTGTATTTAGCCTGTAAGCTGACTGGCAGCCAATTGAGCTGTCACTGCATGGGAGTAGTTCTCTCCCTGTATAGAGCTCCAGGTAGTAACCTGGCTGCTGTCCTCTGAATTAGTTGGAGCTTCCGAACTATTTTTAAAGGCAGCCCCACGTAGAGAGCATTGCAGTAGTCCAAACAGGAGGTAACTAACATGGCTAGATCTGGTGTCTCAAGGTATGGGAGCAGCTGGTGCACAAGTTTTAGTTGTGCGAAGTCACTCCTGGCCACCTCCAACACCTGGTGTTCTAAGTTCAGCGATGAGTAACGGAATCATCCTCAGACTGTCTCTTCATCGGGAGTGTGACCCCCATCCACCTCAGGTTGTAATACCACATCCCAATTTGCCTTTTGACTGACCAGGAGTACCTCTGTCTTGTCTGCATTTACCTTCAATCCCTCATCCAGTCCATCACTGATGACAGGCACAGGTTCAGCGGCAGAACGCTATCCTTGGCTTTTGGTGAAAGGGAGTCAAATAGTTGGGTGTCACTGGCATAAATTGGACACGGAATTCCAAAACTCCGGATGATCCCTCCCAGTGGTTTCATATGGGGGACAGAATTGAATTCTGAGAGACCCCACAGGGCATGTAGTCGAACAGAAGTCCCCCAGCTACAACGTCTGCCCCTCCAGGAAGGACCGGAAGCCCTGTAAATCAGGGGCAACTGTCCATATCTCCTGACAACACATGAACTTTTTTTCTTTTGCATTTTGTAAGCACTTGCTACTGTTAGAGACATTAATAACTCATCTCTTTTATTGGCTTTGCGTCTGTGTGTCATAAAAAAGCTTTATACGTTCATCTGCTACTGAGTAGTAGTCTGGAAGGAATTAAAGTCCAGTCTATATGTCTATAGACAGACACGTTACAGACAAGATCTATAGACCGATAAACTCAATGGGTCTTGTTTGTGAGTAGTCACACCAATAAGATTGTCTTGTAAAGTGATTTTCAGGTCCCAGGTGAGCAGCTTGGTTAGTTGTTTGTAGCCAAATTAGCTTTGTGATACCTAAAAGACTCATAGTTTTTACTTGGCGTAAGCTTTCCTTGCAATGTTGTCAGCTTTATATAACACAAATAGCAACTTATAACACAAATAGTGGACTGGGTTGTTGCACAGTTGGTTGGGAGTCAGCTCCATTAAAATCCCTACTGACTGAAAGGTCATGAGTTCGAAGCCAGCCCGGATCAGAGTAAGCTCCTGACCATTTGTCTAGCTTGCTGTCAACCTTTGCCGCCCGAAAGACACCTGCTTCTGTCACGTAGGAAATTTAGGTACCGCTTATGCAGGGAGGCAAATTTAACTAATTTACTGTCAGGTTTTACAATGTATTGCAATGTAATATAGCTGAGACATGCACTGCTAATGGACTTCTATTGGAAATGCTGAGTAATGCATTAACTGTATATAGAACTTCATTTGGGGAATGTGTTCTGGCCTAGTCCAGGTGATTGTGAATAATGTAATCCTGGGTCTGAGTTAAGTCAATGAGTTGGGAACCAATCAGTGATTGCTATGTGTAAATGAATTGTATATAAGGAAGTCATGTATAGTGTATATCTCTCCTTGTGCTGTGATGTTGTTCGTCGAAGGCTATATGTAATTAAAAGAACCTGTCTGCTAAGACAAGATATAACTGTATGCTGTGGTAAGTTTGTAATATCATCTAGACTGGGGGAAAGACAATGGTAAAACTGACAATGGCCGGGCATGTGCTCAAGTGTATGTAAAAGGTTCCAGCGTGACTGCAGGCTGTGGGAGCAGTTGACTGAAAATACTGTGCAGGAAGAAGCTACTAGAAAGCGCTGAAGTTGTGCAACTGATTTGCTGCTGAATTGTGAAGTTAATCTCAACATTTACAATACCATAAAACTCTCCAGCAGCGTGCAAAAGAATGAGAAAGTACTCAATCAGTGTCATAAGTTGATGGCGAAGCAACAGCTCCCCTGGTGGCTGGAATTCATAAAGCATACCCCCATGAAGCTGGAAAATTAAATAGCCTCTGTGTTTCTATCTATATATGCAGGGGCGGCTCAACCCATTACGCAAAGTAAGCATTTGCAGTATAGTTGATTTTGCCCAGGGGCGCTCTTGAGGCGCTCTTGGGGGAAAATAGACCTTGACATATGTGAGTGGTAGTTACTGGGATGTATAGTTCACCTACAATCAAAGAGCATTCTGAACTCCACCAATGATGGAATTGAACTAAATATGGCACACAGAACTCCTACGACGAGCAGAAAATATATATCAGTGATTGGTTTGGGGGGGGGAGCCCAAAATACTGTTTGCTGACCGTCAAAAATTACCTAGGGCCACCTCTGTATATATGTTGTGTGTCTATGGCATTGAATGCCATATATCTGTGCATTGTGATTTGCTCAGAGTCCCTTGCAGGGTGAGAAGGGTGGAATGTAAATACTGCAAGTAAATAAATAAATAAACAAACAAACTATTCACCAGCATATTATGTGAACCCAAAACATCCTATAAGATGTCACAAGACCTTTTGTTTCATCTGCTGTGGTCGTGGTTGTAGATTGAGTGGTATTTTGCTGTTGCTAATAACAGCAATTGGCCTTTGCAACACAAATACAATACAATACAAGACATGAAGTATCAGCTTTGTTGAATATTATTATATTGACGAAGAATGTCACTTCTGGAGAGCTATTGACGGTTGAATGCAAAATGCTTTGTGGGATGTGAAATGTCACTGTGCACAACGCAAAGCAGCAAACAGGGCTGTTTTATAGCTTTGAGACGTGAGTACTTTCCTATTCTGACTCTTGAAATCTTTTGTACTGAAGGATAAAACAGTATGCGGAACTGAAACTTCGCCTGTACATTAAGCTTACAGTCCTCTTCCAATAGGAATTTTACTCCTTGGGATGGTTGGAGTATCCCTTATTCAAAATGCTTGGGACTTAAATATGTTTTGGATTTTGGAAGGTATTTTTTTAAACGGAGTACAGTGTTCCCTTGCTACTTCGCAGTTCGCTTTTCGTGGACTCGCTGTTTTGCGGTTTTCCTTCCTTGCTACTCACTTGGCTGAGTCCTGGTTCTGCCACCAGGATGTGGCCCCGTGAGTAGCGAGCGAGCAAGGGAGAGCCGCAAAGGCAGAAGCAGGAGCCTGGTCCCCTCCTCCAGGCTCCTGCTTCTGCCACTGCTTCCAACTATACCGCCCTCCCTCCCTTGCTCGCTTGCTACTCACAGGGCCGAGTCCTGGTTCTGCTACCAGGACCCGGCCTGGTGAGTAGTGAGTGAGCAAGGGAGGGTTGCAAAGGCATAAGCAGCAGCAGAAGCAGGAGCCTGAAAGAGGTGGCCAGGCTCTTTCAGGCCTGGCCACCTCTTATCACGGGTGTTACACTCCAGGACCACCCACGAAAAGTGAAAATCCACGAAGTAGGGATGCAGGAGCCTGGTTCTGCCGCTGCTACTGCCCTGCCCTGGCACACTCACTCACCTGCCCTCCCTCGCTTGCTCACTCACCGGGCTGGGTCCCGGTGGCACAACCAGGACTCAGCCTGGTGAGTAGCGAGCAAGGGGGGGGGTGAGCAAGCGAGCAAGAATGGTAGCAGTGGCTGCAGAAGCAGGAGACTGGCTGCCTCTTCCAGGCTCCTGCATATCCCTACTTTGTGGATTTTCACTTTTCTTGGGTGGTCCTGGAACGTAATCCCCACGATAAGTGAAGGAACACAGTATTTCCATATATAGCAGCCCCAGAGTTACAAACATCCGATTTACAAATTGCTCGTAGTTAAGAACAGAGATAAGACAACAGGAAGTGAGAGAAATCTTCTACTTGGAAGGGAAATTCACTCCTGAAAGAGTTATTATCATGGGGAAAAAATGTCACAACAGAAGCTTTAGCACCAATCCTTGTTTCCACAACAAGCAATTTTTTTCAAAATCCAATTATCACAGGGACAGAAAGTGAGGTGAAATCTTCTGAACAGATATATACAGAGCAAAACAAATGCCACAGCAGTGTTAATCCTTCCATGTGCTTTAACCGCTTTGAGTCGCCCTAGGGCTGAGAAAAGTAGTATACAAATATATAGGGCTGGGCGGTTTCGTTTCGTTAATTCGTAATTCGTTAATAATTCGTTAATTTTTTCAATTACAAAACGATAACGAACCATTCTGGAGCAATTATTAAAAAAAACGAATTTTCAAAAACGTTTTGTAAATGCTTCGTATTTCAATATTGTATTCGTTTCGTTATTGTTTTGAGGTCGTTTCGTTATTATTTCCGCATGTCTGGGCCAGTTTTATGGTTTAATTAGTGAAAAAAAATTATAATATCACACCAACAGTCAACAACAGAGGGAGAGGGAAGCTTCAGAAGGTTTTGGAGGTTTTTTAGCGTATTTCGCGGTCGCGTCCGCCATTAACGAATCGATTCGTTATTGTTTCGGAAATCGATTCGTTAATTTTTTCCCATTTACGAAATTTCGTAAATATCGAACTTTTTAAAAGGAAAATTTTGTAATTATTTTAAATATCGAAACAAAAAAAACCCCCAAATACAAATCGATTTTAGAAACAAATTTTTCCGTTGTTACCCAGGCCTATTATATATATATATATATATATATATATATATATATATATATATAAATCTTGGCTGGAATTGCACTTAATTATTTATTATTATTATTATTATTATTATTATTATTATTTCCCATGAATGGGATTCAAAGTGGTGTACAAGGGTTACAGTAGGCTGCGGTACCCACAGTAAATTAAACCGCTAGCTGCAGAAAATCTGCTGCCCGGATGGTTGGTAGTTCAAGCCATGAGTCTAGATGAGCTCCTGCTGTTAGCTCTAGCTTCTGCCAACTTAGCAGTTTGAAAGCATGCAATGCAAGTAGATCAATAGGTACTGCCTACGGTACCCCATGCAGCTATGACATGCCAGTAACATGATCAAAGATGTCTATGGGCAACAGGCTCCTCAGCATGGAAAAGTGAAACAAGAGCACCTCCCCATGGCTGGATCTGAGCATTGCCTCCAGAAGCCAGAGATGATACCTTGTCTGTGTATTTTATGTTGTTGTTGTTCGCTGTGTAATAGGCATTGAATGTTTGTCTTATATGTGTATAGTGTAATCCGCTCTGAGTCCCTCCAGGGAGATAAAGCAGAATATAAATAAAGATTATTATTATTATTATTATTATTATTATTATTATTATTATTATTGAAAGCTACAAAAACTACATAACATAAAAAAATTAAACAATAAAACATCATATAACAAAATAAATTGCACACTTGAAAAAGTACGTGTTCTATCATACATACAAATTCAACGTAAGAACAAACCTAAATAATATGTCTTGTTCGTTATTTGGGGATTCCTTTATATAGTGAGATTTTGTCTAGGCACAAAATTAATTTATGTCCCATATGCAACTTATGCACATATAGCTTGAAGATAATTTTATATGCAACTGGTGGTTATACTTGGCATTGCCCAATGCCCAGGTTTGCATTTTCTTTTCTTCCTTCCTACTCATCATATCTCTTCTCCCTCTCTCTTTTCTTCCTTGCTTCACACCATATAGCTTTTCTTCCCTCCCTCCCTCCCTTCTTTCCTCTTCCTCTTTCTTTGGTTCAGATCCATCAAGCCATGGAGGAGCTTTTATGGTACCAACCTACTTACCTACCTACCTACATAAACTTACAGATATTTTATAATAATTTTGCACATGAAACAAGGTTTGTGTTCTGGTACGGCTGTGCCAGGAGCTCCAATTTTATTTCCTTTGTATTAAATGTTTGCTTGCAGTCCAAGGTTTCAGGGACTCTGCAGATGGGTGGCTTCCTTTGGTTGCAGTCGTAGGGCAAGCCACCTGTCCATCATCGTTAAGTTTTGGTTCCGCCCCTTGCTCAGGGCAATTGGGAAGGGAAGGGAGCCATTTTTAGTTAGTCTCAGCAAGGAAAGCTAATGCACAGGATGTGTGCAAGCTTCCCCTGTACAAAAGCTTCAACCCTTAAGACTTTCCGGGGGAGAACAGTCTTAAGAGTCTCTAAAGATTTCCAGGAAAACAGCCCTAAAGACCAAAGAACTCCAGCTGGAGAACATCTAAGCCTTTACTGGTAGGTCCACTCGGCGTTCGAGAAGCAGTTCGACCCGGTAGCGGGTCAGTAAGCGTTAGATTACAGTCAGCCTGGGAGAAGTTAAAAAGGGGATTTTCCATTTAAAGTAAAGAAGAAGTTATTGAAGACTGTTGCCTGTTCTTCGTGGGCAGTATTGGGAAGTCAGCAGTTGCATAAAGCTTGGAAGCATTTGTTTAGCTTTATTGAAGACAAGAGATGTTTCTGTTTGATTGTTCATTAATAAAATACTTTATTATACTTCACAAGCCATCTAAAGACTCTTTGTGGTGGAAAACCTCTGAGAACTTCTCTTTGGGCCCCCCTGGCTTCCCGCTGGGCAAAGGTTGCACGTCCGGTTCTAAAGGAAATTCTTTACAGGCCCAGCACGCGACAGAACAGTTTGTGAATACTGAACCATATTTTGCAGCATTTTGGATTTCAGAATTCTGGATAAGGGAATGCTCAAGACATGCTGAGTGTCTCTACGCAGACCTTAGCGAACATATACTTGGCAAAACAAAACTCCTCCGTCCCAAACTTTCAACTTGAGAGAGAGATAAACTTGAAAGTAGCTTTAAGTGCTTGAAACATTTCAGCCAAATAAAGGCATTCTCTGTTCGTCTTTCAAACGCTTATGTGTTGGAGGAGCAACAGGAGCAAGAAAGAAGGATGATGCTTTCATCTGTTTTGTGTTTCTTTATCACTGGTACCAACAGGAGGGCTATGATGTGGATCAATCGGGTAGAGACAACAGAAATCGGATTCTGCGAGGACCTTATTTTGCCCTCTCAGCTTGCTTTTAAAATACCTAAAATATGGCAGTAGGTGTCGAACAAGGAGCTCCCTCCGTCACGCCATAAAAGATTGGGGTTAAAGAAGACATGAAAAGATCTGTGAAAACTCACGACATGTTGAAGAGCTGCCACTACATCTGATGCGCAAGTCGTTTCAAAACTGAAAGCCTTCTTATAAAATAACTTTCCTATTTAGGGGTAGTTTTTACTTTTCTGTATCATCAGCCAAATAGTCGTGAGATGGCTAGAATCCATAATCACAATCACAATAATAATATTTAATTTATATTCTGTCCTTTTCCTCCTGGGGACTCAGAGCGGGTTACAATGTAAACAGATACTGACAAACATTCAGTGCGTTGTTACAGTACAGTGAGGCACACAAACACAAAGGCAAGGGCTTCTCCTTTCATTTCTGGCTTTGGAGATAGAATCATAGAATCAAAGAGTTGGAAGAGACCTCATGGGCCATCCAGTCCAATCCCATTCTGCCAAGAAGCAGGAATATTGCATTCAAATCACCCCTGACAGATGGCCATCCAGCCTCTGTTTAAAAGCTTCCAAAGAAGGAGCCTCCACCACACTCCGGAGCAGAGTTCCACTGCTGAACGGCTCTCACAGTCAGGAAGTTCTTCCTCATGTTCAGATGGAATCTCCTTTCTTGTAGTTTGAAGCCATTGTTCCGCATCCTAGTCTCCAGGGAAGCAGAAACAAGCTTGCTCCCTCCTCCCTGTGGCTTCCTCTCACATATTTATACATGGCTATCATATCTCCTCTCAGCCTTCTCTTCTTCAGGCTAAACATGCCCAGCTCCTTAAGCCGCTCCTCATAGGGCTTGTTCTCCAGACCCTTGATCATTTTAGTCGCCTCCTCTGGACACATTCCAGCTTGTCAATATCTCTCTTGAATTGTGGTGCCCAGAATTGGACACAATATTCCAGGTGTGGTCTAACCAAAGGGGAATAGAGGGGTAGCATGACTTCCCTAGATCTAGACACTATGCTCCTATTGATGCAGGCCAAAATCCCATTGGCTTTTTTTGCCGCCACATCACATTGTTGGCTCATGTTTAACTTGTTGTCCACGAGGACTCCAAGATCTTTTTCACACGTACTGCTCTCGAGCCAGGAATTGTCCCCCATTCTGTATCTTTGCATTTCGTTTTTTCTGCCTAAGTGGAGTATCTTGCATTTGTCCCTGTTGAACTTCATTTTGTTAGTTTTGGCCCATCTCTCTGTCAAGATCGTTTTGAATCCTGCTTCTGTCCTCTGGGGTATTGGCTATCCCTCGTAAAATGGCTAGAATCCATAATCACAATCATAATACTTAACTTATATTCTGTCCTTTTCCTCATGGGGACTCAGAGCGGGTTACAATGTAAACAGATACCGACAAACATTCAGTGCGTTATTACAGTACAGTGAGGCACACAAACCCAAAGGCAAGGGCTTCTCCTTTCATTTCTGGCTTTGGAGATGGTGCTCATCTCTGGCTCTGGGGAGGTGCTGGTCTCCATTCCAAGCCGAGGAGCCTGTGTTGTCACCTCCTGGTCATATGATTTTGCTTGATCTTTTCTCCTACGTGTTAGGCTTGTTTAATCCAAAAAAAAGAGGTTCAAAACTCGTTTCAGATGGTACACCACTCCCAAAAAATTGGCTTATATGCACAAAAATTCCTTCGATAGATGCTGGAAAGGTTGTCATCAAGTAGGTACATTTTATCACATGTGATGGACCTGCAAAGAAACTACGAAATATTGGTCAATGGTCCATGAAGAGACACAAAAAATTCTAAAAAGGTCATTTAAAAAGAAACCTGAATACTATTTGCTAGGTTTTACTGATTTGGAGTTACAGCTTAAAGAAAACGAAGATAAATTATTTATCATGATGGTGGCAACAATAACTTTTGCGAAATTTTGGAAACAGGACAAAATTCCAGCCATTGATGAATGGCTTGACAAGGTAATAGAAATAAGAGACTTGGATGAATTAACTTTTTTTTAAACCGAGAAAGAGGACAGATTGGGCCCTCTTTTGAGAATATGACAAGCACAGAAGAAAACAAGAGGAAACCGATTTTTGAAAATGAAACCAGATAACAAATGAGACTAAAGAACCTGAAGATGGAATGGAAGTCAATTTTTACTATTTCTATTTTTAATTTTATGTCTTTTTTTTCTCCCTTTCCGCTTTATTTTTTGAGGGGTTGGGGTTCGTTACTCGGTGTTATATTACTATTCCTATTTTTCTATCTTCTTCCAAATATTCCCCCACTTTCCATGTAACTCTATATAACTTTAATAAAAAACTATTTTAAAAAAACTCGTTTCGGATGTAGGGGGCACTGATGGTTCAAATCTAAAGTCAATTTCGATTTTCACAGAAAAAAAAGTTCAAAGCCTTTCAAAACTTCCGAGACTTACGAATTCTTCGTGAATGGTTTCAAAGTGTTATTTCCTGTTTCATTGGGTGGTCTTTACTTTGAAAGTAGTTGTTTTATTCCAGAAGCAAGAGGGGAGGAAGAAAAGGGAAGAAATTGTGGGAGGGAAAGGCAACTGAAGGGAATCCATCCAAACTGTGTTAAACTGCATTTCCCACCCAAGGCTTACCAGGAGGGAAAGGCAACTGAAGGGAATCCATCC
This sequence comes from Anolis sagrei ordinatus, assembly GCF_025583915.1. Classification (NCBI taxonomy): domain Eukaryota; kingdom Metazoa; phylum Chordata; class Lepidosauria; order Squamata; family Anolidae; genus Anolis; species Anolis sagrei. The sequence goes on from NW_026844589.1 coordinate 23,735,116, forward strand.
ACACTGGTTTGAAAAGCTGAATCATTTCCAACTCACTGATTCGTAAGAGAAATGGCGGAAAAAGCTTCGGAAGGGCAAAAGGACTTCCGGTTTCCTTACAAACTTTGAAATCACTTCCAAAAGGAAATCTTTCCGAATTTATTCCAAATTCTGAAGATTCCAACCAAACCGAACCGTGCCTACTACGTGTCTCTTCTTCCCTCACCCTTTTGGTCTTTCATCGCTTGCCTTCTGTTTTTTTCTAAAGTTGTATCTGATTTATTGTTGATTTATTGACTTTGTTTCTTTTCCACCTTTCTCCCAGTGTAGACGAGCATCTTTTTTAAAACTAGTAGTAGCTTTACAAGGATATTAAACATTTTCATGGGCGATAAAGCTATAAATGCTGAGATTCAAGAGAGCTATATTTGTTACCTCCAGAGATAGAAGCTATATTGTGAATTTTATTATGTAATCTTCAATTTGTTTCCCCCACTGTTGTATTGGGTTTTCCACTGATAAAAGGTTATCATCTGCAAACAAATAGGCATGGTTAGATACTGCCGGAATCCTCATAATTCGGAATAAAGTCAGAAAAATTACATTTTTGAAGCGATTTTGAAGTTTTTAAGAAAACAGGAAGTCCCTTTGCCCTTCCGAAGCTTTTTCCGCCATTTTTGTTACGACTCATGAAGTGAGTCGGAAATTATTCAGCTTTTCCTCGCTTCTGTTCCCCGGCCTTGGCTGAGGCCAGAGAAGCCAGTTTTAAACCAGAGAAGGAAGGAATTTCCTCACCTCGGCTCAAGCCAGAGAAGCTAGTTTTAAAGCCAGAGAAGCCAGTTTTAAACTAGAGAAGGAAGGCATTTCCTCACCTCGGCTCAAGCCAGAGAAGCTAGTTTTAAAGCCAGAGAAGCCAGTTTTAAATCAGAGAATGAAGGAATTTCCTCTACTTGCTTTTCCCCGCTTCTTGTCCCTGGCCTCAGCTCAAGCCAGAGAAGCCAGTTTTAAACCAGAGAAGGAAGGAATTTCCTCGGCCTCAGCTCAAGCCAGAGAAGCCAGTTTTAAACCAGAGAAGGAAGGAATTTCCTGGCCTCGGCTCAAGCCAGAGAAGCTAGTTTTAAAGCCAGAGAAGCCAGTTTTAAATCAGAGAATGAAGGAATTTCCTCTACTTGCTTTTCCCCGCTTCTTGTCCCTGGCCTCAGCTCAAGCCAGAGAAGCCAGTTTTAAACCAGAGAAGGAAGGAATTTCCTCTGCTTGCTTTTCCCTGCTTCTGGTCCCTGGCCTTGGCTCAAGCCAGAGAAGCCAGTTTTAAACCAGAGAAGGAAGGAATTTCCTGGCCTCAGCTCAAGCCAGAGAAGCCAGTTTTAAACCAGAGAAGGAAAGAATTTCCTTGCCTCTGCTCAAGCCAGAGAAGTCAGTTTTAAACCAGAGAAGGAAGGAATTTCCTGGCCTCTGCTCAAGCCAGAGAAGCCAGTTTTAAACCAGAGAAGGAAGGAACTTCCTGGCCTCTGCTTAAGCCAGAGAAGCCAGTTTTAAAGCCAGAGAAGGAAGCTTTTCCCTACTTCTGGAGTAAAACAACTACTTTCAAAGTAAAGACCACCCAATGAAACAGGAAATAACACTTTCAAACCATTAACGAAAGGATTCGGAACTCTCAGAAGTTTCGAAAAGTTTTGAACATTTTTTTCTGTGAAAATCAGAATTGACTTTAGAATCAAACCATCCGAAACGAGTTTTGAACCAATTTTTTTGGATCAACCAAACCTACAAATAAATTAATAAATTAATGCATGCATTGCCGATGAGATTCCTAAAAGAATCTCATTAACCACTGTAGGAACAGAAAGAGCAGTAAGTTTTTGATCTTATAACCTTTTTCAATATTTGTAGGCACTCCCACATGATGATGGGAGAATATTTTGTTCATTCCTTGCTCAACCCGGTTTTCTGCAGATTATCTCAAAATAAGATCAGCCGTTTTCACCAGGATTTATGTCAAACCAAGCAATATAAACCTCCACCCCCTTCCCAGTCTCCATCTGCAAACCATCTTTGTCAATCCCTTCCGGAGGAGAATGTTATTTGGGTCTTATTGCTGGCTTCATATTGGAGGTGAACATTATGAGTTGATAAGGTTTATATCCAGAGTGGGGGCGAAAAAAAGGCACGGAACGCCTTGTTTATATGTCAGAGCCACCATGCCGGAAATATCTTTGAATTGCGGTCAGTTTTTGAAAACCTCTTGGCATTTCTCATCCCATTGTCTGGGTATTTTAAATTATGCAGCTTTTAGTGTCTTACCGATAGAGTGGACATCTCATTCCTTCCCTGTTGAGCTTAAAGAGAAATTGATGGAGAAAAATGGTCCTTGATGCATTCTCCCTTGTCACGAAAAAGCCGCTGGAGTTGCAGCTTGACAGAACGCCTCCCCTCTTCCTTTCTCTTTCCAGTCAGTTGTTTTCCATACAATTCTGTTTGGAGTTTGTGTTGTTGAATATTCCCCTTTTTAAAAATGCTTCAGAAGAGCACTTCAGTGACCCCTGTCAAACATCCCCTCTGCTCATTCTGTTTGCAAATTCCAAAGAGGATTTTACTGCATAAAAACCTATCTGCTGACGTCCAAGGGTTCTTCGACACTCTAGAAGGAATGTCATTTGACACCACTTGAATTCCCATTGCTCATTGCTATGGAACCGTGGGAGTTGTAGCTTTACAAGGTCATGAGCTATTCTTTTTGCAAAGGAGTGGTGGTGCCTTACCAAGCTACAAGACCGTGGATTCCGTAGCATTAAGCCATGGCAGTTAATGTGGTGTCAGACAGCATTCATCCTATGTATTGTCGAAGGCTTTCATGGCCGGAAGCACTAGGTTGTTGTAGGTTTTTTCGGGCTATATGGCCATGGTCTAGAGGCATAATAATAATAATAATAATAATAATAATAATAATAATAATAATAATAATAATAATTTTCGTTGTGTCAGGAGTGACTCCTGGTGTGAGAGAATTGGCCATCTGCAAGGACGTTGGCCAGGGGAAGAAATGTGCAGACAATCTAAAGTCATTATTAAAGTGCATTTAAGGACATATTGCTGGGAGTTTCCTTATTCTGGGAAGGCACACTGAAACAGCCACATCTTCAGGCTCCTCCTAAAGACTGCCAGAGTTGGGGCTTGCCTAATATCCCTGGGGAGTGAATTCCAGAGTCGAGGGGCCACCACCGAGAAGGCTCTCTCCCTCATCCGCACCAATCGCACCTGCGATGGTGGTGGTAAGCAGGGCCTCTCCAGATGATCGAAGAGATCGTGTTGGTTCGTACACAGAGATGTGGTCACGCAGGTAGGTGGGTCCCAAACTGTTTAGGGCTTTGTAGGTAAGCACCTGCACCTTGAATTGGGACCGGTAAATGAACGGCAGCCAATGGAGCTCCTTAAACAGGAGGGTTGACCGCTCCCTGTAAGGAGCTCCAGTTAGCAACCTGGCCGCCGCTCGTTGAACCAGTTGGAATTTCCGGGCCGTTTTCAAGGGTAGCCCCACGTAGAGTGCATTACAGTAGTCCAATCTGGAGGTGACTAAGGCATGGACCACCCTGGCCAGATCCGCCTTCACGAGGTACGGTCGCAGTTGGCGCACGAGTCTTAATTGTGCAAGCACTCAATACGCCCAAATCTGAGCCTCAAACATAAGTGAAGAATCCAGGAGGACTCCCAAACTGGGGACCTGTGACTTCAGGGGGAGTGCAACCCCGTCCAGCACAGGTTGCCACCCTATACCCCGATCTGGTTACGATCTACCAGGAGGACCTCTGTCTTGTCGGGATTGATCTTCAGCTTGTTCCTCCTCATCCAGACAGCAACATTCTGCAGGCATTCTCTCCTGACGTTTCGCCTGCATCTATGGCAAGCATCCTCAGAGGTAGTGAGGTCTGTTGGAACTAGGACAAAGGGTTTAAATATCTGTGGAATGACCAGGGTGGGACAAAGGACTCTTGTCTGCTGGAGCTAAGTGTGAATGTTTCAACTGACGACATTGATTAGCATATAATGGCCTGACAGTGCCTGGAGCAAACTTTTGTTGAGAGGTTATTAGATTTCCTTTGCTGAACGTAGCATTTGTTGGATTTTCCTGGTGGGTCTATTGTGTCGATGGCACCGTGGGTTAAACCGCTGAGCTGCTAAACTTGCTGACTGAAAAGTCACCAGTTCAAATCCAGAGAGCAAGGTGAGCTCCCGCTGTTAGCTCCAGCTTCCGCCAACCTAGCAATTTGAAAACATGCCCATGTGAGTAGATCATAGAATAGAATCATAGAATCATAGAGTTGGAAGAGACCTCATGTGCCATCCAGTCCAACCCCCTGCCAAGAAACAGGAAAATTGCATTCAAAGCACCCCAGACAGATGGCCATCCAAACTCTGTTTAAAAGCCTCCAAAGAAGGAGCCTCCACCACACTTCGTGGCAGAGAGTTCCACTGCTGAACAGCTCTCACAGTCAGGAAGTTCTTCCAAATGTTCAGATGG
>NW_026844589.1:23759803-23777391 GCF_025583915.1 Anolis sagrei ordinatus
GAGCAGGACCTCTCTAGATGATCTTAATAATCTTGATGATTCATAGGGGAGAATACATTCGGAGAGGTAAACAAACTTGGCACACAGAACTCCCATGACCAACAGAAAATGCAGGATGGGTTTGATGGGCATTGATCTTGAGTTTTGGAGTTGTAGTTCACCTACATCTAGAGAGCACTGCAGACTGAAACAATGATGGCACTAGACCAAACTTGGCACAAATACTCAATATACCCAAATGTGAACACTGGTGGAGATTGGTGGAAATAGACCTTGACATTTGGGAGTTGTAGTTGCTGGGATTTATAGTTCATCTACAATCAAAGATCATTCTGGATCCCAGCAATGATAGAATTGGGCTAAACTTCCCATACAGACCAAATGAATTGCCCGACTTACTGGGCAAGGCCTGTTGTGGTGGGGGGCGCTCTCCCACCGGCCACATGAGGAGCAGGGGGCATCTCCTTCCCAGAAGCTTTCCCACCACCAGGACAGCAGGCCAATCAGCAGCCAGCCCCACCCAGGACCTTTAAGGGGCCAAGAGCTGGTCTCCCCCTTGCCCAGCAGCCATATATAGGCTGTGCTGGGTCAGTCAGGCCCATACCTGCGTCGAGTTGTCCTCCCACCCACCCTGCACGTTTCATGTTTTTGTATAGTGTTGCAGTTTTTTGGTCATTATCTGTTCATCACAACTTGCGTTGGCATGTGGCATGGGCCCTGGATCTGGTTTCTGCCCCTTCCCTACTGTCCGGGGAGGGAATATACGGCGGTTCCCAGGGGTACCGTGTTTTGTTGCCCGGTATTGTGCTGTTGGTGTCATTATGTATCGGTCAGCAGCGGGCAGATCAATCTTGATCCAGAACCCATGCCTGGCAGCCAACCCCTTGTTCCTGTAAACAATAAATCAAGTTGTGGCCATGTTTTACTCGATCTATGTGTCAGTGTCATCTCTGGTTCTTACGGCGGGATGAGTGTTGCCCATCCACATGCAATTGAAAATAGTGTGTTTTCTGATGGTTTTTGGTGACCTCTCTGACACCTCTTTGTGATCCCCCCAGGTGTCCTAACCCCCAAGTTAAGAAACACTGGAATATAGAGAAAACAGAAATTGAAAGATGATGAACGCTGGCTTCCAGTGATCGAATGACACTGAAAAGCATCACCATTCAGGAGGCTTTATTGCTGGACAGCTCCTATCAGTGACTGCTTTTGTGCAAAATTATAAATTAAGGCTGTCATATTCTGACCATGTAATGGGAAGAGATGACTCACTATAATAATAATAATAATAATAATAATAATAATAATAATAGCAACAACAACACTTTATTTGTACCCTGCTACCATCTTGGTGGGTAGCTCGGTGCGGCTTCCATGAGGCCAAGCCCAAATACAACAATACAAGCAATAAAACAACAATACAAGAAATTTAAAAAACCCAAAACATAGACAATAAAATATACAACATTATCAATAAGACAACACACAATTAAAAACAGTGGGAAGGCCAAATGTAAAGTTAAAATTGGAAATAATGCTGGGACATGGACGAAAAGGTGATAGTGGTGTTTGTGGAAGGGCATATGAGCAGACCTAAAGAAATGTAAAGTGCTTTGGAGGACAAAGTGCTATGGGATCATTATTCTGGGAAGGCACACTGGAACAACCACGTCTTCAAGCTCCTCCTGAAGACTGCCAGAGTTGGGGCCTGCCTGATGTCTTTAGGGAGTGAGTTCCAGAGTCGAGGGGCCACCACCGAAAAGGCCCTCTCTCTCGTCCCCACCAATTGCGCCTGCGATGCTGGTGGGATCGAGAGCAGGGCCTCTCCAGATGAACGAAGAGATCGTGTGGGTTCGTATACAGAGATGCGGTCACGCAGGTAGGCGGGTCCCAAACCATTCAGGGCTTTGTAGGTAAGAACCTGCACCTTGAATTGGGTCCGGTAAATGGAGCTCCAGTGGAGCTCCTTGAACAGGAGGGTTGACCGCTCCCTGTAAGGAGCCCCAGTTAACAACCTGGCTGCCGCCCATTGGATCATCTGAAATTTCCGGGCTGTTTTCAAGGGCAGCCCCACGTAGAGTGCATTGCAGTAATCCAGTCTAGAGGTGACTAAGGCATGGACCACCTTGGCCAGATCCGCCTTCCTGAGGTACAGTCACAGTTGATGCACAAGTCTTAATTGTGCAAAGGCCTTCCCGGCCACCACTGATGCCTGAGCCTCAAACGTAAGTGGCACCCAACTCCAAAACGTAAGTGGCACCCAACTCCAAAACTCCGGATGACCTCTCCCAGTGGTTTCATGTAGATGTTAAAAAGCATGGGAGACAGAATGGAACCTTGCGGGACCCCACAGGTCAAAGGCCAGGGGTCCAAGCAGGTGTCTCCCAGCTTCACCATCTCGGATCGACCCTCCAGGAAGGACAGGAGCCACAACAGAGCTGTACCTCCAAGGCCCATAGAGAAGACTATAATATTGGGTAAAGTGGAAGACAGGAAAAGAAGAAGACCACCTTTCAGATAGAAAGACTTAGTCAGGGAAACAATAGAACTGAACAAAGCTGTTGAGGATAGGTTGATTGGTAAGAAAGAACAGCCTTAAACAATGGCTTGGACAGAAAAATTGGCTGCAGATAAGAGCAATTTGTGCGTATCTCAATACTAAAGAGAATATTAATATGGTCAAAAGAGAAGACACCACCTTTGAAAAGATAATGAGAGAAAAAAGTGGAAGAAAATAAGACACATGCCAGTAAAATATATACAATGTTATTCGAGACCGACCGGTGTACAATACGGGACTTGAAAACAGAGTTACAAATTACAGAACAAGATATGAGACAAGTGGTAGAGACAATAGGGATGACAAGGAATACAAAAGTAGAGAAATGAGGAGGAAAATATTGCATAAGTGGTATCGTACACCCTGTCAATTAATATACTATTATAAAAAGGGGAGCAGTCAGTGCTGGCATAGATGTCAACAGAAAGGGTGGTTTATGCGCTTGATGTGGGAATGTGTACAATACTTCTGGCAGACTATACAAAATGTTTCAAACCAAATATTAGGAATCGATTGGGTGAGAACAAAAGAAACGGCGGTCTTAGTACAAAGAGAAGGAATGGGAAATTACAGGGAAATAAAGGAAGCAATAAGTGAGTGCACATAAGCTGTGATAGTATTGGGATGGATAGACAAATCAAAGGGGACAGTAAATAAATGGTGTCAGTATATGGTGGATCAAATGGAATTTGATATTAAGGATGTCAAATGAAATGATTCAAAAGGTAATGAAAATAGAATGCAAGAAGTTGAAGAAAGATGGAACCGGGTCAAGAAATATATTATGAATAAGTCTAGAGATCGAGCCATAAGAAATAGGATACAAATATTATATAGTGTGTAAATCTATAAGGATCATCTCAAAAAAGGATTGATATGTGAAAGAAAGTAATCCTCGTGGTGGTGGGAATTGTAAATGTTGTGTATGTGCATGTGTATGCCCTAAAATAAAAAAAATATATATTATAAAAGTGATAGGTTGACATATGGTCACCATTAATTGAAGTTGACTTAAAGGCAGTTGTTGAGGATGGGATGACTTGGAGGACTATCATCCATATGGTTGCCATTAATTTAAGTTGACTTGAAGGCAGTTGTTGAAGATAGGATGGCTCGAAAGTCTATTATTCCTATTGTATAGGATGACTTAAGTGAAGCTGACTTGAAGGCACTTGTTGAGGATATGATGATTTGGAGAACTATCATCCATACAGTAGCCATTAAGTGAAGTTGACTTGAAGGCAGTTGTTGAGGAGATGACTTGGAACACCATCATTCCTATGGTATAGGATGACTAGTGGACTGCCATCCACACAATCACCATTCATTTAAGTTGACTTGAAGGCAATTGTTGAGGATAGGATGACTTGGAGGGCTATTGTTTATACAATAGCCATTAAGTGAAGTTGTCTTGAAGGCACTGTTGAGAATGGGATGACTTGGAGGACTATCATTCATATGGTCGTCATTAAATGAAATTGACTTGAAGGCAGTTGTTGATGATAGGACTACTTGGAGAACAATCAACCATACAGTAGCCATTAAGTGAAGCTGACTTAAAAGTTGTTAAGGATAGGATGGCTTGGAGGACTATCATTCATATGGTCACCATTAATTGAAGTTGACTTGAAGGTAATTGTTGATGATAGGATGACATGGAGGACTATCATTCATACAACTGCTATTAAATGAAGTTAACTTAAAGACAGTTGTTGAGGAGAAGATGATTTGGAAGACTATCATCCATACAGTAGCCATTAAGTGAAGTTGACTTGAAAGCAGTTGTTGAGGATATGATGACTTGGAAGACTATCATTCATATGATCACCATTAATTGAAGCTGACTTGAAGACAGTTGTTGAGGGTAGGATGACTTGGAAGACTATCATTCCTATGGACATCATTAATTGAAGTCAACTTGAAGGCAGTTTACAAAAACTCATTGCCCCTCTGCTTGTAGAACCCTCAACATGCCTTCGCTGCTGATTGTGTTCCATCCTTCTTCTCTCTCCACTTAACTTAGATTTGCCAATATATCTGGTTCTCGCATCAATGAGTTTTGACTCGCTTGCTCTCACCAGTCCATTCTGTTCCTTACCTTCTGGCATCCCAGAATGTGTTTTTCTGCCTTNTCAACTCCCTGCTCTCATCATGTTTTGAAGGGCTCGAAATGGCACAGTGCAGAGATGAAGATTGCTGAACACTTAGATACGTAATAGAAGAAGTGCAAAGTCAGGCCCTTTTGCCGAAACTGCCGGAAGTCTCACTCCGTCAGCAATTCCCTGCTTGGCTAGATGCATCGCCCCTTTCAGATGCAAGTGACAGGCCAGGGATCCGTGATCTGAACTTCAGAAGCACATCACGTAGTTCCTAAGTACGGGGCAGTAATGGGCGACCTTCTTCCCATCTCAAAGCCCAGCCTGTAAACAAATGGCCCTCGCTCCCACTTAAAATGTGTGTCCTCACGTCGGCTTGGGTGGAAAAGCTCATCTGTTCTTGTTTCCTAAATGAAGGATGCACTCAAGCAATTGAAAACAACTTCTGGGACAATCTCGTCCCATTACGTCTAATGGAATTGAGTCTGTGTGGTGTGTCGTGTGTGCTGATATCTTGGAGAAACAAAGAGGGATTTCCCCATTATTCAGGGAATGGATGAGACGTGAAATGAACTCCTCGGAGGCGTTTTTCAGTTTGTCACAAGAGACCAAAGTGAGTCATATTCAGGGGACTGGGAACACAATCCCCCCTTTTCTGTCTCTTCATGTGTGTTTTCCCTCCTTTTGCTTGCTAATAAATCTGGCAGCCAGAGCCAAAACCCGAAGGCTTGTTCACTCAGTGTCTTAAAGAGTTGTCACTACTCTTTGGAATACAAAAAGCCTCCTTTGTGTGTGGTATTGTCTTTCTCCTGATTGCAAGGGATTGCTCAGAGAAGCTGCATTTTGTTGGTAAATGAGGATGAAAAGTCGCTGTCTTAAGTCCCTGTGTTTCCTCATAGAGAAGTGTTTTGGCAGCTGGTTCATTTGCCTGTGAATAAAATCCGTTCTCCATTGTGTTTGGATATGTTGTCCTTCTGGGGAGACATTTCATGGGGCAACACGTTGGCAGATAGAGCCACACCAACTTTGGGCAGCTTGCTTCTGTATCCCAAGGACCTCAAGGATGAAACCAGCCCTTCTGGGTGCAGAAAAGCAACCTAATTTGCCCTTTGCTGATCTCATGAATGTGCTGAATAATTCTCGAGAAGATTTCCACGCTTGAATCACTTTTCAAATGGCACAGTTGGCATGCATAGTGTTTGTCAGGAAGTAAATCATTGCTGTTTATATTTTACAGTGAGATAAAGCCAGCATTCTGATTTTTTAAAATCGAATCCCGTCTAAGCAACTTTGTGTTCTGCTTTGCCCTTACAGTTTGTATTTCTGGGATTTGCAAGAAATTTGCATAAATGTTGGTTGCTTCTCTCTACTTGTGGCATGTTCCCCACATACCATTCCTTCTTTAGGGCAATTAGATATGTTTGCTGCATTTGCCTTTGTGAGTTACTGTAAGACTGACAGCCAGGCAATAATAATAATAATAATAATAATAATAATAATAATAATAATAATAATAATTTCAGTCTTTAAATGCAAAGACTTTGGCACAAGCCAGTCAAGGTGGTCCCAGTGGTGATCGGCACACTGGGCGCAGTGCCTAAAGGCCTTGGCCTGCACTTAAATACAATCGATACTGACAAGATTACTATCTGCCAGCTGCAGAAGGCCACCTAACTGGGATCTGCACGCATTATTCACCGATACACTTGGGAAGTGTCCGACGTGTGATCCAATACAACAGCCAGCAGAGTGTCTGCTGTGGACTCATCTTGTTGTGTTTCAAATAATAATAATAATAATAATAATAATAATAATAATAATAATAATAAACAATTAAAAAGAATAAAATAAAATAATTATTAAAAATATTATTATTATTATTATTATTATTATTATTATTATTAACAACAACAATAATAATAATAACCTTACTTGGATCTGTGTGCATCATTTGAAAATACATCACACAGTCCTAGACACTTGGGAAGTGTTCGACTTGTGATTTTGTGATACGAAATCCAGCATATAGATCTCATTTGCTGTGACATACTGTGTTTTGTGTCAGTAAAATAATAATAATAATAATAATAATAATAATAATAATAATAATAATAATACTTTTTAATAATGTGCCCTATCTCCCCTGGGGGACTCACTCGCCAATAGTTTTTGTTAAGGTTCTGTAACATTTTGATGTCTCCCAAGGACAATTCACCTACAATCAGAGAGCATTCTGAACTCCACCAATGATAGAATTGAACCAAACTTGACACACAGAACTCCCATGACCAACAGAGTTTTGGAGTTGTAGATCACCTACATCCAGAGAGCACTGTGGACTCAAACAATTATTGATCTGGACCAAACTTGGCATGAATAGTGTACTCAAGATGTCCAAATGTGAACACAGATAGAGTTTGGGGAAAATAGACTTTGAGATATGGGAATTGTAGTTGCTGGGATGTATAGTTCACCTACAATAAGAGACCATTCTGAACCCCACCAATGATGGAATTGAACCAAACTTGACACACAGGACTCCCATGAAGAACAGCAAATACTGGAAGGGTTTGATGGGAATTGTCCCTGAGTTTTGGAGTTGTAGTTCACCTACATCCAGAGAGCATTGTGGATTCAAACAATGATTGATGTGGACCAAACTTGGCACGAATACTCAAGATGTCCAAATGTGAATACAGGTAGAGTTTGGGGAAAATAGACTTTGACTTTTGGGAGTTGTAGTTGCAGGGATGTATAGTTCACCTACAATCAGAGCATTCCGAACTCCACCAACGATGGAATTGAACCAAATATGGCACACAGAACTCCCAAGAGAAAATACTGGAAGGATTTGATGGGAATTGTCCTTGAGTTTTGGAGTTGTAGTTCACCTACATCCAGAGAGCATTGTGGACTCAAACAATGATTGATCTTGACCAAACTTGGCATGAATACTCAATATGCCCAAATGTGAACACTGGTGGAGTGTGAGGAAAATAGACTTTGACATTTGGGAGTTGTAGTTGCAGGGATGTATTGTTCACCTACAATCAGAGAGCATTCTAAACCACACCAATGATAGAATTGGGCCAAACTTGGCACGCAGAACCCCCATGAACAACAGAAAATACTGTATTTTCTGATGGTCTTTGGTGACCTCTTTGCAACCCTCCTTCAGGGGTCCTGACCCCCAGGTTGAGAAACGCTGCCTTAAAGCTATACTTTGACCAGCTTCTTTCTATTCACATTTGGACAATGCAATGTAACAGTGCAATGAACTGTGGTGGGATTGATGTCAGTTTCTTGCACAGCTTCTTCTAGCCGAACCCAGGCTGCACATTCGGAGATCCTGTTAATAGAGATTATGCAGTGTGTGTGTTCCTTGATCATAAATTTGAAGGAAATCTCTGCTCCTCTCAAGTGGTTCCTATCTGTCTCATCTGTTCTGCCGATTAAGAGATGATGGGCCCCTCTGCAGACATCTTGATTTCCTTTTTAAAAAGGTTTTGTTTCCAGATTTAACAGAAGAGTGCATTAAAATCCATAAAGATTTAATCAGCGGCTTCTCCTTGGGGAGGTTGCTGCAATTACATTGGATCCAGTGCATGTTTTGTACTCTCTTCTCTATACCCCCCTCCTGGCTTATGTTCTGAAATGCTTCTATAATCTTTTTACTAATGAACTCAGCATTAATGTGCACACTTTTCTTAGTTGATGTCAGGATCTATTAGACAAATGAATGGCGACTGATGTTTCCAATCCGTGGAAAGACACCATACTGATTTGCATGGCCGGAGGTAGACAGTCTGAAATCTGGCTTCATCCCTTTGTATATAACCGGATTTTTGCAACGAACATCCCGGAGACTCCCATCGTTCCAGATAGTGAAACATGCTCTCGCCTGCAAACCTTTGTGTGGGGTCTTTAAAATCGGTCTTATGAAATGTGGTACTAGGTAAAGGTAAAGGTTTCCCCCTTGATGTTAAGTCCAGTCATGTCTGACTTTGGGGGTTGATGCTCATTCCCATTTCTAAACCGAAGAGCTGGCGTTGTCCATAGACACCTCCAAGGTCATGTGGCTGGCATGACTGCATGGAGTGTCGTTACATTTCTGCCGGAGCGGTACCTATTGATCTACTCACATTTGTATGTTTTCTAACTGCAGGGTTGGCAGAAGCTGGGGCTGACAGCGGGAGCTCACCCCGCTCCCCGGATTTGAACCTGCGACCTTTCAGTAAACTAGTTCAGCAGCTTGGCGCTTTAAATGTGGTACTAGAACTGTTCAAGAGACAAATCAATGGGTCACTGGACGTGGTGTCACACTTTAGTCATGTCACGAGATGAGTTGAGTCACTGTATATACTGTATATACTCGCATATAAGCCTATTTTTTCAGCCCTTTTTTAGGCTGAAAAAGCCTCTCTCAGCTTATACTCAAGTCAAAGGTATTTATTATTTTACTCTGTTGTTGTTATTATTATTATTATTATTACATTTATTATTTTACTCTATTTATTATCATTATTTTAACATTATTTTACTCTATTATTAGGAGACCCTGGTGGTGCAGTGGGTTAAACAACTGAGCTGCTAAACTTGCTAACTGAAAGGTCTCAGGTTTGAATCCGGACAGCGGGGTGAGCTCCTGCTGTTAGCCCCAGCTTCTGCTAACCTAGCAGTTTGAAAACATACTAATGCGAGTAGATCAATAGGTTTTATTCTGCCACTTTTGGACTCTCACTTGTTGAGATGTTCCTGCTAGTGTCTCTGTAGATCTTAGAAAGCTCTTTCTTGATGTAAGGCATTGGTTTGTTGGGTGATATCTGAATGGAGGAGGGCTGGAGATGTCAATGCCTTGGTCCTTTAATTACTGGCTGCTTCTTCCTGGAGGATGTCAGATGGTGTGATACCAACTAAACAGTATACTTTCTCCAGTGGTGTCAGGGTGTAGACATCCTGTGATAATGTGGCATGTCTCATTAAGAGCCACATCCACTGATTAATATGGTGAGGTGTATTCCACACTGGGCATTTGTGTTCAGAAGCAGCAGAGTTTCACAGCACAAGGGCAGATGTCTTCATTGTGTCTAGTTGTGATCCCAAGGCTGTGCCAGTCAGCTTTTGTATGATATTATTTCTAGTACCTTCCCACGCAGAACCCTCACGACCAACAGAAAATACTGGGTTTTCTGGTGGTCTTTGGTGACCCTTCTGACACCCCCTCGCAACCCCCCCCAGGGGTCCCAAACCCCAGGTTGAGAAATGCTGCCTTAAGGCCATCCAGTCCAACTCCCTTCACCAGAGCAAGAAAACATAAAGCCCTCCAGACAAAGAGCCATCAGGGAAGTGTGCTTGCTCCATCTATGTTCAACAATTACACAAATGACCAGCCACTGCCAGAAGGGACAGAGAGTTTCATCTATGCTGATGATCGTGCCATCACCGCTCAAGCAGGGAGCTTTGAGATGGTTGAACAGAAGCTCTCCGAAGCTCTAGGTGCTCTTACTGCCTATTACAGGGAAAACCAGCTGATCCCCAACCCATCTAAAACACAGACATGTGCCTTTCATCTCAAGAACAGACAAGCATCCCGAGCTCTGAGATCACCTGGGAAGGAATCCCACAGGAGCATTGCAGCACACCCAAATACCTGGGAGTCACTCTGGACCGTGCCCTGACCTACAAGAAGCACAGCCTGAATATCAAGCAAAAAGTGGGTGCTAGAAACAATATCATACGAAAGCTGACTGGCACAACCTGGGGATCACAACCAGATACAGTGAAGACATCTGCCCTTGTGCTGTGCTACTCTGCTGCTGAGTATGCATGCCCAGTGTGGAACACATCTCACCACACTAAAACAGTGGATGTGGCTCTTAATGAGACATGCCGCATTATCACAGGGTGTCTGCGCCCTACACCACTGGAGAAATTACACTGCTTAGCCGGTATTGCACCACCTGACATCTGCCGGGAAGTAGCAGCCAATAGTGAAAGGACCAAGGCAGAGACATCTCCAGCTCATCCCTTGTTTGGGTATCAGCCAGCACGTCAACGACTTAAATCTAGAAATAGTTTTCTAAGATCTACAGAGACACTCGCTGGAACACCTCAGCAAGCAAGAGTCCAAAAGTGGCAGGCTCAAACCCAGCACCTCAACCAACGGCTGATACCAAATGAGAGACTCCCCCCTGGGCACACAGAGGACTGGGCGTCTTGGAAGGTGCTGAAAAGACTGCGCTCTGGCACCATGAGATGCAGAGCCAACCTTCAGAAATGGGGCCCCAAAGTGGAATCCTCGACATGCGAGTGTGGAGAAGAGCAAACCACTGACCACCTGCTGCAATGCAACCTGAGCCCTGCCACATGCACAATGGAGGACCTTCTTGCGGCAACACCAGAAGCACTCCAAGTGGCCAAATACTGGTCAAAGGACATTTAATCAACTACCAAACTCACAAATTTTGTATTTTGTCTGTTTTTTTTTTTGCTTTGTTCTGTTAGAATGTAATACAACTGTTCGGTTGCCTGACACAATAAATAAATAAATAAATAAATAAATAAATAAATAAATAAATAAATAAATAAATAAAATTCACACACCCATGTTTATGACAGATATAGTCCCATAGATTTGAAAGGGACCCCTAAAGAAGGCCAATGATACGTTGCATGTTGCAGAGTAGGCAAACCAGACACTCTCCAACACTGGCAAAGAAACAGCAAGAAATACTGTTTACCCACAAGCAGAAAGAAATTACATATATTAGAAACCAACACTTTCTCATTACTTTATTTTCCAGATCACCAGACTGGGCCACAGCAACGCCTGGCAGGGGACCGCTAGTGATTTTATATTATGTGTTAATGTTTTTAAATGTTTTACAGTGTTTTTGGGCATCAAATCATTGCCATCGTAAACCGCCCTGTGTCGACTAAGGGCTGAGAAGGGCAATATACAAATATAGTAAATAAATAAATATTAATTCATAATATTCAGAGAGACAAAATGAGGGAGAATGATGTCAAGACTTCATAGGTAGGAGAAGACGGCAAGCCCAGGGATTCTCCCCTTTGCCGCCTGCCCGTCGTTGCTTTAGCAAATTCAAAGCTGTTTGCATTGTGCATGCTCTCTATTTCCCAAGCAACCTTTCTCTAACCGCCTTCAAAACGGAAGTGGGTGGGCATGTGTGCGCAAATGCGTGCACAAACTCTGTGAGGTACTAGCAATTTACAAGCATAATTGGTGCGATAATAGCAGACACACGTGGGCTGACGGTAAGCCTTTTCTATGAACAGAGTAGGCTCCTTTGTTAAGCGGCCCTTCCTCCCGCGGCCTGCTTGATTCTGTAACCAGCTTTGCAAAGGGGCATAATTTCAACAAAAGAGACAAACGAAACTGTCAGGAAATTGCAGAAATGTTGCAATTGGCTGCGACTGGAATCTTGGCTATAATTGCAAGCAGTTGTGTCTTGAAAACCCAGATTCTAGACGTTGCATGCCAGTTATAGAAATACTTGTTCCAGTTTGAATTGCCACCCTTTTCTGTTGAACGGCTGATAAAATCCTACGATTCTGCCTTTTATAGTCGGTCACATTGTCTGTTTTGCCAAGCATTGTCCGCTCTACCCTTCATTGTTTCTCCGCCACTTTCCACATCAGCCTTTAAACTAGAATACAAAGAATTGACCTTAGGACCTTGAGTGCAAAACGTGGCTCTGTCACTGAATTACAGTCCTTTCCCATAAGCCGAGCTACCAAGAGTGGGCATTGGTGTTTTCACTAATGATGTTTCACTAAAACTCCACTGACAACGTGAAGGGTTTCTAGCTAGGTTTGAGGCTTTGCCCTTCTAATCCGGTTTGTGTGCCAGACAGGCCACCGGGGAAAATGGAGTCGCAGTTTGCTAGGATGGCGGTGACGATCGGCTGCCTTTCTCTTCGGGGAAATAATTCCATTGAATCCCAGAGCTTGCATGCATCTTTCAATGGGCATAGCTGGGCCAAGAAAAAGTCACAGGAGTTTGTCATGTGTATGAGCCTTATAGATAGAATCATGGAATCAATGTGTGAAAAGAGACCCCAAGGGCCATCCAGTACAACCCTCTGCCAAGAATCAGGAAAATTGCATTCAAAGCCCTCCCGACAGATGGCCATCCAACCTCTGTTTAAAAGCCTACAAAGAAGTAACCTCCACCACACTCCAGGGTACAATCAAATCACTCTTGAATGATGGACATCCATCCTGTGTTTCAAAAGCTCTAGAGAAGGTGATCCTATCACACTCCAGTAATAATAATAATAATAATAATAATAATAATAATAATAATAATAATGGGTTGTTGTAGGTTTTTTTCGGGCCATATGGCCATGGTCTAGAGGCATTCTCTCCTGCATCTATGGCAAGCAGCCTCACAGGTACCTGGGGGTTCTGTGTGGGAATTTTGCCCCGATTCTGTCGTTTGTGGGGTTCAGAATGCTCTTTGATTGTAGGTGAACTGTGAATCCCAGTGACTACAACTCCCAAATGTCAAGGTCTATTTCCCCCAAACTCCATCTGTGTTCATATTTGGGTGTATTGAGTGCTTGTGCCAAGTTTGGTCCAGATCCATCATTGTTTGAGTCCACAGTGCTCTCTGGATGTAGGTGAACTACAACTCCCAAACTCAAGGTCAATGCCCACCAAACCCATCCAATATTTTCTGTTGGTCATGGGAGTCCTGTGTGCCAAATTAGGTTCAATTCCATCATTAGTGGAGTTCAGAATGCTCTGATTGTAGGTGGACTATAAATCCCAGCAACTACAATTCTCAAATATCAAGGTCTATTTTCCCCAAACTCCGTCAGTGTTCACATTTGGGCATATTGAGTATTTGTGCCAAGTTTGGTCCTGATCCATCATTGTTTGAGTCCACAGTGCTCTCTGGATGTAGGTGAACTACAACTCCCAAACTCAAGGTCAATGCCCACCAAACCCTTCCAATATTTTCTGTTGGTCATGGGAGTTCTGTGTGCCAAATTTGGTTCAATTTCTATCATTAGTAGTTCAGAATGCTCTTTGATTGTAGGTGAACTATAAATCCCAGCAACTACAACTCCCAAATCAAGTCTATTTCCCTCAAACCTGACCAGTGTTCATATTTGGGCATATTGAATATTCGTGCCAAGTTAGGTCCTGATCCATCATTGTTTGAGTCCACAGTGCTCTCTGGATGTAGGTGAACTACAACTCCCAAACTCAAGGTCAATGCCCACCAAACCCTTCCAGTATTTTCTGTTGGTCGTGGGAGTTCTGTGTGCCAAGTTTGGTTCAATTCCATTGTTGGTGGAGCTCAGAATGCTCTTTGATTGTAGGTGAACTATAAATCCCAGCAACTACAACTCCCAAATGACAAAATCATAACTTTTTGAGCGATGGTCACTCCTTGTGTTGTGAGACGTTTTGTTGCCAAATTTGGTGTGATTTCATTCATTGGTTCTTTTGTTTTTAAGGTACTCATTATGCACAGAGCATTGATTGATAGATAGATAGATAGATAGATAGATAGATAGATAGATAGAGATATACACACAAACATATATATATATGCAAACACACATATACAGACATATATATGCATATACACACATATACACACAAAACAGACTGGATCACAGCAACGCATGGCAGGGGACAGCTAGTATATTATATTATTACCACAGCACAATATTAGTATTATATATTAATATATTGTACTATACCACTATACTGTAATATTATTAGTAATGTTACATGTAGTATAACATATATAATTACATTCAAATACAGACTATACATCAGTGTTTCTCAACCTTTCTCATGCCCTGACCCCTTAAGACAGTTCCTCCTCTTGTGGTGACCCCCAACTATAATATCATTTTCATTGCTACTTCATCACTGTAATTTTGCTACTTTTATGAATCGTAATGCAAATATCTGATATGCAGGATGTATTTTCATTCACTGGACCACATTTGGCACAAATACGCGATAGACCCAAATTTGAATACTGGTGGGGTTGGGGAGGGGATTGATGTTGTCATTTGGGAGTTGTAGCTGCTGGGATTTATAGTTCACCTACAATCAAAGAACATTCTGAACTCCACCAAGGATAGAATGGAACCAAACTTGGCAGGCAGAACTCCCACGACCAACAGAAAATACTGGAAGGGTTTGGTGGACATTTACCTTGCGTTTGGGAGTTGTAGTTCACCTCCAGCCAGAGAGCACTGTGGACTCAAAGAATGATAGATCTGGACCAAACTTGGCACCGATACTCAATATGCCCAAATGTGAACACTGGTGGAGTTTGAGGAAAATAGACCTTGACATTTGGGAGTTGGTAGTTGCTGGGATTTATAGTTCATCTACAATCAAAGCATTCTGAACTCCACCAACGATTGAATTGAACCAAATATGGCACTCAGAAATCCTGTGACCAATAGAAAATGCTGAAAAGGTTTGATGGGCTTTGATCTTGATTTTCGGAGTTGTAGTTCACCTACATTCAGAGAGCACTGCAGACTCAAACAATGATGGATCTGGACCTAACTTGGCACGAATACTCAATATGCCCAAATGTGAACACTGGTGGAGTTTGGGGGAAATAGACCTTGCCATCTGGTAGTTGTGGTTGCTGGGATGTATAGTTTACCTAGAGTCAAAAAGCATCCCGAACCCCACTAACAATAGTATTGGGCCAAACTTCCCACACAGAACCTCTGTGACCCCTCTCTGGTGACCCCTCTGACACCCCTTGGCGACCCCCCCAGGGGTCCCGACCCCCAGGTTGAGAAACGCTGCTATACACCATATATTTTTATGCATCACAGCTCTATCGTATGAAATCCTAGGATTTATGGGGTATTTCAAGTTCTTTGCAAGAGAGCTCTAGTTTTCCGATAAGCTGCTTATCCCAGGATCCAACCACGACAGTGACTGGTTCCAAAATCCTACAACGGTGTGGTCCCAAACAGATGTAAGTAGTTGTTATTTTCGAGTAAGAATCATCAGGTTTGGTAGGGAATTTTCCAACAAAGTGAGCAGCCATGACGAGAATGAAATGGCCCCGAGCTTGCGATATTTCTATTTTCTTTCGTAGTGGGCGGCAGAATGACGGATCACTCCCAATGCCACATGCTTGGTGTTTGTATTTTTCCGTTGTTTGTTATGAAGATTTCTGGGGCTATTTGCCTGAGTTATGGAAGCAGGCCTGCCTTGGAACAGCTGTGTTGGTAATAATAATGGGGGCTTGGCTAAGCTGGCAACAGTCTGCTTCTTTCACTTGCTCACTGGGTGGCTGTAATTCCTGCAGTATCTCATTCCCTTTATTTCCTCTGTTGCATTCACATGTTTTATCGCCTCGCCTTTGCCTGTGCTTTGTTCACCTTTAGATCCTCGCTGTTAGTTTTCCTTCCCTGCAAATTAGGCCCCGTGTCTTTTGTTGTATCAGGAGGATCTGGTCAAAGGAAATGACATGTATTGTTGCATATGGGGATTTTTGGTTTCGGAACAAGGGAGAAACTCAATTTTGTTTTCATGTCATTGGTGTCGACAGCCCCCGCCCAGTAATTGCTCCGTACTGCAGCGGACAGTTCCGCAGTTCCTGGTAGCCAAAATTGGAAAAAGTGGTGTAATGTGACCCAACAGGCAGCTCTGGCAGCGAATGCACTCAGCCTCTGTTACCTTCCCTCTGGCACTGACCTTGTTTGCTTGCATGCTGGTCGCTTCTGTGGCGAGAGAATCTGCCGTCTACGAAGACGTTGCCCAGGGGACGCCCGGATGTCTTGTAATCCTGCGAGGAGGCTTCTCTCATGTCTTAATGAGACATGCCGCATTATCACGGGGTGTCTGCGCCCTACACCACTGGAGAAATTACACTGCTTAGCCGGTATTGCACCACCTGACATCCGCCGGGAAGTAGCAGCCAATAGTGAAAGGACCAAGGCAGAGACATCTCCAGCTCATCCCTTGTTTGGGTATCAGCCAGCACGTCAACGACTTAAATCTAGAAATAGTTTTCTAAGATCTACAGAGACACTCGCTGGAACACCTCAGCAAGCGAGAGTCCAAAAGTGGCAGGCTCAAACCCAGCACCTCAACCAATGGCTGATACCAAATGAGAGACTCCCTCCTGGGCACACAGAAGACTGGGTGACTTGGAAGGCATTGAACAGACTGCGCTCTGGCACCACGAGATGCAGAGCCAACCTTCAGAAATGGGGCTACAAAGTAGAATCCTCGACATGCGAGTGTGGAGAAGAGCAAACCACTGACCACCTGCTGCAATGCAACCTGAGCCCTGCCACATGCACAATGGAGGACCTTCTTGCAGCAACACCGGAAGCACTCCAAGTGGCCAGATACTGGTCAAAGGACATTTAACCAGCTACCAAACTCACAAGTTGTGTATTTTTCTGTTTGTTTGCTTTGTTCTGTTAGACTGGTTGTTCTGACACGACAAATAAATCTAAATACTGACCTTGTATCTATTTTCGAATAGAGGCACTCCAACTCTGCAACTTTTAACTTTTTCGCTTAATACATTGTATCTTCCCCTGCCTCAAACTAACTCAAATCTGAAATAAACTTCTTTCTGGGCTCCGGGCAGCCATGAGCCCGCCTGGGATGCCTTCTGGGCACCCCAGGGAGGCCAAATCTGCGTTCGTTAAAACCGCGGATACTGAATCTTTCCCTTCGGATCTCGGTATCCACAAAACTCCAACATGTCGGATCGGCCCCATTTTAATCTCATATTTTTCTCTGCTAAATTCTAAGCTAGATCGCTATCTCGCTTTTCTCATTTTGGATCCCTACGCCCGAGAAATAACCTTTATTTCTTAAGAATATAATTTGACAGCAAACAACTGATCGCAAAATGCCGGTTCCACGCAAGCCGCCTGACTGCTCCTCGC
>NW_026844589.1:23777491-23934991 GCF_025583915.1 Anolis sagrei ordinatus
TGGAGTATCTTGCATTTGCCCCTGCTGAACTTCATTTTGTTAGTTTTGGCCCATCTCTCTGTCAAGATCGTTTTGAATCCTGCTTCTGTCCTCTGGGGTATTGGCTATCCCTCGTAAAATGGCTAGAATCCATAATCACAATCATAATACTTAACTTATATTCTGTCCTTTTCCTCATGGGGACTCAGAGCGGGTTACAATGTAAACAGATACCGACAAACATTCAGTGCGTTATTACAGTACAGTGAGGCACACAAACCCAAAGGCAAGGGCTTCTCCTTTCATTTCTGGCTTTGGAGATGGTGCTCATCTCTGGCTCTGGGGAGGTGCTGGTCTCCATTCCAAGCCGAGGAGCCTGTGTTGTCACCTCCTGGTCATATGATTTTGCTTGATCTTTTCTCCTACGTGTTAGGCTTGTTTAATCCAAAAAAAAGAGGTTCAAAACTCGTTTCAGATGGTACACCACTCCCAAAAAATTGGCTTATATGCACAAAAATTCCTTCGATAGATGCTGGAAAGGTTGTCATCAAGTAGGTACATTTTATCACATGTGATGGACCTGCAAAGAAACTACGAAATATTGGTCAATGGTCCATGAAGAGACACAAAAAATTCTAAAAAGGTCATTTAAAAAGAAACCTGAATACTATTTGCTAGGTTTTACTGATTTGGAGTTACAGCTTAAAGAAAACGAAGATAAATTATTTACATATATCATGATGGTGGCAACAATAACTTTTGCGAAATTTTGGAAACAGGACAAAATTCCAGCCATTGATGAATGGCTTGACAAGGTAATAGAAATAAGAGACTTGGATGAATTAACTTTTTTTAAAACCGAGAAAGAGGACAGATTGGGCCCTCTTTTGAGAATATGACAAGCACAGAAGAAAACAAGAGGAAACCGATTTTTGAAAATGAAACCAGATAACAAATGAGACTAAAGAACCTGAAGATGGAATGGAAGTCAATTTTTACTATTTCTATTTTTAATTTTATGTCTTTTTTTCTCCCTTTCCGCTTTATTTTTTGAGGGGTTGGGGTTCGTTACTCGGTGTTATATTACTATTCCTATTTTTCTATCTTCTTCCAAATATTCCCCCACTTTCCATGTAACTCTATATAACTTTAATAAAAAACTATTTTAAAAAAACTCGTTTCGGATGTAGGGGGCACTGATGGTTCAAATCTAAAGTCAATTTCGATTTTCACAGAAAAAAAAGTTCAAAGCCTTTCAAAACTTCCGAGACTTACGAATTCTTCGTGAATGGTTTCAAAGTGTTATTTCCTGTTTCATTGGGTGGTCTTTACTTTGAAAGTAGTTGTTTTATTCCAGAAGCAAGAGGGGAGGAAGAAAAGGGAAGAAATTGTGGGAGGGAAAGGCAACTGAAGGGAATCCATCCAAACTGTGTTAAACTGCATTTCCCACCCAAGGCTTACCAGGAGGGAAAGGCAACTGAAGGGAATCCATCCACACTGGTTTGAAAAGCTGAATCATTTCCAACTCACTGATTCGTAAGAGAAATGGCGGAAAAAGCTTCGGAAGGGCAAAAGGACTTCCGGTTTCCTTACAAACTTTGAAATCACTTCCAAAAGGAAATCTTTCCGAATTTATTCCAAATTCTGAAGATTCCAACCAAACCGAACCGTGCCTACTACGTGTCTCTTCTTCCCTCACCCTTTTGGTCTTTCATCGCTTGCCTTCTGTTTTTTTCTAAAGTTGTATCTGATTTATTGTTGATTTATTGACTTTGTTTCTTTTCCACCTTTCTCCCAGTGTAGACGAGCATCTTTTTTAAAACTAGTAGTAGCTTTACAAGGATATTAAACATTTTCATGGGCGATAAAGCTATAAATGCTGAGATTCAAGAGAGCTATATTTGTTACCTCCAGAGATAGAAGCTATATTGTGAATTTTATTATGTAATCTTCAATTTGTTTCCCCCACTGTTGTATTGGGTTTTCCACTGATAAAAGGTTATCATCTGCAAACAAATAGGCATGGTTAGATACTGCCGGAATCCTCATAATTCGGAATAAAGTCAGAAAAATTACATTTTTGAAGCGATTTTGAAGTTTTTAAGAAAACAGGAAGTCCCTTTGCCCTTCCGAAGCTTTTTCCGCCATTTTTGTTACGACTCATGAAGTGAGTCGGAAATTATTCAGCTTTTCCTCGCTTCTGTTCCCCGGCCTTGGCTGAGGCCAGAGAAGCCAGTTTTAAACCAGAGAAGGAAGGAATTTCCTCACCTCGGCTCAAGCCAGAGAAGCTAGTTTTAAAGCCAAAGAAGCCAGTTTTAAACTAGAGAAGGAAGGAATTTCCTTACCTCGGCTCAAGCCAGAGAAGCTAGTTTTAAAGCCAGAGAAGCCAGTTTTAAATCAGAGAATGAAGGAATTTCCTCTACTTGCTTTTCCCCGCTTCTTGTCCCTGGCCTCAGCTCAAGCCAGAGAAGCCAGTTTTAAACCAGAGAAGGAAGGAATTTCCTCTGCTTGCTTTTCCTTGCTTCTGGTCCCTGGCCTTGGCTCAAGCCAGAGAAGCCCTTTAAAACTTGGCTCAGTTTTAAACCAGAGAAGGAAGGAATTTCCTTGCCTCTGCTCAAGCCAGAGAAGCCAGTTTTAAACCAGAGAAGAAAGGAATTTCCCGGCCTCTGCTCAAGCCAGAGAAGTCAGTTTTAAACCAGAGAAGGAAGGAATTTCCTGGCCTCTGCTCAAGCCAGAGAAGCCAGTTTTAAACCAGAGAAGGAAGGAACTTCCTGGCCTCTGCTTAAGCCAGAGAAGCCAGTTTTAAAGCCAGAGAAGGAAGCTTTTCCCTACTTCTGGAGTAAAACAACTACTTTCAAAGTAAAGACCACCCAATGAAACAGGAAATAACACTTTCAAACCATTAACAAAAGGATTCGGAACTCTCAGAAGTTTCGAAAAGTTTTGAACATTTTTTTCTGTGAAAATCAGAATTGACTTTAGAATCAAACCATCCGAAACGAGTTTTGAACCAATTTTTTTGGATCAACCAAACCTACAAATAAATTAATAAATTAATGCATGCATTGCCGATGAGATTCCTAAAAGAATCTCATTAACCACTGTAGGAACAGAAAGAGCAGTAAGTTTTTGATCTTATAACCTTTTTCAATATTTGTAGGCACTCCCACATGATGATGGGAGAATATTTTGTTCATTCCTTGCTCAACCCGGTTTTCTGCAGATTATCTCAAAATAAGATCAGCCGTTTTCACCAGGATTTATGTCAAACCAAGCAATATAAACCTCCACCCCCTTCCCAGTCTCCATCTGCAAACCATCTTTGTCAATCCCTTCCGGAGGAGAATGTTATTTGGGTCTTATTGCTGGCTTCATATTGGAGGTGAACATTATGAGTTGATAAGGTTTATATCCAGAGTGGGGGCGAAAAAAAGGCACGGAACGCCTTGTTTATATGTCAGAGCCACCATGCCGGAAATATCTTTGAATTGCGGTCAGTTTTTGAAAACCTCTTGGCATTTCTCATCCCATTGTCTGGGTATTTTAAATTATGCAGCTTTTAGTGTCTTACCGATAGAGTGGACATCTCATTCCTTCCCTGTTGAGCTTAAAGAGAAATTGATGGAGAAAAATGGTCCTTGATGCATCCTCCCTTGTCACGAAAAAGCCGCTGGAGTTGCAGCTTGACAGAACGCCTCCCCTCTTCCTTTCTCTTTCCAGTCAGTTGTTTTCCATACAATTCTGTTTGGAGTTTGTGTTGTTGAATATTCCCCTTTTTAAAAATGCTTCAGAAGAGCACTTCAGTGACCCCTGTCAAACATCCCCTCTGCTCATTCTGTTTGCAAATTCCAAAGAGGATTTTACTGCATAAAAACCTATCTGCTGACGTCCAAGGGTTCTTCGACACTCTAGAAGGAATGTCATTTGACACCACTTGAATTGCCATTGCTCATTGCTATGGAACCGTGGGAGTTGTAGCTTTACAAGGTCATGAGCTATTCTTTTTGCAAAGGAGTGGTGGTGCCTTACCAAGCTACAAGACCGTGGATTCCGTAGCATTAAGCCATGGCAGTTAATGTGGTGTCAGACAGCATTCATCCTATGTATTGTCGAAGGCTTTCATGGCCGGAATCACTGGGTTGTTGTAGGTTTTTTTCGGGCTATATGGCCATGGTCTAGAGGCATAATAATAATAATAATAATAATAATAATAATAATAATAATAATAATAATAATAATTTTCGTTGTGTCAGGAGTGACTCCTGGTGTGAGAGAATTGGCCATCTGCAAGGACGTTGGCCAGGGGAAGAAATGTGCAGACAATCTAAAGTCATTATTAAAGTGCGTTTAAGGACATATTGCTGGGAGTTTCCTTATTCTGGGAAGGCACACTGAAACAGCCACGTTTTCAGGCTCCTCCTAAAGACTGCCCGAGTTGGGGCTTGCCTAATATCCCTGGGGAGTGAGTTCCATAATCGAGGGGCCACCACCGAGAAGGCTCTCTCCCTTGTCCTCACCAATCGCGCTTGCGATGGTGGCGTAAGCAGGGCCTCTCCAGATGATTGAAGAGATCGTGTGGGTTCATATACAGAGGTGCGGTCAGGCAGGTAGGTGGGTCCCAAACCGTTTAGGGCTTTGTAGGTAAGCACCTGCACCTTGAATTGGGACTGGAAAATGAATGGCAGCCAATGGAGCTCCTTAAACAGGAGGGTTGACCTCTCTCTGTAAGGAGTGCCAGTTAACAACCTGGCCGCTGACCGTTGGACCAATTGGAGTTTCCGAGCCATTTTCAAGGGCAGCCCCACGTAGAGTGCATTGCAGTAATCCATTCTAGAGGTGACTAAGGCATGGACCACCCTGGCCAGATCCGCCTTCCTGAGGTACGGTCGCAGTTGGCGCACGAGTCTTAATTGTGCAAAGGCCCTCCCGGCCACCACCGATGCCTGAGCCTCAAGCGTAAGTGCTGAGTCCAGGAGGACCCCCAAACTGCGGACCTGTGACTTCAGGGGGAGTGCAACCCCGTCCAACACAGGTTGCCACCCTATACCCCGATCTGGTTTGTGATCTACCAGGAGGACCTCTGTCTTGTCAGGATTGATCCTCAGCTTGTTCCTCCTCATCCAGACAGTCACAGCAGCCATGCAGCATTCTCTCCTGACGTTTCGCCTGCATCTATGGCAAGCATCCTCAGAGGTAGTGAGGTCTGTTGGAACTAGGACAAAGGGTTTAAATATCTGTGGAATGACCAGGGTGGGACAAAGGACTCTTGTCTGCTGGAGCTAGGTGTGAATGTTTCAACTGACGACATTGATTAGCATATAATGGCCTGACAGTGCCTGGAGCAAACTTTTGTTGAGAGGTTATTAGATTTCCTTTGCTGAACGTAGCATTTGTTGGATTTTCCTGGTGGGTCTATTGTGTCGATGGCACCGTGGGTTAAACCGCTGAGCTGCTAAACTTGCTGACTGAAAAGTCACCAGTTCAAATCCAGAGAGCAAGGTGAGCTCCTGCTGTTAGCTCCAGCTTCCGCCAACCTAGCAATTTGAAAACATGCCCATGTGAGTAGATCATAGAATAGAATCATAGAATCATAGAGTTGGAAGAGACCTCATGTGCCATCCAGTCCAACCCCCTGCCAAGAAACAGGAAAATTGCATTCAAAGCACCCCAGACAGATGGCCATCCAAACTCTGTTTAAAAGCCTCCAAAGAAGGAGCCTCCACCACACTTCGTGGCAGAGAGTTCCACTGCTGAACAGCTCTCACAGTCAGGAAGTTCTTCCTAATGTTCAGATGGAATCTCCTTTCTGTTCCTATTTGCAAAACAAAATGGGAAATCTAGTTGCTCCCTCCTCCCTGTGGCTTCCTTTCACATATTATACATGGCTATCATGTCTTCTCTCAGCCTTCTCTTCTTCAGGCTAAACATGCCCAGCTCCTTAAGCCGCTCCTCATAGGGCTTGTTCTCCAGACCCTTGATCATTTTAGTTGCCCTCCTCTGGACACATTCCAGCTTGTCAATATCTCTCTTCAATTGTGGTGCCCAGAATTGGACACAATATGATTCCAGATGTGGTCTAACAAAGCAGAATAGAGGGGTAGCATTACTTCCCTGGATCTAGACACTATGCTCCTATTGATGCAGGCCAAAATCCCATTGGCTTTTTTTGCCACCACATCACATTGTTGGCTCATGTTTAACTTGTTGTCCACGAGGACTCCAAGATCTTTTTTACACGTACTGCTCTCGAGCCAGGCATCCCCCATTCTGTATCTTTGCATTTCGTTTTTTCTGCCAAAGTGGAGTATCTTGCATTTGTCCCTGTTGAACTTCATTTTGTTAGTTTTGGCCCATCTCTCTAATCTGTCAAGATCGTTTTGAATCCTGCTCCTGTCCTCTGGAGTATTGGCTATCCCTCCCAATTTGGTGTCATCTGCAAACTTGATGATCCTGCCTTCAAAGAGCATTCTGAACCCCACCAACGATAGCATTGGACCAAACTTCCCACATAGAACCCTCATGACCAACAGAAATTACTGTGTCTTCAGATGGTCTTTGGTGACCCCTCTGACATCTCCTCCCGACCCCCAGGTTGAGAAACGCTGGCCTAAGAAGAAGAAGAACTTTAGTGATATGCTGAAATGTCATTCAAAAATAATTTTTTAGGATGTCTTGGCTCATAAAACCTCCTTTTGGTGGGAACAGCAGAAGATTTGTTTTCAAATTATCCAGGACAGGGGGGTTGCTAAATTGCTTTCCTCCCCCTCTTCCGTGGCATCCCTTGGGATGCCGAGGGTTGATCGATTGCTCAGCGTAGCAAGACCTTTTCAAGCTGGATGGTTGGGGTGGAGCAGCTCTCAGACCTCGGCTAATTGGGAACGTCTAACAACAGACGAGGAGGAGGTGCGTGGAATATAAAGTTAAAAGCCTGGCTGTCGACAAAGAATATTGAACATGGAACCGGCTTTTTAGTCATTCCGTACCCGTGCCCGGTGTGTGTGTCTGCTTGTGTGTATCTAACTAATCTAAAGACATCTAGAGGGAGATAGAAAAAGGTATATTTTGATACTCTCTCGCTAGCCTCCTTGAGAAAAAGGCAAATCGATCGAAGAAAGCCTATATAAGGGGGAATCCTTGCACCCTCCCAGAGGACATCCAGGAACCGATTGATAGCAAAAGCCATTTGTTTTACCGAAATCTCTTACAGTTGAAGCTGTGATGATCCTGGTTTCTCAATACTTGCTGTCTTTTGGTGGTGACAGGCAAAGGTTCAAATTAAATTTGAGGACGCTTCGAGATAGGGGTCCAAGCTGTTCCGAATCCTAAGGGATGGGCTAGGAAGGGGGTTGACAGATTGCATTGTATTTAATTTAATGTTGAGGTTTTTGTTTCGTTTTCTTTTTTCAAACTCGGAAAGCAATGTTTGAAAGGCCTTCCCATTGTGGAGGAGCACTTGCCTGAATAATTTGATATGGCACCGTGCCTCGATCTTGGCAGATGCCGCCGTAGATGTAAATCTTATCTAGTGTATTGATGAACTTCACTATTGGTTGTATAAAACATCCAATCTTCCTGATAGACTTGGCTGGGAGTTATTTCTGCCCTGCCTCCCGTTGTAAAGCTTGGCAATGACAGTAATGTGTTGCCTCTATGCTAAATGGGTCTTTTTCCCCCCTCTCCCTTGCATCAGTTGGGGGAAGTAATGCATTTGTGCATACATACAGACACAGACAGAGACATTTCTCCTGAATACCTTTCTGCATCTCCCTAAGAAATCTGATTAAGCCATGTTTCTGGGGGCCAAAGCACCATGTGATTGAATCTCTTGAGTTTCCCATTAGTGTAATTCAGAATGCATTTGGGGATGCATAGGTTTTATTAGTGCCGTGCCATGGTGATGTAAGGGGCTGTCTCTTAGGCTTGTGCATGGATCTGTTTTCCTTTGGTGCCTTTGAGAGCAAAGACCACCAGAATTGAAGCGATGGTCCTCCGCCATCAACTCGGCTGGACCAGCCATGTTGTCTGGATGCCCAACCACCGTCTCCCAAAGCAGTTGCTCTACTCCAAACTCAAAAATGGAAAACTTTATGTTGTTGGGCAGGAAAAGAGATTTAAAGATGGGTTCAAAGCCAACCTTAAAAACTCTGGCATAGACACTGAGAACTGGGAAGCCTTGGCCCTTGAGCGCTCTAGCTGGAGGTCAGCTGTGACCAGCAGTGCTGTAGAATTTGAAGAGGTACAAATGGAGGGTGAAAGAGAGTAATGTGCCAAGAGGAAGGCACATCAAGCCAACCCCGACCGGGACTGCCTTCTACCTGGAAACCAATGCCCTCACTGGCACATCAAGCCAACCCCGACTGGGACTGCCTTCTACCTGGAAACCAATGCCCTCACTGGCACATCAAGCCAACCCCGACTGGGACTGCCTTCTACCTGGAAACCAATGCCCTCACTGGCACATCAAGCCAACCCCGACCGGGACCACCTTCCACCTGGAAACCAATGCCCTCACTGGCACATCAAGCCAACCCCGACCGGGACCGCCTTCCACCTGGAAACCAATGCCCTCACTGGCACATCAAGCCAACCCCGACCGGGACCACCTTCCACCTGGAAACCAATGCCCTCACTGGCACATCAAGCCAACCCTGACTGGGACCACCTTCCACCTGGAAACCAATGCCCTCACTGGCACATCAAGCCAACCCCGACCGGGACCACCTTCCACCTGGAAACCAATGCCCTCACTGGCACATCAAGCCAACCCTGACTGGGACCACCTTCCACCTGGAAACCAATGCCCTCACTGGCACATTAAGCCAACCCCGACCGGGACCGCCGTCCACCTGGAAACCAATGCCCTCACTGGCACATCAAGCCAACCCCGACCGGGACCACCTTCCACCTGGAAACCAATGCCTCACTGGCACATCAAGCCAACCCTGACTGGGACCACCTTCCACCTGGAAACCAATGCCCTCACTGGCACATTAAGCCAACCCCGACCGGGACCGCCGTCCACCTGGAAACCAATGCCCTCACTGGCACATCAAGCCAACCCCGACCGGGACCGCCTTCCACCTGGAAACCAATGTCCTCACTGGCACATCAAGCCAACACTGACTGGGACCGCCTTCCACCTGGAAACCAATGCCCTCACTGGCACATCAAGCCAACCCTGACTGGGACCACCTTCCACCTGGAAACCAATGCCCTCACTGGCACATCAAGCCAACCCCGACCGGGACCGCCTTCCACCTGGAAACCAATGCCCTCACTGGCACATCAAGCCAACCCCGACCGGGACCACCTTCCACCTGGAAACCAATGCCCTCACTGGCACATCAAGCCAACCCTGACTGGGACCACCTTCCACCTGGAAACCAATGCCCTCACTGGCACATTAAGCCAACCCCGACCGGGACCGCCGTCCACCTGGAAACCAATGCCCTCACTGGCACATCAAGCCAACCCCGACCGGGACCACCTTCCACCTGGAAACCAATGCCCTCACTGGCACATCAAGCCAACCCCGACAGGGACCACCTTCCATTTGGAACCCAATGCCCTCACTGGCACATTAAGCCAACCCCAACCGGGACCGCCGTCCACCTGGAAACCAATGCCCTCACTGGTACATCAATCCAACCCCGACTGGGACCGCCTTCCACCTGGAAACCAATGCCCTCACTGGGGGAGAAGATGCAGATCAAGAATAGGGCTCCACGGTCACCTACGGACCCACCAGTACACTGATCTACAGTGTAGATGCACTCTTAAGAGAACCCATTAATGACCCGTTAATGACCACTCTGGTTGAATCTACACTGTCATAATGCAGTTTGGAACTAACTAACTAATGGAACAGTTTGGTCCATTCCAGTACCACCTGCAGGAAGTGAAAATCCACGAAGTTGGGACACCATATTAATTTTAATATTTATACATTACTAGCTGTCCTGTAACTACAACTCCCAAATGTCAAGGTCCATTTCCCCCAAATGCTATCTGTGTTCATATTTGGGCATATGGAATATTCGTGCCAAGTTTGGTCCAGATCCATCATTGTCTGAGTCCACAGTGCTCTCTGGATGTTGGTGAACTACAACTCCCAAATTCAAGGTCAATGCCCACCAAACCCTTCTAGTGTTTCTGTTGGTCATGGGAGTCCTGTGTGCCACGTTTGGCTCAATTCCATCATAGGTGGAGTTCAGAATACTCTTTGATTGTAGGTGAACTATAAATCCTAGCAACTACAACTACAAAAATCAAAAAATTTTGAGTGATGGTCACTCCTTGGGTTAGTAGGCGGTTTGTGGCCAAATTTGGTGTCAATTTGTCCAGTGGTTTTTGAGTTACGTCAATCCCACAAACAAACATTACATTTTTATTTATATAGACTAGCTGTACCCGCTAGGAGACACAAAGTGACTAGCCATGGTTATGTATTCAAACATAATGATAAGCCATGATTGACAGAATCCACCATTCATATGCCAACCTTCCCTCCCTCTTTCTTTCCTTCTTTCTTCCTTTCTTTCTCTCCTTCCTTCCCTCTTTTTCTATTCCTTTCTTCCTTCTCCAGCTGTTTCTTTTCTCGCTTCTTTTGCATTTTGCTACCATCCCTCCTGGTCTCCTTCCTTTTCCTTCTTCTCTTCCTTCTCTCCTTCTCTCCTTATTTCATTCTCTCCCTCCTTCTCTCCTTCCTTCCTTCTCTACCTTTCTTTCTTTCCTTCGTTCTCTCCTTCCCTCCTTCTTTCCCTTCTTTTTTCCCTCTTTTTCTCCCTCCTTGTCTCCTTCCTTCCTTCTCTACCTTTCTTTCTTTCCTTCTCTCTTTCTTTTCCTCTTTCTCTCCCTCCTTCTGTCTCTACTCTTTTTTCCTTCCTTCTCTCCTTCCCTCCTTCTTTCCCTTCTCTCTCCCTCCTTCCTTCTCTACCTTTCTTCTTTCCTTCTTCTCTCTTCCCTCTTTCTCTCCTTCCTTCCTTCTCTACCCTTTTTTCCTTCCTTCTCTCCTTCCCTCCTTCTTTCCTTCTTCCTCCCCTCTTCCTTCTCTCCTTCTCTTCCTTCCTTCCTTCCTTCCTTGCTTGCTTGCTTGCTTGTGTTTTCTTTGTGTATATGCATATATGTGTGTTTGTGTATATATGTGTGGTTTTGTGCGTGCATTTTATTGTAATATTTTTGGTTTTTTGGCTTTTTGATTTTTTTTCTGTGTTTTTCACTGTTTTAATGAATGATGGTCACTGGTTGGCCTGATAGGTGTTTTGTGTCCAAATTTGGTGTCAATTCATCCAGTGGTTTTTGAGTTACGTTAAGCCCACAAACGAACATTACATTTTTATTTATATAGATTAATTAATATTTTCAAAAACCCGCGAAACAGCGAGTCTGGTAAAAGCGAACCACAAAGTAGGGAGGGAACACTGTATACTATCATCGTTCAAGCTGCGTTATATGGGTCTTTACATTGCCCATATAATGCAGTTCAAAAACGGTTTGTACGGCAGTGTAGAGCCAGCCTCTTTCGATGTCCTGAAAACGCTGGTCTGTGCCTTCCTTCATTGACTCAATCGATTTGTAATGCAATCCGCCTCTTTCCCATAAGGAATACTGCCTTTAGATTATGGAAATGAAAGACAAGTAGAGCCTTCTTTAAGCCCCGGGTGATCTTCTCGGGAACTGACACCACGAACCCCCTTTCTGTGGTTTCCTTTTTTCATCTCTTCTGTGTTCTTTTCCTCGTTTTTTCTCTCCAGTTCTCCAGCAGTGCCGGAGCTTTTCTAGGTTGGCACATTTCTTTCTCCCTACTGTCCCAGTCTGCTGACGCTTGGCTTTTCTGCGCTGCTGTCGCTGTATTTCATGGATTTCAAAGTCATTTGACTCTGCTGATAGTTCATAGGGGTTTTTTTCTCTGTTTGCTATGGACCGTTTGTGCTGTATAATTAAAAACAATCCATTATTGTGCCTTAAGTCTTGCAGCAATGGACATGTGTGTGTCCACTAGCCTGGTTGCAGAAAATTTGTCCCTCCCCTTGTTTTTTGCAATTTTAACATAATGGCAATCTATTTTCTAGATGGGAAGAGTGAGCTCTTCCATGCCTTTGAGTAGATGCCATATGAAATTGGAATGAAAGTGCTTTTAATGTGTCTTTAACAACCATATTGTAGGAGTCATATAGAAAAATAGACCTGCAAATAAAACATTTAATTGCCCCCCACCCCCTATAGGACACCTTTGATTACGCTCTGTAGCACAATTTTTGTTCTTGGGTTATAAATTTATTTATTTATTATGTCAGAAGCAAGTTGAGGGTATACAAAAATAAACACTTGGAATGATACTAAATGTCCTTTGATC
Organism: Anolis sagrei ordinatus; assembly: GCF_025583915.1. Lineage (NCBI taxonomy): Eukaryota > Metazoa > Chordata > Lepidosauria > Squamata > Anolidae > Anolis > Anolis sagrei. The sequence continues at coordinate 23,789,826 of NW_026844589.1, forward strand.
AGAAGTTGGCCACTTGGAATGCCTCTGGTCTTGCTAGAAGAAGGTGAAGTCCAGTCGTGTCGAACTCTGGGTTGTGGTGCTCATCTGCATTTCTAAGCCTTCTCGGTGGTGGCCCCTCAGCTTTGGAACTCCCTCCCGATAGAGATTAGATCCGCCTCTTCCCTCCTGACTTTTAGAATGCTGGTAAAATCATGGCTTTGGGATACTGCATTTGCATTTGACTCAATCATCATTTGCAGAATGATGATTGAGTCAATAACTGCTGTGATTCACTCTGACGAACTGACTTTTTTGTAACTTTTGTGTAACTTGTATGAATTGTATTTTAATGTATTGTACATTGATGATGTATATTCTTTAATTTTATTGTATTGAACCCTATGTTGTTAGCCAGCCTGAGTCCCTCCTTGAAGGTTGAGAAGACCGGGTTATAAAAACTCTAAATAAATATAAATAAATAATAAATAAGAGCCGGCAATGTCCATAGACACCTCCAAGCTCATGTCACCAGCATGACTGCATGGAGCGTCGTTACCTTCCTGTCAGAACGGTACCCATTGATCTACTCACATTTGCATGTTTCTGAACTGCTAGGTTGGCAGAAGCTGGGGGTCACAGCGGAAGCTCACGCTACTCCCCAGATTCGAAACTGCAACCTTTTGGTCAACAAGCTCAACGGTTTAACCCACTGCGCCACCAGGGGCTCCACTTGTTTTAAGGTAAAGGTTTTTCACTGACATGAAGTCCAGTCGTGTCCGACTCTGAGGTGTGGTGCTCATCTCCATTTCTAAGCCGAAGAGCCAGCATTGTCCATAGACACCTCCAAGGTCACGAGGCCGGCATGACTGCATGGAGCGCTGTTACCTTCCTGTGGGAGCGGTACCTATCGATCTACTCACATTTGCATGTTTTCGAACTGGTAGGTTGGCAGAAGCTGGGTCTAACAGTGGAAGCTCAAGTGGCTCCCCGGAATCAAATGAGAATGAAATATATGGTCACTCTCCAAAAGCACTCCTATTGAATGCTACTAAAATAGCACTTGCAGAAATATGAAATGGTCTACCAAACACTTGACATTTGGACTAGAGGTAATGCCCTTTTTCCCCATGCAGATGGGTTGGAAAACTGGTGGTTTCTGTGCCATTCCAGTGGGACAGGAAGCGGTGCCAAAGGGTTCTGTATTTGATCTCTCTCTGTGTGTGTGCATAAGTCATTCCCTGCCTTTCATCTCTACAAAACGTCTGCATCTTTTAGAAGAAATTGCCTTCTTTTGTTTGGTGCCTTTTCTCCTGATCTTTGCCAGAGAGTGACAGCTTCTCTAATCAGGCAAATGCAAGGTAACCTTAGCAACTCCTTTGCAGGCGACAAGGGCTTGTCTCCAGATGCCCTTGCTGGCAGCACACGGAACGTGAGAAGGCTTCCCCGGGAGGTCCTGATCTATGGGTTCCTTCCCTTGACACAGGGGCAATTTGTGGCATCTCCTTGACGAAAAGCAAGACCCTTTGCTTGCAGAACCAGCGTGTCCCCGTCCTAAAGCTTCGAATTCTGGATTAGCAGAGGGAGAAGTCATCTCTAGAAGATGTGTGTAGGAGGAGACATAATTGTCAAACTATCCCTTGCATATTTATTTTTGGTTTCAGAGTTCACAGTGCATGCTTTTATAACTTCATCTCCCGTCACTGCATTGCTCAGCAGGATCTAATTCTCCCAGCTTAACCCCTTTCTTCCGAGGGGCGTTCATTAAAGATGTCCCTTGACCCACTTCTGTTCATCACAGGATGCTGAAACTGCACACGTGTCATGATATATGTCTCTATAGCTGACATGCCAATTTGCAACCCAGAACTGAGAATGGCCTTGATGTGGCAGGTGCTGAAGTGGAGTGAGGTTAACCCAGTGGAATACAGAGCAGTCCTCAAGTTCCTTTCCTTGAAAGTCCGCACACCAAAGGAGATGTTAGATGAGATGAAAGAGGTTTCTGATGAGGATTCCCCATGGTTGAGAAGGGTGTTCCAGAGGTGGGGGGCTACCACCGAGAAGGCCCTCTCTCTCTCTCATCCCCATCAACTGTGCTTGTGACAGAGGTGGGAGCGAGAGGAGGGCCTCCCCAGAGGATCTTAGAGTTTGGACCGGTTCATAGATGGAGATGCAATTGGGAACAATAACAGGAGGTTCGAAGGCACAGTTGGTTTAGGACAGGGATCCTCAAACTAAGGCCCGGGGGCCGGATACGGCCCTCCAAGGTCATTTACCTGGCCCTCGCTCAGGGTCAACCTAAGTCTGAAACAACTTGAAAGCACACAACAACAACAATCCTATCTCATCAGCCAAAAGTTAGCCTACATTTCCCATTGAAATACTAATAAGTTTATTTATTATTAATTTATTAGTAATTTACAGTAGTAATTTACAGTCCATTCCAATGTGGTTGGACTTTGGTGCAAACAGCTCCAGTTCCAGGGCGACCACACTCTGCTATGGATGAACACACCATAGAAGCAAGTGGAGGTCGCCATTTTGGAAAATCGCTGTGTAACCATTATTTATTTATTTATTTACTAGCCATCCCCTGCCATGCATTGCCGTGGCCCTGTCTGTGTATATGAGTTTTGTGTGATTGTGTGTGTATTTATTTATTTACAGCTTTTATATTCCGCCCTTCTCACCCCGCAGGGGACTCAGGGCAGATTACAGTGTACACATATATGGCAAACATTCAATACCAATTTTTGACATACAAACATATACAGACATAGACAGAGGCTATTTAACTTTTTCTGGCCGCCAGGGGAGCTGTCGCTTTCATCATCCATCTGCGACGCCGATGGAGCACTTCTGCATTCCCCGCATGCTTCCCCACTGGAATGCTTTGCTAGAGTCTTCTTTATGGCCTCATAAATCAGTTAATTTAGCCTACCCACACTTTAAGGTGGTACCTTATTTTTCCTACTTGACAGATGCAACTGTCTTTCGGGTTGCAAACGTCGACAACAGGCTACACACAATTGGTTGGAAACCCACTCCAACCCAGGCTGGCTTCGAACTCATGACCTTTTTGGTCAGAGTGATCTTAATGCTACTGACACTCAGCCAGCTGCGCCACAATCCCGGTGCAGCTGGCTGGCTGTATGTGTATATATGTGGTTTTGGGCATGTGTTATAATGTAATTTTTAATTTTTTTGCTTTTTACGTCTCTTCTGCTGTGTTTTTCAGTGTTTTTATGAGTGATGGTCACTAGCTGGCCTGATACGTGTCTTGTGTCCAAATTTGGTGTCAATTCGTTCAGTGGTTTTTGAGTTATGCTAATCCCACAAATGAACATTACATTTTTATTTATATAGATTTATGGCATTTCTCAGCCTTATGGTGACTCAAGGCGGCTTACAGAAATTGGCAGAATTTGATGCCATATATTCATAAAGTAAAATTGAAAACATTCAACCTATTGGGGTTGTAGGTTTTTCGGGCTATATGGCCCTGTTCTAGAAGCCCGACTGCTCATTGGAGGGAAGGATAGTAGAGGTAAAGATGAAGTACTTTGGCCACATCATGAGAAGACAGGAAAGCTTAGAGAAGGGAATGATACTGGGGGGAAAGGAAGGAAAAAGGAAGAGGGGCCAACCAAGGGCAAGATGGATGGATGGCATCCTTGAAGTGACTGGACTGACCTTGAAGGAGCTGGGGGTGGTGATGGCTGACAGGGAAAAACAGGCAAAAAGGAAAAGAACAGCAGATGACCTTCTACTTACAGTCAGAGTCTTATTTTCCTGGTTCTTCTTTCAGGAAATGTGCTATTTTCTTGATAGCTTTCAGATTAAAAAAAGGCTTACTCTGATTATGGTGGATCTTTCCTGCCCTTGCAAGAGGAATGTCAGAAAATCATTTCTGTTGGGGGACCTGCAGTTGGATAATATTGGATGTAAATATCTGACTCACTGTTCAGTATATGCTGGACATTCAAATAAGAAATGTTCCATATCTTCCACTGTTTATTCTCCCCATACGCAGAATTTCTCACCTCTTGGGATGTTACAGTAATACCCGGTTTGCATCATAATACCGAGTTGTTCAAACCTAGCCCTAGTATATATTCTTCTTCAGAGTAGTGGAAATTGAATAGTCAGATCACATGCATAAAGTATCTGCTCACTGGGTCCCCTCACTGCTCACACCTTTCCAGAAGCAAATTTGGGCAAATCAGGTATGCATGTCAAGTTTGGTCCAGCTCCATCATTGTTTGGGTTCATAGTGCGCTCTGGATGTAGGTGAACTACAAATCCTATAAATCCCTTCAAAGACCTCAAGTATTTTTTGTTGTCTGTGGAGGTTCTGTGTGCCAAGTTAGTTCCAGGTCCTTCATTGGTGGAGTTCAGAGTGCTCCTTGATTGCAAGTGAACTATACATCCCAGGACCTACAACTCCTATAAATCTTGGTGAATTCTCCCCAAATCTCTCTAGTATGTTCAGTTGCTGATCAATTCCTCTGTTTGCTGTGTGCCATAGAAAAGAATAGGAAAGGTTTTGGTTAGACCACACCTGGAATATTGTGTCCAATTCTGGGCACCACAATTCAAGAGTGACAAGCTGGAATGTGTCCAGAGGAGGCGACTAAAATGATCAAGGGTCTGGAGAACAAGCCCTATGAGCAGCGGCTTAAGGAGCTGGGCATGTTTAGCCTGAAGAAGAGAAGGCTGAGAGGAGATATGATAGCCATGTAAATATGTGAGAGGTGGGAGGTTTCGTTTCGTTAATTCGTAATTCGTTAATAATTCGTTAATTTTTTCAATTACAAAACGATAACGAACCATTCTGGAGCAATTATTAAAAAAAACGAATTTTCAAAAACGTTTTGTAAATGCTTCGTATTTCGATATTGTATTAGTTTCGTTATTGTTTTGAGGTCGTTTCGTTATTATTTTCCGCATGTCTGGGCCAGTTTTATGGTTTAATTAGTGAAAAAAAATTATAATATCACACCAACAGTCAACAACAGAGGGAGAGGGAAGCTTCAGAAGGTTTTGGAGGTTTTTTAGCGTATTTCGCGGTCGCGTCCGCCATTAACGAATCGATTCGTTATTGTTTCGGAAATCGATTCGTTAATTTTTTTACCATTTACGAAATTTCGTAAATATCGAACTTTTTAAAAGGAAAATTTTGTAATTATTTTAAATATCGAAACAAAAAAAACCCCCAAATACAAATCGATTTTAGAAACAAATTTTTCCGTTGTTACCCAGGCCTAATAAATATGTGAGAGGAAGCCACAGGGAGGAGGGAGCAAGCTTGTTTTCTGCTTCCCTGGAGACTAGGACGCAATGGAGCAATGGCTTCAAACTACAAGAAAGGAGATTCCATCTGAACATGAGGAAGAACTTCCTGACTGTGAGAGCCGTTCAGCAGTGGAACTCTCTGCCCCGGAGTGTGGTGGAGGCTCCTTCTTTGGAAGCTTTTAAACAGAGGCTGGATGGCCATCTGTCAGGGGTGATTTGAATGCAATATTCCTGCTTCTTGGCAGAATGGGCTTGGACTGGATGGCCCATGAGGTCTTTGATTCTATGATTCTATGAGAGGCAGTGGGCGGGGTTATGCAAATTCCACACCACTAGGGAGAGTCAGAAACACTGAGATGTCTGTAGTGGAGGAAAAACAGAAAATTTAGGATGATATTTTCTGATGTGAAAGCCTTCACTTGGGTGGTGGGCAGTGTGATGTTGGTGGAGGACATTGGCAGGACTCTTGGACATGTTTACAGTGCTCGCTATAACCTGCAATGTCATTGGAGGGAGGGCCATTGGTGTCCCCTGAGTAGTGGGAGCTATAGCCCTTTGTGGAAGCAGGAACCTGTCTGTGTAAGTGGACACCTCAGCCACATACATATTATAGAGCATAGATGTGTATACATATGGTCAGAGTAGACTTATACAATGCTGTTTAACTGCATTATATGACTTAAACTGCATTACATGGCAGTGTAGATGGGGACACAGCCTTGTATGCTTCTACTTCATGTCTCAGGTCCAGATTCTCATTGATGAAAATTCAAAGTTCTGGAGGCATTTTAGTTCTGGAAAACTAAGGAATTAAGGCCAAAACTGAAAGAGGCGTGTAAAAATAACCACCATGTAAAGCAGTGTGTGTGTGAGAGAGAGAGAGAGGGAGGGAGAGTTTTCCTCCCACTCATAATGTTAAAATTCGGGATCATGCAACAAAACTGAGGAGAAAGAAGCAGGGCTGGCCTAACCTTGAATTAGAGAGAGAGTGTGTGTATGTTGTTGCCTCAGGCAGGAGATTTTGGATGTCACAGAAGGGCAGCGAACAGCGGGCTACTTAATTTCCTGCAATGCTATTCTATTACTGCTAGAGACATGGAACATACTTGAGACATGTTCTGATCCATATTACAAAATAACATGGTTGGGTACATACACCTTGATTTATATCAGTGTTTCTCAATCTTGGGGTCAGGATCCCTGCGGGGTTCGTGAAGGGGTGTCAGAAGGGTCACCAAAGATCATCAGAAAACACAGTATTCTGAGAGTGCCTTGGACCGTAAGAAGATCCAACCAGTCCATCCTCCAGGAAGTAAAGCTCAACTGCTCATTGGAGGGAAGGGTAGTAGAGGCCAAGATGAAGTCCTTTGGCCACATCATGAGAAGAAAGGAAATCTTGGAGAAGATAATGTTTCTGGGGGAAATGGAAGGAAAAAGGAAGAGGGGCTGACCAAGGGCAAGATGGATGGATGCCATCCTTGAAGTGACTGGCTTGACCTTGACGGAGCTGGGGGTGGCCACGGCCGACAAGGAGGTCTTGCGTGGGCTGGTCCGTGAGGTCATGAAAGAGTTGTGCTCCAGCTGCGTCCATACCTTTAGATGGTGGTGGACTTAGCCATGGTAGTCCACACTCTAGTTACATCTCGACTAGACTACTGCAACACCCTCTACGTGGTGCTGCCTTTGAAAATAGTTAGTAAGCTTCAACTGGTTCAAAGATCACACAACACTATGGAATTATTGGGAATTGAGATAATAATCTATATAAATAAAAATGTAATGTTTGTTTGTGATATTAATAGAACTCAAAAACCACTGGACGAATTGACTCCAAATTTGGACACAGGACACCTAACAAGCCAATGTATGTCCTCCACTAAAAAAAAAATCGATTTTGTCATTTGGGAGTTGTAGTTGCTGGGATTTATAGTTCACCTACAATCAAAGAGCATTCTGAACCCCACCAATGATGGAATTGAACCAAACTTGGCACACAGTTCTCCCATGACCAACAGAAAATACTGGAAAGGTTTGGTGGGCAGTGTCCTTTCATTTTGGAGTTGTAGTTCACCTACATCCAGAGATCACTGTGGGCTCAAACAATGATAGATCTGGACCAAACTCGACACGAATACTCAATATGCCCAAATGTGGACATTGGTGGAGTTTGGGGAAAATAGAATCTTGACATTTGGGAGTTATAGTTGCTGGGATTTATAGTTCACCTATAAGTAGTAACGAAAATAATGTTATGGTTGGGGGTCACCACAATATGACGAACAGTATATAGTAGGCCTGGGTAACAACGGAAAAATTTGTTTCTAAACTCGTTTCGTTTTTAGGGGTCCATCGCGTTTCGTTTTTTAAAAGAATTCCAAAATTTTCCTTTTAAACATTTCGAAATTTATGAAATTTCGTATAATTACGAATCGATTTGTTAATGGCGGACGCGATTGCGCAATATGCTAAAAAAAACCTCCAAATGGGACAGGGGAAACTTCTGAAGCTTCCCTCTCCCTCTGTTGTTGACTGTTGGTGTGATAAAACAAACAACTATAAAACTTGCACCAGACATGCGAAAATAATTACGAAATAATTTCGAAATAATAACGAAACAATTTTGAAATAATTACGAAACAGTTACGAAATAAATTGAAAAAAATTGTTTCGAATCTAATTTACTCCTCACGCTATTCCTGCATGGCTCAATATTGGATCGTAAGGTAATTTAAATACGAATTAATAACGAATTACGAAATTAACGAACGAAACCGCCCAAATATATATATATATATAAATATATAGGCGTCATGGCATTAGGAAGGTTGAGAACCACTGTTCTAGAAGCATTCTCTCCTGTGGTTTCACCCACATCCATGGCAAGCATCCTCAGAGGTGGTGAGGATGCTTGCCACAGATGCAGGCAAATCGTCAGGAGAGAATGCTTCTAGAACATGGCCATACAGTCTGAAAAACCTACAACAACCCAGTGATTGATGAAAGCCTTCGACAATAGAGAAAACGCGTGGCCGTCTGATCTAAAAGACTTTGATTTGGACATGGGAAGAAAACCCTTTTGGATTTGAGCAGGGGAAATGTGTGGCCATCGATACAATTGGTAGTCAGGCTTATTTGAAGTAGACAGGTTGCTAATGGAGTGAACCTGGAGCAGAATACGGCCAACTGGAACTGAATTGTTTGCCTGTTGTATCTTTCACCCAACACGTTTCTCCTCTCCTTTCATTTCTTTTGATTCCTAGGTCAGACTCAGAAGCCACTTCCATGAATACAGCACATTATTCTTGCGCGCTGTGGTTTTCTAGCCTCTGATTCCCCGCTCTTCTCCATTCTCCGACAGCTGTAAGGCTCGAAAACATTACTGCTAGTCAGTCATTCAGTCCATGTGTCAGTCTGTCAGTCAGCTTTTTCTCTCTTAATAGCAGCTGGGAGCGAGCCAGGGTGAAAATGAGTTGAGGCCGCTTGAAGAGAGATAAGCGCCGACGTAAACCGTGATTTTCTGCCCCGTGCGCCCCTATGCATGGATTTCATTTTTAATGGAAGTGCAGTAAATAAAAGCCATTTTCACAATAAGCCGAGCAACAGGTCATAAGCGCCCGAGCCACCAAAATTGATAGAAGTGAGCTAAGCGTAACAAATCTCCCAAAATTGCACCAGGCTCCACATCTCCGGCGCCTTTCCTACAGCTCGCCAATTACATTCCAGTGACAATTATTTCTGAGCTGGAGGTTTTTTTTTTTCTGGTTTAAAGCCGTGCATAGCCTGGAGGTGTTTTATCTTTACTTCTCTGTCCTTTTTTCCCCCAAATAGATTTGTATAGCAAAGGGGGAGGAGGACGGGGATGCGTTGCGAGTACAAGATCCTGTTTGAAGGGGTTTCCCTGCTCTTCGCCAAGGGAGAAACACGCACCATGTATTAGGAACATTGTCATTTGGTTGAAGAAGTACTCCACATCTCTGGCGCAATGGGTCAAACCCTTGTGCCGGCAGAACAGGTCGGAGGTTCGAATCCGCGGAGAGCACGGGTGAGCTCCCTCTGTCAGCTCCAGCTCCCCATGCGGGGACATGAGAGAAGCCTCCCGCAAGGATGGTAAAACATCCATACATCCGGGCATCCCCTGCAAGGATGTTGCCCAGGGGACGCCTGGGTGTTTTGATGTTTGACCATCCTAAGTAATATTGTTTTTATTGTGTATTTATGGTTTTATATTGTTGTTTATATTGTGATATCGTGACATCAAATTGTTGCCAGTGTTAGCCTCTCTGAGTGCCATCTTGGGGTTGAGAAGAGCGGGGTAGAAATGTTGAATAGATAGATAGATAGATAGATAGATAGATAGATAGATAGATAGATATAGATAGATATAGATATCTGCCAACCTAGCAGTTGGAAAACATGCAAATGTGAGTAGATCAATAGGTACCGCTCTGGCAGGAAGGTAATGGTGCTCCATGCAGTCATGCTGGCCCCATGACCTTGGAGGTGTCTACGGACAATGCCGGCTCTTCGGCTTAGAAATGGAGATGAGCACCATACTCCAGAGTCAGACACGACTGGACTTCATGTCAGGGAAAAACCTTTACATTTACATACATACATACATTTATTATTTTATTTATTTCGTGCATTTCTACCCCGCCCTTCTCAACCCCCGAGGGGGGACTCAGGGCGGCTTACAAAACGCACAATTCGATGCCAACATAAACATAACAATGAATAAAACATGTAAACAGCAATTGTAACAATTAGTCAGTCCATACATTAAAATCAATAAAAACAATCTAATGCTCAGTGTTTGCCATCTCATAGTCCGTAAATTCATTCCACATTGTCAAGTACTCTCGATTCTGGTCATCATTGTCCTTATCTAACCGCCAGATTGCCCGAAAGCCTGGTCCCATAACCATGTTTTTAATTTCCTTCTGAAAGAGAGGAGGGATGTCGATGACCTAATTTCCCCAGGGAGTGAATTCCACAGGTGAGGGGCCACCACCGAGAAGGCCCTGCTCCTCGTCCCCACCAATCTCACTTGTGATAGAGGTGGAGCCGAGAGCAGGGCCTCCCCAGAAGATTTCAAACTCCGAGGTGGAACGTAGAGGGAGATGCGTTCGGACAGGTACGCTGGGCCGGAGCCGTATAGGGTTTTGTAGGTCAAAACCAGCACTTTGAATTGTGCTTGGAACTGGATCGGCAGCCAGTGGAGCTGACATAACAGAGGGGTGGTATGCTCCCTGTATGACGCTCCGGTGACTAATCTGGCTGCCGCCCATTGGATTAATTGAAGTTTCCGAACAGTCTTCAAAGGCAACCCCATGTAGAGTGCGTTGCAGTAATCTATTCAGGGTGTAACAAGAGCGTGGACCACTGTGGCCAGATCTGACTTCCCAAAGTACGGGCGCAACTGGTGCACATACATACACACACACACACACACATATGTATGTATGTATATATATATAATCTTCTTGTGGGAGGCTTCTCTCATGTCTCCACATGGGATGCTGGGGCTGACAGGTGGAAGCTCACCCCGCTCCCCAGATATGTGTTTCAGGAGTGACTTGAGAAACTGAATGTCGCTTCTGGTGTGAGAGAATTGGCCGTCTGCAAGGACCTTGCCCAGGGGACGCCCGGATGTGGGAGGCTTATCTCATATCCCCGCAAGAAGCTGGAGCTGACAGATGGGAGCTCACCCTGCTCCCCAGGTATGTGTCAGGAGTGACTTGAGAAACTGCAAGTCGCTTCTGGTATGAGAGAATTGGCCGTCTGCAAGGACGTTGCCCAGGGGACACCCGGATGTTTTGATGCTTATCTCATGTCCTCGCAAGAAGCTGGAGCTGACAGATGGGAGCTCATCCTGCTCCCCAGATATGTGTCAGGAGTGACTTGAGAAACTGCAAGTTGCTTCTGGTGTGAGAGTATTAGCCGTCTGCAAGGATGTTGCCCAGGGGACACCCAGATGTGGGAGGCTTATCTCATGTCCTCGCAAAAAGCTGGAGCTGACAGACAGGAGCTCCCCTCGCTCCCTAGATATGTGTCAGGAGTGACTTGAGAAACTGCAAGTCGCTTCTAACAACCCTACACTTAAAAAGTGCAATATAAAAAACCCAAATTCGAAACGTGCCAAGAAGAAAGCACGTCAAGCCAACCCTGACCAGGACAGCCTTCCATCTGGAAACCGATGTCCTCACTGTGGGTGAACATGTGGATCAAGAATAGGGCTCCACAGCCACCTACGGACCCACCGCCAAGGCACCACATCTGGAAGAGAATAATCCTTGAGCTATGAGCTATGCCTTACTGTTATCTCCAAGCGGGAATACCATATTGATATCATTCAGAGTAAATAATAGACATTTAATATAGCGATGCGCTCGTAGCCTTAGAGCAAAAGAGAATCAGAGTTAGATAAGACCAGCTGTAACTAGGATACAGTTTATCGCAGGAAGGAGGCATTTGCAGGAGAAGGGAGTTGCGCTTTCGCAAGGGAGAAGGAATGTCCCGGGGCTCAAGGCCGTTCCCGTGTGAACCAAGTACATAGAGCGGTGATGTAACACTTAGACTAATTGACCATTGAAGGAAACGCCATGGAAAAGGTAATCTTAGGTGATCCCTCATTGCCTGAGTAGGATTGTCTTCGAGGATCGGTGTACTGGCGGTGCATCTGTAGGTGACTGTGGTGCCCTATTCTTGACCTGCATGTTCTCCGACAGTGACGGCATCGGTTTCTAGGTGGAAGGCAGTCCCAGACGGGGTTGGCTTGACACCCCTTCCTCTTGGCACATTTCTCTCTTTCGCCCTCCATTTGTGCTTCTTCAAATTCTACAGCACTGCTGGTCACAGCTGACCTCCAGCTGGAGTGCTCAAGGTCTAGGGCAGTGGTTCTCAACTTGATTAATGCCGTGACCCCTTAGTTAAGTTCCTCATGTTTTGGTGACCCCCAATCATAAAATTAATTTCATTGCCACGTCACAACTGTAATTTTGCTATTATTATGAATTATATAGTGTAAATATCTGATATGCAGATTGTATTTCCATTCATTAGACCAAATTTAGCACAAATACCCAACACACCCAAATTTTAGTACTGGTGGGGAGGTTGGAGGAGATTGATTTTGTCATTTGGGAGTTGTAATCACTGGGATTTGCAGTTCGCCTACAATCAAAGAGCATTCTGAACTCCATCAATGATGGAATTGAACCAAATTTGGCACACCCAAGTCCCATGACCAGCAGAAAATACTGGAAGGTATATAAACCCATTGTCCTAATTCCAACAGACCTCACTACCTCTGAGGATGCTTGCCATAGATGCAGGCGAAACGTCAGGAGAAATGCCTCTAGAACATGGCCCTATAGCCCGAAAAAACCCACAAGAACCTAGTGATTCCAGCCATGAAAGCCTTTGACAAGACATTAATACTGGAAGGGTTTGGTGGGCATTGACCTTGAGTTTTAGAGTTGTAGTTCACCTATATCCAGAGAGCACTGTGGACTCAAATAAATGATGAATCTGGACCAAATTTGGCACGGATACTCAATATGCTCAAACGTGAACACTAGTGGAGTTTGGGGAAAATAGACCTTGACATTTGGGAGTTGTAGTTGCTGGGATTTATAGTTCACCTACAATCAAAGAGCATTCTGAACCCAACCAACGATAGAATTGGGCCAAACTTCTCACTCAGAACCCCCATGTCCAATGAAAATACTGTGTTTTCTTATGATCTTTGGCGACCCCTCTGACACCCCCTTGCGACCCTCCCAGGGGTCCCGACCCCCAGGTTGAGAAACGCTGGTCTAGGGATTCCCAGTTCTGTGTCTATGCCAAGAGTTTTAAAGATTGGCTTTGAGCCCATATTTAAATCTCTTTTCCTGCCCACCAACATTCTATTTTCCGTTCTTGAGTTCGGAGTAGAGCAACTGCTTTGGGAGATGGTGGTTGGGCATACGGACAACGTGGCCGGTCCAGCGGAATTGATGGCGGAAGACCATAGCTTCAATGCTGGTGGTCTTTGCTTCTTCCAGCATGCTGACATTTGTCTGCTTGCCTTCCCAAGAGATTTGCAGGATTTTCCGGAGGCAGCACTGATGGAATCGTTCCAGGAGTTGCATGTGATGTCTGTAGACCGTCCACGTCTCGCAGGTGTATAGCAGGGTTGGGAGGACAATAGCTTTATAAACAAGCACCTTGGTATCCCTACGGATGTCCCGGTCCTCAAACATTCTCTACTTTATTTTTTAAAATGCTGCACTCGCAGAGCTCAGGCGATGTTATATTTCAGTGGTGGAGAGGTGGCTGTCAAGGTAGCAGAAATGGTCAACGTTTTCTAATGTTAAGCTGTATTTCTGGCATTGGAGAGGGATTGGCTGGTGACTGCTGGAAGAGCACTTTGGTTTTCTCGATGTTCAGTGACAGGCCGAGCTTCTTCTATGCTTCTGCGAAGGTGTTTAGAGTGGCATGTAGGTCTTCTTCTGAATGAGCACAGATGATGTTGTCATCAGCATATTGGAATTCTATAACAGATGTTGTAACCTTGGTTTTGGCTTTCAGTCTTCTGAGGTAATGGAAGGCACCTCTTAAAACACTTGGATGTAGGTGAGGCAAATGTTTGGCTGATAAATTGATAAATCTGGCTGATAAATTGTTTATTTGTGAATTAAACCAAAATTATGACAACAGTGTCATGTAGTCAGCTACAGGGGATTGGACTGTATGGCCCAAGAGATCTCTTAAAACTCTATGATTCTATAGAATCATAGAATCAAAGAGTTGGAAGAGACCTCATGGGCCATCCAGTCCAAGCCCATTCTGCCAAGAAGCAGGAATATTGCATTCAAATCACCCCTGACAGATGGCCATCCAGCCTCTGTTTAAAAGCTTCCAAAGAAGGAGCCTCCACCACACTCCGGGGCAGAGAGTTCCGCTGCGGAACGGCTCTCACAGTCAGGAAGTTCTATGATTCCCAGGTAATCCTCAGAGCTCGAAATGCTAATTGGATAATGAGGAGTACATGTGCCAAGTTTGGTTTAGATCTATCACACCATATAGGAGCTTTTGCATAACAGACAAACCACCCCCACCCACACATACATACATTAATTTATACAAAGAGGGGCATTTCCAGTTTGATTCCTCCCACTTCTTTTGGCACCTCGTGTTTCAGAATGGACAGGCTGGAAAAGTTGGTAACAAGCCACAGTTACAATGATCGTGTCATAATAAGGAAGTGTCCACTTATTGACTTGGTTGTCGTTGTTATTATTATTATTATTTCTGAAATTTTTGAGTATATGAAGCCCAGCAAAATAGAATCATAGAATCAAAGAGTTGGAAGAGACCTCATGGGCCATCCAGTCCAACCCCCTGACAAGAAGCAGGAATATTGCATTCAAATCACCCCTGACAGATGGCCATCCAGCATCTGTTTAAAAGCTTCCAAAGAAGGAGCCTCCACGACACTCCGGGGCAGAGAGTTCCACTGCTGAACGGCTCTCACAGTCAGGATGTTCTTCCTCATGTTCAGATGGAATCTCCTCTCTTGTAGTTTGAAGCCATTCTTCCGCGTCCTAGTCTCCAGGGAAGCAGAAAACAAGCTTGCTCCCTCCTCCCTGTGGCTTCCTCTCACATATTTATACATGGCTATCATGTCCCCTCTCAGCCTTCTCTTCTTCAGGCTAAACATGCCCAGTTCCTTAAGCTGCTCCTCATAGGGCTTGTTCTCCTATTCTAGTAATATTGAGTTGAACAGTTTGCACTCTATTTCTTAACTTCTCCCAGCTAAGTAGTTAATATTATCTAATGCTCAATCTCTTCAAGGACACATTGTGTCCCTCCTCAAAAGAAGCTGCAGGGTGAACTTGCGATATATTGTGACAGTTGCTAAAAACAACCTTATGGGAAGTGACATGATTGGAAATTATGCAGATTGAATACATATGCATGGATTTCTGTCGTTTGCATAATGCTTTTGTGTAAGAAAACTTCATTATTTTTTGCACTTTGGGGACTTGTGCTCCTGGAGTGGAAAAGAAAACAATGACAGATGTACATATAAGATGGCTATAGTAAGCAAAAATATAAAACATCTGGTCTGCTCTTTTTTTAAGTGTAAATATTTTCCTCCAGATTGCTAGTCTGTTTTGCCAGGATTGATACCTTGTAAATATTATCGAACTGAATTCCCATCATTCGTAACTTTGATTGTTTATTAAAGACTAGCCAGGTCCCCTGCCACGCGTTGCTGTGGCCCAGTCTGGTGATCTGGAAAATAAAGTAATGAGAAAGTGTTCGTTTCTAATATATGTAATTTCTTTATGTTTGTGGGTAAAGAATATTTCTTGCTGTTTCTTTGTCAATGTTGATGTGGAGAGTGTCTGGTTTGCCCACCCTGGAACATGCAACATACTATTGTCCTTCTGTAAGGGTCCCTTTCAAATCTATGATACTATATCTGTGTATGTGTGAATCATATCTATCTATCTCTATCTATCTATCTATCTATCTATCTATCTATCTATCTATCTATCTATCTATCTATCTATCTATCTCTATGGCTGGATAGCTCTCTGTCAGGAGGACTTTGTTTATGTTTTCTTGCCCTGATGAAGGGAGTTGGATTGAATGGCCTTAAGTATTTTCTGTTGGTCATGGGGGTTAAGTGTGGGAAGTTTGCCCCGATTCTGTCATTTGTGGAGTTCAGGAATGCCCTTTGATTGTAGGTGAACTGTGAATCCCAGTGACCACAACTCCCAAATGTCAAGGTCTATTTTCCCCAAACTTCATCTGTGTTCATATTTGGGCATATTGAGTGCTAGTGCCAAATTTGGTCCAGATCCATCATTGTTTGAGTCCACAGTGCTCTCTGGATGTAGATGAACTACAACTCCCAAACTCAAGGTCAATGCCCACCAAACCCTTCCAATATTTTCTGTTGGTTATGGGAGTTCTGTGTGCCATGTTTGGTTCAATTCCATCATTGATGGAGTTCAGAATGCTCTTTGATTATAGGTGAACTATAAATCCCAGCAACTACAACTCCCAAATGACAAAATCATAATTTTTGAGTGAGGGTCACTCCTTGTGTTGTGTTGCCAAATTTGTTGCCAAATTTTGTTGCCACATTTGATGTGATTCCGTTCATTGGTTCTTCTGTTTTTAAGGAACTCATTATGCACAGAGCATTTATATATATATAGATTTCCCCTGACCCACTTCCTGTAGACTCAGAGCAATGAAACTTGGCCCAGTTCTGAGTCTTTCTCTCCGTCGGTGACACCTCGGGACACACACCTCTCCCATCTTTTGAAGCAACTGTCACCACCTTGCTTGTAGAAGTTGACAGGTTGCTCCAAAAGCCACGTTGTGACTTCGGAAATCAGAGTCTCACCATCTGAAAAATGCTTGCCCTTCAAAAATACTTTCAATGTTGGAAAGATGTGGAGGTCTGATGGTGGGAGGTCGGGCAACTTAGGGGGATGCAGGAGAATTTCAAAGTCACAGGAGCATGCTTCTTCCATTTGGGCAACATGGGAGTTGGGAATGCATGAATTGTCTTGTAGAAGGCGGACACCTTTGGTGAGCATGCCACATTGGCTCTTGGTTTGGATGGCCTCCTGCAATGTCTGCAGCAGTGAAGCATCATATGCCTCAGTGATCACGTTGCCCTTTGCTAGGGAGTCCATCACTACTACTCCATTCTGGTCCCAAAATACTATGAGCATGACCTTGCCTGTTGAGAGTTGGGCACGTGCCTTCTTTGGAGGTGCTGAGTCCTGATGCTTCCATTGCATTGACTGGACTTTAGTCTCAGGATCATAGTGATGGACCCAGCTTTCCTCCTGTGTGATCAGTCTGTTGAAAAGGTCCTCCTGGTTTCCATGGCACATCCTTGTCAACAGAGCCGGAGGGCATGCGACTAATTCCTGCTTCTGGAAAGGTGTAAGCAGCCAGGGGAACTCAGTGAGCAGATACCTTATGCAGGTGAAGACGGTCTGGGAGGGGTTTTTCCACAGACCCCACACTAATCTTGACATTTTGGGTTAGGTGGTGAATGCTTACACAGCAATTTTTCCAAATGGTGACCTCCACTTGCTGGATGGTGTGTTCATCGATAACAGAGTGGGGTCACCCTGGAATTGGAGCTGTTTGCAATGAAATCTAACCACATTGGTATTGACGGTGCCAGTTCTTGACTCATATGATGAGGAATCATATGATGGGGAACCATCACCATAAACTTCTTTCATCTCATCGAAGGTCTCCTTTGGTGTGTGGCCTTGCAAGGAAAGGAACTTGAAGACTGTGCTGTATTCTTCTGGGTCCGTTATCAAACCTCACTCCTCTTCAGCACCTGTCCAATCTAGACCATGACTACTTCTGAGTTGTAAACTGGCACATAGCCTATAGAGACTTGTATCATTACACATGTGCTGTTTCAGTATCCTGTGATAAATAGAAGTGGGTCAGGGGACATCTTTAATGAATGCCCCTCATATATGAAGGCTATGGGTGATGCCCCCGGTGGCACAGTGGGTTAAACCGCTGAGCTGCTGAGCTTGTTGGCCAAAAGGTCGCAGTTCGAATCCAGGGAGTGTCGTGAGCTTCCGCTGTCAACCCCAGCTTCTGCCAACCTAGCAGTTTGAAAACATGCAAATGTGAGTAGATCAATGGGCAGGAAGGTAACGGCACTCCTTGCAGTCATGCCGGCTGCATGACCTTGAAGCTGTCTACAGACAACGCCGGCTCTTTGGCTTAGAAATGGAGATGAGCACCGACTCCCAGAGTTGGACACGACTTGACTTAATATCAATACAGTGGGTTAAACTGCTGAGCTGCTGAACTTGCTGACCAAAACATTGCGAGTTCAAATCCAGGGAGCGGTGTGAGCTCCCGCTGTTAGCCCCAGCTTCTGCCAACCTAGCAGTTTGAAACCATGCAAATGTGAGTAGATCAATAGGTAAAGTAACAGCACTCCATGCAGTTATGCTGGCCATATGACTGCCGGCTTAGAAATGGAGATGAGCATCACACCCCAGAGTTGGACATGACTGGACTTCATGTCAGGGGAAAACCTTTACCTTTACTTTTTATGGGTGATGAAAGTTGCGATCCAACCAAATACAAGGAGTCATAAGTTGCCCACCCCTTCTCTATACATATCCCAATGGAAAAATGGTTTACAATGTGAGTAAATACAGGTTGGATTAAATGGCTTGGAAACTGCAGTATGCAAAGAAATTGTGCACACTGGATCCATTAAAATCCTTTGCTGTGCCTTGTATTCATGTAGTGTATGCTCTTCATATTTACTTTGAGAAAATGCAAATAAAATGGATACCTTAGTTTTTAGTGAATGATACATCGGTAGTGGAGTCATCCTTGATAGAGTTCCCAATTCCCGGGAACACAATGGTTTTATTCTTTATTTTCTTAGTGCTAATAAAAACCACTCAACCAACTTTGTTGAAATTGAATTTGCTTGCATGAGCTGTAGGGCCAATAACAACAACAGGATTAAATATTTGTCCAAAGGCAGCCAGGACTGTGCGGTGTGAATAGGCTGAAGGAGATGAGGCATTACACGCAGAAGGGATAGTAACACGCTCCAGGAGAAAGGCATGCTACCTATTTTGCATGAAACGAGACAAAACATTGCTGGACTTGGCGCAGGTCCGTTCTGCCCTTCGGAAGTTGATGTGTTTAGCTGTTGCAAGAATTCCCAATGCACACAGATCAGTGGTTCTCAACCTGTGGGTCCCCAGGTGTTTTGACCTACAACTCCCAGAAATCCCATCCAGTTTACCTGCTGTTAGGATTTCTGGGAGTTGAAGGCCAAAACTTCTCGGGACCCACAGGTTGAGAACCACTGCCCTGGAGCTTTGGAGAGCTTCTGTTCAACTACTTCAAAGATTCCTGCTTAAGTGGTGATGGCACGATCGTCAGCATAGATCAGGGGTTCTCAAACTGTGGGTCCCCAAATGTTTTGGCCTACAACTCCCAGAAATCCCAGCCAGTTTACCAGCTGTTAGGATTTCTGGGAGTTGAAGGCCAAAACATCTGGGACCCACAGGTTGAGAACCACTGCCCGAGCTTTGGAGAGCTTCTGTTCAACTATTTCAAAGCTTCCTGCTTAAGTGGTGATGGCATGATCGTCAGCATAGATCAGTGGTTCTCAACCTATGGGTCCCCAGTGTTTTGGCCTACAACTTCCAGAAATCCCAACTCCCAGAAATCATTGACCTAGAGCTTTGGAGAGCTTCTGTTCAACTACTTCAAAGCTCCCTGCTTAAGTGGTGATGGCACGATCATCAGCATAGATCAGGGGTTCTCAACCTATGGGTCCCCAGGTGTTTTGGCCTACAACTTCCAGAAATCCCAGTCGGTTTACCTGCTGTTAGGATTTCTGGGAGTTGAAGGCCAAAACATCTGGGGTCCCACAGGTTGAGAACCACTGCCCAAGAGCTTTGGAGAGCTTCTGTTCAACTATTTCAAAGCTCCCTGCTTAAGTGGTGATGGCACAATCGTCAGCATAGATCAGGGGTTCTCAAACTGTGGGTCCCCAAATGTTTTGGCCTACAACTCCCAGAAATCCCAGCCAGTTTACCACTGTTAGGATTTCTGGGAGTTGAAAGCCAAAACATCTGGGGACCCACAGGTTGAGAACCACTGCCCTGGAGCTTTGGAGAGCTTCTGTTCAACTATTTCAAAGCTCCCTGCTTAAGTGGTGATGGCACGATCGTCAGCATAGATCAGAGGTTCTCAACCTATGGTTCCCCAGGTGTTTTGGCCTACAACTCCCAGAAATTCCAGCTGTTATGATTTCTGGGAGTTGAAGGCCAAAACATCTGGGGACCCAGAGGTTGAGAACCACTGCCCTAGAGCTTTGGAGAGCTTCTGTTCAACTATTTCAAAGCTCCCTGCTTAAGTGGTGATGGCACAATCGTCGGCATAGATTAGGGGTTCTCAACCTATGGGTCCCTAGGTGTTTTGGCCTACAAATCCCAGAAATCCCAGCCATGTTAGGATTTCTGGGAGTTGAAGGCCAAAACATCTGGGGACCCAGAGGTTGAGAACCACTGCCCTAGAGCTTTGGAGAGCTTCTGTTCAACTATTTCAAAGCTCCCTGCTTAAGTGGTGATGGCACAATCGTCGGCATAGATTAGGGGTTCTCAACCTATGGGTCCCTAGGTGTTTTGGCCTACAAATCCCAGAAATCCCAGCCAGTTTACCTGCTGTTAGGATTTCTGGGAGTTGAAAGCCAAAACATCTCAGGACCCACAGGTTGAGAATCACTGCCCTAGAGCTTTGGAGATCTTCTTTTCAACTATTTCAAAGCTCCCTGCTTAAATGGTGATGGCACGATCGTCAGCATAGATCAGGGGTTCTCACTATGGGTCCCCAGGTGGTTTGGCCTACACCTCCCAGAAACCCCAGCCAGTTTTCCTGCTGTTAGGATTTCTGGGAGTTGAAAGCCAAAACAACTGGGGACCCATAGGTTGACAACCCCTGATCTATGCTGACGATCGTGTCATCACCACTGATTTATGCTGACGATTCTGCCGAGAATCACTGCCCCTAGATCTTTGGAGAGCTTCCGTTCAACTATTTCAAAGCTCCCTGCTTAAGTGGTGATGGCACGATCGTCAGCATAGATCAGGGGTTCTCAACCTGTGGGTCCCCAGGTGTTTTGGCCTACAACTCCCAGAAATCCCAGCCAGTTTACCTGCTGTTAGGATTTCTGAGAGTTGAAGACCAAAACATCTGCGGACCTACAGGTTGAGAACCACTGACATAGACAAAATCTTTTTGAGTTTCCTACGTAGTTGATGGACAGGTTCGTGCTGAAGTAAGCACATTGTCGAAGGCTTTCTTGGCCAGAATCACCAGGTTGTTGTAGGTTTTTTTGGGCTATGTGGCCATGGTCTAGAGGGATTCTCTCCTGACGTTTCGCCTGCATCTATGGCAAGCATCCTCAGAGGTAGTGAGGATGCTTGCTATAGATGTAGGCGAAATATCAGAATGCCTCTAGACCTGTAGGCACATTGTTCAAATTTTTATTTATCATGTCAGAAGCAAATTGAGAATACAGTTGTAATGTATAGAGAAACCACAAAGTTAACAACTTGGTAATATGCTAAATTTCATTTGACCAGAAGCTGGGCATTTGGAGTGCCTCTGGTGTTGCTGCAGGAAGGTCCTCCATTGTGCATCTGGCAGAACTCAGACTGCATTGTATTAAATAGTCTGTGGTTTGCTCTTCTCCACACTCGCATGTCATAGACTCCACTTTGTAGCCCCATTTCTTAAGATTGGTTCTCCATTTTATGGTGCCAGAGCACAATCTATTCAGTGCCTTCCAAGTTGTCCAGTCTTCAGTATGCCCAGGAGGGAGTTTCTCATTTGGTATCAGCTACTGATTGAGGTTCCGTGTTTTAGCCTGCCACTTTTGGACTCTTGCTTGCTGAGGTGTTCCTGACAGTATTGTAGATCTTAGGAAGATATTTCTTGGTTTAAGGTGTTGGCATGCTGGCTGGTATCTGAACAGAGAGTGGGCCAGAGATGTCAAGGCCTTGGTCCCTTCGTTACCGGCTGCCACTTCCGAACGGATTTCAGGTGGTTCAATACCGACTAAACAATAATTTCTCCAGTGGTGTAGGACATAAACATTCTGTGATAATGCAGCATGTCTCATTAAGAGCCTCATCCATGGTTTGAATGTGATGAGATGTATCCCACACTGGGCATGCGTATTCAGCAACAGTATAGCAAAGCGCAAGGGCAGATGTCTTCGCTGTGTCCGGTTGTGATCCCCAGGTTGTGCCAATCAGCTTTTGCATAATATTATTTCTAGCACCCACCTTTTGCTTCGTATTCAAGCAGTGCTTCTTATAAGTCCGAGCATGGTCCAGAGAGACTCCCATATATTTGGGTGTGCTGCAGTGCTCCAGTGGGATTCTTTCCCAGATAATATTCAGACCTGGAGATGCTTGTCTGTTCTTACGTTGAAAAGCACATGTTTACGTTTTAGATGGATTAGAAATAAGCTTGTTTTATTTCGTCCTTTCTCCATCTATTTTTTAACCTTTACACAAATGACCAGCCACTGCCTGAAGGGACAGAGGGTTTCATCTATGCTGACGATCGTGTCATCACCACCCAAGCAGGGAACTTTGAAATGGTTGAACAGGAGCTCTCCAAAGCTTTAGGCAGTCATACTGCCTATCTGGAAAACTGCAAGTCCACCATTAGATAAACTCTTCATGAATTGTGAATATTAATGGAAATTGTCAGTATCCAATAGAATGAAATGCATTCATCGTAGATTGAGGAGTGGTGAAAAAAAAGACTTATTTCTGAATTGTTTTCTTAATTTATGCATTGTCTGCTGCAGAATGTGGGTAATAATCACTGGGTTGGGTAGCTTTAACCTAGGATTAACCAAATGCATGTCAAATAGGCTTGTCATTGAATATAGTGCTTTTGACACTTTTGGGATCAACAGCATGAGAAAACTGTGCCGCTTGCTCGATATATATTTACTTACTTTAATCTATTAAATGGCACTTTATTATAAGCACTCTGGGGGGAAATCCACCCGAATTAAAGCTTCTAGGTCACCTTTCTCTGTAACTTTCATTTACTATGTCTTTCCGATAACGAACAGGTTAGTAGCCTGAATACATCCATCTTCCCGTTTCTTGATCCATTTAACCAAATCAGATTATACTAAGCAAAATGTTTTGCTCTCCTGATCGTCAGTCTATAACACTGCACCGGGTTTAAAGAAATAGCCTGTAATGCCTGGTACCTAAGATGCATTTTAAAAATTGAGGATTGTTTTGTGTTTTATAGAGGTTTGACCAATCTTCCCTCCCACTTTCTCTCCTTTCTCTCCTTCCTTCCCTCTTTTTCTTTTCCTTCTTCTTTCTTCCCTCTCTACCTGAGTCTTTCCTCTCTTCCTTTGCTCTTTGGTTCCATCCTTCCCTCTCTCATTCCTTCCTTGTTTCGCTTTTTTTATTTCCTTCTCTCCTTCCTTCTCTACCTTTCTTTCCTTCTTCCTTCTCCCTTTCTGTGTATACGCGTATATGTGTGTGTGTGTATTTGTGTATATATGTAGTTTTGCACATGCGTTGTAATATATTTTTTATTTTTTGGCTTTTCGAGTCTCTTCTTCTGTGTTTTTCAGTGTTTCTATGAGTGGTGGTCACTCATTGGCCTGAGAGGTGTATTGTGTCCAAATTTGGTGTCAGTTTGTCCAGTAGTTTTTATTATTTATTTATTTACAGCTATTATATTCCGCCCTTCTCACCCCGCAGGGGACTCAGGGCGGATTACAGTGTACACATATATGGCAAACATTCAATGCCAATTTTAACATACAACATATACAGACATACACAGAGGCTATTTAACTTTTTCTGGCTGTCGCTTTAATCGTCCATCTGCGACGCTGATGAAGCACTTCCGCATTCCCCGCATGCTTCCCCGCTGGAATGCTTTGCTGGAGTCTTCTTTATGGCCTCATAGGTAAAGGTAAAGGTAGTCCCCTGACATTAAGTCCAGTCATGTCTGACTTTGGGGTGTGGTGCACATTTCCATTTCTAAGCCAAAGAGCCAGCGTTGTCCGTAGACACCTCCAAGGTCATGTGGCCGGCATGACTGCATGGAGCGCCGTTACTTTCCCGCCGGAGCGGTACCTATTGATCTACTCACATTTGCATGTTTTCGAACTGCTAGGTTCGCAGAAGCTAGGGCTGACAGCGGTAGCTCACGCCACTCCCCGGAATCGAACCTGCGACCTTTCGATCAACAAGCTCAGCAGCTCAATGCTTTAACCCACTGCGCCACCGGGGGCTCCTAAATCAGTTAATTTAGCCTCCCCACACTTTAAGGTGGTACCTTATTTTCCTACTTGACAGATGCAACTGTCTTTCAGGTTGCAAAGGTCAACAGCAGGCTACACAATTGGTTGGAAACCCACTCCAACCCGGGCTGGCTTCGAACGCATGACCTTTTGGTCAGAGTGATTTTAATGCAGCTGACACTCAGCCAGCTGCGCCACAATCCCGGTGTTTTTGAGTTATGGTAATCCCACAAATGAACATTACATTTTTATTTATATAGATAAATAAATAAATAAAGTCAAGCGGAGTTGAAGGCGGAGGACCATCGCTTCAGTGCTGGTGGCCTTTGCTTCTTCCAGCACACTGACATTCGTCTGCCTGTCTTCCCAAGAGATTTGCAGGATTTTTCGGAGGCAGCGCTGATGGAATCGTTCCAGAAGTTGTGTGTGACATCTGTAGACAGTCCACGTTTCACAGGCGTATAGCAGCGTTGGGAGGACAATGGCTTTATAAACAATCACCTTGGTCTCTCTTGGCTACGGTGCAATTATCTTCCAATAATTGCCCCGTAACCAAGCAGGTATCACCAGTGAGTTTCTCTGAAGCTGTCCTTGAGGGTCTCTATTAGCAGGACTTTTCATGTGCTTTACGATGGGGGCTGAACCACAAAAGACTTCACCTTTATTCCTCAGAGGGAATTTGTTTCTGAGCATCCTTGGGGAACCAGTATTAGGAATCGCTTTCATCTTTCTTGACAGAAGTGTTTAGAGCGACTTCATCTGCGGCGCTTTTATGCTTCTTGGGAGTGCGAGACGACAGCTTCTCGTGTCACGGAGGAATGAAAGGGAGGGGGAAGCGTTGTGCGGAAATAAAAGCAAATATTTGGCATTGGGAGAATTTGTTGTCTGGAAGTAAACAATGAATGTGTGAGGATCATGCTGAGGACAAAGTGGTGGAGGAATCTCTAGGTGCTGGGAGAAAGGAAACAACAATACTGCAGTCCCGGTGTATCTCACATAATAATGTATACAGTGATACAAATTAATAATAATGCACTTTATTTATATTCTGCCGTTCTCTCTTAGGGAACTCAGAGCAGATTACAACATTTACATACATAGGCAAACCTTCAGTGCCTATACAATCATATACAAATGAGACACACAAACACAAACAAGGGCAGAGGCTTCTCTTTTCATTTACGGCTTCTGAAGGCGCTGCTTCATCCTCCATTTTTCAAGCCGAGGAGCCTGCATTGTCATCTCCTGATTGTGTAGCCGGCAAGATTGATTGGGGCATCTCTTTGCCTTGTCCCACCAAAGTGGTACCTATTTATCTACTCACCACCCCCGGTGGTTCAGTGGGTTAAAGCACTGTGCTGGCAGGACTGAAGACCGACAGGTCGCAGGTTTGAATCCAGGGAGAGGTGGATGAGCTCCCTTTATTAGCTCCAGCTCCTCATGCGGGGACATGAGAGAAGCCTCCCACAAGGATGATAAAACATCAAAAAATCATCCAGGCATCCCCTGGGCAACGTCCTTGCAGACGGCCAATTCTCTCTCAACAGGAGGGGTTGCTCCTGACACTAAAAAAAAATAAATAAAAAAATCTACTCACATTACATGTTTTCTTTTTTTTTTTAATGATCTTTATTGAGTATCTGAAATTACAGTTAAAATATTTATAGATATTGATAGAAAAGAAAAAGAGTGGCCACATGACCTTGGAGGCGTCTATGGACAACGCCGGCTCTTCGGCTTAGAAATGGAGATGAGCACTATAACGAATCATAGGGAAAAGTAGGGAACTTTATTCGATAATAAAAATCCCAATGCTGCTTCACCAAATTATAACGACCACACAGCAGCCTACCAAGTTATAACAGCGATACCACTACAGATTAGCTCACCAAAAATATAGAGAGAGAATAGTTGTTGAACCAACTGAATATTTAAATAGGTTCTTGTGGGTTTTTTCGGGCTATAGAGCCATGTTCTAGAGGCATTTCTCCTGATGTTTCGCCTGCATCTATGGCAAGCATCCTCAGAGGTAGTGAGGTCTGTTGGAATTAGGACAATGGGTTTATATATCTGTGGAATGGCTGGGGTGGGGCAAAGAGCTCTCCTCTGCTGGAGCTAGGTGTGAATGTTTCAACTGACCACCTTCATTAGCATTTGAAGGCCTGGCTGAGCCTGGGAAAATCTTTAAAATTGGGGAACTGGGAACCACTGGAACTGAGAGACTTAAAATGATTCTTTAAAAGATTTCCGCCGCCACCATATTACTACTGAACAGGCTGAGGTACTATTGAGAGGTTGTTCTGTGACCCACACTGTGTCACTATAGTTTTCTTAGAAGCTGTTGAAAGCTGACGTGAATAACGCTTTTACCACAAAGGTATTCACACTGAGGCTGGTATAAGTTGGTAAAAACAAGAACTTTTATTGACCAGGCTTGAATAATTCAGGTACAACAGCTTAATGGTTTCAGTAAACTTTCTGGCATACAAAGCTTGTAGTTATGTTTGAGATCTTAAAAACTTCTGGGTTAAAAGTCTTGAAGTTTCAACACAGGAAATTACTTCAGGAAATGAATCTCTGAAAATAAATCCCACAAAAATCCCCCTTAGGAACCTAGCCAAAACCTGAACTAGCCTTCCTTAAGAAAAGAACAGACTACTAATGGAGTTCTGCTCCACACAGTATTCTACCTATATTTCTCTATAGCTACTCTGAATTCTAAACAAAAGACTGGCCCAAAGTTCTTCTTCTAAACCCCAAACTGCTCTCACTAACACCCAACGTCTTCATTCTACCCTTTCCAAGCTCCAACTCCCAACCGGCAATCTGGGAACTCAAGCCTCAGTTTAAAAGTCACTTTTTCCCTTTAGATCACTTAAGCTCCGCTCCATCGTTCTAACCAATCCTAGCCTTCTAACTTTCCCTCCAAGACTAGAACACGCTCTCTTAAGGCAAACCTAACCTGAGATGGTGTCTCCCTTCTCTAAAATGGATGCCGTGGCTTTGCCAGGCTCACTCTCTTAGGCCTAAGCTAGTTTGCAAAGGTAAGGGATTCATTACAAGTACCAACCCCCAGAGTAGGACACGACTGGACTTAATGTCAGAGTAAAACCTTTACCTTTACCTATGCTTAGAAACGTGCCTATAATTATGAGTTTCTGCATTTCAAAAAATATCCATTAACACAAAATAGGATACAACAGATATATAAACACATAAGCATCTTTGAGATCTGGGAGGAGGAGAAGGAGGCTGGACTGTATGGACTGCTAATACAGTTTAGCAGAGGCGAAAGCATAGTGTACATCTGTTCTCCAATTCCATTTTACTCAACTTCCATGACTAATATGTGGAGTGGAATGGAGCTATCCATTGGAATTGTGATTCCTTTTTGTGCTGCAAGGCACTCCTCAACCCAAAAAGTCCTCCAAAAACATTCTGTGTTTTTTTTAGATTGCAGACAATACAAAAATGGGAAATAGCAGATGTATAAATATACATACGTGACAGGCATGCATGTAAGCTTACTGTAAGCAGCTTTGTGAAATCTGCAAGAAATAGAATGCTAAACTGTATGGACCGTTGGCATAATTCAGAAGAGGGAGACATGTGGTGCGCATCTGCTCCATAATACCATTTTTCAGTCCTCTGAAAAAAACAAGGATTTTTTAAATGTGTGATTTTTTCCCCTAATTTCTTTCTGATTTTAAAAGGTCAAAAACTGCCTGAAAGTTGGACAGGGGAAGAGAGAGAGACAAACTCCACACATTAGATTGTGTGTGTCCAATTCTGGGCACCGCAAATGAAGGGGGATGTTGACAAGCTGGAATGTGTCCAGAAGAGGGTGACTGAAATGATCAAGGGTCTGGAGAACAAGCCCTATGATGAGCGGCTTCAAGAGCTGGGCATGTTTAGCCTGCAGAAGAGAAGGCTGAGAGGAGACATGATAGCCATGTATAAATACATGAGAGAAAGTCATAGGGAGGAGGGAGCAAGCTTGTTTTCTGCTTCCCTGGAGACTAGGACACAGAACAATAGCTTCAAACTACAAGAAAGGAGATTCCACCTGAACATGAGGAAGAACTTCCTCACTGTGAGAGCTGTTCAGCAGTGGAACTCTCTGCCATGGAGTGTGGTGGAGGCTCCTTCTTTGGAGGCTTTGAAACAGAGGTTGGATGGCCATCTGTTGGGGGTGATTTGAATGTGATTTTCCTGCTACATGGAAGGACGTTGTGCTGGACGGCCCATGAGGTCTCTTCCAACTCCATGATTCTATTATTCTAATAGCATCTCAATGTTTTTCAATGGGAAAATTTCCTCTGAGTTAAGAGCACTTTGAGTTAAGAGCTCAGTGATGGAACAAATTAAAGGAGAGAATGCCTCTAGAGCAGGGGTCCTCAATTTTTTTAAACAGAGGGCCAGGTCACAGTCCCTCAAACTATTGGAGGGCCAGATTATAATTTGGAAAAAAAACACGAATGAATACTCCACATATCTTATTTGTAGTGCAAAAATACTTTAAAACAATACAATAATTAAAATGAAGAATAATTTTAACAAATATAAACATATTAGTATTTCAATGGGAAGTGTGGACCTGCCTTTTAGCTGATGAGATAGGATTATTGTTGTTGTTGTGTGCTTTCAAGTCGTTTCAGACTTAGATTGACCCTGAGCGAGGGCCGAGGGCCAGGTGCAGAAGGAGTTGGGTATCGTCCCCATATTGGTAGCAGTCCAGGCCGAAACTCCGAGCCAAACTAGCAAGGGGTCTAACGTAGATGTTGAAGAGAAGAGGAGAGAGAATTGCACCTTGGGGGACCCCACATAGGAGGGAGGATCTATCGGAGACTTGATCCATGTACTCCACGCGTTGACTCCGGTTCCGGAGAAATGAGTTGAACCAATTGAGGGCCTGACCACGAACTCCGGACATGGCAAGACGGTGAATCATTAGATCGTAGTCGACGGTGTCAAACGCTGCGGTAAGGTCGAGAAGTACCAGTAGCGCGGATCCACCGTTGTCAGACTGGCGACGGAGTTCATCCGTAATGGCAACCAGGACTGTCTCCGTCCCATGACCCGGGCGAAAACCTGACTGGAAAGGGTCCAGGCCAGCTGTGTCATCCAGGAATTGCTGCAATATATATATATATATATATATATATATACACACACACACACACACACACACACACACACACACACACACACGTACACACATACATACATACACATACACACATGGCAAACATTCAGTGCCATTAGACATTTTTTTTGTCATGTCAGGAGCGACTTGAGAAACTGCAAGTCGCTTCTGGTGTGAGAGAATTGGACGTATGCAAGGACATTGCCCAGGGGATGCCCGGATGATTTGATGTTTATCATCCTTGTGGGAGGCTTCTCTCATGTCCCCGCATGAGGAGCTGGAGCTGATAGAGGGAGCTCATCCGCCTCTTCCCGGATTAGAACCTGCGACCTGTCGGTCTTCAGTCCTGCCGGCACAGGGGTTTAACCCACTGTGCCACCGGCAACATATATAGATAGACACAGAGGCAATTTAGCATTACAGCTTTCTGACTTCATGAGGGTATGCTCAATTCTGGCCACAGGGGGAGCTGCCCCTTCACTGTCCTCTTGTGACACCGAGTCCTTGATGGAGTATTTCCTCATTCTTACACACCCGTCTGGAAGGTTTTATGGTGTTGTAAAATTAGTTAAATTAGCCTCCCTGCATAAGGCAGTACCTAAATTTGATGGAGTACTTCCTCATTCTTACGCACCCTTCTGGAAGGTTTTATGGTGTCATCAAATTAGTTAAATTAGCCTCCCCGCATAAAGCAGTACCTAAATTTCCTACTTGATAGATACACTGTCTTTCGGGCTGCATAGGTCAACAGCAAGCTAGACCATTAACAGTTGGGAGCTCACTCTGACCCAGGCTGGCTTTGAACTCAGTAGTGATTTAATGCAACTGGCTACTAACTAGCTGTGCCACAGCTCGGTCCTTTCTCTTGTTTCAGAATGGACAGGTAGGAAAAGAAATATCGGATAAGTCATGGTTTCAAGTATGATTGTTGAAATAACAATTGCTTTACCAAAGCCATAATTTGCAAGACAACTAACCTTGAATTTAGACTGTGGTTCGTTGCTTATAATTATTGGAAGAGTGTGCAAGACAACTAACCTTGAATTTAGACTGTGGTTCGTTGCTTATAATTATTGGAAGAGTGGTCATATGTCACAACAAGCCAGATTTCTATAATGTACTAGCTGTACCCTGCCATGCGTTGCTGTGGCCTATAGTAAATCTTTTCACAGTAGAGGTAGATATCTGGAGTATTATGAAAGAGAGGTACCTACCTATTCCTTCCCCCTTTTTCTCCCCCTTTCTCTCCTTTCTTCCTTCTCTACCTCTTTCTTTCTTTCCTTCTTTTGCTCCTTGGTTTGATCCTTCTCTCTTTCCTTCATTCCCTCCCCCTTACTACGTTTGCCTCCTTTCTTCCCTCCATGTTTCCTTCCTTCTTTCATTTTTATTTCCTTTTCTCCTTCCTTCTTTACCTCTTTCCTGCCTTTCCTTCCTTTTATTTTTCTTTCCTTTCTACTTTCTCTTCTTCCTTCCTTCGGTACCTCTTTCTTTCCTGCCTTCCCTCCTTCCTTTCTTCCTTCCCATGCTTACCAAACCCTTCTCATGGGAGTCCTGTGTGCCACGTTTGGTTTAATTCCGTCATTGGTGGAGTTCAGAATGCTTTGATTATAGGTAAATCCCAGCAGCTTCAACGGAGGGGGGTGGGAGGAGGAGGAGGAGTGCATGGGCGGGGCGTCGGTGGGTGTGGGCGGGGCTTTGGCGGAGGGGGGTGGGAGGAGGAGGAGGAGTACAGGGGCGGGGCGTCGGTGGGTGTGGGCGGGGCTTTGGCGGAGGGGGGAGGGAGGTGTGGAGGGTGCGTTGGCCGTTTGGCCATGTGCGCACGCTGGGGACTTTGCGCCATTGCGCATGCTCAGTTGTTTTGTCCTTTTGTGAGTGTGTTGTTGTGTTGTTTTTTATTTTGATTATATTTGTACCTTGTGAGTTGAGGTATGTGCATGGGAATTTTGGTTAATTTTCGTCGGGTGGTTTTTGAGTTTTGCTGTCCCGTTGGATGCCCCTTACAGATTTATATATATAGAAAACATGGTGTTTCAGTTTTGCCTAGGATTCTTCCTTGGCTACATTGTGATGGTGCGAATGTTCACAATGCATGAGTGACACTCTATAGTCTGGTACAGCCATTCCTCACCCATTGTACCATTATAATGGACATTATTGATTCTTGGAGACTGGGAATGTGCTGAGAATATCGCTTGTAATTATTTGCAAAAACTGTTTTGAATAAATCATTCCTCGCAAAGGTTTGTTGTCATCGTAGAAGCCTTAATTCTAAATTAGGAATAAATAACTATCGGCCATAAAGCAAAGAACAAAGCATGCCCGAGTTCGAAAATGTTTGGCACAATTCCTTCTTCACTCTGGACTTCACTCAGCTATACATCAAAAGGACAGTAAAAACAAAGCCCTGAAGTTATTACCTCCACACACATAACAGCAAATAGTCTGCAGCAGACTTCCTGTCTGAATTGAAAGGACGATTATGTAGGAAATGAAGGGTCTTTCTTTCTGGTCTTACCATTTGGGGTTTTGCAGATCTGCTCTTTACATCAGACCTTCCCCGCATGGTCTTCCCATTGCATTGTGCATTTATAATGCCGCATTATAACCAGCCCAGTTGAAAGGCCACTTCTGTAAGACTCCTGCAGCAGATGTCATTGTTGTCAGCAGAATTATTTAACTGCAGCAAAGAAGTCGGTAAAAAGGTGAAGAAGGCCAGGAAAAGCCTGGATGGACAGATGGGATTTGTATGAAATGAAGGTCAGGTTGGTGCAACATTCAAGTGCTGTGAAGTAGGACAGAGACAAAGGAAAGCACTAGGCTTGTGCAATCCAGGTAGACCTTGACCTGTTTCGTGTCCTGGCTTTTGATGGGGGCTCAGATCCTTTTTTGGGGGTGCCTCCTGAAATCGGGAGAGTACATAGAGTTTTTTTGGGGGCTGGGTAGATGCAGGGAATGCCGTGGATGTAGCTCTAAAGTCTTTTGCTCTACTCCCGGGTGACATAGGCCACCAGCCTTCGTCTTCTACTGTGCTGTCGCACGCTGGGCCTGTGCATAAAACTGTAGACAGGACATAAATTCTGTGTGCCCAACAGGACGCCGGGGCTGCCTCAGATTAAAGGCCTTTGGATTTCCTTAAAACAGAGTCTCTAGATTGCTTAAAAGTTCAACAAAGTTCTTTATTAATGAAAACAAACAGGTACTTCAAGGCTTTCTTAATAGTCTATTAGCTCTCTCAATCTTGTTCACTAGGAACAGGCACTATCTTCATAAACTGTAATTTAACTAATGAGGAAATTCTTAACTTCTAATCTGGGCAGACTGTCTTTGCCTCTGTTGGCGTGGAGCCCCTGCACCCGGTACCAACTGTGTCTGGCTTCCGTGAGTGACCCTTACCAAGCAGAGCTTTGTAGACTTCCAAGGGAAAAGGAGTTCAGGTTTCGGTGGTGGCTGGCTGAAGTCACTCAGCAAAGGAGCTGTATAACCCCGGCCAAGCTGTGGGCTGTATATCTCCCTGGCCAAACCGTAGAAGACGAAGCTTTCTACAGGAGGTCTTGGTATTATGTCCTGCAGGAAAAGCTTATCTATGTGGACTGACCCAAAAAGGCTCCTATTCCCTCCAAAAACCCAAAGGGGGCGGGACCAGGGAACCTAACTATAATTGACAGGTGGCTTGCCCTATGATTGCAGCCAAAAGAAGCAACCTATCTGCAGAGTCCCTGAAACTTAGGCCTATAACAAACATTAAATGCAAAGCAAACAAAATTGGAGCTCCTGGTACAGCTGTACCTGCACAGTAGGTCATGTGGGTTCTGTGTGGAAAGATTGTCCCAATTCTATCATTGGTGGGGTTCAGAATGCTTTTTTATTGTAGGTGAACTATAAATCCCAGCAACTACAACTCCCAAATGTCAAGGTTTGTTTTCCCCGAACTCCACCAGTGTTCACATTTCGACATATTGAGTATTCGTGACAAGTTTGGTCCAGAGCCATCATTGTTTGAGGCCACAGTTCTCTCTAGATGAAGGTGAACTCCTAAACTCATGGTCAATGCACATCAAACCCTTTGAGTATTTTCTGTTGGTCATGGGAGTTCTGTGTGCCAAGCTTGGTTTAATTCCATCGTTGGGGGAGTTCAGATTGCTCTTTGACGATTAAATCCCAGCAACCACAACTCCCATATAACAAAATCAACCCCCGCAACCCCACCAGTATTCAAATTTGTGCCTATCAGGTATTTGCACCAAATTTGGTCCAATGAATGAAAATACATCCTGCATATTGGATATTTACATGACGATTCATAACAGTAGCAAAATTACAGTTATGAAGAAGCAACGAAAATAATGTTATGATTGGGGGTCACCACAACATGAGGAACTGTATTAACGTGTCGTAGTATTAGGAAGGTTGAGAAACACTGACTTAGATGAAGGGTTAGAAGGCATGATCATCAAGTTTGCAGACGACACCAAATTGGGAGGGAGAGCCAATACACCAGAAGACAGGAGTAGAATTCAAAACGATCTTAACAGATTAGAGAGATGATTGGCCAAAACTAAGTTCAGCAGTGACAAATGCAAGACACTCCACTTAGGCAGAAAAAATGAAATGCAAAGATACATGATGGGGGACGCATGGTTTGAGAGCAGTGTGTGTCCTCGTGGACAACAAGTTGAACATGAGCCAACAATGTGATGCAGCAGCCAAAAAATCCAATGGGATTTTGGCCTTCATCAATAGGAGTCTATTGTCTAGATCCGGGGAAGTCATGCTACCTCTCTATTCTGCCTTGGTTAGACCACACCTGGAATATTGTGTTCAATTCTGGGCACCACAATTGAAAGGAGATATTGACAAGCTGGAATGTGTCCAGAGGAGGGTGACTAAAATGATCAAGGGTCTGGAGAACAAGCCCTATGAGGAGCGGCTTAAAGAGCTGGGCATGTTTAGCCCGAAGAAGAGAAGGCTGAGAGGAGACATGAGAGCCATGTATAAATACGTGAGAGGGAGTCATAGGGAGGAGGGAGCAAGCTTGTTTTCTGCTACCCTGGAGACTAGGACGAAATGGAACAATGGCTTCAAATTACAAGAAAAGAGATTCCATCTGAACATCAGGAAGAACTTCCTGACTGTGAGAGCTGTTCAGCAGTGGAACTCTCTTTCCCGGAGGGTGGTGGAGGCTCCTTCTTTGGAAGCTTTTAAACAGAGGCTGGATGGCCATCTGTCAGGGGTGCTTTGAATGCAATTTTCCTGCTTCTTGGCAGGAGGTTGGATTGGATGGCCCATGAGGTTTTTTCCAACTCTATGATTCTATGATTTATGAAATGATCTGTTTTTTATCGGCGTATTATGGTGCGGGTGCTTCCCATGCTCCTCTTCCTGTCATTTTAGGGATTTAATGTGTTTCTTGCTCTAGAGGAGAGGCACTCAGCTGCAGACATATGCACACTCTAAGAAGGCTTCTTACCTGTTTCTACTCTAGAGGAGAGGCACTCAGCTGCAGGGAAACACTCACGCTTTCTCTCCCAGGCCTGCACACAACACACACACACTTCCCAAGGCAAGGAGGTAAGTTATATTTCTTACTTTAGAAGAGACAGGCATTTAGCTACAAGCAGGCATGCGCTTTAAGGAGGCTTCTTATCTGCTTCTACTCTAGAGGAGAAGCTCTTGGCGGCAGGCAAACACTCATGCTTTCTCTCCCAGGCCTGCATGCAACACTCACACTCTTTCCAAGGCAAGGAGGCAAGTTCTGTTTCTTACTCTAGAGAAGACGGAGAGGCACTCAGCTACAGGCAGGCATGCACTTTAAGGAGGCTTATTACCTGTTTCTACTCTAGAGGAGAGGCGCTCGGCTGCAGGCAAACGCTCATGCTTTCTCTCCCGGACCTACACGCAACACACACACTCTTTACAAGGCAAGGAGGCAAGTTCTGTTTCTTTCTTTAGATTAGACAGAGAGGCATGCAGCTATAGGCAAGCTTCTTACTTGTTTCTACTCTAGAGGAGAGGCACTTGGCTGCGGATAGGCTGCAGGCCTGCATGCCACATACATTCTTTCCAAAGCAAGGAGGCAATTTCTGTAGGCCTCATTCTGAGAGAGCCCTCAGTGTGAGAAGAGGTGTCAGTCTGTGAGAGGCCTCAGTGTGAGAAAGCCTCAGTGTGAGAAGGCCTCAGTATGAGGAAAGGCATGATGTGAGAAGCTTCGGAGAAGGCTGCTGTGTGTAAAAAGCTACTGTGTGAAGCTCATGTGTAAGTTCAGTGTAAGAAGAGGCTCTGTGAGAGTGAAGCTGTTTATTTGAATGAGAAAAAAGCCCAGTGTGGAAGCAAAGAAGGAAGTATAAATAACTTTATTTGTGTTCATAGAATCATAGAATCATGGAGTTGGAAGAGACCTCATGGGCCATCCAGTCCAACCCCCTGCCAAGAAGCAGGAATATTGCATTCAAATCACCCCTGACAGATGGCCATCCAGCCTCTGTTTAAAAGCTTCCAAAGAGGGAGCCTCCACCACACTCAGGGGCAGAGAGTTCCACTGCTGAACAGCTCTCAAAGTCAGGAAGTTCTTCCTCATGTTCAGATGGAAACCTTGTTCTTGTAAATAGTACAACCATAGTATTTTGCTTTCTACAAAAAAGCCTCCTATGGAAGAGATAACATTGGTCTCTGTGTTTATATTCTTTCTGTCACTTTTGGCTACTGGGGCTGGGTCACTCTGCTGCTAATAAGTTACTCTGCTGTACGTTTATGGGGAGGGTCTTTTGTTAATAAGCCACTCATACAACACATTCAGGTTTACTCCTTTATGAGAGGGGAATAAAGAAAGAAAATCCGGTTGCAAATGGGACTTTGCAAGTGAAACTTTGTTTGTATGCAGGGAGATTTCTGTCTGAGTTTGGCTTAAAAAATAAATAAGTGAGGGCTGAGCTATTTGAAGGCTAAGCTATTTGAGACCATGTTGATTTCTGCTGGATGCTCTTCACTGAGGATTTTTGGAGGACAGGCAATGCTTCTGGTGTGCGCCTGACATTCCCTGTGTTTCTCATTGTCTGTATTGGTGCCAACTGATGAGGGCAGAACCAACAAGCTGCAACCTCCTGCTGCTCCACTTGGATCCAATCTGTCACTGCTGCCACTGCTAGCCAGGACTGGAAGCCATTTCAACCGTTTGTTTCCTACGCAGAAATGTTGATGCCTCTTATCTCCTCATTCCCTAAAGGGAACTGTTTCTCTTTGCTTTAAGCAGGAAGCATTGCACCAAACCAAGACGCAGATGGTTACTTGGTGGTGGTTGCAGAAACATAGCCTTTTCTCTGCTTTGGCTAAGCAGATTCACACTTTGTATTGGGCCAAAGTCTGTCAGCACTCCAAGGATGGAAAGATGAGCTCTTTTTTTGAGCAGAAGTGGGCCAGCGAAAATACGTGAAGTGTTGAGACAATACTCTCTCATGAGTTTGTTCCTTTATGTTGATGTTCCTTTATGTTATGTTCAGTATACTGAAATGGAGGTAGTTTCCCTCTCCTCTTTTTCTCTTTCTCTTCTTCCTTCTCCTTCTCCCCCTTCTTATTCCTGCAGGTTTTTTTTTAGAAACCATTCATCCTCAGGTCTTGAGAGATTCTTCTTCTCCTCCTTCTCTTTGTTTATTACTTCTTCTACTTCTACTTCTGCTACTTCTTCTACTTCTGCTTCTACTACTTCTGCTTCTACTTCTTCTTCTACTTCTACTTCTTCTACTTCTACTTCTTCCACTTCTACTTCTTCCACTTCTACTACTTCTTCTACTTCTTCTTCTACTACTTCTTCTACTTCTACTTCTGCTTCTACTTCTACTTCTTCTACTCCTTCTACTTCTTTCACTTCTACTTCTTCCACTTCTACTACTTCTTCTTCTTCTACTTCTTCTACTTCTACTTCTGCTTCTACTTCTTCTACTTCTACTACTTCTTCTACTTCTACTTCTTCCACTTCTACTACTACTTCTACTTTTTCTACTACTTCTACTTCTGCTTCTACTTCTGCTTCTACTTCTACTTCTACTTCTTCTACTTCTACTTCTACTTCTTCCACTTCTACTTTTTCTTTTACTTCTTCTACTACTTCTACTTCTTCTTCTACTTCTTCTATTTCTTCCACTTCTACTACTTCTTCTACTTCTACTTCTGCTTCTATTTTATTGATGAGACGTGATGGATCTGTTTTATTGATGTATTGATGTTTGGTGTCTAATTAATTGTTATGCTACTGTTTTTAAATGTCCAATGATTTTCTATTGTGTATACTGAATTGTTGTTGTTAACCGCTGTGTTAACCGCTCTGAGTCGCCTTACGGCTGAGAAGAGCAGTATACAAATGAAGTAAATAAATAAAGAAATAAATTCTGCTTCTTCTACTTCTTCTACTACTTCTGCTTCTACTTCTTCTCCTTCTCCTTCTCTTCTTCCTCTTCTTTTTGAGATTGATGAGTAGAGCTGCTTTTTTGTTTCAAAGCAGCTCTACTCCAAAATACTGTCAACTGTTTTGGCAATGTTTTCGGGCTATTCGGCCATGTTCTAGAAGCATTCTTTCCTGATGTTTCGCCTGCATCTATGGCAGGCATCCTCAGAAGTTATGAGGTCTGTTGGAAACTAGGAATATTGGGTATCCCAAATAGACAAGATTTCTTTCTCCCACACTGGACATTTTCCTAGTTTCCAACAGACCTCACAACCTCTGAGGATGCTTGCCATAGATTCAGGCAAAATGCCAGGAGAGAATGCTTCTAGAACAAGTCCATATAGCCTGAAAACCTACAACAACCCAGTGATTCTGGTAATGAAAGCCTCCGACAATAAATTGTTTTGGTACAATCCCTTCTTGAGTATTCACCTCCTAAGAAAACCCTACAGAATTAATGGGGCGTCAAGAACTCACCAGACAACTTGAAGGCAACACATAGGAGATTCAGCAGCTATAGCAATTATCAGAAAATATTGTCTCTTCCAGCACTGCAACATAGAACCTAAGACTATTATGCAGGAATCTTCTCTGTTCTGATAATGTTTGTATTTTTATTAATTTGGATAATAATTCTCAATTAATTCCAAGAAAGCTTTCTAGTTCATGGATGGACAGTTCCCAGCTTTGTGGATGTAGTGGGGTGTCAGTTTGCATCAACTCTAGGCAACATATCTAATGGTGAGTGATGGGAGTTGTAATCCATCAACATCTGGAACATCTACAACTTCCAGAAATCCCAACCAGTTTGCCAACTGTTAGGATTTCTGGTTGTTGAAGGCCAAAACATCTGGAGACCTTCAGGTTGAAAACCACTGATCTGGGGGATCATGAATGGGATGTTAAATAGGCTCTGGTTAGCTGAAGCTGGGATAGAGATGAGCCATAGGGCTGCTCATAGGAGAACCTTGTTTATTACAGCTGCCTTACTGTTCTTTTTCATAATAATGTCTGTCTGATAAGTTATCAGTGCCCTTTAAATTACTCTGTTAAAATTGTACTTTATCTCATCACACCAGGGAAGCTTTGCCTTGGGATGCCTACTTTCATCCTTACTGCTGCTGTCTTTCTTGTCTATATTTATATACTGGATGAAACATAATTTATTGTTCATGTGATGTATAGGCATGCTGAAAGACTCTCCCATGATCCTTTGCACACATAAAAAATGAAATAAATTGCTATCAGTAATAGCTTACTAATTTTATGTATATCGTGTCTCTCTCCCAACATGGAACCCAAGGTGGCTTCCAACAGAGTATGAGTTGTGCTGGGGTCTCATTCTCTAGAGGCTTTTAAGCAGAGGCTGGGTGGCCATCTGTCAGGAGTGCTTTGATGGTGTCTCCCTGCCTGGCAAAATGGGGCTGGACATGGGATCTCTTCCGGTCGTAGGTTTTTATGAATCTGCTAGCTTGGGTACCTGGTTGCTTGGGTCATTTTACAATGTCATTTTCTGTTTCACAAAATGCATAAGATTGTGGGTAAACTACAACTTACGTCACACCAGGTTAACCTCCTGAAACTCCATCAGTGGTTAAAGTTTGTCATGTTGGGCAAGTTTGCTCTAGATGCATCATTGGTGGGGTTCAGTGTGATCTCTGGCTGCAGGATAAACTACAGCTCCCACCATGGTGGGTCGGTCCCCTCAAATCCCTCCAGTAGATTCAGTTGGTCATGGGGGCCTGTGTGCCAAGCTTGGTCCAGATCTGTCATTAGTAGTGGTCTCTGGGTGGAAGTGAACTACAACTTTCAGAAATGAAGGTTAGTTGCCCCCAAACCCCTTCAGTATTTTCATGTGGTCATGGTGGTCCAGTGTGCCAAGTTTGGTCCAGATCTGTCATTAGTGGTGGTCTCTGGGTGGAAGTGAACTACAACTGTATCTCTGGTTGGAAGTGAACTACAACTTCCAGAAATGAAGGTTAGCTGCCCCCAAACTCCTTCAGTATTTTCATATGGTCATGGTGGTGCAGTGTGCCAAGTTTGGTCCAGATCTGTCATTAGTGGTGTTCTCTGGGTGGAAGTGAACTACAACTGTATCTCTGGATGGAAGTGAACTACAACTTCCAGAAATGAAGGTTAGTTGCCCCCAAACACCTTCAGTATTTTCAGTTGGTCGTGGTGGTTCTGTGTGCCAATTTAGCTCCAGGGCCATCGTTGGTGGGCTCCAGAGTGTTCTTTGATAGCAGGTGAACTATAAATCCCAGCACCTACAATGGTTATAAATCTAGGTGAATTCCCCCCCCCCCCAAAAAAAAAAACCCTCTTCAGTATTTTTCCTAGGTCATGGGGATTTTGTGTGCCAAATATGATCCAAGTCCATGGTCAGTGGGAGTCACAGTGCTCTGATTTGATGCAGGGTGAGCTACAACTTCCATCATGTGGAGCCCATCCCCCCCCCAACTCCTCCAGTATGTTTTATTGCTGATTAGTTCTGCTCTGTTTGTTGTACAGACAGAGTTGAAAAGAATTGGAAAGGATTAAGGGAGATGCAGTGGGCGGGGTCTTGCACATTCTACACCATTGGAGAGAGTAAGAAACACTGGGATGTCTGTGGTGGAGCTGAAACATGTAAAATCTAGGATGAAATTGTCCCCAAATGAAAGCATTCCTTGGGTGGTGGGCAGTATGGTGTTTGGGGAGATCATTGGCAGGGGTTGGGCTACATGTTCATGGTGCTTGTTATAACCTGAAATGTCACTGGTGGAAGGGCTTTTGGTGACTCCTCAGCACTGTGGGTTAGCGAAGAAGAGAAGGCTGAGAGGAGATATGATAGCCATGTATAAATATGTGAGAGGAAGCCACAGGGAGGAGGGAGCAAGCTTGTTTTCTGCTTCCTTGGAGACTAGGACGCGGAACAATGGCTTCAAACTACAAGAGAGGAGATTCCATCTGAACATGAGGAAGAACTTCCTGACTGTGAGAGCCATTCAGCAGTGGAACTCTCTGCCCCAGAGTGTGGTGGAGGCTCCTTCTTTGGAAGCTTTTAAACAGAGGCTGGATGGCCATCTGTCAGGGGTGATTTGAATGCAATATTCCTACTTCTTGGCAGGGGGTTGGACTGGATGGCCCATGAGGTCTCTTCCAACTCTTTGATTCTATGATTCTATGATTCTATGAAAAGAATTACTTCTTACTTCTTGGGAGGAGAGCAATGTCCAATCTCGATAAAATACTAAAGAGTAGAGACATCACACTGGCAACAATTGTTATCATTGCTATAATTGCTGCCGTTACTGATGTTATGTTTTTGTTGTCATGTAATGCGGGCATCGAATTGTGCCTTGCTTGTGTAAGCCGCCCTGAGTCCCCCCCCCCCCCCCCGGGGTGAGAAGGGCGGGGTATAAGCGACCGTAATAAATAAAAAATAAATAAACAAAAAGAACTGCATAGTCAAAGCATGGTATTCCCTGTAGTACCTACGGATGTGAGAGCTGGACCTTTGGGAAGGCTGAGCGAAGGAAGAGAGATGCTTTTGAACTGTGGTGTTGGAGGAAAGTGCTGAGAGTGCCTTGGACTGCGAGAAGATCCAACCAGTCCATCCTCCAGGAAGTAAAGCCCGACTGCTCATTGGAGGGAAGGATACTGGAGACAAAGTTGAAGTACTTTGGCCACATCATGAGGAGACAGCAAAGCCTAGAGAAGACAATGATGCTGGGGAAAGTGGAAGGCAAAAGGAAGAGGGGCCGACCAAGGGCAAGATGGATGGATGGTATCCTTGAAGTGACTGGATTGACCTTGAAGGAGCTGGGGGTGGTGACAACCGACAGGGAGCTCTGACATGGACAGCTCCATGAAGTCACGAAGAGTCGAGACGACTGAACGAATGAACAACAATGAAAAGAGGAAGAGCTGGTTTCTATACTATCAATACACAACTGAAGTGGCAAAGTGTCAACCTAATATAGGCCCATTTCAGTCCCCTCAAGGCCAAAGGGTTATATGGATGTGTGGAAGGGCCCTGGGTCGTAGCATTAGGAAGTTTGAGAAACACTGGCACAGAGCTTAAGAGAAAACCGAATGCCTAATTTTGACGAGCAGAGGGAAATATAAATCACGTTAGCATAATGGCACGATTTTAGAAAAATACACATTTTACTTCCAGGTGCAAAATGAATCCAAACCTGCCAGCTCAGACTTGCCCCGAGATCTCAGATGCATTTCAATAGTTTTGTCATGTTTTGGATTGTACCAAAAGGCTGCCTGGGAGAGGGAAGAGGCAGCAGCAGAATGTCTTTTGCCTTTGCCAACAAACTATCCCCCCAAAATAAAGTCTCCTGCTGGCAAGATTAATCTTGATCTCCTAATTTAAAAGAGGGGACACTTCTGCAGAGTTTCTTTAGCAACAGAAAAAAAACGAACACTAAAAATTACTGCCAGAACCAGAGATCTCAAACAGCATCACAAAGATTGGAAAGCAGGGAGGGCATTTGTAAGACTGATCTGCTCTCCAGCACTATATCCTCGTATTCAGAGTAAATGAGCACATTTATGTCCCAATTTATATCGGAAGCAAAATAATCTGTGATGACAAGCAGCTCTCCGAAACACATGCGACTCAACGTGTCCACATCTGAGCGAGGGTTTAAATGAGATGCGTTCACATTTAGAACAGATAGCAAAGTGAGCATATGTAGTTCCATCTCCCCAAAAGAAGCCATTCAAAAGGACCATAAACTAACAAGAAAGGACATCAAAGACAGCTTTAGAGTCGGCAGTAAAGAAAGCACGCCAGATCGAAAAGCATCCAAGACTAGGTTCAGGAACACTCACAGTCCACGCAGCCAGATGTGCACTGTGTCTGCCAGGTGTTTAATAGCTTCCCTCCTCCTCCCTGACATACTTTTGCTGCCTGTCTGGAAATTGGATGTTATCAGGCAAATGGCAAGCTAAAATTTCTGGCTCTCGTATGCACTGCAAGGCAAATCTAACTTATCTATATATTAGGGCTGGGCGGTTTCGTTTCGTTAATTCGTAATTCGTTAATAATTCGTTAATTTTTTCAATTACAAAACGATAACGAACCATTCTGGAGCAATTTTTTTAAAAAAACGAATTTTTAAACACGTTTTGTAAATGCTTCGTATTTCGTTATTGTATTCGTTTCGTTATTGTTCTGAGGTCGTTTCGTTATTATTTCCGCATGTCTGGGGCAAGTTTTTTGTTTAATTAGTGAAAAAAACTTATAATATCACACCAACAGTCAACAACAGAGGGAGAGGGAAGCTTCAGAAGTTTTTGGAGGTTTTTTAGCGTATTTCGCGGTCGCGTCCGCCATTAACGAATCGATTCGTTATTGTTTCGGAAATCGATTCGTTAATGTTTTGTAATTTTTTTCACATTTACGAAATTTCGTAAATATCGAACTTTTTTAAGGGAAAATTTTGTAATTATTTTAAATATCGAAACAAAAAAAAACCCCAAATACAAATCGATTTTAGAAACAAATTTTTCCGTTGTTACCCAGGCCTACTATATATATATAAATAAAAATGTAATGTTCAATGTATTGTCGAAGGCTTTCATGGCTGGAATCACTAGGTTCTTGTGCGT
Source organism: Anolis sagrei ordinatus (assembly GCF_025583915.1). Classification (NCBI taxonomy): domain Eukaryota; kingdom Metazoa; phylum Chordata; class Lepidosauria; order Squamata; family Anolidae; genus Anolis; species Anolis sagrei. Next base: position 23,833,170 of record NW_026844589.1, read on the forward strand.
TTTTTTTGGGCTATATGGCCATGTTCTAGAGGCATTTCTCCTGACGTTTCGCCTGCATCTATGGCAAGCATCCTCAGAGGTCTGTTGGAACTAGGACAATGGGTTTATATATCTGTGGAATGGCTGGGGTGGGGCAAGGAGCTCTTTGCTGAGCTAGGTGTGAATGTTTCAACTGACCACCTTCATTAGCATTTGAAGGCCTGGCTGAGCCTGGGAAAATCTTTTGTTGAGAGGTGTTAAGATGTGCCTGGTTGTTTCCTCTCTGCTGTTTTGCTGTTGTAATTTTAGAGTTTTTAATACTGGTAGCCAGATTTTGTTCATTTTCATGGTCTCTTCCTTTCTGTTGAAATTGTCCAAATGCTTGTGGATTTCAATGGCTTCTCTGTGTAGTCTGACATGGTGGTTGTTGGTGTGGTCCAGCATTTCTGTGTTCTCAAATAATATGCTGTGTCCAGGCTGGTTCATCAGGTGCTCTGTTATGGCTGACTTCTCTGGTTGGAGTAGTCTGCAGTGCCTTTCATGTTCCTTGATTCGTGTTTGGGCAATGCTGCGTTTGGTGGTCCCTATGTAGACTTGTCCACAGCTGCATGGTATACAGTAGACTCCTGCAGAGGTGAGAGGATCCCTCTTGTCCTTTGTTGAACGTAGCATTTGTTGGATTTTCTTGGTGGGTTTGTAGATTGTTTATGTTGTGTTTCCTCATCAGCTTCCCTATGCGGTCAGTGGTTCCCTTGATGTATGGCAGGAACACTTTTCCTCTGGGTGGATCTTCATCTTGACTCTCGTGGCTTGTTCTTGGTCTTGCAGCTCTTCTGATGTCTGAGGTGGAGTATCCATTGGCCTGGAGAGCCCAGTTGAGGTGGTTCAGTTAATCTTGGAGGAGGTGGGGTTCGCAGATTCTTTTTGCACGGTCTGCCAAGGCTTTAATGGTGCTTCTTTTTTGACTTGGGTGATGGTTTATTTGTGGGATTAACAGAACTCAAAAATGTAATGTTCGTTTGTGGGATTAACAGAACTCAAAAACCATTGGACGAATTGACACCAAATTTGGACACAAGATACCTAACAACTCAGTGTATGTCCTTCACTCAAAAAAATTGATTTTGTCATTTGGGAGTTGTAGTTGCTGGGATGTATAGTTCACCTACAATCAAAGAGCATTTTGACCTCCACCAACGATGGAATCGAACCAAATTTATTTATTTAAAAGTTTTGTATACCGGCCTTCTCACCTCTCTTGAGGGACTCAGACCGGTTTCCAACCATAATATCACATACAATCAATAAAACATCATAATACATATTACAGTAAAACATTAAAACAGCAATTACAATCAATAACTATAATGGTCAGTCGTCACACTAAAATCGTTGCTCATCATCCTCCATCCATATCTCAGGGTGTTGGCTCACTCGTCGAATGCCTGTCTCCATAACCAAGTCTTCACCTGTTTCCTAAATGTTAGGATAGACAGGGCGGTTCTGATCTCCAGTGGGAGAGAGTTCCAGAGTTGAGGGGCCACCACCGAGAAGGCCCTGTCCCTCGTCCCCACCAGACGCGCTTGCGAGGCCGGTGGGACCGAGAGCAGGGCCTCTCCAGATGATCTTAATAATCTTGATGATTCATAGGGGAGAATACATTCGGAGAGGTAAACAAACTTGGCACACAGAACTCCCATGACCAACAGAAAATGCAGGATGGGTTTGATGGGCATTGATCTTGAGTTTTGGAGTTGTAGTTCACCTACATCTAGAGAGCACTGCAGACTGAAACAATGATGGCACTAGACCAAACTTGGCACAAATACTCAATATACCCAAATGTGAACACTGGTGGAGATTGGTGGAAATAGACCTTGACATTTGGGAGTTGTAGTTGCTGGGATTTATAGTTCATCTACAATCAAAGATCATTCTGGATCCCAGCAATGATAGAATTGGGCTAAACTTCCCATACAGACCAAATGAATTGCCCGACTTACTGGGCAAGGCCTGTTGTGGTGGGGGGCGCTCTCCCACCGGCCACATGAGGAGCAGGGGGCATCTCCTTCCCAGAAGCTTTCCCACCACCAGGACAGCAGGCCAATCAGCAGCCAGCCCCACCCAGGACCTTTAAGGGGCCAAGAGCTGGTCTCCCCCTTGCCCAGCAGCCATATATAGGCTGTGCTGGGTCAGTCAGGCCCATACCTGCGTCGAGTTGTCCTCCCACCCACCCTGCACGTTTCATGTTTTTGTATAGTGTTGCAGTTTTTTGGTCATTATCTGTTCATCACAACTTGCGTTGGCATGTGGCATGGGCCCTGGATCTGGTTTCTGCCCCTTCCCTACTGTCCGGGGAGGGAATATACGGCGGTTCCCAGGGGTACCGTGTTTTGTTGCCCGGTATTGTGCTGTTGGTGTCATTATGTATCGGTCAGCAGCGGGCAGATCAATCTTGATCCAGAACCCATGCCTGGCAGCCAACCCCTTGTTCCTGTAAACAATAAATCAAGTTGTGGCCATGTTTTACTCGATCTATGTGTCAGTGTCATCTCTGGTTCTTACGGCGGGATGAGTGTTGCCCATCCACATGCAATTGAAAATAGTGTGTTTTCTGATGGTTTTTGGTGACCTCTCTGACACCTCTTTGTGATCCCCCCAGGTGTCCTAACCCCCAAGTTAAGAAACACTGGAATATAGAGAAAACAGAAATTGAAAGATGATGAACGCTGGCTTCCAGTGATCGAATGACACTGAAAAGCATCACCATTCAGGAGGCTTTATTGCTGGACAGCTCCTATCAGTGACTGCTTTTGTGCAAAATTATAAATTAAGGCTGTCATATTCTGACCATGTAATGGGAAGAGATGACTCACTATAATAATAATAATAATAATAATAATAATAATAATAATAGCAACAACAACACTTTATTTGTACCCTGCTACCATCTTGGTGGGTAGCTCGGTGCGGCTTCCATGAGGCCAAGCCCAAATACAACAATACAAGCAATAAAACAACAATACAAGAAATTTAAAAAAAAAAACATAGACAATAAAATATACAACATTATCAATAAGACAACACACAATTAAAAACAGTGGGAAGGCCAAATGTAGAGTTAAAATTGGAAATAATGCTGGGACATGGACGAAAGGTGATACTGGTGTTTGTGGAAGGGCATACGAGCAGACCTAAAGAAATGTAAAGTGCTTTGGAGGACAAAGTGCTATGGGATCATTATTCCGGGAAGGCACACTGGAACAGCCACGTCTTCAAGCTCCTCCTGAAGACTGCCAGAGTTGGGGCCTGTCTGATGTCTTTAGGGAGTGAGTTCCAGAGTCGAGGGGCCACCACCGAAAAGGCCCTCTCTCTCGTCCCCACCAATTGCGCCTGCGATGCTGGTGGGATCGAGAGCAGGGCCTCTCCAGATGATCAAAGAGATTGTGTGGGTTCGTATATGGAGATGCGGTCACACAGGTAGGCGGGTCCCAAACCATTCAGGGCTTTGTAGGTAAGAACCTGCACCTTGAATTGGGTCCGGTAAATGAATGGCAGCCAGTGGAGCTCCTTGAACAGGAGGGTTGACCGCTCCCTGTAAGGAGCCCAGGTAACAGCCTGGCTGCCGCCCGTTGGATCATCTGGAATTTCCAGGCTGTTTTCAAGGGCAGCCCCACGTAGAGTGCATTGCAGTAATCCAATCTAGAGGTGACTAATGCGTGGACCACCTTGGCCAGATCCGTCTTCCCAAGGTACGGTCGCAGTTGACGCACAAGTCTTAATTGTGCAAAGGCCTTCCCGGCCACCACCGACGCCTGAGCCTCAAACGTAAGTGAAGAATCCAGCCTTAAAGATGGCACCCAACTCCAAAACTCCGGATGACCTCTCCCAGCGGTTTCATGTAGATGTTAAAAAGCATGGGAGACAGAATGGAACCTTGCGGGACCCCACAGGTCAAAGGCCAGGGGTCCAAGCAGGTGTCTCCCAGCTTCACCATCTCGGATCGACCCTCCAGGAAGGACAGGAGCCACAACAGAGCTGTACCTCCAAGGCCCATAGAGAAGACTATAATATTGGGTAAAGTGGAAGACAGGAAAAGAAGAAGACCACCTTTCAGATAGAAAGACTTAGTCAGGGAAACAATAGAACTGAACAAAGCTGTTGAGGATAGGTTGATTGGTAAGAAAGAACAGCCTTAAACAATGGCTTGGACAGAAAAATTGGCTGCAGATAAGAGCAATTTGTGCATATCTCAATGCTAAAGAAAATATTAATATGGTCAAAAGAGAAGACACCACCTTTGAAAAGATGAGAGAAAAAAGTGGAAGAAAATAAGACACATGCCAGTAAAATATATACAATGTTATTCGAGACCGACCGGTGTACAATACGGGACTTGAAAACAGAGTTACAAATTACAGAACAAGATATGAGACAAGTGGTAGAGACAATAGGGATGACAAGGAATACAAAAGTCAGAGAAATGAGGAGGAAAATATTGCATAAGTGGTATCGTACACCCTGTCAATTAATATACTATTATAAAAAGGGGAGCAGTCAGTGCTGGCATAGATGTCAACAGAAAGGGTGGTTTATGCGCTTGATGTGGGAATGTGTACAATACTTCTGGCAGACTATACAAAATGTTTCAAACCAAATATTAGGAATCGATTGGGTGAGAACAAAAGAAACGGCGGTCTTAGTACAAAGAGAAGGGAAATTACAGGGAAATAAAGGAAGCAATAAGTGAGTGCACATAAGCTGTGATAGTATTGGGATGGATAGACAAATCAAAGGGGACAGTAAATAAATGGTGTCAGTATATGGTGGATCAAATGGAATTTGATATTAAGGATGTCAAATGAAATGATTCAAAGGTAATGAAAATATAATGCAAGAAGTTGAAGAAAGATGGAACCGGGTCAAGAATTATATTATGAATAAGTCTAGAGATCGAGCCATAAGAAATAGGATACAAATATTATATAGTGTGTAAATCTATAAGGATCATCTCAAAAAAGGATTGATATGTGAAAGAAAGTAATCCTCGTGGTGGTGGGAATTGTAAATGTTGTGTATGTGCATGTGTATGCCCTAAAATAAAAAAAATATATATTATAAAAGTGATAGGTTGACATATGGTCACCATTAATTGAAGTTGACTTAAAGGCAGTTGTTGAGGATGGGATGACTTGGAGGACTATCATCCATATGGTTGCCATTAATTTAAGTTGACTTGAAGGCAGTTGTTGAAGATAGGATGGCTCGAAAGTCTATTATTCCTATTGTATAGGATGACTTAAGTGAAGCTGACTTGAAGGCACTTGTTGAGGATATGATGATTTGGAGAACTATCATCCATACAGTAGCCATTAAGTGAAGTTGACTTGAAGGCAGTTGTTGAGGAGATGACTTGGAACACCATCATTCCTATGGTATAGGATGACTAGTGGACTGCCATCCACACAATCACCATTCATTTAAGTTGACTTGAAGGCAATTGTTGAGGATAGGATGACTTGGAGGGCTATTGTTTATACAATAGCCATTAAGTGAAGTTGTCTTGAAGGCACTGTTGAGAATGGGATGACTTGGAGGACTATCATTCATATGGTCGTCATTAAATGAAATTGACTTGAAGGCAGTTGTTGATGATAGGACTACTTGGAGAACAATCAACCATACAGTAGCCATTAAGTGAAGCTGACTTAAAAGTTGTTAAGGATAGGATGGCTTGGAGGACTATCATTCATATGGTCACCTTTAGTGAAGTTGACTTGAAGGCAGTTGTTGATGATAGGATGACTTGGAGAACTATCATCCGTACTGTAGCTATTAAATGAAGTTAACTTAAAGACAGTTGTTGAGGAGAAGATGATTTGGAAGACTATCATCCATACAGTAGCCATTAAGTGAAGTTGACTTGAAAGCAGTTGTTGAGGATATGATGACTTGGAAGACTATCATTCATATGATCACCATTAATTGAAGCTGACTTGAAGACAGTTGTTGAGGGTAGGATGACTTGGAAGACTATCATTCCTATGGACATCATTAATTGAAGTCAACTTGAAGGCAGTTTACAAAAACTCATTGCCCCTCTGCTTGTAGAACCCTCAACATGCCTTCGCTGCTGATTGTGTTCCATCCTTCTTCTCTCTCCACTTAACTTAGATTTGCCAATATATCTGGTTCTCGCATCAATGAGTTTTGACTCGCTTGCTCTCACCAGTCCATTCTGTTCCTTACCTTCTGGCATCCCAGAATGTGTTTTTCTGCCTTTCAACTCCCTGCTCTCATCATGTTTTGAAGGGCTCGAAATGGCACAGTGCAGAGATGAAGATTGCTGAACACTTAGATACGTAATAGAAGAAGTGCAAAGTCAGGCCCTTTTGCCGAAACTGCCGGAAGTCTCCCTCCGTCAGCAATTCCCTGCTTGGCTAGATGCATCGCCCCTTTCAGATGCAAGTGACAGGCCAGGGATCCGTGATCTGAACTTCAGAAGCACATCACGTAGTTCCTAAGTACGGGGCAGTAATGGGCGACCTTCTTCCCATCTCAAAGCCCAGCCTGTAAACAAATGGCCCTCGCTCCCACTTAAAATGTGTGTCCTCACGTCGGCTTGGGTGGAAAAGCTCATCTGTTCTTGTTTCCTAAATGAAGGATGCACTCAAGCAATTGAAAACAACTTCTGGGACAATCTCGTCCCATTACGTCTAATGGAATTGAGTCTGTGTGGTGTGTCGTGTGTGCTGATATCTTGGAGAAACAAAGAGGGATTTCCCCATTATTCAGGGAATGGATGAGACGTGAAATGAACTCCTCGGAGGCGTTTTTCAGTTTGTCACAAGAGACCAAAGTGAGTCATATTCAGGGGACTGGGAACACAATCCCCCCTTTTCTGTCTCTTCATGTGTGTTTTCCCTCCTTTTGCTTGCTAATAAATCTGGCAGCCAGAGCCAAAACCCGAAGGCTTGTTCACTCAGTGTCTTAAAGAGTTGTCACTACTCTTTGGAATACAAAAAGCCTCCTTTGTGTGTGGTATTGTCTTTCTCCTGATTGCAAGGGATTGCTCAGAGAAGCTGCATTTTGTTGGTAAATGAGGATGAAAAGTCGCTGTCTTAAGTCCCTGTGTTTCCTCATAGAGAAGTGTTTTGGCAGCTGGTTCATTTGCCTGTGAATAAAATCCGTTCTCCATTGTGTTTGGATATGTTGTCCTTCTGGGGAGACATTTCATGGGGCAACACGTTGGCAGATAGAGCCACACCAACTTTGGGCAGCTTGCTTCTGTATCCCAAGGACCTCAAGGATGAAACCAGCCCTTCTGGGTGCAGAAAAGCAACCTAATTTGCCCTTTGCTGATCTCATGAATGTGCTGAATAATTCTCGAGAAGATTTCCACGCTTGAATCACTTTTCAAATGGCACAGTTGGCATGCATAGTGTTTGTCAGGAAGTAAATCATTGCTGTTTATATTTTACAGTGAGATAAAGCCAGCATTCTGATTTTTTAAAATCGAATCCCGTCTAAGCAACTTTGTGTTCTGCTTTGCCCTTACAGTTTGTATTTCTGGGATTTGCAAGAAATTTGCATAAATGTTGGTTGCTTCTCTCTACTTGTGGCATGTTTCCCACATACAGTTCCTTCTTTAGGGCAATTAGATATGGTTGCTGCCTTTGCCTTTGTGAGTTACTGTAAGACTGACAGCCAGGCAATAATAATAATAATAATAATAATAATAATAATAATAATAATAATAATAATTTCAGTCTTTAAATGCAAAGACTTTGGCACAAGCCAGTCAAGGTGGTCCCAGTGGTGATCGGCACACTGGGTGCAGTGCCTAAAGACCTTGGACTGCACTTAAAGCTGACAAGATTACCATCTGCCAGCTGCAGAAGGCAACCTTACTGGGATCTGCACGCATTATTCACCGATACATCACACACTCCTAGACACTTGGGAAGTGTCCGACGTGTGATCCAATACAACAGCCAGCAGAGTGTCTGCTGTGGACTCATCTTGTTGTGTTTCAATAATAATAATAATAATAATAATAATAATAATAATAATAATAATAAACAATTAAAAAGAATAAAATAAAATAATTATTAAAAATATTATTATTATTATTATTATTATTATTATTATTATTAACAACAACAATAATAATAATAACCTTACTTGGATCTGTGTGCATCATTTGAAAATACATCACACAGTCCTAGACACTTGGGAAGTGTTCGACTTGTGATTTTGTGATACGAAATCCAGCATATATATCTCATTTGCTGTGACATACTGTGTTTTGTGTCAGTAAAATAATAATAATAATAATAATAATAATAATAATAATAATAATACTTTTTAATAATGTGCCCTATCTCCCCTGGGGGACTCACTCGCCAATAGTTTTTGTTAAGGTTCTGTAACATTTTGATGTCTCCCAAGGACAATTCACCTACAATCAGAGAGCATTCTGAACTCCACCAATGATAGAATTGAACCAAACTTGACACACAGAACTCCCATGACCAACAGAGTTTTGGAGTTGTAGATCACCTACATCCAGAGAGCACTGTGGACTCAAACAATTATTGATCTGGACCAAACTTGGCATGAATAGTGTACTCAAGATGTCCAAATGTGAACACAGATAGAGTTTGGGGAAAATAGACTTTGAGATATGGGAATTGTAGTTGCTGGGATGTATAGTTCACCTACAATAAGAGACCATTCTGAACCCCACCAATGATGGAATTGAACCAAACTTGACACACAGGACTCCCATGAAGAACAGCAAATACTGGAAGGGTTTGATGGGAATTGTCCCTGAGTTTTGGAGTTGTAGTTCACCTACATCCAGAGAGCATTGTGGATTCAAACAATGATTGATGTGGACCAAACTTGGCACGAATACTCAAGATGTCCAAATGTGAATACAGGTAGAGTTTGGGGAAAATAGACTTTGACTTTTGGGAGTTGTAGTTGCAGGGATGTATAGTTCACCTACAATCAGAGCATTCCGAACTCCACCAACGATGGAATTGAACCAAATATGGCACACAGAACTCCCAAGAGAAAATACTGGAAGGATTTGATGGGAATTGTCCTTGAGTTTTGGAGTTGTAGTTCACCTACATCCAGAGAGCATTGTGGACTCAAACAATGATTGATCTTGACCAAACTTGGCATGAATACTCAATATGCCCAAATGTGAACACTGGTGGAGTGTGAGGAAAATAGACTTTGACATTTGGGAGTTGTAGTTGCAGGGATGTATTGTTCACCTACAATCAGAGAGCATTCTAAACCACACCAATGATAGAATTGGGCCAAACTTGGCACGCAGAACCCCCATGAACAACAGAAAATACTGTATTTTCTGATGGTCTTTGGTGACCTCTTTGCAACCCTCCTTCAGGGGTCCTGACCCCCAGGTTGAGAAACGCTGCCTTAAAGCTATACTTTGACCAGCTTCTTTCTATTCACATTTGGACAATGCAATGTAACAGTGCAATGAACTGTGGTGGGATTGATGTCAGTTTCTTGCACAGCTTCTTCTAGCCGAACCCAGGCTGCACATTCGGAGATCCTGTTAATAGAGATTATGCAGTGTGTGTGTTCCTTGATCATAAATTTGAAGGAAATCTCTGCTCCTCTCAAGTGGTTCCTATCTGTCTCATCTGTTCTGCCGATTAAGAGATGATGGGCCCCTCTGCAGACATCTTGATTTCCTTTTTAAAAAGGTTTTGTTTCCAGATTTAACAGAAGAGTGCATTAAAATCCATAAAGATTTAATCAGCGGCTTCTCCTTGGGGAGGTTGCTGCAATTACATTGGATCCAGTGCATGTTTTGTACTCTCTTCTCTATACCCCCCTCCTGGCTTATGTTCTGAAATGCTTCTATAATCTTTTTACTAATGAACTCAGCATTAATGTGCACACTTTTCTTAGTTGATGTCAGGATCTATTAGACAAATGAATGGCGACTGATGTTTCCAATCCGTGGAAAGACACCATACTGATTTGCATGGCCGGAGGTAGACAGTCTGAAATCTGGCTTCATCCCTTTGTATATAACCGGATTTTTGCAACGAACATCCCGGAGACTCCCATCGTTCCAGATAGTGAAACATGCTCTCGCCTGCAAACCTTTGTGTGGGGTCTTTAAAATCGGTCTTATGAAATGTGGTACTAGGTAAAGGTAAAGGTTTCCCCCTTGATGTTAAGTCCAGTCATGTCTGACTTTGGGGGTTGATGCTCATTCCCATTTCTAAACCGAAGAGCTGGGTCCATAGACACCTCCAAGGTCATGTGGCTGGCATGACTGCATGGAGTGTCGTTACATTTCTGCCGGAGCGGTACCTATTGATCTACTCACATTTGTATGTTTTCTAACTGCAGGGTTGGCAGAAGCTGGGGCTGACAGCGGGAGCTCACCCCGCTCCCCGGATTTGAACCTGCGACCTTTCAGTAAACTAGTTCAGCAGCTTGGCGCTTTAAATGTGGTACTAGAACTGTTCAAGAGACAAATCAATGGGTCACTGGACGTGGTGTCACACTTTAGTCATGTCACGAGATGAGTTGAGTCACTGTATATACTGTATATACTCGCATATAAGCCTATTTTTTCAGCCCTTTTTTAGGCTGAAAAAGCCTCTCTCAGCTTATACTCAAGTCAAATGTATTTATTATTTTACTCTGTTGTTGTTATTATTATTATTACATTTATTATTTTACTCTATTTATTATCATTATTTTAACATTATTTTACTCTATTATTAGGAGACCCTGGTGGTGCAGTGGGTTAAATCACTGAGCTGCTAAACTTGCTAACTGAAAGGTCTCAGGTTTGAATCTGGACAGTGGGGTGAGCTCCTGCTGTTAGCCCCAGCTTCTGCTAACTTAGCAGTTTTAAAACATGCAAATGTGAGTAGATCAATAGGTTTTATTCTGCCACTTTTGGACTCTCACTTGTTGAGATGTTCCTGCTAGTGTCTCTGTAGATCTTAGAAAGCTCTTTCTTGATGTAAGGCATTGGTTTGTTGGGTGATATCTGAATGGAGGAGGGCTGGAGATGTCAATGCCTTGGTCCTTTAATTACTGGCTGCTTCTTCCTGGAGGATGTCAGATGGTGTGATACCAACTAAACAGTATACTTTCTCCAGTGGTGTAGGGTGTAGACATCCTGTGATAATGTGGCATGTCTCATTAAGAGCCACATCCACTGATTAATATGGTGAGGTGTATTCCACACTGGGCATTTGTGTTCAGAAGCAGCAGAGTTTCACAGCACAAGGGCAGATGTCTTCATTGTGTCTAGTTGTGATCCCAAGGCTGTGCCAGTCAGCTTTTGTATGATATTATTTCTAGTACCTTCCCACGCAGAACCCTCACGACCAACAGAAAATACTGTGTTTTCTGGTGGTCTTTGGTGACCCTTCTGACACCCCCTCGCAACCCCCCCCGGGGTCCCAAACCCCAGGTTGAGAAATGCTGCCTTAAAGCCATACAGTCCAATTCCCTTCACCAGAGCAAGAAAACCTCCAGACAAAGAGCCATCCAGCCATAGATAGAGATAAATATATATGATTCACATGCATCTACACAAATGACCAGCCACTGCCAGAAGGGACGGAGAGTTTCATCTATGCTGATGATCGTGCCATTACTGCTCAAGCAGGGAGCTTTGAGATGGTAGAACAGAAGCTCTCCGAAGCTCTAGGTGCTCTTACTGCCTATTACAGGGAAAACCAGCTGATCCCTAATCCATCTAAAACACAGACATGTGCTTTTCATCTCAAGAACAGACAAGCATCCCGAGCTCTGAGGATCACCTGGGAAGGAATCCCACTGGAGCATTGCAGCACACCCAACTACCTGGGAGTCACTCTGGACCGTGCCCTGACCTACAAGAAGCACTGCCTGAACATCAAGCAAAAAGTGGGTGCTAGAAACAATATCATACGAAAGCTGACTGGCACAACCTGGGGATCACAACCAGATACAGTGAAGACATCTGCCCTTGTGCTGTGCTACTCTGCTGCTGAGTATGCATGCCCAGTGTGGAACACATCTCACCACACTAAAACAGTGGATGTGGCTCTTAATGAGACATGCCGCATTATCATGGGATGTCTGCGCCCTACACCACTGGAGAAATTACACTGCTTAGCCGGTATTGCACCACCTGACATCCGCCGGGAAGTAGCAGCCAATAGTGAAAGGACCAAGGCAGAGACATCTCCAGCTCATCCCTTGTTTGGGTATCAGCCAGAACGTCAACGACTTAAATCAAGAAATAGTTTTCTAAGATCTACAGAGACACTCGCTGGAACACCTCAGCAAGCGAGAGTCCAAAAGTGGCAGGCTCAAACCCAGCACCTCAACCCATGGCTGATACCAAATGAGAGACTCCCCCCTGGGCACACAGAGGACTGGGCGACTTGGAAGGCTGAACAGACTGCGCTCTGGCACCACGAGATGCAGAGCCAACCTTCAGAAATGGGGCTACAAAGTGGAATCCTCGACATGCGAGTGTGGAGAAGAGCAAACCACTGACCACCTGCTGCAATGCAACCTGAGCCCTGCCACATGCACAATGAGAGGACCTTCTTGCAGCAACACCAGAAGCACTCCAAGTGGCCAGATACTGGTCAAAGGACATTTAATCAACTACCAAACTCACAAGTTTTGTATTTTGTCTGTTTTTTTTTTTTGCTTTGTTCTGTTAGAAATGTAATATAATCGACTGGTTGCACTGACACAATAAATAAATAAATAAATTAGCATAAATAAAAATAAATAAATAAATAAATAAAATTCACACACCCATGTTTATGACAGATATAGTCCCATAGATTTGAAAGGGACCCCTAAAGAAGGCCAATGATACGTTGCATGTTGCAGAGTAGGCAAACCAGACACTCTCCAACACTGGCAAAGAAACAGCAAGAAATACTGTTTACCCACAAGCAGAAAGAAATTACATATATTAGAAACCAACACTTTCTCATTACTTTATTTTCCAGATCACCAGACTGGGCCACAGCAACGCGTGGCAGGGGACCGCTAGTTTTATATTATGTGTTAATGTTTTTAAATGTTTTACAGTGTTTTTGGGCATCAAATCATTGCCATCGTAAACCGCCCTGTGTCGACTAAGGGCTGAGAAGGGCAATATACAAATATAGTAAATAAATAAATATTAATTCATAATATTCAGAGAGACAAAATGAGGGAGAATGATGTCAAGACTTCATAGGTAGGAGAAGACGGCAAGCCCAGGGATTCTCCCCTTTGCCGCCTGCCCGTCGTTGCTTTAGCAAATTCAAAGCTGTTTGCATTGTGCATGCTCTCTATTTCCCAAGCAACCTTTCTCTAACCGCCTTCAAAACGGAAGTGGGTGGGCATGTGTGCGCAAATGCGTGCACAAACTCTGTGAGGTACTAGCAATTTACAAGCATAATTGGTGCGATAATAGCAGACACACGTGGGCTGACGGTAAGCCTTTTCTATGAACAGAGTAGGCTCCTTTGTTAAGCGGCCCTTCCTCCCGCGGCCTGCTTGATTCTGTAACCAGCTTTGCAAAGGGGCATAATTTCAACAAAAGAGACAAACGAAACTGTCAGGAAATTGCAGAAATGTTGCAATTGGCTGCGACTGGAATCTTGGCTATAATTGCAAGCAGTTGTGTCTTGAAAACCCAGATTCTAGACGTTGCATGCCAGTTATAGAAATACTTGTTCCAGTTTGAATTGCCACCCTTTTCTGTTGAACGGCTGATAAAATCCTACGATTCTGCCTTTTATAGTCGGTCACATTGTCTGTTTTGCCAAGCATTGTCCGCTCTACCCTTCATTGTTTCTCCGCCACTTTCCACATCAGCCTTTAAACTAGAATACAAAGAATTGACCTTAGGACCTTGAGTGCAAAACGTGGCTCTGTCACTGAATTACAGTCCTTTCCCATAAGCCGAGCTACCAAGAGTGGGCATTGGTGTTTTCACTAATGATGTTTCACTAAAACTCCACTGACAACGTGAAGGGTTTCTAGCTAGGTTTGAGGCTTTGCCCTTCTAATCCGGTTTGTGTGCCAGACAGGCCACCGGGGAAAATGGAGTCGCAGTTTGCTAGGATGGCGGTGACGATCGGCTGCCTTTCTCTTCGGGGAAATAATTCCATTGAATCCCAGAGCTTGCATGCATCTTTCAATGGGCATAGCTGGGCCAAGAAAAAGTCACAGGAGTTTGTCATGTGTATGAGCCTTATAGATAGAATCATGGAATCAATGTGTGAAAAGAGACCCCAAGGGCCATCCAGTACAACCCTCTGCCAAGAATCAGGAAAATTGCATTCAAAGCCCTCCCGACAGATGGCCATCCAACCTCTGTTTAAAAGCCTACAAAGAAGTAACCTCCACCACACTCCAGGGTACAATCAAATCACTCTTGAATGATGGACATCCATCCTGTGTTTCAAAAGCTCTAGAGAAGGTGATCCTATCACACTCCAGTAATAATAATAATAATAATAATAATAATAATAATAATAATAATAATGGGTTGTTGTAGGGTTTTTTCGGGCTATATGGCCATGGTCTAGAGGCATTCTCTCCTGCATCTATGGCAAGCAGCCTCACAGGTACCTGGGGGTTCTGTGTGGGAATTTTGCCCCGATTCTGTCGTTTGTGGGGTTCAGAATGCTCTTTGATTGTAGGTGAACTGTGAATCCCAGTGACTACAACTCCCAAATGTCAAGGTCTATTTCCCCCAAACTCCATCTGTGTTCATATTTGGGTGTATTGAGTGCTTGTGCCAAGTTTGGTCCAGATCCATCATTGTTTGAGTCCACAGTGCTCTCTGGATGTAGGTGAACTACAACTCCCAAACTCAAGGTCAATGCCCACCAAACCCTTCCAGTATTTTCTGTTGGTCATGGGAGTTCTGTGTCACAAGTTTGGTTCAATTCCATCATTGGTGGAGTTCAGAATGCTCTTTGATTGTAGGTGGACTATAAATCCCAGCAACTACAATTCTCAAATATCAAGGTCTATTTTCCCCAAACTCCGCCAGTGTTCACATTTGGGCATATTGAGTATTTGTGCCAAGTTTGGTCCTGATCCATCATTGTTTGAGTCCACAGTGCTCTCTGGATGTAGGTGAACTACAACTCCAAACTCAAGGTCAATGCCCACCAAACCCTTCCAGTATTTTCTGTTGGTCATGGGAGTCCTGTGTGCCAAATTAGGTTCAATTCCATCATTAGTAGAGTTCAAAATGCTCTAATCGTAGATGGACTATAAATCCCAGCAACTACAACTCTCAAATGTCAAGGTCTATTTTACCCAAACTCCACCAGTGTTCACATTTGGGCATATTGAGTATTTGTGCCAAGTTTGGTCCGGATCCATCATTGTTTGAGTCCACAGTGCTCTCTGGATGTAGGTGAACTACAACTCCAAAACTCAAGGTCAATGCCCACCAAACCCTTCCAGTATTTCCTGTTGGTCATGGGAGTTCTGTGTGCCAAGTTTGGTTCAATTCCATTGTTGATGGAGTTCAGAATGCTCTTTGATTGTAGGTGAACTATAAATCCCAGCAACTACAACTCCCAAATGACAAAATCATAATTTTTGAGTGATGGTCACTCCTTGTGTTGTGAGACGTTTTGTTGCCAAATTTGGTGTGATTTCATTCATTGGTTCTTTTGTTTTTAAGGTACTCATTATGCACAGAACATTTATATTGATAGATAGATAGATAGATAGATAGATAGATAGATAGATAGAGATATACACACAAACATATATATATATATGCAAACACACATATACAGACATATATATGCATATACACACATATACACACAAAACAGACTGGATCACAGCAACGCATGGCAGGGGACAGCTAGTATATTATATTATTACCACAGCACAATATTAGTATTATATATTAATATATTGTACTATACCACTATACTGTAATATTATTAGTAATGTTACATGTAGTATAACATATATAATTACATTCAAATACAGACTATACATCAGTGTTTCTCAACCTTTCTCATGCCCTGACCCCTTAAGACAGTTCCTCCTCTTGTGGTGACCCCCAACTATAATATCATTTTCATTGCTACTTCATCACTGTAATTTTGCTACTTTTATGAATCGTAATGCAAATATCTGATATGCAGGATGTATTTTCATTCACTGGACCACATTTGGCACAAATACGCGATAGACCCAAATTTGAATACTGGTGGGGTTGGGGAGGGGATTGATGTTGTCATTTGGGAGTTGTAGCTGCTGGGATTTATAGTTCACCTACAATCAAAGAACATTCTGAACTCCACCAAGGATAGAATGGAACCAAACTTGGCAGGCAGAACTCCCACGACCAACAGAAAATACTGGAAGGGTTTGGTGGACATTTACCTTGCGTTTGGGAGTTGTAGTTCACCTCCAGCCAGAGAGCACTGTGGACTCAAAGAATGATAGATCTGGACCAAACTTGGCACCGATACTCAATATGCCCAAATGTGAACACTGGTGGAGTTTGAGGAAAATAGACCTTGACATTTGGGAGTTGGTAGTTGCTGGGATTTATAGTTCATCTACAATCAAAGCATTCTGAACTCCACCAACGATTGAATTGAACCAAATATGGCACTCAGAAATCCTGTGACCAATAGAAAATGCTGAAAAGGTTTGATGGGCTTTGATCTTGATTTTCGGAGTTGTAGTTCACCTACATTCAGAGAGCACTGCAGACTCAAACAATGATGGATCTGGACCTAACTTGGCACGAATACTCAATATGCCCAAATGTGAACACTGGTGGAGTTTGGGGGAAATAGACCTTGCCATCTGGTAGTTGTGGTTGCTGGGATGTATAGTTTACCTAGAGTCAAAAAGCATCCCGAACCCCACTAACAATAGTATTGGGCCAAACTTCCCACACAGAACCTCTGTGACCCCTCTCTGGTGACCCCTCTGACACCCCTTGGCGACCCCCCCAGGGGTCCCGACCCCCAGGTTGAGAAACGCTGCTATACACCATATATTTTTATGCATCACAGCTCTATCGTATGAAATCCTAGGATTTATGGGGTATTTCAAGTTCTTTGCAAGAGAGCTCTAGTTTTCCGATAAGCTGCTTATCCCAGGATCCAACCACGACAGTGACTGGTTCCAAAATCCTACAACGGTGTGGTCCCAAACAGATGTAAGTAGTTGTTATTTTCGAGTAAGAATCATCAGGTTTGGTAGGGAATTTTCCAACAAAGTGAGCAGCCATGACGAGAATGAAATGGCCCCGAGCTTGCGATATTTCTATTTTCTTTCGTAGTGGGCGGCAGAATGACGGATCACTCCCAATGCCACATGCTTGGTGTTTGTATTTTTCCGTTGTTTGTTATGAAGATTTCTGGGGCTATTTGCCTGAGTTATGGAAGCAGGCCTGCCTTGGAACAGCTGTGTTGGTAATAATAATGGGGGCTTGGCTAAGCTGGCAACAGTCTGCTTCTTTCACTTGCTCACTGGGTGGCTGTAATTCCTGCAGTATCTCATTCCCTTTATTTCCTCTGTTGCATTCACATGTTTTATCGCCTCGCCTTTGCCTGTGCTTTGTTCACCTTTAGATCCTCGCTGTTAGTTTTCCTTCCCTGCAAATTAGGCCCCGTGTCTTTTGTTGTATCAGGAGGATCTGGTCAAAGGAAATGACATGTATTGTTGCATATGGGGATTTTTGGTTTCGGAACAAGGGAGAAACTCAATTTTGTTTTCATGTCATTGGTGTCGACAGCCCCCGCCCAGTAATTGCTCCGTACTGCAGCGGACAGTTCCGCAGTTCCTGGTAGCCAAAATTGGAAAAAGTGGTGTAATGTGACCCAACAGGCAGCTCTGGCAGCGAATGCACTCAGCCTCTGTTACCTTCCCTCTGGCACTGACCTTGTTTGCTTGCATGCTGGTCGCTTCTGTGGCGAGAGAATCTGCCGTCTACGAAGACGTTGCCCAGGGGACGCCCGGATGTCTTGTAATCCTGCGAGGAGGCTTCTCTCATGTCTTAATGAGACATGCCGCATTATCACGGGGTGTCTGCGCCCTACACCACTGGAGAAATTACACTGCTTAGCCGGTATTGCACCACCTGGCATCCGCCGGGAAGTAGCAGCCAATAGTGAAAGGACCAAGGCAGAGACATCTCCAGCTCATCCCCTGTTTGGGTATCAGCCAGCACGCCAACGACTTAAATCTAGACATAGTTTTCTAAGATCTACAGAGACACTCGCTGGAACACCTCAGCAAGCGAGAGTCCAAAAGTGGCAGGCTCAAACCCAGCACCTCAACCAATGGCTGATACCAAATGAGAGACTCCCTCCTGGGCACACAGAAGACTGGGCGACTTGGAAGGCATTGAACAGACTGCGCTCTGGCACCACGAGATGCAGAGCCAACCTTCAGAAATGGGGCTACAAAGTGGAATCCTCGACATGCGAGTGTGGAGAAGAGCAAACCACTGACCACCTGCTGCAATGCAACCTGAGCCCTGCCACATGCACAATGGAGGACCTTCTTGCAGCAACACCGGAAGCACTCCAAGTGGCCAGATACTGGTCAAAGGACATTTAACCAGCTACCAAACTCACAAGTTGTGTACTTTTCTGTTTGTTTGCTTTGTTCTGTTAGACTGGTTGTTCTGACACGACAAATAAATATAAATACTGACCTTGTATCTATTTTCGAATAGAGGCACTTCAACTTTGCAACTTTTAACTTTTCCGCTTGATACATTGTATCTTCCCCTGCCTCAAACTAACTCAAACCTGAAATAAACTTCTTTCTGGGCTCCGGGCAGCCGTGAGCCCGCCTGGGATGCCTTCTGGGCACCCCAGGGAGGCCGAATCTGCGTTCGTTGAAACTGCGGATACAGGATTTCTCCTTTCGGATCTCGGTATCCACAAAATCATAAAATGGCGGATCGGCTCCATTTTAATGTCATATTTTTCTCTGCTAAATTCTAAGCTAGATCGCTATCTCGCTTTTCTCATTTTGGATCCCTACGCCCGAGAAATAACCTTTATTTCTTAAGAATATAATTTGACAGCAAACAACTGATCGCAAAATGCCGGTTCCACGCAAGCCGCCTGACTGCTCCTCGCTGCCGGCCGCCCCTGCTTGGCTCCGGATCTGGGGACTTGATGCGGCGCCCCTCCCCCCATGGGACCTCGGAGGAGCGGGGGGGGGGGGGGTCAGGGAGCCCCGACCCTTGGGGGAATTGTAGCTTCCCAAGGGCCAAAGCCAGGGACACCCAGCAGCCCTACCAATGATCCATCTACGGACTTCCTCGTCACCAAAGGCTCTCCTTTTACCCATTTCTCAGACTTGGAAAACAGTTTCTCTCATGAACTTCCTCAGAACATGGAATGCTCAGACTCTTTTGAATAAAGCTTGAATCTTTTATTAAATATCCTCGGAGGGAGGGCTCGCGGTGGGACTTTTATTAATGCATGCTGCTTATGATTTCAATGTATATGTGTACCCCTTCCCCACTAAACTTTGAACCAAAGGACTGGAGCGTGCACAGCTGCCCCGAGGGGTCATTTGCCCCATAATGGATCCCACATTAGCTCACCCATTGCATGGACAATAGCTCAGGAAGTTTCCTCATTTGTCATGGCCAACAAGTGACATTCTTCCTCCGACCAGGAACTAATTTACTAAAGACAATAAGGGCAAGACTTCACATCAGGGGGTCTTGTGCCCAACCCTGATCATATCACCCGAAACTCTTCAACAAACTCAGCTGATCCGGCGCTGACAGGAAAGGTCAGATTGATTCAATCACCCACCCATTGACTTAAACAATAGCTGTCTTCACAGCTCAAAATACTGCAAGTCACTTCTGGTGTGAGAGAATTGGCCGTCTGCAAGAACATTGCCCTGAGAATGCCTGGATGTGTTACCATCCTGTGGGAGGCTTCTCTCATGTTCCTGCACGAGAAGCTGGAGCTGACAGATGGGAGCTCACCCTGTTCTCCAGATTCGAACCACCGACCTTGCTGTGCCGTCGCGCCTGGGGGCTATTATTTTCAATAAAGGAGGGATGGACGTGGCATCTTTCCCCCAGGGGATTGCTTCTTGCCCTCCTATAGGAAACTGGAACTTTCAAGAACCCAAAACGCTGTAAATAACTCAAAATAAGTTTTATTTATCACAAAGTCATTTCTTTAAAGCAATGAGCTGGAAAACTTCAGAGGGTGAAGGAAAATATACGTTACAGTCTCAATTAGTCCTGGGTCCAAGGTGTTTGAAGCTGAGAAGCCTCACCAAGTTTCCTCTTTCCTCAATGGCTGTGAATGCCGGAGCAAACCACAACCCCAGTTCAGATGGCCTATGTTTGAAGACTCAGGATCTTCCTTTGGTGCCAAAAGAACCGGTTTGAAGGTGCTTGGGTCTCCTCAATGTTGTCCAGGACGATCTGGACATAAAGCATGAGCCCCAAGGGTAAAAAACCTCAGAGTTGATGCTAAGAGGTAACTTAAATCAGGGTCCTTTAGAGTCAACCCAATTTCCTAGTTCCAACAGACCTCACTACCTCTGAGGATGCTTGCCATAGATGCAGGCGAAACGTCAGGAGGGAATGCCTCTAGAACATGGTCATATAGCCCGAAAAAACCTACAACAACCCAGTGATTCCAGCCATGAAAGCCTTCGACAATATATTATATTATATTACATTATATTATACATAAAAGGGACCTGAGCAAGAGAAAGGAGCACATTGCTTCGCTCCGCTTTGCTAAAGAAAAGGATTGTACATTTCCATTTTGTGAAAAGCTTGTCAGTCTCGACATCTATTCCTTCACTAAAAATGGATCCATACGTACTTGGAGTACCCAAAGGCCCATTGATTGTTCGGTAATACAAGAGTAGAGGCACACATGGGAATACTAGTGTAAATGGAAACCAGTGTGAGTGAAACCAGTTCATCATATCTCCTGAATATTTTCCTTCCTATACTAAAAATAAAATATTTCTCTTTGCGACGGTTCTGACAAAGGGAAGTGATTCAGCGTAGTGATTTAAAATCGGGATTATAACATTAAGCCACTCTGCTCTTAAACAGATGGAATAGTGGCAGCAACTCTTTAGAGGTTGGGTGGGATATTAATGGGCCAAATTGGCTTTGCTGTCTTTTGTTCGTGCTGAATATAACTTAATATATGGAACATTTCATGAATTTTGATAGATAGGTGAAATGTTCACAGGGGTTCCTGTTCTGCGAAGAATTGGGCTGATTCACACAACCATTGTGCACGAGGCCTTATTGTTGCTGCTATTGTTTGACTATTATGAATCTCCAACTAGATTTATCCAGGCATTGTAGTGCTGCAGTAAGAACATCTATCCATCCATCCATCCATCCATCCATCCATCCATCCATCCATCCATCCATCTATCTATCTATCTATCTATCTATCTAATGCTCTGTGCGTAATGAGTACCTTAAAAACAAAAGAACCAGTGAATGAAATCACACCAAATTTGACAACAAAACATCTCACAACACAAGGAGTGACCATCACTCAAAAAATTATGATTTTGTCATTTGAGAGTTGTAGTTGCTGGGATTTATAGTTCACCTACAATCAATCTTTGATTGTAGGTGTATAGGTGAACTATAAATACGAGCAGCTACCACTCCCAATGTCAAAGTCTATTTTCCCCAAACTCCACCAGTGTTCACATTTGGGCATATTCAGTATTCGTGCCAAGTTTGGTCCAGATCTATCATTGTTTGAGTCCACAGTGCGTTCTGGATGTAGATGAACTACAACTCCAGAACTCAAGGTCAATGCCCACCAGACCCTTTCAGTATTTTCTGTTGGTCATGGAAGTTCTGTGTGCCAAGTTTAGTTCAATTCCATCATTGGTGGAGTTCAGAATGCTCTGATTGTAGGTGAACTATAAATCCCAGCAGCAACAATTCTCAAATGTCAAGGTCTATTTTCCCCAAACTCCACCAGTGTACACATTTGGGCATATTGAGTATTTGTGCCAAGTTTGGTCCAGATATATCATTGTTTGAATCCACAGTGTTCTACCTACATGTAGGTGAACTACAACTCCAGAAATTAAGGTCAATGCCTGCCAAACCCTTCCAGTATTTTCTGTTGGTCATGGGAGGTCTGTGTGCCAAGTTTGGTTCAATTCCATCATTGGTGGCAGTGTGATGTGCACTTGCGGGTGAGGGAGAGCGCGCAAGGCTGGAAGGAGGCATAGGTGTTATGTGTGGGAAGTTTGGCCCAATTCTATTGTTGGTGGGGATCAGAATGCTCTTTTATTGAAGGTAAACAATCAATCTAGCAACTACAACTCCCAAAAGTCAAGGTCTATTTTCCCCAAACTCCACCAGTGTTCACATTTGGGCATATTGAGTATTTGTGCCAAGTTTGGTCCAGATCTACCATTGTTTGAGTCCACAGTGCTTCTGGATGTAGGTGAACTACAACTCCAAAACTCAAGGTCAATGCTCACCAAATCCTTCCAGTATTTTCTGTTGGTCATTGGAGTCCTGTGTGCCAAATTAGGTTCAATTCCATCATTGGTGGAGTTCAGAATGCTCTGATTGTAGGTGAACTATAAATCCCAGCAACTACAACTTCCAAATGTCAAGGTCTATTTTCCCCAAACTCCACCAGTGTTTACATTTGGGCATATTGAGGAATTGTGCCAAGTTTGGTCCTGATCCATCAATGTTTGAGTCGACAGTGCTTTCTGGATGTAGGTGAACTACAACTCCAAAACTCAAGGTCAATGCTCACCAAACCCTTCCAGTATTTTCTGTTGGTCATTGGAGTCCTGTGTGCCAAATTAGGTTCAATTCCATCATTGGTGGAGTTCAGAATGCTCTGATTGTAGGTGAACTATAAATCCCAGCAACTACAACTTCCAAATGTCAAGGTCTATTTTCCCCAAACTCCACCAGTGTTCACATTTGGCATATTGAGGATTCGTGCCAAGTTTGGTCCAGATCATCATTGTTTGAGTCCACAGTGCTCTCTGGATGTAGGTGAACTACAACTCCAAAACTCAAGGTCAATGCTCACAAACCCTTCCAGTATTTTCTGTTGGTTGTGGGAGTTCTGTGTGCCAAATTTGGTTCAATTCCATTCTTGGTGGAGTTCAGAATGCTCTTTGATTGTAGGTTAACTATAAATTCCAGCAACTTCAACTCCCAAATGACAAAATTACCCCCCCCAACCCACCAGTATTCAAATTTGGGTGTATTGGGTATTTGTGCCAAATTTGGTCCATGAATCCTGCATATCAGATACTTACATTACAATCCATAACAGTAGCAATATTACAGTTATGAAGTAGCAACGAAAATAATGTTATGGTTGGGGGTCACCACCACATGAGGAACTACATTAAAGGGTCACGGCATTAGGAAGGTTGAGAAACACTGTTCTAAATCATAGCTAACTAAAATAAGAGTGAACAAGAAAGTGGAGAAGTGTTGTCCTTGGTGAAGAATGAATCTCATGGATAATATGCTTCAAATACTTGAGATTAATGGATGAGATCACTTTCCAGTCCATTTTCTAATGTCAGCTTCCAGCTAGAGACAATACAGACATGTATCACTCATGTCTTCCACTTCCCATCTCTCCTTAAGAAGCATGAACTTGAATGCCGTTAAGAGCTGTGGTCGCTCTCCCATTCAATGCAGGAATTATTCAATTTGTCTGTGAAATCACTCACAACAAAATGAAGATCTTTTGTCACAAATGCCGGACCTGGTTGAAGCTTTTCGAACAATGCAAAGGAAAGAATGCCAATGTTGAAGGGGAGCAGGGAAAGCATTCAAGGAGCCGAGTAAATCAAGATGACCTAAAAATCAGTAGCTGGAGGAGGCACTCCTATTTGTACAATGAGCAGCTCATTTTAAGCACATACTCATGCAAATAATGGTGCCAACCTAAAAACATTTTCTTACTATTCTTAAGGAATGAACTACTGTGAGCCCGTAAATAATACGAAGACCGAAGAGAGGTTGGCCGGTACACTTAGAGAGCGTTTGGGAGGATAATTATATTTTTATTCAGCATTCTCATTACACATACATTTGTCCTTCGGTTATCTCCTGGAGAAGCACTTGTTAGGCCAGACCCTGCTTCCCTGAAGCCTGCCAATGCACACTTCCAAAATGCCAAAAGTTCTGAAATGCCAAAACACGATCCTTTCCATTTCCCTGAGAAAGAAGCAAGTGACCAGACTTCTGCTTTCATTGCAGATCTGCCACTCCCAAATACATACACAATCTCTCTCCTTCTCGTGGAGAAGAACACGGTAGGTGAACAGTGCTGTCTGTCACAATTTTGGAATTGCAATTGCCAGTGTTCCAAAATTGTATATGAATGATAGATGGTTTTCCAGCCTGAAACATCCTGGCTTCATCTCCGTTTCCTGGACAGTTGTTGACTCTTCTAAATTGGTGTTGGTAAACGTGTTGACTTCCTTCTTAACGTAAGGAACCTTGTAAACATTTCCTTAAGTTAAAAAGCTGTTGTTTCTGATAATGTAAACATGTTGTTTTCCCCTAAAGTTCAACAGTTAATCATTGTCATAGTTCTTATTAATGTCAGCAGATCGGTAACCAGGGACGGCTCAAACCACTACGCAAAGTAAGCATTTGCGGTATAGTGCATTTTGCCCAGGGGCGCTCTTGAGGCGCCTCCATAAATGCCCCAGGCCTGCTCGCACAGTGGTGGTTAGCAGAACTTCTCACCATGGCCTTGCTCTCAACAGAGAAGAAGCAGCAGCAGCGCAAAGAGGGGAGCCGCCATGTTGCCGCTGCCTCCTCCGTGGGCCTAACCGGCCCATTCCTTCCCTGCCGCCTCCTTCGCCTCAGAAGGAGGATGCGCTGCTGCCGGGAGACATGGTCCGCTGGAGGAGGAGGGCAGGAGGGCCATATGGCATGGGCCAACTTCGGCCCTACTTGTGTTTTGGACTTCAACTCCCACAATTCCAAGCAGCCAGTAGGAAGTCCAAAATACCTGGAGGACCAAAATTTGTCCATGCCCCATACATAATTTTTCATTGATTGGTTTGGGGGGGGGGGGCACCAAAATACTGTTTGCTTACACTTGAAAATTACCTAGGGCCGGCCTTGTCAGTAACTGTTAATTACAGTCCATGAATTATATGATATATGGTTTGAATGGAATTGTATGAAAAATGTATGAATTGAGCCTATTTAGTCTAGAGATGCCATCCTAAGGAAAGAGGCCTGGAAAACTACAAGAAGGATGTGAAGATTTTTATGCATCACAACACTGCCTGAGC
The DNA here is from genome assembly GCF_025583915.1 of Anolis sagrei ordinatus. Classification (NCBI taxonomy): domain Eukaryota; kingdom Metazoa; phylum Chordata; class Lepidosauria; order Squamata; family Anolidae; genus Anolis; species Anolis sagrei. The sequence goes on from NW_026844589.1 coordinate 23,858,508, forward strand.
TCTGTGAGTGCAGCATTTACCCCAATGAAGCACAGAGTGTTTGAGGACCGGGACATCTGTAGGGAGGCCAAGGTGCTTGTTTATAAAACTATTGTCTTCCCAACTCTGCTATATGCCTGCGAGATGTGGACTGTCTACAGACTTCACATGTAACTCCTGGAATGATTCCATCAGCGTTGCCTCCAGAAAATCCTGCAAATCTCTTGGGAAGACAAGCGGACAAATTTCAGCATGCTGGAAGAAGCAAAGACCACCAGCATTGAAGCAATGGTCCTCCGCCATGAACTCTGCTGGACCGGCCACGTTGTCCGGATGCCCGACCACTGTCTCCCAAAGCAGTTGCTCTACTCCAAACTCAAGAACGGAAAATGGAATGTTGATGGGTAGGAAAAGAGATTTAAAGATGGGCTCAAAGCCAACCTTAAAAACTCTGGCGTAGACACTGAGAACTGGGAAGCCCTGGCCTTTGAGTCCTGGAGGTCAGCTGTGACCAGTAGTGCTGTAGAATTTGAAGAGGCACAAATGGAGGGCAAAAGAGAGAAACGTGCCAAGAGGAAAGCACGTCAAGCCAACCCTGACCGGGACCGTCTTTCACCTGGAAACCAATGCCCTCACTGCGGGAGGAGATGTAGATCAAGAATAGGGCTCCACAGTCACCGACGGACCCACCCTGGAAGATTATCCTACTTGGACAACGAGAGATTGCCAAGAGGAAGGCACATCATGCCAATCCCAACTGAGACCACCTTCCACCTGGAAACCGATGCCCTCACTGTGGGAGAAGATGCAGATCAAGAATAGGGCTCCACAATCACCTATGGACCCACCACTACACTGATTTTGGAAGACTATCCTACTCAGACAACGAGGGATCATCTCTGTAAGCTAAACTAAGCTCTGGAGAGGATGTCCAGTTCCCTGCTCAGCCATGGAAACCACTCACTCTCAGTCCTAGAAAATCCCATGAGAGGTTCACCATCAGTCAGAAACATGACAGAACCCAACAACAACAACAACAGAGGTATTCTCATCGTATGCTATTTATCTGAGTGGTTTGAGAGCTGTAGGAAATCTCATACTCTTCATAGAGAATGGCCCCTTATGGAACTCAGATAGCATGTTGCTATCATGTGTTATGAGCCTTATAGGCTGCGTTTGCTCGCAGGTTGCCATGCTCTGAGCAATGGGACGGGAGGTACGGCCCTAAGCCTGCTTGTATTTTCTGTCACAGTTCAGCGGTCCCTATTGTTTGTTCTGAAAGGCACCGCCTTGGCGAAGTTTCGCTCGCGCTGGTTAATTTCATGCCTGCCGTGCAAAGATCAATGGCTCCTTTCTTTCCGAAGCCCAGTTAAATGCGCGTGAATTTCTAACCACAGTCTGCCCAATAAAGAAAGAGAAAGAAAAACCTTTTTCATGCAGAGGGGGAAAGTCTTGCCTTGAGAAATGAATACTGTATACTTTGCGCCTCCCCCGCCCTTTTCTATGTGTTGATTTATTAATGGCTGGTTTTGGATTCATTTGTCATGTCAAAATGATGGAGGTCCAGAGGCATAAGTGTTTGAAAATGAGCAGTTATCCATGTCCACTCTTGGCAGAGGCCATAGAGTCATTAGCCTCTGAAATATCCTTTTTCACCTCTGGGGAACGGGAGGAAATGCGTTTTCATATGTTTCCCTGGTTCTTTTGGAATCAAAGTGAAAATGGACTTTTGGCCCCAAGAGTAAGATATTGGAGAGACATGGCGAAATGGTTTTCAGTCAGCCACACATTATGCTGCTTCTTGGTTGCTTTCACTGCAGAACGCACCTCTTGTCCTCATCCTCTGGCAAAAAAACTGGGCTAAACACTCATTACGTCTTGCTTTGACTTGTACAATCTGTTCTTTTCTCACTTTTCCACTATCTGGCCCCAGCCCCCTCAATTCTGCTTAGAACCGTTCTGCTACTTGTTCTTATTTCTTTACTAAAATCAATCTATATAAAAAAAAATGTAATGTTCGTTTGTGGTATTCACAGAACTCAAAAACCCCTGGATGAATTGGCACCAAATTTGGACACGATACACCTAACAACCCAATGTATGTTCTCCATTAAAAAAATAGATTTTGTAATTTGGAAGTTGTAGTTGCAGGGTGTGATTATGTGTAAATTTTATTCCTTTGGTTATGTGTAATTTAAACAGTAGTTTAGGGATGGTAAGTATGGGAGATTATGTTTTGTTGGAGATGGTGGCTTGGCGTTAGCTGAGTTGCCATAGCAACAGGGGTGGAGCCAACTGCCTCTTCACGAGGCAGTTGTTTTTAAAAGTCAGTCAGTACGCCGGTGAGCTACTGAGAGGACTGAGTCTCTGGGTGGAGATTCAGGGAATGTGTCTGTAGCCGGTGTGCTATAGGAAAGACTGAATCTCAGGGTGGGGATTCAGGGAATCAATTGGTGACCAAAGTGGTTGCAGAGAAGGACCTGGTAGTGAGAAAGCTACAGGGGGTTGTTGATTCTGAATTAAGAATCAAGGTTTGGCTGGGTTTAAGCCTGCTGTACCTGCTGTGAAACGTTTGAAGTCTGTGCCTGAGATTACTCATGAAACCTTTCCAATGCAACCATCAAGATTTGTGCCTCTTTTGAAGAAACAGTTAAACATGTTATACTCCTGTTAAAATAAACTTGTTACTGTTCTCCTCAAGCCTTGCCTGATACAGTTTCTTCTAAGTTGAACAGCCTGCAATAGTGAAGTCAGCCAGAGACAGTAAACGCTACGCTATCCACTGAATAAAACCTTCTGTAATTAACAGTCCCTTTATAAAATAGCTCCTAGGTTGATATTGAGCGCTGCCCGGCTTCCCTCATAGATTAGGTGGCAGTGGGTGTTTTACCACTCGCACCTTCACATTTGGTGGCATTCGGTGGCATTAAAACGGTCTTCTTTACACAGGGATTTATAGTTCACCTACAATCAAAGAGCATTCTGAACCCCACCAATGATGGAATTGAACCAAACTTGGCACACAGTTCTCCCATGGCCAACAGAAAATACTGGAAGGGTTTGGTGGGCAGTGTCCTTTGGTTTTGGAGTTGTAGTTCACCTACATCCAGAGATCACTGTGGACTCAAACAATGATGGATCTGGACCAAACTGTACACGAATACTCAATATGCCCAAATGTGAACACTGGTGGAGTTTGGGGAAAACAGAATCTTGACATTTGGGAGTTGTAGTTGCTGGGATTTATAGTTCACCTACAATCAAAGAGCATTCTGAACCCCACCAACGATAGAATTGGGCCAAACCTCCCACACAGAACCCCATGTGGGCCACAGCAACGCGTGGCAGGGGACGGCTAGTCTATGTAAATAAAAATGTAATGTTCGTTTGTGGGATTAACATAACTCAAAAACCACTGGATGAATTGACACCAAATTTGGACACAAGACACCTATCAAGCCAATGAGTGTCCTTCACTCATAAAAACACTGAAAAACACAGCAGAAGGGACTTAAAAAGCCCCCAAAAGCTAAATGAAAAAGCTAAATGACAATATAGAAAAAAGAAAGAGGGAAGAAAGAGGGAGGTAAGGGGAGAGAGAAAAAGAAAGAAAGAAAGAAAAGAAAAGAAAGAGGGAGGGAAAGAAAGAAAGAAGGAAAGGGAGAAGGAAGCATGGAAGCAAAGAGAGAAGGAAGGAAAGAGGTAGAGAAGGAAGAAAGGAGAGAAAGGGAGGGAAAGAAAAAGGGGGAAGGAAGGAAAGTTAGAGAAGGAAGGAAGGAGAGAAGGAAAGAAAAAAGGGAAAGAAGGAAGGAAAGAGGGAGCGAAGAAAAGAGAGACAGCAGAAGAGAAAGAAAAAGGAGGAAGGAAGGATAGAGATAGAGAAAGAGAAGGAAGAAGAAAGATGGGAAGGAAGGAAGGAAAGAGGGAGTGAAGGAAGGAGGGAAAGAAGGAGAGAAAGAGGGATGGTTGGCCACAGCAAAGCGTGGCGGGTATAGATAGTCTATATAAATAAAAATGAAATGTTCGTTTGTGGTATTAACAGAACTCAAAAACCACTGGATGAATTGACACCAAATTTAGACATGAGACACCTAACAACCCAATGTATGTCCTTCACTCAAAAATTTTCATTTTGTCATTTGGGAGTTGTAGTTGCTGGGATTTATAGTTCACCTACAATCAAAGAGCATTCTGAACTCCACCAATGATGGAATTGAACCAAACGTAGCACAAAGGACTCCCATGACCAACATGGACATCGATGGGCATTGACCTCGAGTTTGGGAGTTGTAGTTCACCAATATCCAAAGAGCACTGTGGACTCAAACAATGACGGATCCAGTCCAAACTTGGCACGAATATTCTATATGCCCATATATGAGCACAGATGGTGTTTGGGGAAAATAGACCTTGACATTTGGGAGTTGTAGTCACTGGGATTCAAACTCAAGGTCAATGCCCACCAGACCCTTCCAGTATTTTCTGTTGGTCATGGGAGTTCTCTGTGCCAAGTTTGGTTCAATTCCATCTTTGGTGGAGTTCAGAATGCTCTTTGATTGTAGGTGAAATATAAATCCCAGCAACTACAACTCCCAAATGACAAAATCATATATATATATATTTTTTAGTGATGGTCACTCCTTGTGTTGTGAGACTTTGGTTGCCAAATTTGGTGTGATTTTGTTCATTGGTTCTTTTGTTTTTAAGGTACTCATTGTGCACAGAGCATTTTATATATATATATATATATATATATATATATATATGTTTAATTTTTATTATATGTTATGTTTTTAATTGTATTTATGATATTGTAAGCATTGAATTTTACCCTATTAACCGCCTTGAGTCTCCTACGGAGTGAGAAAGGCAATATACAAATACAGTACAAAAATATTTAAAGAGTTGATTTTAGTGATGCCAATACTTGCAGTTTTCCCACTTTTCTTGGGATCCTGTATCCCTAAACCCTGAAAATGTGTGGGGATGACTGGTAAATATCTGTAATCACTTCTCGTGATGCTATTATTATCATTGTTTGGGGGGGAAATAACTTATGGCAACATGAATTTCATAGGGAAAGAGTATTCAGAAGTGGTTTTCTCAGCTACTTTCTCTGCTACTTGTTCCAGCACCTGGAATTTGTTTACCATCTCCCATCCAAGGACTAACAAGGAATGACCCTGTTTAGCATCTAATATCAGATAGCATCTGGTTCCTTTAGGGTAGTTAGGCCAGTTTAACTAGAGTTAACTAGAGTTACAAGATGGGTAGATGCGGGGTATGCTGTGGATGTAGCATACCTGGATTTCGACAAGGTCCCCCATGACCTTCTGGCAAGGAAACTAGTCAAATGTGGGCTAGACAAAACTACGGTGAGGTGGATCTGTAATTGGTTAAATGGACGAACACAGAGAGTGCTCACTAATGCTTCCTCTTCATCTTGGAAAGAAGTGACGAGTGGAGTGCCGCAGGGTTCTGTCCTGGGCCCGGTCCTGTTCAACATCTTTATTAATGATTTAGATGAAGGGCTAGAAGGCAGGATCATCAAGTTTGCAGATGACACCAAATGAAATTGGGAGGGATAGCCAATACTCCAGAGGACAGGAGCAGGATTCAAAACGATCTTGACAGATTAGAGAGATGGGCCAAAACTAACAAAATGAAGTTCAACAGTGACAAATGCAAGATACCCCACTTAGGCAGAAAAAGTGAAATGCAAAGATACAGAATGGGGGACTCTGCCTGGCTCGAGAGCAGTACGTGTGAAAAAGAGTCCTCGTGGACAGCAAGTTAAACATGAGCCAACAATGTCATGTGGTCGCAAAAAAAAGCCAATGGGATTTTGGCCTGCGTTCAATAGGAGCATAGTGTCTAGATCCAGGGAAGTCATGCTACCCCTCTATTCCACTTTGGTTAGACCACACCTGGAATATTGTGTCCAATTCTGGGCACCACAATTGAAGAGAGATATTGAGAAGCTGGAAGGTGTCCAGAGGAGGGCAACTAAAATGATCAAGGGTCTGGAGAACAAGCCCTATGAGGAGTGGCTTAAAGAGCTGGGCATGTTTAGCCTGAAGAAGAGAAGCCTGAGAGGAGATATAATAGCCATGTATAAATATGTGAGAGAAAATCACAGGGAGGAGGGAGAAAGCTTGTTTTCTGCTTCCTTGGAGACTAGGACGCGGAACAATGGCTTCAGGAAAGGAGATTCCATCTGAACATGAGGAAGAACTTCCTGACTGTGAGAGCCGTTCAGCAGTGGAACTCTCTGCCCTGGAGTGTGCTGGAGGCTCCTTCTTTGGAAGCTTTTAAACAGATACTGGATGGCCATCTGTCAGGGGTGCTTTGAATGCAATATTCCTGCTTCTAGGCAGTGGGTTGGACTGGATGGCCCATGAGGTCTCTTCCAACTCTAGGATTCTATGATTCTATGATTCCGACTGTTACTAGAAAACAATGTTGAGAGAGAGCATTCCTTGACTTTCCTTGACCACTGGAAAGGCCTCCTTTCTAGCAGCCATCACATTGGTGGCATCAGTTATACTCGAAAATGGAACGAAAACAGAATGGATTTTGCCGTTTCGCACATCCATAGTAATTTTGTGCTCAGGAAAGGACATCCTCAAGGAGGCAGAATGTCAAAATCAATTCAAGCATGCAAGGGGTGGAACAATGCCCTCACCCTGGCAATTAGTATGCTCCCGAGCATGTTATTTCCCCCCCTACCACCATAATTAAAAGCATCATTGTTTACAGTTGAGACAAAATCTTTAGTCCTTGATCTCTTCGGATAAATTAGATGCACACGAGAGAGGAGGAGAAAGGAGGAGGTGGTTTTGATGAGCAATCAAATCTCAAACCAAACAGTGGCGAGAAGGAGGCAGGAGAAATGGAGAGGAGGTGAGAGATCAGCAGTCCATCCCAGGTCTCTAAAACGAATTAGAAAAATACATTAGCCTCTGTATTAACTAGAACTCAAGCAACCCAAACTCTCAAGAAACCAGCAAAAAGGTTTTTTTGGTTGTGTCAGGAGCAACTTGAGAAACTGCAAGTTGCTTCTGGTGTGAGAGAATTGGCCATCTGGAAGGATGTTGCCCAGAGGATGCCCGGATGTTGTGATGTTTTAACATCCTTATGGGAGGCTTCTCTCATGTCCACGCATGAGGAGCTGGGGCTGATAGAGGGAGCTCATCCGCGCTCTCCCCGGATTTGAACCTGCGACCTGTCAGTCTTCAGTCCTGCCGGCACAGGGGTTTAACCCACTGCACCACTGGGGGCTTATCATATTATAAATACATAAACTTATCATATTATAAATAGAAAAATAAATAAAATCCATTTTACTGGAAAGATTACATTAAGTTAAATTTTCTTTATTTGGCTTAATTGGTTTTTAACTACTGTATTTCAATATCAAGTCAATACAGAGATTATGGCATGGTATAACATGGGATGTAATATTCGTTTGTTTATTAGTTCGTATATTTATCATTTACAGTATTTATATTCCGCCCTGGAACGCAGGGCGGATTATTTATTTATTTATTTATCGTGTCATCAGCAACCATACCATTGTATTACATTTCTAACAGAACAGAACAAACAGATAAAAAACCACAAAATTTGCAAACTTGGTAGTTTGGCCAGTATCTGGCCACTTGGAGTGCCTCTGGTGTTGCCGCAAGAAGGTCCTCCATTGTGCATGTGGCAGGGCTCAGGTTGCATTGCAGCAGGTGGTCTGTGGTTTGCTCTTCTCCACACTCGCATGTCGTGGATTCCACTTTGTAGCCCCATTTCTTAAGATTGGCTCTGCATCTCGTGGTGCCAGAGCGCAGTCTGTTCAGCGCCTTCCAAGTCGCCCATTCTTCTGTGTGCCCAGGGGGGAGTCTCTCATCTGGTATCACCCACGGATTGAGGTGCTGGGTTTGAGCTGCCACTTTTGGACTCTCGCTTGCTGAGGTGTTCCAGCGAGTGTCTCTGTAGATCTTAGAAAACTATTTCTTGATTTAAGTCGTTGGCGTGCTGGCTGATACCCAAACAAGGGATGAGCTGGAGATGTCTCTGCCTTGGTCCTTTCACTATTGGCTGCTACTTCCCGGCGGATGTCAGGTGGTGCAATACCGGCTAAGCAGTGTAATTTCTCCAGTGGTTTAGGGCGCAGACACCCCGTGATAATGCAGCATGTCTCATTAAGAGCCACATCCACTGTTTTAGTGTGGTGAGATGTGTTCCACACTGGGCATGCGTACTCAGCAGCAGGGTAGCATAGCGCAAGGGCAGATGTCTTCACTGTGTCTGGTTGTGATCCCCAGGTTGTGCCAGTCAGCTTCTGTATGATGTTGTTTCTAGCGCCCACTTTTTGCTTGATGTTCAGGCAGTGCTTCTTTTAGGTCAGAGCACGGTCCAAAGTGACTCCCAGGTATTTGGGTGTGTTGCAATGATCCAGTGGGATTCCTTCCCAGGTAATCCTCAGAGCTCGGGATGCTTGTCTGTTCTTAAGGTGAAAGGCACATGTCTGTGTTTTAGATGGATTAGGGATCAGTTGGTTTTCCCTGTAATAGGCAGTAAGAGCACCTAGAGCTTTCGAGAGCTTCTTTTCAACCATCTCCAAGCTTCCTGCTTGAGCGGTGATGGCACAATCATCAGCATAGATGAAACTCTCTGTCCCTTCTGGCAGTGGCTGGTCATTTGTGTAGATGTTGAACATGGATGGAGCGAGCACGCTCCCCTGAGGCAGGCCGTTCTTCTGTTTCCGCCATCTGCTTCTCTGGCCCTGGAACTCAACAAAAAAAGCTCAGGGCGTATAAGTAAAGGTAAAAGTTTCCCCTGATGTTAATAATAATAATAATAATAATAATAATAATAATAATAATAATAATAATAATTATTATTATTATTATTATTATTATTTATATTCCGCTACCATCTCCCCAAAGGGGACTAGGGGCAGCTTACATGAGTCTAGTCGTGTCTGACTTTGAGGGGTGGTGCTCACCTCCATTTCTATGCTAAAGAGCCGGTGTTGTCCATAGACAACTCCAAGGTCATGTGGCAGGCATGACTGCATGGAGCGCCATTACCTTCCCACAGAAGGGGTACCTATCAATCTACTCACATTTGCATGTTTTTGAACTGCTTGGCTGGTAGAAGCTGGGGCTAAGAGCAGGAGCTCACCCTTTCCCCGGATTTTAACCATTGATTTTTCAGTCAACAAGTTCAGCAGCTCAGTGGTTTAACTTGCAGCAGCACCAGGGCGGATCACAGAATACATATAAGGCAAACGTTCAATGCCATTTATATACTTACAAGACAGACAATTGTACATAGATAGAGGTATATGTAGGCTTTTCCCATCTTCAGCATCTTGGAGTAAACGGTACTGAAATTACACTGTATAACACAATGTGGGGAAAAATCTGTTCCTGGTTTGAAAGTTTTGTTTCCTGTTTAATTGTGCAGTCCTTATTTTGAAAGTAGTTGTTCTGATCCAGAAACTTTGTTTTTGTGGCTACCATGAACTAGGTCGAATTGGTCGAGACTCGATGATGAGATATTCATTGAAAAATGTGCTGCAAGATGTCCTACAAAGACAAAGTTGTTGCAGTTTAATAAACCTTTTCCCTGTTTTTATGATGGAATTAAATAGGAAATGACATTTATAACCCAGGAATAAAAATCGAGTTACATAGTGTTATCAAGTACTTTTGTAGCGGTCAATGATACGTATGTTACTCTTTAAGCTGGAGAAGAGTCCTACGGATACTGCGGACTGTGAAAACAACCACAACCACTACTACTATTACTATTACTATTACTACTACTACTACTACTAATTATAATAATAATAATGTATTGTTGCAGGCTTTCATGGCTTGAATCACTGGGTTGTTGTAGGTTTTTTCGGGCTATATGGCCATGTTCTAGAGGCATTCTCTCCTGACATTTCGCCTGCATCTATGGCAAGCATCCTCAGAGGTTGTGAGGTTGTGAGGCATCCTCAGAGGTTGTGAACCCTACAACAACCCAATAATAATAATAATAATAATAATAATAATAATAATAATAATAATAACACTTTATTTATATTCCACCCTTCTCCCCATGGCGACTCAGAGCAGATTTCAATGTAAACAGATACCGGCAAACATTACAATACAGTGATACACACAAACATAAACAAAGGCAAAGGCTTCTCCTTTCATTTCCGGCATTGGAGGCGGTGCTCATTTTTAGCTTCGGGTGAGGTGCTATTCTCAATTTCTAAGTCAAGGAGCCTACGTTGTTACCTCCTGGTTGTGTGACCGGCATGACTGCTTGGAGCGTCTTATGCCTTTCCCACCAAAGCAGTACCTATTTATCTACTCATATTTGCATATTTTTGAACTGCTAGGTTGACAGGAGATGGACTAACAGCGGGAGTGGATTCAAACTGCTGACCTTCAGATAATAATAACAATAATAATACTTTATTTGTACCCCGCTACCATCTCCCCAAGGGACTTGGTGCGGCTTACATGAGGCCGAGCCCACAATACAACAGTAAACAATAGCAACAGTAATACAAAACAATAAATAAACTCATAAGCAAAAAAATAAGCAATAAACATTTACAATAACACAGCGCATTTAAGAACCTATGGCTGGGCCAAATGTAATAATTAAAATTTATAAAAAATAATTCTGGGCATGACAAGGTGACATATAACTAGGATAGAAGTTTTGGAGAGTGAGGAAATGTGCAGACAATCTTAGATCACTAATAAAGTGTGTTTAGGGACATATTGCTGGGAGTTTCCTTATTCTGGGAAGGCACACTGAAACAATCATGTTTTCAGGCTCCTCCTAAAGACTGCCAGAGTTGGGGCTTGCCTAATGTCCTTGGGGAGTGAGTTCCAAAGTTGAGGGGCCACCACCGCGAAGGCTCTCTCCCTCGTCCCCACCAATCGTGCTTGCGATGGTGGTGGGAGCGTGAGCAGGGCCTCTCCAAATGATCAAAGAGATTGTGTGGGTTCGTACACAGAAATGCGGTCACGCAGGTAGGCGGGTCCCAAACCGTTTAGGGCAGTGGTTCTCAACCTTCCTAATGCCGTGACTCCTTAATACAGTTCCTCATGTTGTGGTGACCCCCAACCATAACCCTAACATTATGAATTGCCAGGTAAATAATGATTTGCAGGATGTATTTTCATTCACTGGAGCAAATTTGGCACAAATACCCGATACACCCAAATTTGAATACTGGTGAGGTTGGCGAGGGGATTGATTTTGCCATTTGGGAGTTGTAGTTGCTGGGATTTATAGTTAACCTGTAAACAAAGAGCATTCTGAACCCCACCAACAATGGAATTGAACCAAAGTTGGCACACAACTCCCATGACCAACAGAAAATACTGGAAGGGTTTGGTGGGCATTGACCTTGAGTTTGCGAGTTGAAGTTCCCCTACATCCAGAGAGCACTCTAGACTCCAACAATGATGGATCTGGACCAAACTTGGCACGGATACTCCATATGCCCAAATCTGAACACTTCTGGGGTTTTGGGAAAATAGACCTTGAGATTTGGGAGTTGTACTTGCTGGAATTTATAGTTCACCTACAATCAAGGAGCATTTTGAACCCCAACAATGATAGAATTGGGCCAAACTTCCCACACAGAGACCCCCATGACCAACAGAAAATACTGTGTTTTCTGATGGTCCTTGGCGACCCCTCTGACACTCCTTCCCAACCCCTCCAGGGGTCCCGACCCCCAGGTTGAGAAACACTGGTTTAGGGCTTTGAAGGTAAGCACCTGCACCTTGAATTAGGACCGGTAAATGACCGGCAGCCATTGGAGCTCCTTAAACAGAAGGGTTGACCGCTCCTCGTAAGGAGGTCCAGTTAACAACCTGGCCGCCGCTCGTTGAACCAATTGAAATTTCCAGGCCGTTTTCAAGGGTAGCCCCACATAGAGTGCATTGCAGTAGTCCAATGTGGAGGTGACTAAGGCATGGACCACCCTGGCCAGATCTGCCTTCAGGAGGTACGGTCACAGTTGGCACACGAGTCTTAATTGTGCAAAGGCCCTCCCGGCCACTGCCGACGCCTGAGCTTCAAGCGTAAGTTATGAGTCCAGGAGGACACCCAAACTGCGGACCTGTGACTTCAGGGGGAGTGTAACCCTGTCCAACACAGGTTGCCACCCTATACCCCGATCTGGTTTCCGAACGGGATTAATCTTCAGCCTGTTCCTCCTCATCCAGATAAACACAGTGGCCAGGCACTCGCCCAGAACCCGAGGGGCTTCCTTGGAATTAGGTGGAAAAGAGTAGTAGAGTTGCGTGTCATCTGCGTAAAGATGGCAGCCAACTCCAAAACTCCGGATGACCTCTCCCAACGGTTTCATGTAGATCAGCAGTTCAGCAGCACAAGGTTTGAACCCATTGTGCCATCACACACCCACAAATGGATCCTAAAAAAAATTAAGTGAAAAAATGCAATTTTGGGTTTTTTAACATCCATATTTTATGCCATATCCTCTGCTTCCAGGTTCTAGGCTATAATTTGAATCTCGGTCTCAGAGTATTGAACAGACACAACAAAATGTGGAACACGTTAAAAGTACATGCACATGGACTGTGTTTTCCTCGGAGTGCCAATTTCAGCTTCCGTTGGGGAAGCTGAAATTTAACGGGTTGCTCTTTGGGATTGTTATTAGTGCTGCATCTCTCAAGTCTGAAATATGGGTAGATTCAGTAAAGGTTTGTGTCGCGGGCTTTGCCAATCTCTGCCGGTTGGAAGGAAACAGCCCCCGTTGCTTCCTCTTCGGCTGCTTCTGCTGTCTGTTTGCTTCACCTTCATTACCCCAGTATGAGCGAAATGCCATTTCTTTTTCCCAGCCTGCTTTCATTTCGGTAAGCGCCTGGCAATTTCAAACTCTACCCGATTTTCCAAGACCATTAGATGACCTTGAAATGACTTCCACTTTTTTTTTGGCAATAGCTATAGGAAAGGTTTCAATTAAGTTCTGGGTTGATTGACCTAAAGGTAAGAATGAATGACAACAAAATAGTGTCTAGTATCATAAAGCCAATGTTGCTGTAAGTGGTAGGAGTCCGAAAATGAGCAAAACAGTCAGTTTGTGTTGGAATTAACACAATTCTCAAGCCTCCATTAGTTGTTTGTTATGTATATAATTCAAATTACTTACTGAATTGTATATGTTTGTATTGTTTGCAATTTTACCTCAACTCTTTGATGTGGCAAGGGTTGCAGGACTGGGCATTTTCAGGACTCAGACTCCATTTTAGAAACAGTTCAGCTTAGCGACTTTAGTAGAAACAGATGTATGCCTTTAGAAGTTGAAACAGACTACGGAGACTTGATGTGGCAAGGGCTGCAGACCATGTGATCAGGACTGGGCATGTCAAGGACTCAGACTCCATTTTAGAAACAGTTCAGCTTAGAGACTTTAGTAGAAACAAATGTATGCTTTTAGAAGTTAGTTGAAACAGACTATGGAGACTTGATGTGGCAAAGACTGCAGACCATGTGATCAGGACTGGGCATGTTCAGGACCCAGACTCCATTTTAGAAACTGTTCAGCTTAGAGATTTTAGTAGTAATAGATGTATGCTTTTAGAAGTTAGATGAAACAGACTACGGAGACTTGATGTGGCAAGGGCTGCAGACCATGAGATCAGGACTGGGCATGTTCAGGACTCAGGCTCCATTTTAGAAACAGTTCAGCTTAGAGATTTTAGTAGAAACAGATGTATGTTTTTAGAATTTGAAACAGACTATGGAGAGTTGATGTGGCAAGGGCTGCAGACCATGTGATCAGGACTGGGCATGTCAAGGACTCAGACTCCATTTTAGAAACTGTTCAGCTTAGAGACTTTAGTAATAAAAGATGTATGCTTTAAGAAGTTAGTTGAAACAGATTATGGCGACTTGATGTGGCAAAGGCTGCAGACCATGTGATCAGGACTGGGCATGTTCAGGACCCAGACTCCATTTTAGAAACTGTTCAGCTTAGAGACTTTAGTAGTAATAGATGTATGCTTTTAGAAGTTAGTTGAAACAGACTATGGAGACTTGATGTGGCAAAGGCTGCAGACCATGTGATCAGGACTGGGCATGTTCAGGACCCAGACTCCATTTTAGAAACAGTTCAGCTTAGAGACTTTAGTAGTAACAGATGTATGCTTTTAGAAGTTAGTTGAAACAGACTACGGAGACTTGATGTGGCAAGGGCAGCAGACCATGTTATCAGGACTGGGCATGTTCAGGACTCAGACTCCGTTTTAGAAACAGTTCAGCTTAGAGACTTTAGCAGAAACAGATGTATGCTTTTAGAAGTTGGAACAGACTATGTAGACTTGATGTGGCAAGGGCTGCAGACCATGTGATCAGGACTGGGCATGTTCTGGACTCAGACTCCTTTTTAGAAACAGTTTAGCTTAGAGACTTCAATAGTAACAGATTTATGCTTCTAAAAGTTAGTTGAAACAGACTACGGAGACTTGATGTGGCAAGGGCTGCAGACCATGTGATCAGGACTGGGCATGTTCAGGACTCAGACTCCATTTTAGAAACAGTTTTTCTTTAGTAGTAACAGATGTATGCTTTTAGAAGTTAGTTGAAACAGACTATGGAGACTTGGTGTGGCAAGGGCTGCAGATCTAATACCCCTAGGCAGGGATTTCCACAGCCAAGGGGCCACCTCAGCGAAGGCCCTGTCTCTCATCCCTGTCAAATGTGCTTGCGAAGCAGGCGGGATCGAGAGCAGGGCCTCCTCCGATGATCTCAAGTTCCTGGTGGGTTCATAGATGTGTTTGGATAGATAAGTTTACAGACAGGGAATGCCAGCCTAGCCTCTCATTCTTGGTCCTTTCCCATATTTCCAGCCATTGGAGACAAAACCCAGGAATCCCCAATCTCTCGTACATGTACTACAGAGGTGAGATACACCTGTTTTTGCACTGCATCACAGCCAGGGTTGTGGGTCCAGGTTTGCTGTGGTCCCAGGTGTTTTGTGCTGATGGACAGTTAACAGCAGCTGAGCCGGCATTGATGACTAACTTGTCTCGTTTCTTCCCTCCTGGTCATACTCTTTGGCTTGGGAAGGGCAGCCTGGTTGTCGTTCTGCATACACAGCGCCTGCCGCTCGGGGGACAGTCACCTTCCGAAACCCGCATTTCCATTCTATCATCTTCTTGCTAAATGGAAGAGACAGTTCCTCATTCAATAATTCATAACCTCGCGAAGCCTCTGCCGTAGGAAAGGAAAGAGGGCAAAAAGTCCTTCCTCCCAGGCTTTTGCTGGTGATGGCGATGGGAGCATGACTCTGCCTTGGCTTGGAGGTGGAGACGTTGGGTGCATCGGTGGTGAAGGACTAATGCAGTTTGACTCCACTTTTAACTGTGATGGCTCATCGGGATTGTAGTTTTACAGGGTGTTGAACATCCTAAACTACAACTCCTATGGCTCCCTAGTATTAAAGCAGCGTCGAATTGCATCAATTCTACAGTGTAGGCACAATCCTCATCTCCTCTTTGTCCTCTTTGGTGTCATCTTTTGCCCCTTCCGCTTTCCCGGGAAGGAGCTCTCCAAATCGACTTAATTAAACCAAACTTCTGTATCAAAAAGAAGACAAAGATGCAAACATGCTAGCTTTTAATTAAATAATAATCTCGTGGAATGCCTTGAAGAAGATAAAAACCTGTGTTCAAAGCAGCTCCTTCCCGCTGGTTACAATGATCGAGACCTTCAAAGGCTCTTTTGCTACTTGCCTGAAGGCATTGTTTCTGGAGTGTGTGGTGGGCCTGCCTTGCAAATTCCTTCCTGGCGAAAATGAGATGTCTTCCATTCACTTCAGGACCTTTCCAAGACAGGCATTTCTGGTAAATGCCTTTGCACTGCCACTATATTACTTACCTAAATATTTTAGTGCTGTCTTTCAGCCAAGGCCCAGGAGGCATAATCTTAACAACGATCTTCAAAAAGGGAGACAAACGATCACCAAATTGCATTGTAGAAAGCTTTCATGGCCGGAATCACTGGGCTGTTGTAGTTTTTTTCGGGCTATATGGCCATGTTTTAGAGGCATTCTCTCCTGACATTTCGCCTGCATCTATGGCAAGCATCCTCAGAGGTAGTGAGGTCTGTTGGAACTAGGAAAATGGATTTATATATCTGTGGAATGACCAGGGTGCGACAAAGAACTCTTGTCTGTTGGAGCTAGGTGTGAATGTTTCAACTGACCACCTTGATTAGCATTTGATGGCCTGGCAGTGCCTGGGGCAATCTTTTGTTGAGAGGTGATTAGATGTCCCAGATTGTTTCCTCTCTGTTGTTTTGCTGTTGTAATTTTAGAGTTTTTTAATACTGGTAGCCAGATTTTGTTCATTTTCATGGTTTCCTCCTTTCTGTTGAATTGTCCACATGCTTGTGGATTTCAATGGCTTCTCTGTGTAGTCTGACATGGTGGTTGTTGGAGTGGTCCAGCATTTCTGTGTTCTCAAATAATATGCTGTGCCCAGGCTGGTTCATCAGGTGCTCTGCTATGGCTGACTTCTCTGGTTGAAGTAGTCTGCAGTGCCTTTCATGTTCCTTGATTCATGTTTGGGCGCTGCACTTGGTGGTCCCTATGTAGACTTGTCCACAGCTGCATGGTATCCAGTAGACTCCTGCAGAAGTGAGAGGATCCTCTTGTCCTTTGCTGAACGTAGCATTTGTTGGATTTTCTTGGTGGGTCTGTAGATAGTTTGCATGTTGTGTTTCCTCATCAGCTTCCCTATGCGGTCAGTGGTTCCCTTGATGTATGGCAGGAACACTTTTCCTCTGGGTGGATCTTCATCTTGACTCTCGTGGCTTGTTCTTGGTCTTGCAGCTCTTCTGATGTCTGAGGTGGAGTATCCATTGGCCTGGAGAGCCCAGTTGAGGTGGTTCAGTTCATCTTGGAGGAGGTGGGGTTAGCAGATTCTTTTTGCACGGTCTGCCAAGGCTTTAATGGTGCTTCTTTTTTGACTTGGGTGATGGTTGGAGTTTTTATATAGATATCTATCTGTGTGTGTGGGTTTTCTGTAAACGGTGTGACCCAATTGTTGATCTGGTTTACGGATGACTAGGACATCTAGAAAAGGCAGTCTTCCTTCATTTTCTTTTTCCATGGTGAACTGGATGTTTGGGTGGATGCTGTTAAGATGTTCCAGGAACCTGTTGAGTTCTTCTTCTCCATGGCTCCAAATAGTGAAAGTGTCATCCACATATCTGAACCATATCGTGGGCTTTTTTGTTGCTGTTTCAAGGGCTTGTTTTTCAAAGTGTTCCATGTAGAAATTAGCTATGACCGGGCTGAGAGGGCTCCCCATAGCTACTCCATCTTTCTGTTTGTAGAACTCATTGTTCCACTGAAAGTATCTGGTGGTGAGGCAATGGTGAAACAGAGCTGTGATGTCTTCTGGGAACCTCTGGTTGATTCATGCAATGGTGTCTTGCTACCGCGACCATGGTAAATAGAAACACCACAACAAAGCTGATCAGTTTGTCAGTGGTATTTAGCTTGCTGATTTTTTCTATGAAGTGGGTTGAGTCCTTGATGTAGTGTGTAGTGAGCCCAATATGGCTTTGTAACTGTGCAGCAAATTTTTTTGCTAACTCGTACGTGGGGGATCCAATGGCACTCACGATGGGTCTCAGTGGGGTGGAGTCCTTATGAAGTCATCTTATATGCAGGAGTAGTCTTATACACGGAAGCCGTCTTATACGTTGGAGTAGCCTTATGCATGGGAGTCGTCTTATATGTAGGAGTAGTCTTATACACCGGGAGGCATCTTATAGAGTGGGTGCTGAAACTTCCAATCTGGATTGGAGTATCTGTGGTTGCTGCATATTGTGGGGGAGCTCAAAATGGCAGTGGCTGCATCCCTGCCATATGCAGCGACTGTATGAAAGCATTAAGGGCGACGCTGTACAAGTATGGTAGAAGAAAATCCATTCATCAGGATTCGTGGACTTAATGCTGTCCCATTGGTGAGGTGAAGGGGCACCTCACTGGGAAGGTGTAAGTGAAGGGCGGAGCAAGCTACAGGCGCCCGGGATGCCCGGGGTATGGAAAAAAAAGATAGAGTGGCTCTGGGCCCAGAAAAACACACCTCTTTTACCTGTCTGGCCCGCCCTTGTATCCTATTACTGTACCTCCTCCTCTGCCTCTCAGATCTCGCTCCTGAAGACTGCAGTGAAGCGGTGCAGGTGTGAATGTGCGAGATCTGAGAGGCAGAGAAAGAGGTACAGTAATAGGAAAATTACCATATTGAAATTAAATCTGAAGCTTTTTCAATTTTTATTTAGTGTGCGTTGGAAGAGGGGTAGTCTTATACGACAAGTATATCTCAAACTCTATATTTTGACTGGAAAAGTTGGGGGTCATCTTATATGCCCAGTTGTCTCATATGCAGGAAAATACAGTATTTTGAGAGATGGTGATCACGCATTCAGACAACGTGGCCAGTCCAGCGGAGTTGATGGCAAAGGAGCATTGCTTCAATGTTGGTGGTCTTTGCTTCTTCCAGCACGCTAGAATCAGAATCCTGAACATGCTCAGTTCTGATCACATAGTCTGCAGCCCCTCCCACAACATAGAGTTTAGGTAAAATTGTAAACCAATGCACACAATAAGCAATTATGTGCATAACAAATAACTAGTGGAGTCTTGGGAAGGTTGCTATTTCCAAGAATATATACTACTGTGCCGTCACACCCAGATCCTATAAAAAATAAAACTAAGATGTGCTTCTCTCTTTGTCTGGGCAGACCGCGGGGGTCTTTCTTTAGAAGCTTGAGATTCCCAGCAACTGAGGCTACTACAGGTTTTGAACACCAAAACAGAATATTTATTTCTCAAAGTCCTTGCAGACTTGGCACAGCTTGTCAAAATTACACACAAAACAGTCAATTGGTGAAATCATAGAGATGTTCTTTCTTTCTTATTTCTTCAGTTACTGAGGTAACTCTTCCCCAAAAGGTAGAAAATATCCTGGGATCCTTTCACCCTAATCCTGAGCTGCTATGGTTAGAAAAACAGGTTTTTCCTATCTATAGCTCAAGGTTAGCTTTGGAGATGAAGTGCTGCTCAATAATATTCAATAACTTTTCTATATCTCAATTGCTATATATTAGGCTTGGGCGATCCAGTTCGTTAATTTTGTAATTCGTTATTAATTCGTATTTAAATTAGCTTACGATCCAATATCGAGCCATGCAGGAATAGTGTGAGGAGTAATTAAAAATCGAAACAATTTTTCCAATTTTTCGTAATTATTTTCGTAATTTCATAATTATATTTCATAATACACAATTATAATATAATATATAATATAATATAATAATATTATAATAATATAATATACATTATATATTATATTATATTACATTATATTATTATAATACTATTATATTATAGTATTGTATATTATATTATTATATTATATTATATTATTATTATTATATTATATTATATTATAATTGTATATAATAATATTATATATATAATATATTATATATATTATATTATATATATATAATATAATATATAATATATATATATTATATTATATTATAATATATGTAATATAATATAATATATATAAATATAATTATAATATAATTATATAATAATATAATATATGATGTACTATAATATATATATATAATATAATATATTGTATATATATGTATATATAATATATATAATATAATATAAATAATATATAATATAATATATATATAATATACAATTAATAATATAATATATAATATAATATAATGATAATATAATATATTATAATATAATATAATATAATATAATATAATATAATATAATATATAATATAATTAATATAATATAATATTGTTTGTTTTATCACACCAACAGTCAACAACAGAGGGAGAGGGAAGCTTCAGAAGTTCCCCTTGTCCCATTTGGAGGTGTTTTTTTAGCATATTGCGCAATCGCGTCCGCCATTAATGTATCGATTCGTAATTTTACGAAATTTCGTATATTTCAAAAAATTTTAAAGTAAAATTTCGGAATTCTTTAAAAAAACGAAACAAGGGCCCCCTAAAAACAAAACGAGTTTAGAACCAAATTTTTCCGTGGTTACCTAAGCCTACTATCTATCTATTTATCTCAATTAGCTTCTTTATATAACTCAATCACTCAACACTTTCCTTTACTCAATTGTACTTACAATGATTTTTTCAGAGCTCTCCAACTGGCCTTACAGCACATCTGAGGCTTCTCTCTAAAACTGAAGGAGGCAGGGGAGATTCCAAAATGGAGATCTCAAGCCCAGGAAAAAGGGCGGTCTCTAAACTCAAAGAGATACTTTCTAAACCAATGCAAAAGGCCTGCAGGCTGGCTTTTCAGCCTCTGATGCTGTTAACTTTCAGGGTGCAGCTGAAATTGTAGCAATCCTGGGGAAATGCAAAAGAATGCTAACCCATGCAGCTAAAAGGCAATGTAAACCATGCTCCTGGAAGACGGAACAACTACAGAGTTGAATCTTTAAAAAAGTGTTTCCAAAAGAAGTAGAAAAATAACAAGAGGAAGAAGAAGAAGGAAGAGAAGGAGAGAAAGAAGAGGTGAAGGAGATGGAAATGCTTCAGAGTAAGAAGGGTGGGGTATACATAGAATCATAGAGTAAATATAGTAAAATGAATAAGGAAGGATGGGGGAAATCTGTAAAGGAGAGTTGCTCAGGTTTCTGTGCTTTAAGAACGATGCTCAAGTTTCTAACAGAAACTGCTACAAGTTTAGTTCTTTCCCCCAAATTCAGTTCAAAATGAAAGGATGTCTGCATACTGTGATTCTCAAAAGTCTCCTTTAATGCCTGTCTTCTTTGCGTCACCAAGAATTGCAGCTGAGAGGAACTCAAAGCTTAAACCTGTCCTGTTCTCAATGGATCCTGTTCATGATGCCATGTATTTTTTAAAAAAAGAAAACGGATTGAAAGTAGCATGTGAGAAAAGGAGATTCAAGCTGCTTAAGAAAGTTATGTCCTTCGGTGGCATGTTCAGCTGCCGGCTTACCATGTTGTAATGCATTATCCTGAATTTCCTAGCTTTCTTGTTTTTCTCGTATTATTCTTTTGGGAAGGCATTGGGTATGCCGTTGCTGGTTTTTCTGGAATTGAATATTGCTAACATGCTCTTGCATATCTCCCATCTCAATTCAATTACTAGCCCCATTTAGAGTCGACCCATTAAAGCAGTCGGCTTTACGAAAGACATTGACTTGCCCTTCAGCGATTGATTTTGTTGCGTTTTTGGTAGCTGCAACTAACAAATTGAATTTAGGCGGCATAAACCCCAGAACTTTTACTCCAGGATTAATACGTTGTGCGATTGGTACAGTTGTGTACAGAATTTGTTTCTCTTGTTTCTTTCATTTCTTTTTTAACACGTTGTGCGATTGGTACTGTTGTGTACAGAATTTGTTTCTCTTGTTTCTTTCATTTCTTTTTTTTTTAAGTAATCTTTATTGAAAATTTTCATTTAAAATACATAATAATAGAGATAATAATAACACAAAAACAAACAAACAAGCAAACAAATTGTGCCGTCGCGCCTGGGGGCTATAGTTCTTAGTGAAAGAAACATGGACGTGACATCTTTTTCCCAGGGGATTGCTTCTTGCCCTCCTTTAGAGAACTGGAACTTTCAAGGATCAAGACAATATAGATAACTCGAAATAGTCTTTATTGTTCACAATGAGTTATCTTCCTTAGGCATAAACTTGATATTCAAAAGGGGTAAAGAAAACATACATTACAGCAGGGGTCCTCAAACTAAGGCCCGGGGGCCAGATGCGGCCCTCCAAGGTCATTTACCTGGCCCTCGCTCAGGGTCAACCTAAGTCTGAAATGAATTGAAAGCACACAACAACAACAATCCTATCTCATCAGCCAAAAGCAGGCCAACATTTCCCATTGAAATACTAATAAGTTTATATTTGTTAACATTGTTCCTCATTTTCAAACCAGTATTGAAGAAAGTAGGATTGTTAGAGACCCTAAATTGGGTCTTTTTAGGTCCATGTCGCGGGAGCACGAAAGGAAGGAGACAGTCCCAATGAAAGATCAAAAAAACAAGGTTTTATTTTAGTTTCTTCATGAAGAAGATGGACAGCCGGGTAGCATGTGCAGATGCTATCCTTCAAGTGACTGCCACCCTCTTCCCTTGAAATCTGCAAACTTTATAGCCCAGTACAAACAAAAGCATAGGGAAAACACCTTTTGTGAATAATAATTCTGACCTTTTGATGGAAAGTACCTTCTTGTACATGCGGCCTCTGCGCTTCAAAAAAACCCATTCTTAACCTTTTAACAAAAGAAAGTAACAGAAAACCGCAACTCCTTCCTATCTATATTTCCTGCGCTCTGCAGCTTTTAAGCAAAGACTTCTACTTCTGTTCCGTTACGAAACTCAGCTTATTGCTAATTTGCTGATTTGCTAGCTTTCACCCAAAAGCCCCTTACTCAGAGTCCCTTGAGGCCTCCTTCATTTGCACTACAAATAAGATATGTGCAGTGTGCATAGGAATTCATTCATGTTGTTTTCCAAATTATAATCCGTCCCCCCAACAGTTTGAGGGACTGTGACCTGGCCCTCTGTTTTAAAAGTTTGAGGACCCCTGTGTTACAGTCTCTGAAGTCTTGGGTCTAAGGAGTTTTCCAGGCTCAGCTATGAGTCCAGGATCACTCCCAGAATGCAGGAGTTCCCATGCCTGCCAGTAACTGCAGCTGAGTGCCTCTTACTCTAGAGCAGGGGTCCTCAAACTTTTTAAACAGAGGGCCAGGTCACAGTCCTTCAAACTGCTGAAGGGCCAGATTATAATTTGGAAAAAAAATGAATGAATTCCTATGCACGTTGCACATATCTTATTTGTAGTGCAAAACACTTAAAAACAATACAATGATTAAAATGAAGAACAATTTTAACACATATAAACTTATTAGTATTTCAATGAGAAGTGTGGGCCTGTTTTTGGCTAATAAGATAGGATTGTTGTTGTTGCTGTTGTTGTGAGCTTTCAAGTCGTTTCAGACTTAGGTTGATCCTGGGCAAGGGCCGGGTAAATGACCTTGGAGGGCCGTATCCGGCCCCGGGCCTTAGTTTGAGGACCCCTGCTCTAGAGTAAGAGGCGCTTGGCTGCCTGCTCTGTAAGGTGCAGCCACTTCCTGGACCTGCACGCCACATATGCATTCTCCTTTGAAAGAGAAATGTGTGATGTGCAGGCCCAGAAAGCACCCACCAGTGCCTGCAGCTGAGTGCCTCCTCTAGAGTAGAAACAGCAGGTAAGAACAATCCTCCTTAAATTATATGCCGAGAAGCAGGCCCGTAGCCAGGATTTTGTTTCGGGGGGGGGGGGGCTGAGTCTGAGTGAAAGAGGGTCTACCCTAGCAAACCTTTTGTATCGTTACCCTAATACCCCCATGCATATGGGATATATTGAGTATAATGATCAGATCATGATATGAATACACATAGCAGTTTAAATAATGCACCAGTAAGGCCTTCTCGTGGACCACCATCAGAATTTCGGGGGGGGGGGCTGAAGCCACAAAGCCCCCCTCCCCGGCTACATGCCTGCCGAGAAGGGGAGCCTGGGTGGGAAGCCCCTTCCCATAATGAGCCAATAGAAGATGGATCTTTAGGCACCTCAGAGTGAAAACAGATATCTGCCCGCCCAATTTTATGAGGCACCCAAAAATGGATGAAGCCCCCACCAAAAACCAGGACATGAAATGGGTCAGAGTTTACCCCAAATGCACAACCCTAGTGATTGATCCAATTTGAGCCCTTTTCTTGCTTCAAACAACTCTGTTGCTACCATTATCCTTTCTTTTCTCCGTGCTGCACCGAACCATTACTAGCTTTTCTATCAGACCAACCCTCACAATAATATGTTTGCCTTGAAACAACCTTCCGTGGTCTGTTTTCCAAGCCTATCTCTTTTCTTTCCCTTTCTTTCTTTCTTTCTTTCTTTCTTTCTTTCTTTCTTTCTTTCTTTTTTCCTGTTGCTGTCTGGCTTTGAAATTGCATCCTGTGCCTTGCAGCGAATTCAACAAGTGGAGAAGTGCCAGATTGTAATAGTTAATTGAATCGAGGCACAAAACATCACGGAGCCGCTGCTCTGGCGAGCCGCAGTCTCTCAGAGCCCTGCCAGAGGTGTGTATCCAGAGAACACTTCGGATATCAACAAAAATAAGAGCCCGCTTCCCCTGGTAACAGGAGTAATAAATAGATTGAATCTTCTTATAGCGGGCCCGAAGCACGGCTTTTAATCCCAGGATACTCCTTTGGACAGAGAGATGCCACGGGAGAGGCATCGATTCTGCTATTCAGTACAGTGCTATTTTAATTTTCGTTTTGAGTTGGAAAATGATTATTTTGAAAGCTATGGTGGAATATTTACTGTTGGGAAGGAAAGAAAATGAGTGGGGATAATATGCCTCCCTGTTGCTATTTTTTTAATGATTTTTATTAGAATATTATAAAGTTACATCGAAAGAGGGGGAATATTTATAAGAAGATAGAAAAGTAGGAAAATAGGAAATAAAAACAAACAAACAAATAAACAAAAGGGGAGAAAAAATTACCACCCACTTCCCACCAACTGTTCCTTTTTTTTTTTTGTATCAGACACGTAAAGAGGGGGAACAATACTGGTAATAGGAAAGTAGGAAAATGGTAAAGAAGAAAGAAAGAGAAAAAGGGAAAAAAAGTGAAGGAAATAGTTTATGGTGCGGAGCTTCCAGTCTATTCCATAGAGATGTGAGCATCAGTTTGAAAACAAAAATAAAAAATGTTTTCTTTATGTCGTCGCTATCCGAATATTTTGATTATCTTATTTATATATTAATATTCATCTTCATTTTTTTCCTGCAAGTACTTTTTGAGTTGGTTCCAATCGGTTTGATTTTCCTTTTTCTGATTTTTAATTATCTGTGACAGTCTATCCATAATCATAAATTCTCCAATCTTGGAGAGCCAATTCTCTATTATTGGAGGGTCTTTGTCTTTCCATTTTTGGGCGATTGTAATTCTCGCTGCGGCTGTGAGATAAAAAAGAATCTTTTCTTTGTTTTTCCCAATTTCAAAATCTGTTATATTCAACAGGTAGTATTCGGGTTTCAATTCGTATTTTATTTTAATAATATTTTGACAGTGCCTGTGGATTGTTATCCAGTATTTCTTAATGATCTTACAATCCCACCACATGTGGTGGTATGATCCCATTTCTCTTTCGCATTTCCAACATTGGTTGTTATGGTTCTTGTAAAATTTGGCTAATTGTACTGGCGTGAGATGCCAGCTATAAAACATCTTGTACCAATTTTCTATTATACTGATGGCGCTTGAATATTTCAGTTTTCTCTTCCAGATGTGTTCCCATTCTTTTAGAAGTATTGAATGGCCAACATCCACTGCCCATTTGATCATATTGTCCTTGACCAGGTCTTTTTCATTATCTCATTCTAGAAGACTTTGGTAGATTGTCTTAATTATCTTTTTTTCTCTGGACATTATGATGTCCCAACATGTCTCTCTAGCATTGAAGCCTAATTTTTGATCTTCTTTAAAACATTCTTTTGTTTACAAATAATTAAACTATTGTATCTCCACCTCCGATTCTCGTAGTTCTTCCTGTGTTTTCAGGCGCCATGTATTATTTTGTTTTATTAATAACCCTGTTGCTATTTTTGTTGCTCTCCCAGGGGTCAAAAAAAGCATTTTAAAAATAGAGGTCAGATGACCGTCTGTCAGGAGTGCTTTGATTGTGTCTTCTTGCCTGGCAGAATAGAGTTGAAATAGATCAGGGATTCTCAAACATTTTTCGACCATGGAGCCCTTTTTGAAGCAAAAGTTTCTCATGGAGCCCCAATAAATGTTTACATTATTGTTGTTGTTGTTTCCTGCATTTGGAAACAATAAACATTGACAAAATCACGATCTGTCAACTGCAAAAGGCCACCTTACTTGGATCTGTGCACATCCTTCGAAAATTCATCACAGAGTCCTAGACGCTTGGGATGTGTTCAGCTTGTGATTTTGTGATACAAAATCTAGCATATAGATCCCGTTTGCTGTGACATATTGTGATTTTGTGTCAGTAAAATAATAATAATAATTAACAACTTATTTGTACCCCTCCACCATCTCCCCGGAGGGACTCGGGTCAGCTAACAAAGCACTCCAATGTGCCAGACTTAAAATAAAATAATTATATAGACACAAAGGTGATAAAAACATGAGATTATAGCCACAGACATCCATAAAATATATTATATTGTATTGTATTATATTATATTATATTATATTATATTATATTATATTATATTATATTATATTATATTATATATTTTATGGGTGTCTATATTATATTATTATAGGAGTCCCCGGTGGCGCAGTGGTTTAAATCCCTGTGCCAGCAGGACTGAAGACTGACAGGTCGCAAGTTCAAATCTGGGGAGAGGCGGATGAGCTCCCTCTATCAGCTCCAGCTCCTCATATGGGGACATGAGACAAGCCTCCCACAAGTTGATAAAAACATCAAAAATCATCTGGGCCTCCTCTGGGCAACATCCTTGCAGATGGCCAATTCTCTCACACCAGAAGCAACTTGCAGTTTCTCAAGTTGCTCCTGACATGACAAAAATATATTATATTATATTATATTATATTATATTATATTATATTATATTATATTATATTATATTATATTATATTATATATCAGGGGTCCTCAAACCTTTTGAACAGAGGGGCAGGTCACAGTCCCTCAAACTGTTGGAGGGCCGGATTATAATTTGAAAAAAACATCAATGAATTCCTATGCACACTGCACATATCTTATTTGTAGTGCAAAAAACACTTTAAAACAATACTGTAATTAAAATGAAGAACAATATCAACAAATATAAACTTATTAATATTTCAATGGAAAGTGTGGGCCTGCTTTTGGCTGATGAGATAGGATTGTTGTTGTTGTTGTTGTTGTTGTTGTTGTTGTTGTTGTTGTTGTGTGCTTTCAGGTTGTTTCAGACTTAGGTTGACCCTGAGCAAGGGCCAGGTAAATGACCTTGGAGGTCATTTACCTTAGTTTGAGGATCCCTGTATTATATTATATCAGGCATGGGCCGGCCAGCGGCAGTGTTTGTGTGAGCTAATTCACACAGTGCAATTTTTTTTACAATATTTAAAATGGACAACAATTTAACCAACATAAACTTAACAGTATTTCAGTGGAAGATCCCTTGATCCTCCAATTCATCTTCTTCTGCCATGCAGGAAAAACACAATCAGACAAGCTTCCAGCCTTTGTAATAATAATAATAATAATAATAATAATAATAATAATAATAATAATAATAATGGCTGAAACCCTAGAGGAGGTGGGGAGCCCTGAGCAGCTTTTACGGAGCCCAGTTTGAGAACCACGGGACTAGATAATAGCCTTGTGCAACCTGAGTAAACCTTGACCCGTTTAATGTCCCATCTTTTGATCAATTTTTGGGAGCCTTCTGAAATAGAGGGTAGATATCTGTTTTCACTCTGGGGTGCTGAAAGATCCATTTTCTATCTTCCCATTTATTGGGAGGGGGGCAGGCATGTAGCCAGGGGGGGGCTTGGGGGCTTCAGCCTCCCCCCCCCCCGAAATTTTCATGGTGGACCACGAGAAGGCCTTACTGGTGCATTATTTAAACTGTTATGTTTATTCATATCATGATCTGATCACCATACTCAATATATCCCATAAGCATGGGGGTATTAGGGTAACGATACAAAAGGTTTGCTAGGGTAGACCCTCTTTCACTCAGACTCAGCCCCCCCCCCAAACCAAACTCAGCCCCCCCCCGAATCAAAATCCTGGCTACGGGCCTGGAGGGGGGCTTCCCAGACTCCCCATCATTTTAGGCATTTAAGATGTTTCTACTCCAGAGGAAGGGTGCTCAGCTGCAGGCTGGTGTGCCCTTTAAGTAGACTTCTTACATGTTTCTACTCTAGAGGAGAGGCGCGAGGCTCCAGCACTCTTTCCAAGACATTTTAAGGATGCTTCCCACATCCAGGTAAGGAAGAGTGATGACCTCCTGGAAGGGTAGTTGTGCTGTCACACGCTGGGCCTGTGCATAAGACTGTAGACAGGACATAAATTCTGTGTGCCCAACGGGACGCCAGGGCTGCCTTAGATTAAAGGCCCTTAGATTCCCCCAAACAAAGTTCTGTAGAGGCTTAAAGTAAGTCCAACAAAGTTCTTTATTGATGAAAACAAACAGGTACTTTAAAGCATTCTTAACAGTCAATTGGCTCTTGCAATCTTGTTCACTGGGAACAGGCACTATCTTCATAACTGTATACTAACTAATGGGGAAATCCTTAACTTCTAATCTGGGCAGTCTGTCTTTGCCTCTGTTGGCGTGGAGCCCCTGCACCCGGTACCAACTGCGTATGGCTTCCGCGAGTGACCCTTGCCAAGCAGAGCTTTGTAGACTTTCAGGGAAAAAGAAGGAGTTCAGGTTGCTGTGATGGCTGGCTGAAGTCCCTCAGCAAAGTAGCTGTAGGGCTGTACAACCCCGGCCAAGCTGTGGGCTGTATATCTCCCTGGCCAAGCCGTAGAAGACGAAGCTTTTTCTTAGTTTTATGTCCTGTGCGAAAGGCTTCTCTGTGAGAACTGACTCAAAAAGGCTCGTATTCCCTCCAAAACTCAAAAAGGGGCGGGACCAGAGAACCTAACAATAATTGACAGGTGGCCTGCCCTATGATTGCAGCCTATAACAGGAAGCCACCCTGCTGCAAAATCCCAAGCCTGGGATTGCAAACAAACATTTAATGCAAAGCAAACAGAATTGGAGCTCCTGGTACAGCTGTACCAGCACAGTAGTAGTTTTCAGGGAATGAGGGTTTTCGTTTTGTTTGCTGAGGGATTAAGAAAAAAGATTAAACTTTGATGCCGAAAAACAGAGGAGGAGCCGGTATTGTCTCCCACTTGCTTTCGTGTCGAGCTGATTTTTGTACTGAGTGGGGGCTTCCATTTATGTGCTCCCAAAGGTGATTAAAGTGACAAAAGAACGGATGTAATGAAGGAAAACATCCAAAAGAAAACATTCAAAGTGCTGGCTTTAGCCTATAAATCCCTAAACCAGGGGTCCTCAAACTAAGGCCCGGGGCCCGGATACGGCCCTCCAAGGTCATTTACCCGGCCCTTGCTCTGGGTCAACCTAAGTCTGAAGCGACTTGAAAGCACACAACAAGAACAACAACAACCTTATCTCATCAGCCAAATACAGGCCCACACTTCCCACTGAAATACCAATAAGTTTATTATATTTGTTAAAATTGTTCTTCATTTTATTTATTATTTATTTATTATTTATTAACTTTATTTATACCCCACTAACATCTCCCGAAGGACTCGATGCAGCTTACAAAGGCCAARGCCCACAATAAAAAACAGCATAAAAATACAACAATAATTTTAATTATAGTATTGTTTTAAAGTGGTTTTTGCACTACAAATAAGATAAGTGCAGTGTGCATAGGAATTTTTTTCATTTTTTTCAAATTGTAATYCGGCCCTCCAACAGTTTAAGGGACTGTGACCTGGCCCTCTGTTGAAAAAGTTTGAKGACYCCTACCCTAAACAGTTCCAGCCCAGCTTATCTATCTGAACACACCTCTCCCTATGAGTCTTCCAGGAAGTTGAGATCATCTGAGGAGGCCCTGCTCCCGATCCCACCTGCTTCACGGGCACATCTGGCGGRGACRAGAGACAGGGCCTTCTCAGTKKTGGCCCCTCATCTGTGGAACTCCCTGCCTAGGGATATTAGATCAGCCCCCTCCTGATCTTTCAAAAAAGAGTGAAAACCTGGCTCTTTGAGCAAGCGTTTGGAACTTCAGCATGACCAGATAAACTCAAATTGGAATATGAACAAGGAATGGCTAAGATGATGGAACGGTGAGGATTTGAACAAGAAGACATTGTTTTTGTAATTTTTATTGTTATTGCTTTTACGGTTTTTAAATGTATTGTAATGTGATTTTTTTTGCTTTTAATCGATGCATGTATTTTTATATGGCATCTAATTGTGCCAATTTGTACACCACCCTGAATCGCCTTTGGGCTGATATGGGTGGGATAAAAATGACGTAAATAAATAATCTATATATATAATAAAAGAGAGTGTTTGTTTGTATGTATGTATGTATGCAGCGGGAGGTGTATGCAGCAGCTTTCTGATTGGCTGTCACTTTCACAGGCCACTGTGACCAACACAGGTGATGCACCTGGACCAAACTTGGCACACATAACCTCCATGAACCCCTTTACGTCCTGGTGCAGATTGTGGGAGGTGGGCCACGGATTATGGGATTTGTAGTACTTTCAAAAGGTTTGGATCCCAGGGACCACTGTGGCCCCCAACAAAGACCGATAAAGACCAAACTTGGCACACCAAGCCCCCATTATCCACTCTTCATCCTACTGCTGTTTGGAGGAGGGCAGAATGTGGATGATGGGACTTGAAGTACCTCCACTCGCTTTCTGAGACCTTTGAGACCCTCTTCCAATGACTGATCAAGACCAAACTTGGCACACAGAGCCCCCATGACCCACTCTACATCCTGGTGCTGTTTGGAAGAGGATGGGCCATGGACCATGGGACTCGAAGAACCTTCACTAACTCCCTGAGAGCAACATAAATAACTGATAAAGACCAACCTTGGCACACAATTCCTTTCTCAAACAACCCGGGCACCGCCGGGTCCCCAAGCTATGAATAACTAAAACAGGTCCATGCACAACTCTACTAGATAATCCTTGTGATCTCTTCCAAGTCTGTGATTCCATGACTCTGGAAGGTTGTACCAAAATGCATTGTGTTCTTGCTTAAAATATCCTTCTGATTTCACCTACACAAAATAGATACTGCTCTCCACTTGTCTTTGAAAGTTAATTTTTGTGCCTTGTTTTTGAAATCATTTTGAACAGAGCCAGAAAATGGAATGGCTCCTTTTGCAAGTGGGGAAGTGATTCCCAAACCCTGTAGTGATCGCAACGGTTCCTCTTTTAACAATGTAATGAGGTTCGGTCTTATTCTTCATGCCGTGATACCTTTGGGGAGATGAAACAAGAGACGTCAGACTGAATGTGCCTCCTGCCAAACCTTCTGCTGATCTAGTCTCTGGACCCAGAGCATCTAAAAATTCTTGTCCAGCTGATACTTCCAATTTTCCATATCGGCTAACCAGTATATTTCCATGTAAACATATTGTGTTTCTCAACGGAAATACATATTCAACGTATCTGCCTATTTGTTGTGGGGGTCTTATAGTTAACAGAATGGTGGCTGTGGCTTCTGTGTGTTTCAGGATTCAGAGGCAATCTTCAGAAACAGGTTTGCATGTTCCCATAGGACTCTGAGCATTAAATTATTGCCTGCATGCTGATTTGTCGAAGAGAGACTTAGTTAATCATAGGATAAATTTAGAAATCAATTATTATTTGCCAAAGTGGCTTTCCTCACTTTCATTAATGAGGAGGCCAAAGGGATTAATTTACGCTTTCCCCTCCACTTCTCATTTCGTAAACTCCTGCAAAGAGCCTTTCCCTTGTACTCTGCTTCATCCTGGAGAGAAGTGACCAGTGGGTTGCCATGGGGTTTTATCCTGGGCCTCAATGACTTTGAGGACAGAATAGAAGGCACGCTGATCAGATTTACAGATGGGACCAAATTGGGAGGGATGGCTAATACTGTAGAGGAAAGGATCCGGTTCCAAAATGACCTTTGCAGATTGGAGAGCTGGGCTAAAAGTAAAAAAAAAAAAAAATTCAACAGGGAAAACAATAAGGCATAAAAAGAGATACGTTTTTTAAATATAGGCTAAATGATGGGTGACACCTGGATTGAAAAGGATACTTGTGAAAGAGATCTAGGAGTCACAGTGAAAGGGTCTTTGAGTGAAATTTGCAAATGCTAAGCAAAGGGCTTTGAATGAAATTAACAGCAAAAGAGAAACATACCCTTTCTCTGTAGAAAAGGAGCAACACGGAAGAAAATGTTTTTAAGAAACAAGATGTGATAGTAGAGGTCGTAAGTTGTGTTGTGGTTAACTTCAAAGGTTGTTGTTAAGTGCAGAGTCTGCAGGTACAAGAAGGTACTTTCCATCAAAAGGTCAAGGGAGAGGGGCTGGAAAGAGAGTACTTTCCATGACCTATTACTTGAGTATAAAAGTCAGTAAAAAAAGAGGAGGGGCGCGGCAGTCACTTGAAGGGTAGCATCTGCGTATGCTGCCAGGCTGTCCATCTTCTTCATGAAAAAACTAAAATGAACCTTGTTTTTTAAATCTTTTCTGGGACTGTCTCCTTCCTTACGTGTTCCCATGATGTGGACCTAAGAAGACCCAATTTAGGGTCTCTAACAATAATAGAACACAAGATGAACATGAGCCAACAGTATGATGTGGCAGCTTAAAAAGCCAAAGAGATCCTAGACTGTGTCAACTGAAGTATAGTTTAGAGATTGAGGAAAGTCATATTCCCACTCTCTTCTATTTTGGTCAGACCTAGAATAACCTTGTGTTCAATTCTGGGCAACGGGATTCAAGAAGCTGGATAAGATGGGTGACCAAAGCCTTTTGAGAAACAGCTGAGAGAGCTGCGTGTGTTTAGCTTGGAGAAATGAAGGCTGAGAGAAGGGGACCTGAGAGCCATGTTTAAATATTTGAAAGAATGCCACATTGATGTTGGGGCTCTGTAGCATGATGCTGGGGAATCCTCAGAGGATGAGGGAGGTGATGGTTTTCTCACTGAGTCTGTATGTGATCAGGCTGAAGCACACGCTGATCAGAGAAATCAGAGAGAAGTGCCAGTCGTTGCAGATGAGATAGAGGATGTTTGGGATTCCGTTTCTCTTAGGAATCAGCCTTCAGCAGATGGTGTGTTTTCCCATGATATCAGATTAGGCCTCAGCATGAAGGGAGTGAAGAATAGATTAATTAAGCAGTCAGAAAGACTCCATGAGAAGTCCTAGCAACAGAGTAAGCAGCAGAGTAGGAAAGCTCAAGGGCAGATGTGTTCACTGTATCTGGTTGTGATCCCTAGATTGTGTGTTTTGGATGGATTAGGGATCAGTTGGTTTTCTCTGTAATAGGCAGTAAGAGCATCTAAAGCAGTGATTCTCAACCTTCTTAATGCCGCAATCCCTTAATATAGTTCCTCATGTTGTGGTGACCCCCAACCATAAAATTATTTTTGTTGCTACTTCATAACTGTAATTTTGCTACTGTTATGAATCGAGATGTAAATATATGATATGCAGGATGTATTTTCATTCACAAGACCAAATTTGGCACAAATACCCATTAGGTCCAATTTGAATATTGGTGGGGTTGGGAGATTGATTTTGTTATTTGGGAGTTAAGAGTTGCTGGGATTTATAGTTCACCTATAAATCAAAGAGCATTCTGAACTCCACCAATGATGGAATTGAACCAAACTTGCCACACAGAACTCCAATGACAAACAGAAAATACTGGAAGGGTTTGGTGGGCATTGACCTTGAGTTTGGGAGTAGTAACTCACCTACATCCTGAGAGCATTGTGGACTCAAACAATGATAGATCTGAACCAAATTTGACACAAATAATCAATATGCCCAAATGTGAACACTGGTGGAGTTTGGGGAAAATAAACATTGACATTTGGGAGTTGTGGTTGCTGGGATTTATAGTTCACCTACAATCAAAGAGCTTTCCGAACCCCGCAAATTTTAGAATTGGGTCAACTTCCCACATAGAACCCCAATGCCCAACAGAAAATACTGTGTTTTCTGATGGTCTTTGGTGACCTTTCTGACACCCCCTCATGACCCCCTCAGGTGTCCCAACCCCCAGGTTGAGAAACACTGATCTAAAGCTTTGGAAAGCTTTTGTTCAACCATTTCAAAGCTCCCTGCTTGAGCGGTGATGGCACAATCATCAGCATATTTATTTATTTATTTATTTATTTATTTTGGTTTCTTCTACCCCGCCGTTCTCACCCCGAAGGGGACTCAGGGCAGCTTACAAAAGCAAAGGCACAATTCAATGCCCACATCACATAACAGGTAGTTAGGTAGTTAACTGTTTTTACATTGTAGTGTTGAATTTTTGCTGTTCTTATTTGTTGTAAACCGCTGTGAGTCGCCTTCGGGCTGAGAACAGCGGTACATAAGCAGAGTAAATAAATAAATAAATAAATAGTCAAAAACAGAAATAGCATCAATTCACAGTTAGACAGCAATTCCTACATTACAACTATAAAAACCAATAAAATCAATAAAACCAATACAAACCCCATTCCTCCTCATAAACAGTCAGCGCTCACTATCTCATAGTTCCACTTTCAATTCCACATTGTCAGTCCTGGTCATACTCGCCTGATTAGCTTATCTAGTTGTCAGATTGCCCAAAGGCCTGGTCCCACAACCACATCTTTACCTTCCTCCTGAAGGAGAGAAGGGATGATGATGCCCTAATTTCCCCTGGGAGTGAGTTCTACAGGTGAGGGGCCACCACTGAGAAAGCCCTGCTCCTCGTCTCCACCAACCTCACTTGTGATAGAGGTGGGACCGAGAGCAGGGCCTCCCCAGATGATCTCAAACTCCGGGGTGGGACATAGAGGGAGATACGTTCAGACAGATACACTGGACCAGAACCGTACAGGGTTTTGTAGGTCAAAACCAGCACCTTGAATTGTGCTCGGAACTGAACCGGCAGCCAGTGGAGCTGGCACAGCAGGGGGGTGGTGTGCTCCCTGTATGACGCTCTGGTGAGCAATCTGGCTGCCGCTCACTGGACCAGTTGAAGTTTCCGAACAGTCTTCAAGGGCAACCCCACGTAGAGTGCGTTGCATTAGTCTATCCGGGATGTAAGAAGGGTGTGGACCACTGTGGCCAGATCAGACTTCCCAAGGTATGGGCGCAACTGGCGCACAAGTTTTAATTGTGCAAAAGCTCTCCCGGCCACCGCTGGGGTTCCAGACTCAGCGATGAGTCCAGGATCACTCCCAAGCTGTGAACCTGCGTCTTCTAGGAGTCATAGTAGACCACAAGATGAACATGAGCCAACAGTATGATATGGCAGCTTAAAAAGCCAAAGAGATTCTAAACTGTGTCAACTGAAGTATAGTTTCAAGATTGGGGAAAGTCATATTCAGACTCTTCTGATTTGGTCAGACCTGGAATAACCTTGTGTTCAATTATGGGCAACGAGATTCCATTTGGACCTTTGGAAAATAATTAAAAATGGAGGAAATGAGCTGTGTTTCAAACAGAAGTTCACCCAATGAGTATGTTGTGTGGATGACAGTCATCATTCAGTGCAGAATATCTGAGAAAAACCTAGCAGCTCAAATTGTTGACTCTCTCTTTTCACATTAGTTGGAAGGGAGCTGATTGTTTGGTGAAGTGCCTTCTATATAGTGATGACGGAGTGTGCCGTGGAACATAAATGTGTTTCCTTTTCTAAAAAGAAAACGAAAGAGGACAATTTTGTTCAATGTAACAGCGAGGAGATCATTTATTGGCAGCGTCACAAAGGAAGGGTCTTCATCACTCTGCATATAATGGCTTGGCCGATCCACACGGACAAAAGAAGCTTTGGAAATAGCTATGCGACTGGGCTTCCTTTGTATTCCTGGATTCCAATGCGAGCAGGTTAGAAGCCAAGTGAATGCCATTGTTTTGGCATTTGGAGGCTTACCTCTTGCCTTCTTCGGCGGTGCTCGCGAGCTGTGATAAGCGGAAGACTAAGAGTGAGGTCTTTTAGCTGCTAACAGCATTATTGTTTTTGCATATGGTTTTGTTGTAAATCTCCATTAAGCGTTGCAGCCAAAGAGGCTTTGAATGTGCTTTCTACCAGCCCATTGGCACGGATTCCTTAAGCTCTTTCTATTGTGCATGCTGAGAAAAGCAAGGAATACCAAGCAGGCCGACTGTTTGCTTATACAAGACTCCATCTCCTTTGTCTTAGCTATCCTTTTAGGGCCTTACTTAGGGGGGGAACACTCTCTCTGCCTTTGCATTATACAGATGGAGAGCCAAGAGCAAAATTATGCCTTGCACAAAAAGATCGACTGCATATATGTGTGTTGGAAATTGGCATTTAACATAAGGTAATGTAAGGTAGGCCTGTTTGCTGTGATGGTTAAGCAAAACTTCCATCTTTAGAAGTAATATGCCTTTGAATTCCAGTTGTTTGAATAGCGATTGAATGAATTAGCCTTTGGTCCCTTTATAGAAATGAGTTACTTTTGAGCCACTTGAATTAATTATTGTATAAGTTTGTACAGTAGACTCTCAGTTAACTGGTACCCATTGGGATGGTTATATTCTGAAAAAAAAAATAGTTTCTGATTGTTTGAGAGTCACTATTAAAATAGACCTAATTAATGGGAGCCCCCGATGGCGCAGTGGGTTAAAGCACTGAGCTGCTTAGCTTGTTGATCGAAAGGTCGCAGGTTCGATTCCGGGGAGCGGAGTGAGCTTCTGCTGTCAGCCCTAGCTTCTGCCAACCTAGCAGTTCGAAAACATGCCAATGTGAGTAGATCAATAGGTACCGCTCCGGCGGGAAGGTAACGGCGCTCCATGCAGTCATGCCGGCCACATGACCTTGGAGGTGTCTACGGACAACGCTGGCTCTTCGGCTTAGAAATGGAGATGAGCACCACACCCCAGTCAGACATGACTGGACTTAATGTCAAGGGACTACCTTTACCTTTACCTTTAATTAATGGGCAACAAAGATCCACATAGTTAAAGATTTTTCATGTTTCCTCCACCACAGACATCCCAGTATGTCAAGACCCAGAAGCCTTTAAACATGCCAGACACAGTTCAAATGGTAAAACCCAGTTTTATTGTTAACAAAAAGTCTTGAAAAGCACTTAACTGTAGTGCTTAAGTCTGCTGGAGCAATTTGGCACCAAAAACAAGTCAATAGAAGAAAGTAAAATATAATCCAGATTATAGCGCTGCCTTTTATTCCGGATTAAACTAAAGATGAAGCAATTTGCTTAAAAATCAAAATGCAGCAAGAACGCAGTCTATAAAGTTGAAAGAACGTTGTTTCAAAACTGAAAGTTGTTAAAGTCACAAAGATATAAACAAGCAAAGTCCAGAAGTCCAAAAGCGAAGTCAAACCAGTCCGTAGTCAAATCCAAGTTGAAGCAAAGCAGGAGCGCTGAAGTCTCTCAGGAATCAGGAACACAGGAACTCACGAGGCTATAGCCCAGGACCCAAGGTGAAAGTTGGCAGATACAAAGACTTATGTCCCCAAGAAGACACTTTGCCTTCTGCAGCTTGCCATTCAAACTGAACCCCCTTATATCTTACAATTCATCATCGGAGCTTGATGAGCTCCCCACCCTCTCATCATCACTCCCAGCTGCTTCCAAGCCTGCAGCTGAATGCCCATCCCTCCACCTCTGCCAACGAGTATCAGGATTCAGATCCTGCCAAGAGTCCCCTGGCTGCCAATCATCAGTGAACCCCTCAAATTCCTCACTAGAGGTGGGCTGGTTACAGATATCCCTTATGTTTTGCACACGGGTCCAATTTAACTCGTCTCCTCATCATCGTCCATGTCACTCCCAGTCCCAGAGCTCCTTTCAAACCCAAAGAAATCTTCATCCCCTGTTGGTGCACAAAGTATTTCCTGAATACACTTCCTTTGTAATTCCCCTTCAGACTCTAGCTCACGAGCAGCCCTCTTTACACCTCTGCTCCCTTCCCCATCCCCATCTCCCAATCAGAGAAACCTGGGAACGTGTCAGTATCGCTTGGAGCCATAATGATTTCTCTAATGTGCTGACGCTGCTGTTCCCCTTCTGACTCTAAAGGAGACCCGTTTCCCTGCTACTAGGAGGCAACCCACCCAGTCATATGTGTCAGACGGAGCACGTAGCTTGAATCTAGCAAACCGTCGTAGTTGCGGTGGACGCGCTCCATTGCAATAGTAGGCCATCTGCTCGTAAACCTTGTCCTAAGGGGGAGAAGAAGAAATAAGAGGAAGAGGAGAGATTTGTATGAAAGGATAGCTAACGTCCGGTTTATCTTCAAGAGTAAGCGGTTGGATGTTTTGCATGTATGTTAAATGCAATGCGACCATTATGTGATACAGCAGAGGGGGAAAGGTATCGAGCACATGGGCCGATGAGGACGTACGCACACCAAACCGACAGGCACTTGCGGCAGGCATGACAACAACAGCATATGGTCACTGGGTGGGGCGGGTGACAACTCAAAGGCTTGGGGCAATACAAAAGGGCTGGGATAGCACATTAACATGCCGTAGTATGTCTAGAGGTGGGCTATCTTCGGAAAGCGGAGGGCTAGCCGAAAGTGGAGGAGGTGGACAGACGGTCGATCATACAGTACAAGGGGAAACGAAGTGTGTAACAAGGCAAAGACGGGAGGCGGGCGAACGAAGTCTGTTAACAACCGAAGCTAGGTGAATGTGCAACAAGCATGGGGGAGCGAACGGGCAAAGAGAGGAGGAAAAGGCAAAGGGGAAGCCAGAAAGCAGAAGACGTGTCCTGTGCGTGGGAGGAAGTGCATGCAAAGTGGTTATAAAGCCCTAAACGGTTCTGGCCCAAGCTACCTATCCGAACGTATCTCTGCCTATCAGCCCGCCAGGACCCTAAGATCTTCTGGGGAGGCCCTGCTCTGTATCCCGCCTGCTTCACAAGTGCGGCTGGCGGGGACGAGAGACAGGGCCTTTTCTGTGGTGGCCCCTCGGCTGTGGAACGCCCTTCCCATGGAGGTAAGATCAGCCCCCTCGCTAATGGTGTTCCGAAGAAGATTAAAAACTTGGATGTTCGAACAGGCATTTGGTTAATCAGTGCAATGAATGTGACGATTACAGGAATGGTAATATGGACGACGAATTTGGATCATGATTCTAGTGATGAGAAGCATTGTGTTGTTATTGTTGTTGTGTAATACTGTATATTGTGCTTTTGTGTTTTAAATTGTATATTGTGATTGATTTTACCCTTGTTGTAAACCGCGTTGAGTCGCCGGTTAGGCTGAGAAACTGCGGTATACAAGTAAAGTAAAGTAAATAAATAAATAAATAAGAGCAATGGTATTCCCCATGGTCACCTATGGATGTGAGAGCTGGACCGTAAGGAAGGCTGAGTGAAGGAAGATCGATGCTTTTGAACTGTAGTGTTGGAGGAAAATTCTGAGAGTGCCTTGGACTGCGAGAAGATCCAACCAGTCCATCCTCCAGGAAATAAAGCCTGACTGCTCATTGGAGGGAAGGATACTAGAGGCAAAGTTGAAGTACTTTGGCCACATCATGAGAAGGCAGCAAAGCTTAGAGAAGTCAATGATGCTGGGAAAGATGGAAGGAAAATGGAAGAGGGGCTGACCAAGGGCAAGGTGGATGGATGGTATCCTTGAAGTGATTGTCTTGAAGGATCTGGAAGTGGTGATGGCTGACAGGTACCTCTGGTGTGGGTTAGATAGATGCTTTTGAACTGTGATGCTGGAGGAAAGTTCTGAGAGTGCCTTGGACCACAAGAAGCTCCAACCAGTCCTTCCTCCAGGAAATAAAGCCCGACTGCTCACTGGAGGGAAAGATACTAGAGACAAAGATGAAGTACTTTGGGCACATCGTGAGAAGACAGGAAAGCTTGGAGAAGACAATGATGCTGGAGAAAATGGAAAGATAAAGGAAGAGGGGCAGACCAAGGGCAAGATGGATGGATGGTATCCTTGAAGTGATTGTCTTGACCTTGAAGGATCTGGAAGTGGTGATGACTGACAGGGAGCTCTACTGTGGGTTGGTCCGGACTACAATCTTGG
Organism: Anolis sagrei ordinatus; assembly: GCF_025583915.1. Taxonomy (NCBI): domain Eukaryota; kingdom Metazoa; phylum Chordata; class Lepidosauria; order Squamata; family Anolidae; genus Anolis; species Anolis sagrei. The sequence continues at coordinate 23,898,382 of NW_026844589.1, forward strand.
ATTGTGTCATTTTAAAATAATTGGTTTAATGTTTATGTGTTCCTATTCCTGGGTTTTAATGTACATGTTTATTTCGACTAGATGTCTATATTATGTGGCATTGAATTGTTGCCTACTTGTAAGGTTGCTCTGATGCCCTTCGGGGTGAGAAGGGTGGGGTATAAATCTGGTAAATAAATCATAAAAAGTAATAATTCTATACTATAACATGGTATAGTCTGAAGTATAGTATAGTATAGTATAGTTTATGACCTCCAGATGGAGGTCAGCTGTGACCAGCAGTGCTGTAGAATTTGAAGAGGCATGAATGGAGGGTGAAAGAGAGAAATGTGCCAAGAGGAAGTCACGTCAAGCCAACCCTGACCGGGACAGCCTTCCACCTGGAAACCAATGCCCTCGCTGCGGGAGAACATGCAGGTCAAGAATAGGGCTCCACAGTCACCTATGATCCACTAGAATACTGATCCTGGAAGACTATCCTACTACGCCAACAAGGGATCACCTAATTAAGTAAAGTAAGTATACAAATGATGCACCAGGAGAAGGAGGGGGAGGAGTGATTAGTGGGTTTCGGTGGGTTCCGGTGTCAAGAAGGTGTGTACATATATACACATATACAAAAATATATAAGGTAAAGGTAAAGGTTGTCCCCTGACATTAAGTCCAGTCATGTCTGACTCTGGGGTGTGGTGCTCATCTCCATTTCTAAGCCGAAGAGCCAACGTTGTCCGTAGACACCTCCAAGGTCATGTGGCCAGCATGACTGCATGGAGCGCCGTTACCTTCCCCGGAGCGGTACCTATTGATCTACTCACATTTGCATGTTTTCGAACTGCTAGGTTGGCAGAAGCTAGGGCTGACAGCGGAAGCTCACGCCGCTCCCCGGAATTGAACCTGCGACCTTTCGATCAACAAGCTCAGCAGCTCAGTGCTTTAACCCACTGTGCCACCGGTGCAATGAAAAGCAAATTAAGACAAATAAAGGCAAACAACATAATGCAAAACAGTTTTACGGTTTTATAAAAATAGCTTTCTGAATGCAGTGTGCATTTTTAGTTAAACACAGTTGATAAACTTTTGTCGGTTGAGCTTGAGTTCCACTTAAATGAGTCTAATGTATATATAAAACCACAAGTTCTGTCTACAGCATCATGAAATATATAGGGCGACATGTATAATAGCTCAGCTGTTTCAAATAGTGATACTTTCTTCCAAACACAAGATTTGCAAATATTCCCAGGAATTTAGGATTCTTTAGAGGGTTCGTTTCGAGGATGATCTGTGGCAAATCATAAAACTTTGCAAAGAGAGTTTTTCAACTCCTCCCATTGTGTTTGCGAGTGTATCCCCCTTATTTGTCATTCCCTGCCAAGCAGATGTGTTATTTATAAAGCCTCTTGGTGGCAAAGGCTCCCCTGAGCCTGTAACATCTGCGGCGATGAAAAGCACCCAGTTAAGTTGCCAAAGCTGCTTTTCATCTGCCAATCGAATGCTCCGAGCACATGGAATCTGGCATATGATGCATGCACACTACCAGGCTGAATATATAGTAAGCCATTTGGAATGGGCTTGGGGGAAAATGGGTACAGTTGTAAGTAAGAATGAATGTCCCATTGAGGAGGAAACAAGCTTGTTTCCTGCTACTCTGGAGACCAGGGCAAAATAATTTCCTGATGCTTAGAACTGTTTGGCAATGGAATAAGCTGCCTATGAGTCCATTGGAGTTTCCTTCGTTGGTGGTTTTAAAGCAGAAATTGGATGGCTGTTGTAGTCCGGTCAGATTCTGAATGTTCAGATGAGGAGAGGGCTCAGCGGAGAATGGAAGAAGCCCAGAGAGAGTTGTTTTGGAATCTCCCCCTGGCAGTTACAAAGAGACTGTAGAAAGCAAGATCCGTTCCCATGGGGACCTGCTAGAACAGTGTTCTCAACCTTCCGAATACCGCAAATACAGGTCCTCATGTTTTGGTGACCCCCAACCATAAAATGATTTTTGTTGCTACTTCACAACTGTAATTTTGCTACTGTTATGAATCATCATATAAATATCTCATATGCAGGATGTATTCGATACAAATATGCAATATGCCCAAATTTGAATGCTGGTGGGGTTGGGGGGGGGGGGATAATTGATTTTGTCATTTGGGAGTTGTAGTTGCTGGGATTTATAGTACACCTACAATCAAAGAGCATTCTGAACTCCACCAATGAGGGACTTGAACCAAACTTGGTACACAGAACTCTCACAGCCAACAGGAAATACTGGAAGGGTTTGGTGGGCATTGACCTTGAGTTTTGGAGTTGTAGTTCACCTACATCCAGAGATCACTGCGGACTCAAACAATGATGGATCTGGACCAAACTCTACACGGATACTCAATATGCCCAAATGTGAACACTGGTGGAATTTGGGGGAAATAGAATCTTGACATTTGGGAGTTGTAGTTGCTGGCTTTTATAGTTCACCTACAGTCAAAGAGCTTTCTGAACTCCACCAACCATGAAATTAAACCAAACTTGGCACACAGAACTCTCACAGCCAACAGGAAATACTGGAAGGGTTTGGTGGGCATTGACCTTGAGTTTTGGAGTTGTCATTCACCTACATCCAGAGAGCACTGTGGACTCAAACAATGATGGATCTGGGACTCAACTTGGAACAGATACTCAATGTGCTCACATGTGAACACTAGTGGAGTTTGGGAAAAAGAGGCCTTGACATTTGGGAGCTGTAGTTGCTGGGATTTATAGTTCACCTACACTATCCCACCAATGATAGAATTGGGCCAAACTTCCCACATAGAACCCCCATGATCAACAGAAAATACTGCAGGGATTTGGGAGGAATTGACAGTGATTTAGGGGAGATGTAGTTCACCTACCTCCAGAGAGCTCTGTGTTCCTAAGACCATCAGAAATACGTATTTTCTGATGGTCTTTGGTGACCCCTCTGAGACCCTCTCGCGACCCCCCTCAGGGGTCCCGACCCCCAGGTTGAGAAACGCTGTGCTAGAAGAACAGGCTGAGAGAAATGTGGGAGATTAATGTTTGTCTCTAGATCAAGGTGATTGGAGTTGTGGAGACAGGGCATGCAACAAAGGCAGACTCACTTCTCCCAGAGAATTAGAGATAAGGAGCGGAGAAGAAGGTGCGTGAGAAATGATGTCATGGGAAGATTTGCGGCTTTTAAAAGTGGTTCCTGCTGGTACAGTCATTGTGAGAGCAATGTTGCATTCAGGTAAAGAGCTCTCTGTTTTTGGGGCCTGTGTTCTTGGAGTTCAAGTTTCTAACCTGTTCTTACTTGCCGTTCCTGTGTGGCATAATTTCATGTTGGAGTCATGTTACCTTGTCTTTGGATATCTCTGTGGATTGCCTTCAGAGACTTTCTTTGAATTGATTTTTGGACTCTGGGCTTTTATGGAAATAACCCTTTGAACTTTCATTCTCTCTTTTGAATGTGTTTGCTTTATTATTATTATTATTATTATTATTATTATTATTATTATTACTCTGATTTTAATTAAGTTTTCCTTATTGGATTACCTGGACAGTGTGTGGTTTGTGGTAAAAAGAGGATTCAGGGCCCTAGTGCAACAATGGCTATTTGTCAGGAGTGCTTTAATGGTGTCTTCCTGCATGGGGTCTTTTACAAACTTTATAATTCTGTAAAAATGGTGAGATTAGGACTAGGTTTAGTAACTCTTTTTAGGGAGGTAGGAAGAGGACAGATGAGTTTTTAATGTGTTCCTAAACACTTTTCTGGATAAGATTGAAACATGAAAGGAGGATAGAAGTTGGAAGACACATTCCTGGGTCATCCAACTCGGTCATTCCTGCCAGATGGCCATCCAGCCATTGTTTAAAAACTCCAACTGTGCACTGAGAAAGCAGCATATTCCACTGTCAAACAACTCTTACGATCAGGAAGTTCTTTCTGATATTCAGGTGAAATCTCTTTTCCAGTGGTGTGAAACCAGTGCTCCATGCTCTAGCTTCCAGAACAGCAGATAACAAGCCAATTCCAAATTCAAATTGACATGTTTTCAAATATTTAAACATGGCTATCATGTCCCCTCTTAACCTTCTTCTCTCCAGCAGCAGAGGTTAAATTAAACACGGTTAAACCAAACAGCAGGGCAATGATTTTTGTAAGATATAGATCGGAAATTCAGGTATGCCTGTGGTTGTTTCCATCTCGTATGGAATGTAGAAGACTCCTAACCCCATCTGCTGTTGACAAATGTCTCTAGAAAGAAAGTTGCCTTCAAACACATAAAGGCTACGAGTGCATTTTCATTTCCTCCTCTTTGTATGCCTTCCCGTCATTTCCAACTTCTACAGGGGTCAAATCCTCCCTCTCCCCACCCACAGAAGGCTCCATCTGTGTTGAAACAATGGTGGAAATGATTTTGTTTGAATTTCTCCCAATGTTATCACTGAGAGCAGATGGCTTGAGTTTCGCAGCAGTTCATCATATTTAGAAGAGAACACTTAATCATATGCTCCTTATCTGTTTTGCTGAAAACAAGCAAGGATTTCTTATAACTTGATCCCAAGGCTTCTGGGGGGTAGATCTCCATGTAAAAGATTGCGTTTGCATTGTTTATGACTGCTACAAATCCTCCTGTCAGGACTGCATCTCCCTTAGACCTTAAACATCTCTAAAAGTTCAAGATCATTGTACAATATGCATCTTTCACTCGTTTTTAATCCACCTGTTGTTGGTTTCCCCAAGGCTCCATTATTTTGGCAGAACTTACAGTGTGAAGATAGATTGGGGTATGATTCTCAAACAATTGAGGGCAATATGCTTGGGAATCTTCTGCAAATCCCATAGGAATCTACCAGAATATCCATATCTAATTCGTGTCCAACAATGGGCCACTATTTGGATGTCTATACCTAGTAAAGGGCATGTATCTGTCTGTATACTTTACTTACTTACTTAGACAATCCCTCGTTGTCCGAGTGTGATGGCCTTCCAAGTGTAGTGTCTTAGCGATGGATATGTAGGTGACTGTGGAGCCCTACTCTTGAGCTGTATATCTTCCACATTGAGGACATTGGTTTCCAGATGGAAGGCGGTCCCAGTGAGGGTTGGCTTGACACGCCTTCCTCTTAGCACGTTTCACCCTTCCCCCCCCCCCATTCATGCCTCTTTGAATTCTACAGCACTGCTGGTCACAGCTCACCTCCAGTTAGAGCACTCGAGGGCCAGGGCTTCCCAGTTCTCGGTATCTATGCCACAGTTTTTAAGGTTAGCTCTAAGTCCATCTTTCAATCTCTTTTCCTGTCCACCAACATTCCGTTTTCCATTCTTGAGTTAGGAGTAGAGTAACTGTGCCGTCGCACCTGGGGGCTATAACTCTTAATATGAGAGGCATGGACGTGGCATCTTTCCCCAGGGGATTGCTTCTTGCCCTCCTATAGGAAACTGGAACTCCCAAAGACCAAAACACAACAGATAACTCGAAATGGTATTTATTGTTCACAACGAGTTATCTTTCTCAGGCATAAGCTTGATGTTTCAACAGAGTTAAAGGAAATATACGTTACAATCTCTGAAGTCCAAGGAGTTTGTCGCTGAGAAGCTTTTCCTGTTTCCTCTTTCCTCAATGGCTGTGCATGCCGGAGCAAACCACAACCCCAGTTCAAATGGCCTATGGATCTTCCTCTGGTGCCAAAAGAACCGGTTTGAAGGCAAGATCATTCAGGTTGGTCTGAACATGAAGCATAAGCCTCAAGGGTAAAAAAAAAACCTCAGAACTGGTGCTGAGAGGTAATTTAAGCAGGGGCTTTTAGAGCCAAGTCTCTTACTCACGTCCATCCAATAGAAACTCTGATGGCAGAATGAAAAGGGAAGCACTCCCCTCCTCCAGGAAGAGGTGGAGCCAAACAATACTGATTGACAGCTATAAGTAACCAATCAAACCAACTATACATAAGCAGAGTAAAAAGGCATGATTAAGCATGATACAACAGTTTAAATCTTGCAACTAACAGTTCTATACATAGGTGGTGCCACTCGCGCCGTCACAGTAACCGCTTTGGAGGACAGTGATCAGGCATTCGGACAATATGGCCAGTCTAGCGGAGTTGATGCCGTAGGAGCATCACTTCAATACTAGTGATTTTTGCCTATCTTCCCAAGAGATTTGCAGGATTTTTCAGAGGCAAAACTGATGGAGTCATTCCAGGAGTTGAGTATGACATCTTGAGGAGTTGAGTATGATGTCTTTGGACATTCCATGTTTTGCAGGTGTGTAACAGGGTTGGGAGAACAATAGCTTGATATATAAACACCTTGGTAGCCCTACAGATGTCTCGATCCTCAAACATTTTCTGCTTCATTTGGAAAAATGCTGCACTTTCAGAGATTAGGCGATGTCGTATTTCATTATTAATGTTGACTTTTATGGAGAGGTTGCTGCCAAGGGAGTGGAAATGTTGACCATTTCCTAATGTTACACCATTGAGCTGTATTTCTGGCCTTGCAGAGGGATTGGCTAGTGCAGTGGTTCTCAACCTGGGGTCCCCAGATGTTTTTGGCCTTCAACTCCCAGAAATCCTAATGGCTGGTAAGCTGGCTGGGATTTCTGGGAGTTGTAGGCCAAAAACATTTGGGGACCCCAGGTTGAGAACCACTGGGCTAGTGACTGCTAGAAGAGCACTTTGGTTTCCTCAATGAGAGGCCAAACTTCTCATATGCTTCTGTGAAGGTGTTTAGAGTGGCTTGTAGGTCTTCTTCTGAATGTGCACAGACTACATTATCATCAGCATATTGGGGTTCTATAACAGATGTTGTGACCTTGGTTTTGGCTTTCAAATAGCTTGTCATCTGTCCAATAGAGGATTTCCACTCCAATGGGGAGCTTCCCATCAACAAGATGACATATCATAGCAATGAAGATGGAAAATAAGGTCGGGACAATAACACATCCTTGTTTGACACTTGATTCCACCTTAAGTGGGTCACTTTAGGAGCCACTGCTGTCCAAGACTGTTGCCATCATGAGGAGTCAACGGATGTTCACAAATTTGTCAGGGCATCCAATTTTTTTGATGGTCCAGAGAGCACTGCAATTCACTTTGTTGTATGTCTTTGCAAGGTCATTGAATGTCATGTATGCCTACAGATATTGGTCACTGAATGTCATGTGCAAACAGCATCTGTCGACGAGATTTCTGCACTACCATTTTGCACATAAAGCAGCTTACAAATGACTAGTATTAAGCCTACACCATTATCACCAATTTCATTAGGAAACATTTTATTTCAGTCATAATATTGTTGTATAATAACATTGCTAACTGTACAAAAACATTACATGTATTTGCAAAACGCCCAATTAATTGTGAAGCTACATTGTTTAAAATCTTACCGAAATGGCAATATATACACAAGTGAAACCCTGCCCTCCTCCCCGCTCCCAGATTATTCATGGCTTCTTTTGTCCCAATTCGCTGATGCTATAATCTTGTTGTGAGATGATGGGTAATGGAAGGCCTAATGGGATTTGAAGGGACTTTCTGGCTTGTCAGCACCCATCTGCTTGTAAAAGGGTGAGTCTTAATGCACATAGATGTTATACTGAGAATGCATACTAAATGAACATGCCTGGTTTTGAGGAATAACTAAATGTAATACACAAATTACATCAACATTATGATGCATTTATTAGGGTATTGAGTCCTATTGACCTCTGTAACTTGTAATCCTACACCATCCATCTCTTCCTTCTGGTTGGTTCGTCTTACCTGTCTTTATATTTTATAGTTATCTTGCCATCACTGTTACTCTTTTTTCATTTTTCAGCCACCTTTCCTGAGTTTAGTAACTCTGAGTTCCTCAGTTGGAAGTTGACCACAGGGTTGCATTGGAGGACCTAGATATTAATAGAGGCAACACTTCTCTAAGTATTTATAGGTCCTCCAGTACAATTGTATAGTCAACTTCTAGTGGAGGTTGTCCATAGAGTTTCTCTGCAGAACCTAGAGTTTCATTGAGAGAATACTTCTCTAAGCATTTGTAGGTCCTCCAGTCAACTTCTGGTGGAGGTTGTCCATAGAGTTTCTCTCAGAACCTAGTTTCATTGAGAGAACACTTCTCTAAGCATTTGTAGGTCTCCCAGTCAACTTCTGGTGGAGGTTGTCCATAGAGTTTCTCTGCAGAACCTAGAGTTTCATTGAGAGAACACTTCTCTCAGCATTTGTAGGTCCTCCAGTCAACTTCTGGTGGAGGTTGTCCATACAGTTTATCTGGAGAACCTAGAGTTTCATTGAGAGAACACTTCTCTAAGCATTTGTAGGTCCTCCAGTCAACTTCTGGTGGAGGTTGTCCATACAGTTTATCTGGAGAACCTAGAGTTTCATTGAGAGAATACTTCTCTAAACATTTGTAGGTCCTCCAGTCAACTTCTGGTAGAGGTTGTCCATAGAGTTTATCTGGGGGACCTAGACTTTCATTGAGAGAACACTTCTCTAAACATTTGTAGGTCCTCCAGTATAATTCTACTGTCAACTTCTGGTCAAGGTTGTCTATAGAGTTTCTCTGGAGGACTTAGAGTTTCATTGAGGGAACACTTCTCTAAACATTTGTAAATCCTCCAGTATAATTCTATTGTCAATTTCCGGTCAAGGTTGTCCATAGAGTTTCTCCGGTGGAGGTTGTCCATAGAGTTTCTCTGGAGGACCTAGAGTTTCATTGAGAGAACACTTCTCTAAACATTTGTAGGTCCTCCAGTATAATTCTATTGTCAATTTCTTGTCAAGATTGTCCATAGAGTTTTTCTGGTGGAGGTTGTCCATAGAGTTTCTCTGGAGGACCTAGAGTTTCATTGAGTGAACACTTCTCTAAACATTTGTAGGTCCTCCAGTATAATTCTATTGTCAACTTCTGGTCAAGATTGTCCATAGAGTTTCTCTGGTGGAGGCTAGCCATAGAGTTTCCCTGGAGGACCTAGAGTTTCATTGAGAGAACACTTCTCTAAACATTTGTAGGCCCTCCAGTATGATTCTGTTGTCAACTTCTGGTCAATGTTGTCCATAGAGTTTCTCTGGTGGAGGTTGTCYRTAGAGTTTCTCTGGAGGACCTAGAGTTTCATTGAGGGAACACTTCTCTAAACATTTGTAAATCCTCCAGTAGAATTCTATTGTCAACTTCTGGTCAAGATTGTCCATAGAGTTTCTTCGGTGGAGGTTGTCCATGGAGTTTCTCTGGAGGACCTAGAGTTTCATTGAGAGAACACTTCTCTAAACATTTGTAGATCCTCCAGTATAATTCTACTGTCAACTTCTGGTCAAGGTTGTCCATAGAGTTTCTCCGGTGGAGGTTGTCCATAGAGTTTCTCTGGAGGACCTAGAGTTGCATTGAGAGATCACTTCTCTAAAAATTTGTAGGTCCTCCAGTATAATTCTATTGTCAATTTCTTGTCAAGATTGTCCATAGAGTTTTTTCTGGTGGAGGTTGTCCATAGAGTTTCTCTGGAGGACCTAGAGTTTCATTGAGTGAACACTTCTCTAAAAATTTGTAGGTCCTCCAGTATAATTCTATTGTCAACTTCTTGTCAAGATTGTCCATAGAGTTTCTCTGGTGGAGGTTGTCTGTAGAGTTTTTCTGGAGGATCTAGAGTTTCACTGAGAGAACACTTCCCTAAACATTTGTAGGTCCTCCAGTATAATTCTACTGTCAACTTCTGGTCAAGGTTGTCTGTATAGTTTCTCTGGAGGACCTAGAGTTTCATTGAGAGAACACTTATCTAGGCATTTGTAGGCCTTCCATCCTATTGTCAACTTCTGGTCGAGGTTGTCCATAGAGTTTCTCTGGTGGAGGTTGTCCATAGAGTTTCTCTGAAGGACCTAGAGTTTCATTGAGAGAACACTTATCTAGGCATTTGTAGGCCCTCCAGTAGAATTCTATTGTCAACTTCTGGTCGAGGTTGTCCATGGAGTTTCTCTGGTGGAGGTTGTCCATTGAATTTCTCTGGAGGACCTAGAGTTTCATTGAGAGAACACTTCTTTAAACATTTGTAGGTCCTCCGGTACAATTTTATGGTCAACTTCTGGTAGAAGTTGACTATGAAGTTGCATTAGAGAACCAAGAGATCTATAGATAAAACACTTCTCTGGGCATTTATCGGTCCTCCATTCTGTGGTCACTTTCTGGTGGAGGTCGGTCATAAGGTTCTGCATTAGGACCTAATCATCCTTTTGTTCTGTCGAGCAAAACTATACTTTGTAGTTTTTCCACTTTTTATGGTCCTGCATCCCCATAAAAATAAAGGTTGTGCTGTATAGTGAGTACCCTCTTGTAAGTATTCATGCACTCACAATGACTTCTTCTCCATCTGTAGTGTTCTCTTTGAGCTTTCAGGAAGTGGCTAGAAAGTCATCTGTCGTATCACTCCCCATTCCTGTGCTTCTGAACCACCACATCAAGTGGTTTTGTTAATGGTTATCTTTTTTAAAAAAACATCACCTTCAGAGTTGTTTACTGTATTATTTTTTCTTTTCCTGCTGGGCTGTGTACTGGATGAAAGACTTTGGTCAATGGGAACCTTGGCAGATAAATAAAAATGGGATTGGATGGCTTGGAAATTGAAAGTCAAAAGGGCCCTGTAAATAATTTTAGAGTGCCTCCGGCAACCTGCTCAAACACCGGCATTATAAATAAGGGTAATGTACTAGAGAGACTGAATTACAATCAAGGCAGCCGTACGAACGTGGAATGGGGACCCGACGTATTTGAAGTGTATAGAGCTGGATTATGATCTGTAGGCAGTGTACCGTGAGCAATCAATAACCACTCACTCAAACAGGGGCCAAAGAGATGGTGATTAGAAAAAGGGGGGAGGATGGAAGGGCTCAGAATTGTAAATGTCAGTTTATGCAGTTGGTGGGTTGGCCGTACGAAAGGTACTAGCAGAACACATCTCTGGGCTGTTGGCTTGGCAGCTGTTTCTTTTCTTCGTCATGTGTTACTAGCTTGGGTACCTGGCGATGCCTGGGTTATTTGAAAAAGGCATTGTTTGTTTTTGGATGTTAGATTATATCAGTTTGGTAATTTGTAACACTATTTATTAGGGGGGGAAAGTCAACCTTCGCTCTTTTTTTTATTAATGTTCACATTAGAAAATGCATAAGGATGTGGGTAGACCACAATTCCCAAAATCATGAGTCAATCCTCCCCAAACCCCACCTTTTAAGGTACTTCAAAGTAGGTTATGGTGGGTCTGTGTGCCAATTTGGTCCAGATCCATCATTGGCTGAGTTCAACGTTCTCTGGATGTGGGTGAACCACAACTCCCACCCACCCCGGAAACCCAGTATGTTCAGTTGGTCATGGGGGTTCTCTGTTCAAAGTTTGGTCTATTGGTCCTGGTCTATTGTTGGTGGTGATCGCAGTTTCTCTGGATGCAAGTGAACTACAACTCCCAAAATGCAATATTAATACTTCCCCCTCCCCTCCAAACCCCTCCATTATGCTCACTTTATCAAGGGGATTCTCTGTGCCAAGTTTGGTCCCAGTCCGTTGTTGTTGGGGGTCACAGTTAGTCTGGATGCAGGTGAACTACAACTCCCAGAATGCAAGAATGCCCCCACCCAACCCAAAAACCCCTCCAGTATGTTCAGTTGGTCATGGGGGTTCTCTGTGCAAAGTTTGGTCCTGGTCCATTGTTGGTGGCGATCGCGGTTTGTCTGGATGCAAGTGAACTACAACTCCCAGACTGCAATGTCAATTCATCCCCCCCCCCCCCAAGCCCCTCCATTATGCTCAGTTCATCAAGGGGATTCTTTGTGCCAAGTTTGGTCCTGGTCCGTTGTTGGTGGGAGTCACAGTTAGTCTGGGTGCGGGTGAACTACAACTCCCAGAATGCAAGGTCAATTCTCCCACCCTTTCCCCCAAATTTCTCCAGTATTTCCAGTTGGTCATGGGGGTTCTCTGTGCCGAGTTTTTCCTGGTCCATTGTTAGTGGGGATCGCAGTGGTCTCCGGAAATGAGTGAAGGTACTTCAAATCCCATGGTCCATTCTCCACCAAACCTCACATGGATGTAAAGTGGGTTATGCGGGATCTGTGTCGCAAGTTTGGTCTACGTTCGTCATTCATGGAGGTCACAGTCTGTGGAAGTGGGAGCTGAAGCTGGTGAAGGTACTGCAAATCCCATCATCTGTGGTCCATACTCCCTCAAACTGTCCCAGGATGTAAAGTTTTTCATGAGGGTATGTGTGTCAATTTTGGTCCAGGTTCGTCATTCATATGGGTCGCAGTGGTCTGTGATCAAAACATGACACTCATATAACAAATACAATAACAATAATAAAAAAATTTTCCCTTATTATTATTTCTCTATCCAAGAAAAAGACGAAAGTAAAAGAAAAAGCAAAAGGGGGTAACCACCTCAAGCAATTAACAAGACTAATATTCATATTATCTCCAAAGAAAATAACCAAAAGTCACACATAAAATCAAATATCTGTTCTAAATATAACAGATGGGAATATGATGTGAAAGCTAAACTTAACGGGTTAAGCCAAAAAATTTGTACCATACTGGATAAACCTGGAAGTCTTAACCCCCACCCTTGTCTCCCCCCCATCCCTCCCCCCCTTCCGCTATGTGACCTTCCCTTCCCCCCCATTCCCCTTTCCTTACCCATAATTTCCCCTTTTTAACTTTTCCTCACTTCAACTCCTTATCTTGTTATTTTGTTACTTTGTAACCTGTGAACTTACTTTTGATCAAGCAATGCAGAAGAAGAACCCTTCTGTAGTGAAATTGCTACTCTATATTAAAGTTTTGGTGTATAGCTCTATGTTTACATATGGCAGATAGGGAAAAATAGGCACAGACAGGGTAGCAACAGCAGAGATAGGATTCATTTGCATATGGGAAGCCGATTGGTCATATGCAGATTAGTGTAGGCCCAGGATTTGAAAAGGCTGTTAGGCCAAAATGACAGTTGGGGAGAGCAGAGCTGAACTTTCCAAAGGGGCGGAGCCAAGGTTCTGAAAGAGGCAGTTAGAGTGTGGGAATTTGAAAATGACAGTTAGGAATCTGTGTGTGAAGAGGAGAGTTGGTTTTTGAGTGTCTGATAGAAATAAGCAGTTATGAAGATGTGTTAAAGACTTCTGATCTAGAGAAGCAGTTAGTTAAATAGAGCTCGAGCTTTAAGGAACATAAAGAAGTCTAGTGTTACCTTAGTTCAAAATATAATTCAGCCAAGAGTGTGCAAAGCAAGTAACATGTTTGTGAATGTGAAACATTGATAGTTTATTTAGGAAAGTTAACCAAGTAAATGATACTGACTGTAAGCCTCAAGATTGTAACAAAACACAAATGTAACCACAAGCGTTGGAGCCAGAAGTTATAAATAAACTGTGTTACTTCGTTATACACAAGAGTGGTTCATTGCCTGTGTTATAAAGTACAAAGGTTTAACAGTACACAGAAAGTCCCAGCCAATATAAAAGAAGAAACCGAATAAGTATAAGGTAGCAAAGAGGTTTTTAAAGAGGAAACAGTCTCTCTCCCTCGCTACACCTTCTATCATGATATAGCTATTTCGATCTCCATTTGCTGTTCTGCAATCCTACCAATAACCACATCTCTTTCTGTGGAGCATTTACATTTGCCCACCATGCATGCTGTAGGTTCACCACCACTTGTCTAAGACTCCCCTCCATCTAGACAATAGACTCCTATTGATACAGGCCAGAATTGCATTCTGTTTCTTAGCTGCTGCATCCTACTGTTGGTTCGTGTTCAGCTTGTGGCCTGCTAAAACTCCTGGTAGTGGTAGTAGTAGTAGTATTTATATTCCACCCTTCTCCCCGAGGGGACTCAGAGCATATTAGAGTATCAGCAAACTCAGGCAACCATTCAGTGCCTTATTACAATAACATACAATGAGACACAAGCACATAGACAAAGGCAAAGGCTTCTCCTTTCATTTCCGGCTCGGGAGGTGGTACTCATCTCTACCTTCAGAGTGAGGTGCTCTTTCTCCATTTACAAGCCGAGGAGCCTGCGTTCATAGACACCTCCTGGTCATGTGACCAGCATGATTGCTTGGAGCATCTTTTTGCCTTTTCCCACCGAAGTGGTACCTATTTATTTAGAGTATATCAGCAGACACAGGCAACCATTCAGTGCCTTATTACAATAACATACAATGAGACACAAGCACATAGACAAAGACAAAGGCTTCTCCTTTCATTTCCGGCTCTGGAGGTGGTAGTCATCTCTAGCTTTAGGGGGAGGTGCTCTTTCTCCATTTCCAAGCCAGGGAGCCTGCATCCATAGACACCTCCTGATCGGTGCCTTTTCCCACTGAAGTGGTACCTATTTATTTAGAGTATATCAGCAGACACAGGCAACCATTCAGTGCCTTATTACAATATACAATGAGACACAAGCACATAGACAAAGGCAAAGACTTCTGCTTTTGTGCAGGTACAACTGTACCAGGAGCTCCAATTTTGTTTGTTTTGCATTGAATGTTTGTTATAGTCCTAAGTTTCAGGGACTCTGCAGATAGGTGGCTTCTTTTGGCTGCAATCATAGGGCAAGCCACCTGTCAATTATAGTTAGGCTCCCTGGTCCCGCCCCCTTTTTGGGTTTTGGAGGAAATAGGAGCCATTTGGGGCCAGTCCACACAGAGAAGCCTTTCATGCAGGACATAATAACATGAGCTCCTGTTGAAAGCTTTGTCTTCTACGGTTTGGCCGGGGAGATATACTGCTCACAGCTTGGCTGAGGTTATATAGCCCTACAGTTCCTTTGCTGAAGGACTTCAGTCAGCCATCATGGAAACCTGAGTTCTTTTTCCCCTGGAAGTCTACAAAGCTCTGCTTGGTAAGGGTCACTCACGGAAGCCAGAAGCAGTTGGTACCGGGTGCAGGGGCTCCACGCCAACAGAGGCAAAGACAGACTGCCCAGATTAGAAGTTAAGGATTTCCCCATTAGTTACAGTTATGAAGATAGTGCCTGTTCCCTGTGGACAAGATTGAGAGAGGGCCAATAGACTGTCAAAAAAGCCTTAAAGTACCTGTTTGTTTTCATTAATAAAGAACTTTGTTGAACGTTTGAGCAATCTAAAGACTCTGTTTTAAGGAAATCCAAAGGCCTTTAATCTGAGGCAGCCCCGGCGTCCCATTGGGCACACAGAATTTATGTCCCGTCTACAGTCTTATGCAGAGGCCCAGCGTGTGACAGCACAGCTTTCATTTCTGGCTCTGGAGGTGGTACTCATCTCTAGCTTTAGGGGGAGGTGCTCTTTCTCAATTTCCAAGCCAAGGATTCTGCGTCCATAGACACCTCCTGGTTGTGTGACTAGCATGACTGTTTGGAGCATCTTTTTGCCTTTTTCCGCCGAAGCGGTACCTATTTATCTACCCACATGTGCATGTTTTCAAACTGCTAGGTTGGCAGGAGCTGGGGCTAACAGTGGGAGCTCACCCCATCCTGCAGATTCAAACTGCTGACCTTCAGATCAGCAGTTCAGCAGCACAAGGGTTTAACCCATTGTGCCACCGCGGCCCCTTGATCCTTTTCACATGATTTGTTTCTGTATTTTTGCATTTCATTTTTATTGCCAAAGCATAGTACATTTCTCCATATCGAAATTCATTTTGTTAGTTTTAGCCCAGTTCTCCATTCTGTTAAAGTCACAGTTACAATATTTTCCCCTTCTTCGGCTCAGATATAAATATACCTACAAGGGGGGAAAAATCTGTTCTGATTTAGTTTTCGAACCCTGCTAATGCTCATATGCGCCAGCCAGCACTGTCATTATCACCCAATTACAACGATGCTTTGAATCACACGGTGCCGTCTTCATGGGCTACAAGCTTTTTAGTTTTAGTTGCTGCTTCTGCTGCTTTAAATAGTTGATGGTGGCGGGAGGAGGCCCGTGGGGAAGACACCATGAGTTACTGCGCTAGGTGACGCCAGCCTTAGTGACGCCACTGGAGATAGCCAGACAAGTCCCAAACTACAAAGCTGCAATGCTAATTCAGGTTTGCCTCTGAGAAAGAGAGAAAGGAAGACGAAGAGAAAACTCATTATAGAGCAATTGCCCGCTCTAGGCTACTTGCAATATCAGGGTTTTTCTTTATTATTCATGAACATTATAAAAAATATATGCTCACAAGCTTCATGCACAATTGCGCTTGGAGAGAGGAAAGCAATATATTGTCTCGGTGAGTGGTATGGAATTCCTTCCAGGCTTCAGCGAAGGGATGATTGAGATGCTGCGATGGTTGGGCTCCACGTACATGAGGACTTCTCCAACTCCACCCTTCCATTTATATTGGTTACATGTATATTATTGAGACCTCCCTGCTAGGCTTGTGCATTTTGTGTGAATCACTATCCATTTTTCAAGTCGCTCCTGGCACGAATAAAAATATATATATAATTCATTAGTGAACTGATGATCTTACTTACTTAGATGATCCCTCATAGTCTAAGGATGATGGTCCTCCAAGTGTAGTATCCTGGCGGTGGGTCCGTAGGTGACTGTGGAGTCCTATTCTTGATCTGTATCTTCTCCTACAGTGAGGGCATCGGTTTCTATGTGGAAGACTGTCCCAGTCGGGGTTGGCTTGATGCACCTTCCTCTTGGCATATGACAGCGCGAGTGGCGCCACCTATGTATAGAACTGTTAGTTGCAAGATTTAAACTGTTGTATCATGCTTAATCCTCCCCTTTTACCCTGCTTATGTATAGTTGTATGGATTGGTTACTTATAGCTGTCAATCAGTACTGTTTGACTCCACCTCTTCCTGCAGGAGGGGAGTGCTTCCCTTTTCATTCTGCCATCAGAATTTCTACCAGATGGACACGAGTAAGAGACTTGACTCTAAAAGACCCTGATTTAAATTACCTCTCAGCATCAGTTCTGAGGTTTTTACCCTTGAGACTTGTGCTTCATGTTCAGACCAACCTGAATGACGTTGAAAGTCTCAAGAGCTTCAAACCGGTTCTTTTGGCATCAGAGGAAGATCCTGAGTCTTCAAACATAGGCCATCTGAACTGGGGTTGTGGTTTGCTCCGACATTGACAGCCATTGAGGAAAGAGGAAACTTGGAATGGCTTCTCAGCTTCAAACACCTTGGACCCAGGACTGAGACTGTAACGTATATTTTCCTTCACCCCTCTGAAGTTTCCAGCTCATTGCTTTAAAGAAATAACTTTCTGATCAATAAAACTTACTTTGAGTTATTTACAGTGTTTTGGGTTTTTTGAGAGTTCCAGTTTGCTATAGTAGGGCAAGAAGCAATCCCCTGGGGAAAGATGCCACGTCCATCCCTCCTTCATTAAGAAAAATAGCCCCCAAGCGCGACGGCACATGGCACGTTTCTCTCTTTTGCCC
The DNA here is from genome assembly GCF_025583915.1 of Anolis sagrei ordinatus. Classification (NCBI taxonomy): domain Eukaryota; kingdom Metazoa; phylum Chordata; class Lepidosauria; order Squamata; family Anolidae; genus Anolis; species Anolis sagrei. Next base: position 23,915,757 of record NW_026844589.1, read on the forward strand.
TCCATTCATGCCTCTTCAAATTCTGCAGCACTACTGGTCACAGCTGACCTCCAACTGGAGCGCTCAAGGGCCAGGGTTTCCCAGTTCTCACCGTCTATGCCAGAGTTTTTAAGGTTGGCTTTGAGCCCGACTTTAAATCTCTTTTCCTGTCCTCCAACATTCCGTTTTCCATTCTTGATTCCGGAGTAGAGCAACTGCTTTGGGAGACGGTGGTCAGGCATCCGGACAACGTGGCCGGTCCAGCAGAGTTGATGGCGGAGGACCATAGCTTCAATGCTGGTGGTCTTTGCAACTACAAGCAACTGGTCTTGCAAATCCCTCTTATAGTGCCCTAAAGAGGGTTTTGTAGGCACCAGAGGCGGCCCAAACAGTATTTTGCCGCCCGCCCCCGCAACCAATCACTGATATATATTTTCTGTTCATCGTGGGAGTTCTGTGTGCCATATTTGGTTGTATTCCATCATTGGTGGAGTTCAGAATGCTCTTTGATTTTAGGTGAACTATACATCCCAGTAACTACAACTCGCATATGTCAAGGCCTCAAGAGCGCCCCTGGGCAAAATCAACTATACTGCAAACGCTTACTTTGCGTAATGGTTGAACCGCCCCTTGTAGGCACTTTGAATTGTGCTCGGAAGCAGACAGGTAGCCAGTGGGGCTGGCACAACGGGGGTGGGGGGTGTACTCCCTGTACACCACTCTGGTGAGCAACCTGGCGACCACCCATTGGACCAATTGGAGCTTTCGAGCAGTCTTCAAAGGCTGCCCCACGTAGAGCACATTGCAGTAGTCTATACAGGATGTAACTTTCCAGATAACCCTCTCATATTATATATATACACATACATACATGCACACTTACAGACAGACAGACACACACACACACATACTATATAATAATATTGCATAGAGTATATTGTGTTTGCATATTTTACAAGTATTCTGGAATATTGCTTAGTATTTTGTTAGTGTATGCCAATAAGGGATGTTGTTGCTATTGCAAAATTTCCGGTTTTCCGTTTCCAGCTAAACAGTCTTGGGAGAAAGAGGGCGGAGGGAGAAGGAGGAGGAAGAGAGGCCCTACGGCGGCGGGAGGCACGGAGCAACATTTCTGCAACTTTAATATCTGCCGTTTCATTTTATATTCATCATGTCAGCATAATCTGCTTTTATGGGAATAGTCTTGGTTCCCGACCAAATGTATTTAAGCCCTTTTGCTTTTAGAGTTTGATTGTAATGCGACTTGAAGATTTCAATGAAATGTTTATATGTAAGGATTGTAAGAGTCACAGAGAGAAAATGGAATTACAAAATCAATCAGAAGGCATCTTGCTCTTGTGTGTGTGTGTGTGTGTGTCTCACTCTCTTCTTGCTTGCCTCCCTGACCTTTCTCCTGAGCAGACAACCAAGCAGCTGGCTGGAAACGTCTCTCTGCACATATATTTTTTGTATAATGCACTGAGTCAAGATCGGCTTCTTGGGCAAACATTTCCTTAGGCCACAATCTTACTTGGAAAGGATTTATTGCCTCCCTTCTCTGGGGGCCAGAAGGGTCTATTTAGGTGGATCAGCATTGCTTAAAGACGCCAGCTCTGAATCAATCATAGACACAACGCGAGTCCCATTGACTCAGTATTTACAAACTTTCTGGGAAAGCATTTGGAGAAGATCTTCCTCCCTTATGGGAACTCTCCCCCAACTCATAGTACTCTCAGTTAACCCAAACCCAAGCTATCACGACGCTTAAGCAGCAGGCCAAAGATTTGAAGAAATAATACTTTAAATAACATTAAAAATATATCTATATCTATATCTATATCTATATAAATGCTCTGTGCATAATGAATACCTTAAAAACAAAAGAACCAATGAACGAAATCACACCAAATTTGCCAACAAAATGTCTCACAACACAAGGAGTAACCATCACTCAAAAATTTATGATTTTGTCATTTGGGAGTTGTCGTTGCTGGGATTTATAGTTCACCTACATTCAAAGAGCATTCTGAACTCCATCAACGATGGAATTGAACCAAACTTGGCACACAGTTCTCCCATGACCAACAGAAAATTCTGGAAGGGTTTGGTGGGCATTGACCTTGAGTTTGGGAGTTGTAGTTCACCTACATCCAGAGAGCACTGTGGACTCAAACAATGATGGATCTGGACCAAACTTGGCGCAAGGACTCAATACGCCCAAATATCAACACAGATGTAGTTTGGGAAAAATAGACCTTGACATTTGGGAGTTGTAGTGACTGGGATTCACAGTTCATCTACAATCAAAGAGCGTTCTGAACCCCACAAATGACTGAATCAGGGCAAACTTCCCACACTTAACCCCCATGACCAACAAAATATACATAAGGCCATCCAATCCAACTTCCTTCATCAGGGCAAGAAAACATAACCAAAGTCCTCTTGACAAAGAGCCATCCAGCCATAGATATATATAGATAGATAGATAGATAGATAGATAGATAGATAGATAGATAGATAGATAATGATTCACACAAACACACAGATATAGTATCATAGATTTGAAAGGGACCCTTAAAGAAGGACAATTATATGTTGCATGTTCCAGGGTGGGCAAACCAGACACTCTCCACATCAACACTGACAAAGAAACAGCAAGAAATACTGTTTTATCCACAAGCATAAAGAAATTACATACATTAGAAACTAACACTTTCTCATTATTTTCCAGATCAACAGACTGGGCCACAGCAACGCGTGGCAGGGGACATATAGTGCATCTATATGCCTAATAAAAGTGAATTCGTTCACACAAACACTCTCCATTCATCTGATACTAGCCCAGCCCATGTCTGATATATTTACATTATATCGATATCTATCCATATTATCTATATGTATATACATACTAGCTGTCCCCTGCCACGCATTGCTGTGGCCCAGTCTGGTGATCTGGAAAATAAAGTAATGAGAAAGTGTTGGTTTCTAATATATGTAATTCCTTTATGCTTGTGAGTAAACAGTATTTCTTGTTGTTTCTTTGTCAGTGTTGACGTGGAGAGTGTCTGGCTTGCCTACTCTGGAATATGCAACATATCATAGTCTTAAGGGTCTCTTTGAAATCTGTGATACTATATCTGTGTGTGAGAGAGAGAGAATCATATCTATCTATGTATATTTATGGCTGGATGGCTCTTTGTCAGGAGGGCTCTGATTACATTTTCTTGCCTTGGTGAAGGGAGTTGGACTGGATGGCCTTAAGTATTTTCTGTTGGTCATGGGGGTTCTGTGTGGGAAGTTTGCCCCATTTCTGTCGTTTGTGGGTTTCAGAATGCTCTTTAATTGTAGTGAACTATAAATCCCAGTAACTACAAATCCCAAATGTCAAGGTCTATTTCCTCCAAACTCCATCTGTGTTCATATTTAGGCATATGGAATTTTTTGTCAAGTTTGGTCCAGATCCATCATTGTTTGAGTCCACAGTGCTCTCTGGATGTAGGTGAACTACAACTCCCAAACTCAAGGTCAATGTCCACCAGACCCTTCCAGTTTTTTCTGTTGGTCATGGGAGCCCTGTGTGCTAAGTTTGGCCCAATTCCATCATTGGTGGAGTTCAGAATGCTCTTTGATTGTAGGTAAACTATAAATCCCAGCAACGACAATTCCCAAATGACAAAATCAATTTTTTTGAGTGGAGGACATACATTGGGTTGTTAGGTGTCTTGTGTCCAAATTTGGTGTCAATTCCCCCAGTGGTTTTTGAGTTCTGATGGTATCACAAACGAACATTACATTTTTATTTATATAGATTATATATTTAGGGCATAAGCATCACCAAGCATATGTACGAGGGTTGAATGAAAAGTAATGCCTCCACCTTCGTAACTCCTCAACAGATGGCAGTACTGGTTTGCAGCAGGTACTGACTTGTTCAGTAGACTCTCCTCTACAGTTTCATTTTGGCAGGAAGCCTTAGCATTGAACGGTTGTGTTGTTAAAGTGCAAAGTATGGAACCCTGCGCAGACAGTTGGTCAATGTGACTTAAGCAACGTGCAGCCATTGAATTCTTGACAGCAGAAGGTGTCACCTCAGCATCGCTCAATAATGCACAGTACTCATATCAACAAAATCACCATAAACAGCTTGCCTTCTCTGATGAATCTCCTTTGTTGTGATGCCTTCTGCTGTTAAAAATTCAAGGACTGCATGTTGCTTAAGTCGCACTGACTGACTGTCTGCACAGGGTTCCATACTGTAGAGGAGAGTCTACTGAACAAGCCAGTACCTGCCGCATACCAGAATTGCCATCTGTTGAGTAGTTACGAAGGTGGAGGCATTATTTTTCATTCAGCCCTCGTATGTATGTAGCTGGGGTTGCCGACTTCCACAAACTGGCTCCAGCTTCCACAAACAGCTTTAACCCACAGTGTTGAAGAGCCACTAAAAGCCCTTCCTCCAATGACATTTCACGTTATAGCGAGTGCCATGAGCATGTTGCCCAACCCCTGCCAACGTCTTCCCCAAAAAACCATCCTGCCCACCGCCCAAGGAATGCTTTCATTCAGGGACAATTTCATCCTTGGTTATATGTGTTTCCTTCACCACAGACATCCCAGTGTTTCTTACTCTCTCAATTGATGTGGAATTTGCATGTTTCCGCCCACTGCCTCTCCTTTAACCCTTTCTTTCTCTTTTCAGCCTTGTCTGCACAACAAACAGAGCAAAACTAATCAACAATTAAACATACCGGAGGAGTTTGTGGGACCGACTCCACATGGTGGAAATTGTAGTTCACTCTGCATCAAATCAGAGCACTGGGACCCCCCACTGTCAATGGTTCTGAACCACATTTGGCACCACAAAACCCCCATGACCTAAGAAAAATACTGTAGAGGTTTGGCAAGAATTCCCCTTGATGTATAGGAGTTGTAGGTACTGGGATGTATAGTTCACCTGCAATCAAAGAGCACTGTGGCCCCCACCAATGATGACCCTGGACCTCACTTGTCATACAGAACCACCATGACCAGCTGAAAATACTGGAGGGCTTTGGGGCAAACTGACCTTGATTTCTGGAAGTTATAGTTCACTTACATCCAGAAACACTGTGACCACCACAGATGACGGATCTTGTCCAAACTTGGCATACAGACCCCCTATGACCAACTGAACCTACTAGAGATATTTGAGGGGACTGATCCTGTTGAGATTAATTTCACAATTCAGCAGCAGATCAGTTGCACAACTTCAGCGCTTTCCAGTAGCTTCTTCCTGCACAGTATTTTCAGTCAACTGCTCCCACAAACTGCAGTCACTCTGGAACTCTTTTACAGACACTTGAGCACATGCCTGGCCATTGTCAGTTTTACTATTGTTTTCCCCTCCAATCTAGTTGACACTACAAACTTACCACAGCACACGATTGTATCTTGCCTTAGCAAACAGGTTCTTTTAATCAATTACATAGAGCCTTCGACGAACAGCATCACAGCACAAGGAGAGAAAATACACTGTACATGACTTCCTTATATACAATTCTGTATATTTACACATAGCAATCTCTGATTGGTTCCCAACTCATTAACTTAACTCAGACCCAGGATTACATCATTCACAATCACCTGGACTAGGCCAGAACACATTCCCCAAATGATTCCCTATATACAGTTAATGCATGACTCAGCATTTCCAATAGAAGCCTATTAGCAGTGCATGACTCAGCTATATTGAATTACAATACATTGTAAAACCTGACAGACCCACCATGGTGGGAGCTGTAGTTTATCCTACAGCCAGAGATCACAGTGAACTCCCACCAATGATGCATCTAGAGCAAACTTGCCCAACATAACAAACATTAACTACAGATGGAGTTTCAGGGGGTTAAGCTGGCATGATGTGAGTTGTAGTTCACTCACAACCTTATGCATTTTGTATTTTTTTTTAAAAAAATGACTTTTTCAACTAACCTGGGCAATGCCGCACATCAGGCCCGTAGCCAGGATTTTGATATTTTCAGCCCCCCTCCCCCCGGCTATATGCCTGCCGCACATCCAAGCTAGTGTAAAATAAAAGAAAATTAAGAAAGTGGTGCTGGAACCACTCTAACTTATAGACAAAATGATGGGACCAATTCCTAATGTGTGTGAGAGAAAAAATTATAATTGCTGGTCCCTTGCATCAAATAGGGATGCTCTCTCCCAGGTAACACAATCGTATACGGTTTGGGTTACTGAGGTTAAGATCTGGGGCAGCAGTGTGGTGTGGGTTCCTTTTTGTCTCTATCTTTTTTTAAAAAAATACAGACATTGTTTACACAATCTGCTATATATCCCCTAAAAAGGTGTGCATTTTTATTGTAGCTTCTCGATCTCTTTAGTGCTTTTTCAATGTTGACTGCTGAAGGTTATGGTCTGTTTTTATACTGCCGGGGCTAAAACAAACACATGTTTCTCAAAAGGAAAAATGATGAAAAGCGAAGTTATAGTACGCATTAGGCTTGTGCAGTATGAGCAAACTCTGATTCATTTCATGTCCTGGCTTTCAGTGGGGGGGCGTCATCCATTTTTTGAGAGTGTGCTGGTATGGCTGTACCAGGAGCTCCAACTTTATTTGCTTTGTATTAAATGTTTGCTTGCAGTCCAAGGTTTCAGGGACTCTGAAGAAAGGTGGCTTCCTTTGGTTGCAGTCATAGGGCAAGTCACCTGTCCATCATCATTAAGTTTTGGTTCCGCCCCTTGCTCAGGGCAATTGGGAAGGGAAGGGAGCCATTTTTTAGTTAGTCTCAGCAAGGAAAGCTAATGTACAGGACGTGTGCAAGCTTCCCCTGTACAAAAGCTTCAACCCTTAAGACTTTCCAGGGGGAAACAGTCTTAAGAGCATCCAAGACTTTCCGGGGGAAACAGTCTTAAGAGTCTCCAAAGATTTCCAGGAAAACAGCCCTAAAGACCAAAGAACTCCAGCTGGAGAATATCTGAGCCTTTACTGGTAGGTCCACTCGGTGCTTCGAGATGCAGTTCGACCCGGTAGCGGAGCCCACTTCAGTACGGGTTAGATTACAGTCGCCTGGGAGAAGTTAAAAAGGGGGTTTTCCATTTAAAGTAAAGGAGAAGTTATTGAAGACAGTTGCCTGTCCTTCGTGGGCAAGATTAGGAAGTCACCAGTTGCATAAAGCTTGGAAGCATTTGTTTGGCTTTATTGAAGACAAGAGAAGTTTCTCTTCGATTGTTCATTAATAAAAGACTTTGTTATACTTCACAAGCCATCTAAAGACTATTTGTGGTGGAAAACCTCTAAGAACTTCTCCTTGGGTCCCCTGGCTTCCCGCTGGGCAAAGGTTGCACGTCCTGTTCTAAAGAAATTCTTTACAGGCCCAGCACACGACAGAACAGAGAGCATCCCGAAATCAGAAGGGCAGATATCTGTTTTCTCTCTGTGATGTTGAAAGATCTGTTTTCTATCAATCCATTATGGGATGGGGCTTCCCATGCTTTCCTTCCCGTCATTTTAGGCATTTAAGCTCTACTCTAGAGGAGAGGCTCTCAGCTGCAGGCAGGCACATGCTGTAAGAAAGCTTCTTACCTGTTTCTTATTCTAGAGGAGGTGCTTAGCTACAGGAAGGTGTGTGTGCTTTCTGGACCTGTATGCCACACACACTTTCCAAGGCAAGGAGGCAAGTTTACTCCGAAGGAGACACTCTGCTGCAGGCTGCTGTGCGTGCTTTCTGGGTCTGCACACCACATGTACATTCCAAGAGAAAGAGGCAAGTTCTCTGTTTGCCACATGCAGGCGTGCATACTTTCTGGTTCTGCATGCCACGTGAACTTTCCAAGGCAAGGAGGCAAGTTGTATTACTCCAATGGAGTCGCTCAGCTTAAGGCGGACACACGCACTTTCTGGACCTGTACACCACAAATGCAGTTTTTTTAAGGCAAGGAAGCAAGTTCTATTCCTCCAGAGGAGGCGCTCGGCTGCACACATGTTCTAGGCCTGCACACCACACATAATTTCCAAGACAAGGAGGTAATTTCTATTACTCTAGAGGAAGCACTTGGCTGCTGGCAGGTGCACACACTTTCTGGGCCTACACTTTCTATTACTCTAGAGGAAGCACTTGGCTGCTGGCAGGTGCACACACTTTCTGGGCCTACACTTAAGAAATTATTCAGCTTTTCCCCGCTCCTGTTCTCGAGCCTGGGAAGCGTTTTAAACCAGACTGGATGGATTCCCTGCCTTTCCTCTCCCCTCGCTTCTGTTCTCTAGCCTGGGAAGTGTTTTAAACCAGAGTGGATGGATTTCCTGCCTTTCCTCTCCCCTCACTTCTGGTCTCAAGCCTGGGAAGCATTTTAAACCAGACTGGATGAATTTCCTGCCTTTCCTCTCCCCTCGCTTCTGGTCTCAAGCCTGGGAAGCGTTTTAAACCAGACTGGATGGATTTCCTGCATTTCCTCTCCCCTTGCTTCTGGTCTCGAGCCTGGGAAGCATTTTAAACCAGACTGGATGGATTCCCCGCCTTTCCTCTCCCCTTGCTTCTGGTCTTGAGCCTGGAAAGCATTTTAAACCAGACTGGATGGATTCCCTGCCTTTCCTCTCCCCTCGCTTCTGGTCTCGAGCCTGGGAAGCGTTTTAAACCAGACTGGATGGATTCCCTGCCTTTCCTCTCCCTCGCTTCTGTTCTCTAGCCTGGGAAGTGTTTTAAACCAGAGTGGATGGATTTCCTGCCTTTCCTCTCCCCTCACTTCTGGTCTCAAGCCTGGGAAGCATTTTAAACCAGCGTGGATGGATTCCCTGCCTTTTCTCTCCCCTCGCTTCTGTTCTCAAGCCTGGGAAGCATTTTAAACCAGAGTGGATGGATTCCCTGCCATTCCTCTCCCCTCGCTTCTGTTCTCAAACCTGGGAAGCATTTTAAACCAGAGTGGATGGATTTCCTGCCTTTCCTCTCCCCTCGCTTCTGTTCTCATGTCTGGGAAGTGTTTTAAACCAGATTGGATGGATTCCCTGCCTTTCCTCTCCCCTCACTTCTGTTCTTGAGCCTGGGAAGCATTTTAAACCAGAGTGGATGAATTTCCTCCCTTTGCTTTCTCCACTTCTGGAGTAAAACAACTACTTTCAATGTAAGACCACTCAATTAAACAGGAAATAACACTTTCAAACCATTAAGGAATTATTCGGAAGTCTCGGAAATTTCAAAAAGTTTGGAACATTTTTTTCTGTGAAAATCGGAATTGACATCCGAATCTAACCAACAGTGGTCCCCTACATCCAAAGTGAGTTTTGAACCATTTTTTAAAATCAAACAAGCCTAGCCTACACACCACACAAACTTTCTAAGGAAAGGAGGCAAGTTCTACTACTCTAGAGGAGACACTCAGCTACAGGCAGGTGCTTGTACTTTTTGCACCTGTACGCCACACATGCACTCTTTCCAAGGCAAGGAGGCTGCTCATGAAAATGCAGGAAAGGAGCTGGGATCAGCTCCCACTTGCTTTCGTGTTGAGCCGATTTTCGTACTGGGAGTGGTCTTCCCATCACTTGCTCCCAAAGGTAACAAAAGTAACCAAAGAATGGATGTAAAGAAGGAAAATGTATCACCACACAACTGTAGTGTGCAAAGAGGGAGCCGGACTTGAGCCCTATTTGGAACTGGTTTGCTTGTTGTGTCCATTGCCACCGATTCTGCAAAATATTGCAAAAAAAGTCCAGGAGAGCATACTGTGTTCTCAATACGGTTACTACAAGCAACGTACGTTTTCAACTGGGAAAAATTGTGCTTAATTCATGCCTTCCCAACTGGAAAATGTAATGAAGGAAACCTAATGGACCACTTGGTAAAAATTAATGTAGAGAAAAATATACAGGAGCTGGAGTCAGGGATAAGGTGGAGGATATCGTTTATAGAAATAGCCCAACCTTCCCAAATTATGAAATTATAATCCTAAAGCACTCGGAGGACACTAAATAGGGGAAGGCTCATATAAGCTTGCCTCATTGAGTGCAATAAAACCTGCTTAAGGATGCTGGTAAATTTGGCACTGTAGGTTTAGAGCAGCAAATGTTTGTATCTGGAAGGGTGTTTATTTCAGTGTAATCTACATGTATCCAGCATCTACCAATTCCTATGGGTGCCGGACTACTGAGAGTCTCCTGCATTTTGAACAGTTAGTGTGTGAGTATATGCAGAAAGTTTGCATTCAGCTGTTTTATAGTCTCCACTGGTATCGGAACCCATTTGCATTATTCTAGAAAGAAACTCGAAATGAATTCTGCCATTCAGCGTTTTGTCAAGCATGCGGGTTCTTGTTTCTTCCCTGAGTTCTGGAAAGTCATCATACAGCATGCATTGATCTTAAGGATTTGTGCTGAGTGGATCAGATGAGCCCTCCGTTTCCCTCCGCTCTCAAGCCATGTTTCTAAATATTTTAGAGGAATTAATTTCTCCTAAAGTGTTTCCATCCAGTCGAAAGAGTCAGATTAGTGCCAAAGACCATGACCTCTGTTGTTTGCAATTTATTTGAAGGATTTCTCCCTCCTTCCCTCTATTTTCTTTTCTCCCTGTGATACAAAAATATTCACCTGTGTAGCCTTACTTCTTCCCCTTATGTTGATTGTATTTATTTCATTGCACCTTCCTTCCAAAAATACAGCGTGTTAAGACATCGCCCACCATTATAGGTGTGTCTGCACCAGTGGTTCTCGACCTTTTTTTTTTACCAGAGACCACTTTGACCAGGGACCATTCTTCAACATTAGTACCTTACTTACTTACTTACTTAGGCGATCCCTCGTTGGATGAGTAGGATAATCTTCCAGGATCAGTATTGTGGTGGATCCGTAGGTGACTGTGGAGCCCTATTCTTGATCTGCATCTTCTCCCGCAGTGAGGACATTGGTTTCCAGGTGGAAGGCGGTCTCGGTCGGGGTTGGCTTGACATACCTTCCTCTTGGCATGTTTCTCTCTTTCACCTTCCATTCGTGCCTCTTCAAATTCTACAGCACTGCTGGTCACAGCTGACCTCAACTGGAGCGCTCAAGGGCCAGGGCTTCCCAGTTCTCAGTGTCTATGCCAGAGTTTTTGAGGCTGGCTTTGAGCCCATCTTTAAATCTCTTTTCTTGCCCACCAACATTCGTTGAGTTCAGAGTAGAGCAACTGCTTTGGGAGACTGTGGTCGGGCATCCGGACAATATGGCTGGTCCAGCGGAGTTTATGGCGGAGGACCATCGCTTCAATGCTGATGGTCTTTGCTTCTTCCAGCATGCAAAAGGATAGTACCAAAAGGATTACGAATCAGTTTTTGGTCAACTTTAGATTCTGGTCAGCAGGGTAAAGTTTCATATTGTTACCTTACTGCACTGTCCCAAAGACTTGGTCTCTCAGCCAAGTTTTTACCATCTTTTTGAAGGATAGGAGGGAGGAGGCTGATCTAAACTCACCAGGGAGGGAATTGCATTATTAGCCAAGGGGCCATCACGGAGTAGACTCTGTCTCTCGTACCCACAGATTGCGCCTGTGACAGTGGCAGGACAGAGAGCAGGGCCACCCAGCAAGATCTTAATCTCCTTGGTGGTTCAGAGAGGGAGATGCGTTCAGACAGGTAGAGCCGTTTAGGGCTTTATGGGCCAAAGCCCATAGTTGTGCTCAGTATCAAACTGGCAACCAGTGGAGCTGGCACAACATGGCAGTTATGTTCTTCCTGTATGCCCACCTAGTTATTAACCTGGCTGCCTCTTGTTGGACTATTTGTAGCTTCCGAACAGTCTTCAAAGGCAACCCTATGTAGACCATGTTATAGTAGTCTATCCTAAATGAAACGAGAGCATGGATCACCATGGCCAAGTCTGACTTCCCAAGGGCCAGGCGCAGCTGGCGCACAAGTTTTAATTGTACAAAAGCCCCCCTAGCAACTGCTGGAACCTGAGGTTTCAGGCTCAGCAATGATTCCAGGAGGATAGACCACATCAGCTCTAGTTTCTGATACAGAACATATGCCATCCAGTAGTCACCATCTGCTTGCCCACAGAAAACCATATTTAATATTTATTTGTTTTTTGTATATTATTATTATTATTTCATTTTGATTATATTTTACTGTTTGTATTTTATGTTGTATATTTGCTGTACTGTTGGGCTTGGCCTTGGGGAGATGGCGGCGGGGTATAAATAAAGTTCTATTATTATTATTATTAATAATAATAATACTCGGCACAATAAGAGGGTTTTGCAAGACCAGTTGCTTGTAGTAATAGTGAGTCCACAGACCATATTTTAGTTCTTGTGGACCACTGGTGGTCCACGGACCATAGGTTGGGAACTACTTATCTCCACTGTGGAATTAATGCAGTTTGGCACCACTTTTAACTGCCATGGCTCAACGCTATGGAATCATGAGATTTTAGTTTTCCAAGGTCTTTAGACTTCCCTGCTGGTGCCTCATCAAACTACAATGCCCATGATTCCATCCAATTGAGCCATGGCAATTAAAAGATAAAGGTAAAGGTTTCCCCTGACATTTAGTCGAGTCTGACAGGGCAGGGGCGGCTCAACCCATTACGCAAAGTAAGCATTTGCAGTATAGTTGATTTTGCCCAGGGGCGCTCTTGAGGCGCTCTTGGGGGAAAACAGACCTTGACATATGTGAGTTGTAGTTACTGGGATGTGTAGTTCACCTACAATCAAAGAGCATGCTGAACTCCACCAATGATGGAGTACCAAATATGGCACACAGAACTCCCACGAGAAGCGGTACTTATTGATCTACTCATATTTGCATGTTTTCAAACTACGACATTGGCAGGAATTTGAGCTAACATCGGGAGCTCACCCCACTTCCCGGATTTGAACCACCAACCTTGCAGTCAGCAAGTTCAGCAGCTCAGCGGTTTAGCCTGCTGTGCCAGCAGTAAAAGTGGTGTCACACTGTGTTTCTATGGCACAGACACAATCCATATCTTTCCATGCCCTCTGTGATGTTGAATGTGACCTTCTGAAGTCACCCAAGATGTTTCCTGGCTGACGGAAACATTGACGTTGGTCCCGATCCATGTCTTTCGCCACCGCCTCATGCTGTCTCGACTCCTTTCTCTCCTGCCTGCATCTGTGGCCTTTGCTCGGCTATGTTCAAGAAACCGCAGCCTTGCCAGCTATTTCCAGTCTTACATCGTGCATGTACTGCTTGGCAGTTTTACATAATTTGTACACAATATCGGACTCGACTGTCTACCGCGATCAGTATTAATATTTAATGTTTGTTTAGCATCGCTCACATCCTAGACGTTGTTACAGAAAGCCGCTGTAATGCAGTCCTTGCCCACAGGGTTTTGCAGTCTACATTAAAACTAAGATGCAGAGAAAAAAGGGACGGAGGGGGAGCGGAAATGAGAAGCAAGCGTGAATTGAGCAGGAGCCTGTGGCCATGGTGGAGTCAGAGTGGTGAGGTCAGGAAATGTCTTTCGGAACAGGTGCCTGATCCAAGGGGGATTGGATGAATGACGGCCATTCTCTAGAGCAGTGTTTCTCAACCTTCTTCATGCTGTGACCCCTTAATGCAGTTCCTCATGTTATGGTGACCTCCAACCATAAAATTATTTTGGTGCTACTTCGTAACTGTAATTGTGCTACAGTTATGAATCATAATGTAAACATCTGATATGCAGGATGTATTTTCATTCAGTGGATTTAATTTGGCACAAATACCCTATATGCTCAAATTTGAATACCAGTATTTATTTGTCATGTCAGGGCAATCAGTCAATTGTATTACATTTCTAACAGAACAAAACAAACAGACAGACAAAACTCAAAATTTGCAAGTTTGGTAGTTGATTAAATGTCCTTTGACCAGTATCTGGCCACTTGGAGTGCCTCTGGTGTTGCCGCAAGGAGGTCCTCCATTGTGCATGTGGCAGGGCTCAGGTTGCATTGCAGCAGGTGGTCAGTGGTTTGCTCTTCTCCACACTCGCATGTCGTGGATTACACTTTGTAGCCCCATTTCTTAAGGTTGGCTCTGCATCTCGTGGTACCAGAGCGCAGTCTGTTCAACGCCTTCCAAGTCACCCAGTCCTCTGTGTGCCCAGGGGGGAGTCTCTCATTTGGTATCAGCCATTGGTTGAGGTTCTGGGTTTGAGCCTGCCACTTTTGGACTTTGCTTGCTGAGGTGTTCCAGCGAGTGTCTCTGTAGATCTTAGAAAACTATTTCTAGATTTAAGTCATTGACATGCTGGCTGATACTCAAACAAGGGATGAGCTGGAGATGTCTCTGCCTTGGTCCTTTCACTATTGGCTGCTATTTCCCGGCGGATGTCAGGTGGTGCAATACCGGCTAACAGTGTAATTTCTCCAGTGGTGTAGGGCACAGACACCCCGTGATAATGTGGCATGTCTCATTAAGAGCCACATCCACTGTTTTAGCGTGGTGAGATGTGTTCCACACTGGGCATGCATACTCAGCAGCAGAGTAGCATAGCGCAAGGGCAGATGTCTTCACTGTGTCTGGTTGTGATCCCCAGGTTGTGTCAGTCAGCTTTCGTATGATATTGTTTCTAGCACCCACTTTTTGCTTGATGTTCAGGCAGTGCTTCTTGTAGGTAAGAGCATGGTCCAGAGTGACTCCCAGGTATTTGGGTGCGCTGCAATGCTCCAGTGGGATTCCTTCCCAGGTGATCTTCAGAGCTCGGGATGCTTGTGTGTTCTTGAGATGAAAGGCACATGTCTGTGTTTTAGATGGGTTGGGGATCAGCTGGTTTTCCCTGTAATAGGCAGTAAGAGCACCTAGAACTTCGAAGAGCTTCTGTCCTACCATCTCAAAGCTCCCTGCTTGAGCAGCAATGGCACGATCATCAGCATAGATGAAACTCTCTGTCCCTTCTGGCAGTGGCTGGTCATTTAAGCAACAATAAAAACTTTGTTGAACTTTCTAAGTCTTTAAAAGAACTTTGTGTGGGGAAACCTGAAAGGCCTCTCAGCCGAGGCACCCCCGGCGTCCCGTTGGGCATTCAGAAAACACGTCCTGTCTACAGACTCTTTCACAGGCCCAGCGTGTGACAGCACATATATTACTATATTGTACTATACCATTATATTGTAATATTATTAGTAATATTACAGGTAATATAAAATATATGATTACATTATAATATTATAAATATTATATGTATATACAATATACCTTTAAAATTTATGATATTAATTAAATATTATACATTGAACCCTTTCCGTGCTTGACTCACATTTTTGTAATTAAAAATACCTAGTTAATATTTAATATTTCTGACAAATAACACCTTCAAACCAGGAAAATAAAAAAAAATCAACTTTTGTTACATAGTGTAACAAGTAAGGCTTGTGGAACTCATGGAAAGAGCAACCTCAAGTGAGGAACCTCAAGTGAAACCAACTGAAGTGAAGCAATCCCTTACACTGATTGAATGGCTTTTGTCAATGGAACTGATGGGGAGAACCTTCTATATGGCTTCAACATTTTCTCCCAATGATAGAAGCAGATATTTTCAGGGGTAGAAGAGGAAATTGTTGTACATAAGGCAAAGCATCTCAGGTCACCTGATGTTGTGGGAAGACACTTTGCCCCCTTTTCCTTTTGCTGTGTCAGTCGCTGGCAACTATATTGGTCACAGTTGTTTTAGTTCTTTGCTGGAAACTCATCAAGAACTGGTGCCAATCCAAAAGCTACAACTTTGCATAACACTGGTTTCGGGCAAGTATAGTTTTGCCCTTTGTGTTTAAATCAGAGCTAAATTGTATAATTAAGAAGGTCAAATTCAACAACCGATTGGGCAGCAGTATTGGTTTTCTTGGAACAGTATTTGATTTCACTTATTTATAGTGTTTCTATCATGGTTTAACGTCCCAAGAGGGTCCGGAAAGCACTTATAAAAGAGCATCACAATCAAAATCGCATTCAAGGAGAGTATCAGGAAAAGAACTAATATGCTGTCCATATTTATTATTTATAATTTTTTTATCTTCCCCTCATTAGGCGTGATCTTAGGGCAAGTCACAGCAATCTTATAAAAACACTCATATATAATTTAAAAACAATGCACTGGAACAAAAAGACCGACTGAAAAGAGAAAAAGCAGTAGTTGGCAACAATATTTGTCTGACTGACTGACTATCTATCTATCGATCTATGAATCTATCATCTTCCTACCTACCTACCTAACTACCTGACTATCTATCTATCTATTTATCTATCTATCTATCTATCTATCTATCTATCTATCTATCTATCTATCTATCTATCTATTCATCTATCTATCTATCTATCAATCTATCATCTATCTATCTATCTATCTATCTATCTATCTATCTATCTATCCATCTATCCATGTATGTATGTATGTATGTATTCATCTGTCTGTCTGTCTATCTATTCATCCATCTGTTCATCCAAACATCCATCCATCCATCCATCCATCCATCCATCCATCTATCTATCTATCTATCTATCTATCTATCCATCTATCTATCTATCCATCTATCCATGTATGTATGTATGTATGTATGTATGTATGTATTCATCCGTCTGTCAGTCTATCTATTCATCCATCTATTCATCCAAACATCCATCCATCCATCCATCCATCCATCCATCCATCCATCTATCTATCTATCTATCTTAGAGACAATTCTACAAACAGAGTCCTACTCCTGAGGAAGTAGGCCAATACCAAGGGTGAGGCATCCATAAATAATCCTGGCATCCATATCATGGACTTCATCCATTACCATTGTAGTATTTTTCTGCTTGTCTTCAAAGCAAGTGGGGATGTTTCCTCTCCTCTTCCCAAGATGATGTCTTGTATGAAGCTCTGAGCTCAAAGGAAGTATCCTACAAACATTGACTGTGTGGATCATAATAAACTGTGGCAGGTTCTTGGTGGTATGGGGATACCAAGCCACTTTGTCTGTCTCCTGAGGAATGTGTATAATGGCCAAATAGCAACAGTAAGAACAGACCACGGAAAAACAGATTGGTTCAAGATAGGGAAAGGGGTACGACAGGGCTGTATACTCTCACCCCACCTATTCAACATGTATGCTGAACATATCATGCGATGTGTGGGGCTTGACGAATCCAAGGCTGGTGTGCTGTCACGCGCTGGGCCTGTGAAAGAGTCTGTAGAACAGACGTGTTTTCTGAATGCCCAACGGGACGCCGGGGGTGCCTCGGCTGTGAAGCCTTTCGGATTTCCCCACACAAAGTTCTTTTAAAGACTTAGAAAGTTCAACAAAGTTTTTATTGTTGCTTAAATCTTTAATAAATCAACTACTTCAAGGCTTTGAATCAACTGGTGGCTTGCTTAAATCTTGTCCACAAGGGACTGGCAACTTTCTTCATAAACTTTTTCTTCCTTCTATAAGGGAAATCCTTGACCCCTCCTTGGGCAAGCTATATTTAGCCTTTGCTGGTGTGGGCCCCCCACACCTGGTTCCAATTTGCGTTATGGCTGCCGTGAGAGGTCCTTACCAGGCCAAAGTCTCTGTGTAGATTTCCAAGAGGAAAGAAGTCCTTTGTTTACCAGAGAAGGCTGGCTGAAAAACCGTGGAGCTGTATTTCTCCAGCAAAGAGCTGGCTGTAGAGTTGTGGAACTAAATTCCCCAACAAAGGCTGCAGTTCTCTGTAGAGCTGTGGGACTGAATCTCCCCAGCAAAGCTGTAAAAGATGAAGCTTTCTACAGGTGGAACTGATTCACGTCCTGTACGAAAGGCCTCTCTGTGTGAACTGAACTAGAGGTCCCCCTTTTCCCTCCTTAACCCAGAAAAAGGGGCGGAACTAAAGAACATAATGATAATTGACGGTCCATTGGCCCTGTGGTTGCAAACCAAGGGAAGCCACCTTATTGCAAAATGCATGGAACTTTGGAATACATGCAAACACTCAATAGAAAGGAAAAGAAGTTGTAGCTCCTGGTACAGCCGTACACAGCCGGAGTTAAATTGTGGGAAGAAACATTAAAAACCTCAGATATGCGGATGATACCACTTTGATGGCTGAAAGCGAGGAGGAGCTGAGGAGCTCTGTCATAAAAGTTTCCCTCTATTTTTTTCAGTGAGTTCGTCACTTAGATTTTTACCTTGTCATCATCAGAAAAGTGTTTTCCACCAAAGTGTGCCTTCCATTTAGTGAACTGATGATAGTCACTTGGTGTGAGATCGCGCCTGTGAGAGGGGTAGCTTAAAACATCCCAGCCAATTGAAGTAACAGCTCTTGTGTTGCATAAGTGGTATGTAGATATGCATTGTCCTGAAGGAGATAGACTTCCTCTGTCAGCATCCCATAATGTTTGTTTTGGATGGCACTGCAAAGTTTCTTCATGGTGTCACAATATATTCCGTACCCATTTTGTAACATGCTGTCTTGACATTACGTCCTCTCCATAAACTGAGATAATTTCACAATGAATCACAGCAGCATTCATGCTCTTAGCATTTAGGTAGCGTATTACAGCATGAACTTTGTACTTGGAGGGAAACGGAATAAGGATGCTCATCTCTAACCTTCACCACAATGCCAGTTGATGAGCTACTAACGACTGGCAGTACTTGTTTGCTTCCACTAGCTTCCACTACACAACAGTAATGCCAAATGGAAGGAAAAAGGAAGAGGGGCCGACCAAGGGCAAGATGGATGGATGGTATCCTTGAAGTAACTGGATTGACCATGAAGGAGCTGGGGGTGGTGACGGCCCACAGGGAGCTCTGGCATGGGCTAGTCCATGAAGTCACAAAGAGTCAGAAACAACTGAACAAATGAACACAAGAGAACACTTCTGAAACTCTACAATATATGTATGTTTTTGTGCATTGGCATTTTTTTGTCCCTAGCAGTTCAAAGAGATCGCCAGGGATTTCAGTCTAACAGCTGAGAAACCTGGGTGCCTTGCATGAAATATTTAACACTAAGAAGAAGGTTGACTCAAGTGAGTTTTTAACTCTTCTCAGGAGATTCCTGGTTTTCCCAAATGGTAATAAATGCCATTTTCCAAAAAGAATGTTATCACTTGGCTGATCCTGCTGTGTGTTAATTAATTTTGTCAATGAATAAAGCCACTTTGATTCTCCTTGAAGAGAGAAAAATTGGGATGTAAATACTATAAATAAATAAAATGAATATTACTATTTGAAGACAATAGGATTTTTCTTCAAAACAAACATTTAGACGGCCAGAATCCCTGACCAGTAGACGAAAACTAGAGTGTGCTCAGCGTATTGCTGTGTGGATAATGAGTGCCTTGGGCC
>NW_026844589.1:23941225-24035830 GCF_025583915.1 Anolis sagrei ordinatus
GCCTCTTCTTTCATTTCTGGTTTCTGGAGGCAGTGCTCATCTCTGGCTCTGGGGAGGTGCTTTTTCTCAATTTTCAAGTTGAGGCGCCTGCATTGTCACCTCCTTGTTGTGTGGCTGACAAGATTGTTTGGGGCGTCTCTTTGCTTTTTCCCACCGAAGCTGTACCTATTCATTTAACTCACATTTGCATGTTTTCAAACTGCTAGGTTGGCAAGAGCAGGAGCTGACAGATTGGAGCCTTCCCTGTCTCATGAATTTGAACTGCCGAACTTCAAGTCAGCAGTTCAGCAGCCCAAGGGTTTAACTCATTGCACCACCATGATAAAATAGGCAAAAGAGTCCTAATTAGGCTGGGTCTTAACTAATGTCATGATATCTACTGTGTACCAAGAAACTATTATCCCTGTTCAGTTCAGTGGACTGTAAATAGTGAATATACTATTTCAGTTCTAGTAGCCCTTTTCCCAATTTTCCATTATAGTTGGGTTTTATATTATTGTTTGTTTCCTTGTTGTTTGGTTTTGTTGCTTTGTTTTCTACAAGGACTGCTGTTCTGAAGTCTGACTTGGAATTTCTAGTAAGATTGACCTGTTCTGCAACTGGTTTTTGTATATTCCCATTTCTCTTGGGCAAGAAGGAGCTAATGCAGCCAGAGCTTAGTCAGTTTGGAGTTGGGGTTTGGAGTTCAGAGTTTGAAGAGTTAGTTTAGGAGATTTGAAGGGAAAAGGAAGGAAGAGTTTGGGAACTGTTATTGGAAAAGATACCTCTTTGAGGAAAGTAATTAAAGCCTCCATGTAGAAGGATTAAGAAACTAGTGAGCCTCTATAGTTTTAGAGTGCTGGTGTGGAGAGAGGATTCAAAAGGTTTAAAACAACCTGCTTGTATTCCTGTCTGTGGAACTTTGTTTTTAAGAAACTTGTGATATAAAACCATTCTCTGTACAAGTAAATCCTGACAGTTTTTTGAAACCACTGCATATCTTTACTGTTCAATAACAAAATAAACCTCATATTCTTGTTTTATTTCACCTGAAGAGTTTGTATGTCTTCTTGAACATTCTAGTGAAGGAGGTGGCATATGAATCAATAAATGGTGGCGGTAAAAGAAACCTTAATAATACATTGGTGACAGCAAAGAAATATATAATATACAGTGGTAGCATCCCACTGTCCTGTCTTGTGTGTGTGTGTGTTGTCCCTCATCTTATTGCAGGGAGCCTGTGGGAAGTCCTCCCTCCCAGTAATGGGCAGAATAGGATTCTTTTTAACCCCTTTGCTGACATCTAGGCTCAGTCTGGTGACCTGGAAAATAAAGTAATGAGAAAGTGCTGGTTTCTAATATATGTAATGTCTTTATGCTTGTGGGTAAACAGTATTTCTTGCTGTTTCTTTGTCAGTGTTGATGTGGTGTGTCTGCTTTGCCTACTCTGGAACGTTCAACATATAATCGTCCTTCTTTAGGGGTCCCTTTCAAATCTTTGATACTGCATCTATCATATACATATGTGTGTGTGTGTGAATGGCTGGATGGATGGCCCTTTGTCAGGAAGGCTTTGATTATGTTTTCTTACCCTGTTGAAGGGAGTTGATCACCAAAGACCTGCAGAAAACACAGAATTTTCTGTTGGTCATAAGGTTCTGTGTGGGATGTTTGCCCCAATTCCATCGTTGGTGGGGTTAGGAATGCTCTTTGATTGTAGGTGAACTATAAATCCCAGCAACTACAACTCCCAAATGGCAAGGTCTATTTCCCCCAAACTCCATCTGTGTTCACATTTGGGCATATTGAGTATTCCTGTCAAGTTTGGTCCAGATCCATCATTATTTGAGTCCACAGTGTTCTCTGGATGTAGGTGAACTACAGCTCCAAAACCCAAGGCCAATGCCCACCAAACCCTTCTAGTGTTTTCTGTTGGTCAGGGGAGTCCTGTGTGCCAAGTTGGTTCAATTCCATCATTGGTGGAGTTCAGAATGCTCTGATTGTAGGTGAACTATAAATCCCAGCAACTACAACTCTCAAATGTCAAGGTCTATTTTCCCCAAACTCCACCAGTCTTTACATTTGGGTACAGATCTATCACTGGGTTGTTGTAGGTTTTTTTGGGCTGTATGGCCATGTTCTAGAGGCATTCTCTCCTGATGTTTCACCTGCATCTATGGCAAGCATCCTCAGAAGTAGTGAGGTCTGTTGGAACTAGGAAAATGGGTTTATATATCTGTGGAATGACCTGGGTGGGACAAAGGACTCTTGTCTGCTGGAGCTAGGTGTGAATGTTTCAACTGACCACCTTGATCAGCATATAATGGCCTGACAGTGCCTGGAGCAAACTTTTGTTGAGAGGTGATTAGATGTCCTTGTTTGTTTCCTCTCTGTTGTTGTGCTGCTGTAATTTTAGAGTTTTTTTTAATACTGGTAGCCAGATTTTGTTCATTTTCATGATTTCCTCCTTTCTGTTGAAATTGTCCACATGCTTGTGTATTTCAATGGCTTCTCTGTGTAGTAGCATCACTGTCCAAAAGGGTTGCAAGTGATTGGTGATCTACCTGTGTGCATGCAGACATGTATACTTTAGCTTTCGTGGCTCATCCAAAGGAGGGTTGCTGGGAGATTTTTATTTCAATTGAGAAGCGTGTTCAGCAATATTACTTCAATGTTTCTCTTCTTGCAGAGATGTCAGGAACGGGGTCTGACATTTCCTTGGTGCACTGGAAGCAGCAGTGGCTGGAGAACGGCACCCTGTATTTCCACGTTTCGATGAGCAGCGCCGAGCAGCTTTCTCGGGCCACACCGCCGACCCTGCAGGAACCTTCCGAGATTGTGGAAGAGCAGATGCACATTCTTCACATCTCCGTCATGGTGAGTGACATCCCCATTCCTCTTCCTGCTCTGGGTATTGGCACTCCAAGCGCCGCCTCAAAGGCATCCCTTTTCTCTCCCCTTTTCCCGCTTCTAGTTGGTCTCTTTCTGCAAAAGATATTTCACATCCCTGGGATGTGTGTATATCAGAGTGTGCACTCTGTCGCTCTTCAAAACCTAACATCTGAATGTTGTGTAGCCAAATTCTCTTTCAAATTGCCAAGAGCAGCAAAGTGTGCCCTAGAGGAGTTTGGATCTCTTCTCTCGAGGGCAAGAACACTAGATGACAAATGGGACAACTCCAGCATACCTTTTGTCTCTTTTTCCTCCGGGTATATAAATCGAAGGCTTCAGTGTTGTCAACGGGGCTCTTGTCTCATATGATACTCGCTCAAATAAAGACAAGGCAATGGGACAACGGATGTCGCGGTGCCTTTTAAAGTTTGTGCACGCCCGTCAAGCAGGTGTCAGTCGATTCTTCCTCTGAAAAACATGTCCGTTGGTACAGCATCGTACAAACCGAAGCCTTCTACCTTGGAGGCTTTCATCATTGTGTCTTTTCAAAAGACTCTCCTTACTATTGTGCAGACTTTGGGAGGTTATGCAGAGAGGCTTTCAAAACCAGCCTTCTTTAGAAAGTAGGCAACAGGGGCAGGGTGTGAAGCGATGCCTGCCCTCTTTTCACCTTCGTAAGAAACTCATAATGAGTAGCTTTGGCCCTTTCCAAGCAGCAGTGAACAATTTCCGCATTCACTCTGACTGTAAATTGCTGCTGCTCTGCTGTCACAGCTACTGCAGTCCGTATTTGAGAACTGTTATTCCTTTTTACTTCATTTCTCTCCTGAGAAGAAAGCGAGTGTTTGCGTTGTTTTGGGCGTAAAGTTGAGGAGAAAGTTCTCCTTGGAAGGTTTTCATTTCGGAGATGCTGTCAAGTAAGAGTTGCCTCTATTTTATCCAGCAACATGTTTTGCTTTCTGAATTTGGGAAAGTTACTTCTTTGGGCAACCACGGAGAAGGCCCTCTCTCATTCCCACCAGTTGTGCTGAAGSATGCTAAGCAAGGGGCTTTGAATGAAATTAACAACAAAAGAGAAACATACMCTTTCTCTGACTTAAAAAGAGCAACACAGAAGAAAATGTTTTTAAGAAACAAGATGTGACATGTAGAGRTCGGAAGTWGTATTGTGGTTAAGTTCAAAGGTTGTTTTTTGAAGCRCAGAGTCTGCAGGTACAAGAAGGTACTTTCCATCAAAAGGTCAARGGAGGGGGCWGGAAAGAGAGTACTTTCCATGACAAAAAWAATGTTCTTGTTTACTTGAGGTTATATATTGGTGGTAAAAAGCCAAGAAGAGGCGGCAGTCACTTGAAGGGTAGCATCTGCGCATGCTACCAGGCTGTCCGTCTTCTTCATGAAGAAATTAAAATAAACCTTGTTTTTTGATCTCTTATGGGACTGTCTCCTTCCTTACGTGTTCCCGTGACTGCATGGACCTAAGAAGACCCAATTTAGGGTCTCTAACAGTGCTTGAGATGGGGGTGGGACTAAGAGCAGGGCCTCTTCCGCTGATCACAGTGCCCGAGTAGTCTTATAGGAGGAGATATGATCAGTCAAATAGCTTGTACCCGAGTCGTTTAGGACTTTAAACGTAATAGCCAGCACTTTGTATTTAGCCTGGAAGCAGACCGGCAGCCAATGGAGCTGCCGTAATATCGGAATTGTCCTCTCACGATACGGTGCTTCAGTTAGTAATCTGGCTGCCAATTTCTGAACTATCTTCAAAGCCAGCCCCATGTAGAGAGTGTTGCAGTAGTCTAGATGGGATGTGACAAAGGCATGGACTACTATGGCCAGATCTTGCATCTTGAGATATGGCTGCAGCTGGCACACACTTGGGGTTCCTGCATTGAGTCCAGGAGCACCCCAAACTGGGAACCTGTGACTTTAGGGGGAGTGTGACCCTATCCAACACAGGCTGTTATTTCACACCCTGATCCGCCTTCCAACTGACTAGGAATAGCTCTGTCTTGCCTGGATTTAATTTCAACTTATTAGCCCTCATCCAGTCCATTACTGATGATAGGCACTGGTTTAAAGGTAGGATGACATCCTTGCCATTCGGTGGAAAGGAGTAATAGGGTTGGGTGTCATCCACATACACCAAGCTCCAAAACTCCAGATAATCTCTCCCAGCAGTTTCATGTCAATTCTAAACAGCATGGGGGAGAGAATGGGGCCCTGAGGGACCCCACAGGAGTCCCCAGCTCCACCTTCTGAGTCCAACCCTCCAGGAAGGACCGGAGCCATTGCAAAGCAGTGCCCCCAAGCCCTATCCCGGAGAGATGACTCAGAAGGATTCCATGGTCAATGGTATCGAAAGCTGCTGAAAGATTCAGGAGAACCAGTAAGGACATCCTTCTCCTATCTAGCTCTCTTCGTAGATCATCCACCAAGGTGACCAATGCCATCTCTGTCCCACAGCCTTGTCTGAAACCAGACTTGAGCTACAAATAAATGTGGAACTTTCCCAGGCTCCAATGAAGCTGCCATTCTCCTTGAAATTACATCTGTAGCCAGTGGGTTTAGTTTTTTAAGAACCCAACCAGACTCCAGAATATGACAGAATGTAAGACGGCTGCCTTTGGCAAAGGCATTCTGTCCAACGCTTTCTGCCCAGATTATTAGTACCTTGATCTGAGATTGTTCACAGGCTCTTGTCAAATATCCTTCAGGCAATAGCACTAAATCTCCACTTTTTGCTTGTGTGTTTGTTTGCCCTTTGGAGATGTTTTCTGTGGATCAGTTGCTCGAATGTTTCCAACTCATTAATTGTAGTTGGAACACAATTGCTGGGTGTTGACGCTGCCTCTGTGCTGCAGACCTTTCCCTGAAGTCTTAAAAGTCTGTTATAACCCTATTTAAATTGCAATAAGAAATATTAGTCACTATAATTTGACATGTTGAGAGAGAATAGTAGAGGTGGACTTTCATAGAATCATAGAATCAAAGACCTCATGGGCCATCCAGTCCAACCCCCTGCCAAGAAGCAGGAATATTGCATTCAAATCAACCCTGACAGATGGCCATCCAGCCTTTGTTTAAAAGCTTCCAAAGAAGGAACCTCCACCACACTCCGGGACAGAGAGTTCCACTGCTGAACGGCTCTCACAGTCAGGAAGTTCTTCCTCATGTTCAGATGGAATCTCCTCTCTTGTAGTTTGAAGCCATTGTTCCGCATCCTAGTCTCCAAGGAAGCAGAACTAGGACACAGAACAATGGCTTCAAACTACAAGAGAGATGTAAAAAATAGATCTAAAGTATGCAGCCTTGCCTTGAGAGCACCTTTTCACCCAGCACCACACCAGATTCCAGTTCTAACGACATCAGTTTATTTACAAAAGCATCTATAAAAGGGAAAAGGGGCATTTCCCAAAAAGCAGAAGAAAGATGTTATAAATAGCAGTAGTCCATATTACTTAGATATGTGATCCCTCATTTATTTATTTATTTAAAAGTTTTATATACCGACCTTCTCACCTCTCTTGAGGGACTCAGACCGGTTTCCAACCATAATATACATACAGTCAATAAAACATCATACTTCATATACTTCATGTTCAAATAAAACATTAAAACATTAAAACAGCAAAACAGCAATTACATTCAATAAATACAATGGTCAGTCGTCCCACTAAATTTGATGTTCATCATCCTCCATCCATATCTCAGGGTATTGGCTCACTCATCAAATGCCTGTCTCCATAACCACGTCTTCACCTGCTTCCTGAATGTCAGGATAGAAGGGGCAGTTCTGATCTCCGGTGGGAGAGAGTTCCAGAGCCGAGGAGCCATCACCGAGAAGGCCCTATCCCTTGTCCCCCCCAAACCCGCTTGTGAGGCCGGTGGGACCGAGAGCAGGGCCTCTCCAGACGATCTTAATAATCTTGATGGTTCATAGGGGAGAATACGTTCGGAGAGGTAAACAGGGTCGGAGTCATAGTCCGAGGATGATGGTCCTCCAAGTGCAGTGTTTTGGTGGCTATACAAAGTTTGGCAGTCCAAAATAGCAAGGTACACGAAATCCAAGAAGTCAAGATCATAGGCATAAATCCAAAAGCATGAAAACAGGAACTTTTCCAAGGCAAAAAGTCTTACAAGATCATAGACCAACATGGGAGACTTGACTCATGAGCTTGAGAGCTGAAACAGGAACTTGAATATATGACAACATTGTCTGCTCTGGAGACACCAAGTAAACATCACTTAATTTAAGCTCAGGCTCAATCTAGAAAACATGAAGTCATGTTTTTGACACCTCGATCTCAAGGTCTTTCTGAATGTCTAATTAATCTATCCTCCACTCCCTCTGAGTGGAGGCCTAATCTGATATCATGGGAAAACTCCCCATCTTCTGTTGAAGGTTGATTCCCAAGAGAAATGGACTTTTCTCCAGTTGCCAAGGAACAAACATTAGAATCCCAAGCATCCTTTGTCTGAACTGCAACTGCTGGCCCTTGTCTCTGATCTAAAGCCTGCAATTAACTCTGCTCACGCACAGTCTCCTCAGTGGGAAGCCCATCATCCCCCTCGTCTGCTGAGAAATCCCCAGAATCTTCCTGCTGAGCCCCAACAGAAAGTTTCATGGAAACTGGTTGGGACCCTTAATGTTTGCCTCCTATGTGGTCACCATTTTATGAAAATTACACTTTTTGAAAAGTGTTCCAGTGTAGCTAGGAGTGTGATTTTTTTTAGTTTTACTTTTATCTTTGGGGTTGAACTAGTTTTAGAGCAGAGAGACCCATGCTGGGTCTGGTTGAAGCCCAACAGCGAGTAAACATGCAAGTCCAAGTGTCTGGTTGGCACCAAGGAGCAAAACCATCCATCATCTTTACATATTGCCAACAAGAATGATCTTTTAAAGCCTAAATATCAAGTGTGTTGATGGCCAAGAACCATCATTGATCTATATTGATTTGGTGAGAATGTCTGCTATCTGTCTTTCATCATAGTTTGCATGTGATTTGAGAAGAATGATGAACAGAAAGATCCACTGTGTGTTTGCATGTGTGTGTTTTAAACAATGTTGTTGACTTAGGTTTTATGGCAGAAACATTGTGCTTTCTTTCCAATACCAGTGTGGGAGTAACTATTATTGTACATCTTTGCATGTAGCAAAAGCCTACATGTGAATATTACAGTCTCAATACTTATTTATTTATTTATCATGTCAGGGGCAACCAGACCATTGTATTACATTTCTAATAGAACAAAACAAACAAACAGGTTAAAAAAAACACAAAGTTTGCAAACTTGGTAGTTGATTAAATATTCTTTGACCAGTATCTGACCATTTGGAGTGCCTCTGGTGTTGCTGCAAGAAGGTCCTCCATTGTGCATGTAGCAGGGCTCAGGTTGCATTGCAGCAGGTGGTCTGTGGTTTGCTCTTCTCCACACTCACATGTCGTGGATTCCACTTTGTGGCCCCATTTCTTAAGGTTGGCTCTGCATCTCGTGGTGCCAGAGCGCAGTCTGTTCAGCGCCTTCCAAGTCGCCCAGTCTTCTGTGTGCCCAGGGGGGAGTCTCTCATTTGGTATCAGCCATTGGTTGAGGTTCTGGGTTTGAGCCTGCCACTTTTGGACTCTCGCTTGCTGAGGTGTTCCAGCGAGTGTCTCTGTAGATCTTATAAAACTATTTCTTGATTTAAGTTGTTGACCTGCTGGCTGATACCCAAACAAGGGATGAGCTGGAGATGTCTCTGCCTTGGTCCTTTCACTATTGGCTGCTACTTACCGGCAGATGTCAGGTGGTACAATACCAGCTAAACAGTGTAATTTCTCCAGTGGTGTAGGGTGCAGACACCTCATGATAATGCGGCATATCGAATTTAGAGCCACATCCACTGTTTTAGCGTGGTGAGATGTGTTCCACACTGAGCATGCGAAAGCAGCAGAGTAGCATAGCGCAGAGGCAGATGTCTTCACTGTGTCTGGTTGTGATCCCCCGGTTGTGCCAGTCAGCTTTCGTATGATATTGTTTCTAGCACCCACTTTTTGCTTGATGTTCAGGCAGTGCTTCTTGTAGGTCAGAGAACGGTCCAGAGTGACTCCCGGGTATTTGGGTGCGCTGCAATGCTCCAGTGGGATTCCTTCCCAGGTAATCCTCAGAGTCTCAATATTATTGGATGGCATAGAAGATTTGGGATGGACAAGAGAGTGAAAGCAAATGTTCAAAATGGCACAGTGTGATTTAGAAAACTGTTAAAAAGTATTCTGTTGCACTCCAGGCCTGGAAACACCTATGACCACAGCACCACACAAGAGTCCAGAATATAAGAAAACAGTTTATTGTAAAAACTGTATATTGTAAAAAACAAAAAGTATATGAAAAAAATCAGGAATAAAGAAAGAAGATATATAATCCAAAAAAGATTTAGCAATAGGTGATAACCAAACTGGAATCCAAATGTCTCATACAGATCCAAAGGTCACACAGTCCAGGGATAGCCAGAAATCACAAGAACAAAAATCACAAGAACAGCTTAAGTCCATAAGCAAAAGATATACTTAGTAAAATTTGAGCAGGAATACAAAAACAAGAACATAGCAAACTTCCAGGATACTTGCATCCAAAACCAAAGCTTGACTTGAAAGAAGAACAGAGAATGCAGGTCTAGCTTCTCAC
The DNA here is from genome assembly GCF_025583915.1 of Anolis sagrei ordinatus. NCBI lineage: Eukaryota > Metazoa > Chordata > Lepidosauria > Squamata > Anolidae > Anolis > Anolis sagrei. The sequence goes on from NW_026844589.1 coordinate 23,950,760, forward strand.
TCAAAAGCTACATTGCCTGAACTAATCCTTAGGTGACAAACACCTTTTTATTTAATAGACACCCATGAAAGCGTTCCATTTCCCATGAATTTTCTCCACAACTTTCCATGTAATTGCTCTGACCTACGATGCTCTGCTCTGAACTATAAACAGAGACTTTGTTGATCTCTGTAGCTCCCGGTATTTTTCCTTGGAAGCCTTCCGTATCACTTAGCTCTTCACCTGACTCCTTATCTAATGTTGCAGTTTCTGGCTCCTCTGACTGACCTTTAAGACCTACTTCCTATTTCCAAATATAGGAAATGCGAAATAGCAGTAATCCAAAAATGACAAAGTACATAAAGTCAAGAGAACCAAAATCCACAGTGGTTATTCCAACATGGATCCATAAACCAGAAAAAAGGAGCTAAGCCAAATCCTTACAGAAAGAAAGATATGAACTAAAACATGAAACTTGAATCATTTTTTTTTATTTTTTTTTCCGACACAAAAATAGTACCATCACATACGATCATTGTTAGAAATTCAGTTGCTAACTTACATTATGAATACATATCACATATCACATATCGCATATTGTTTTCCTAATGCTCTTATCTGTCTCCCCTTCACCTTACCCTTGTGTCTGACAGTTTTACACCCCTCCTCCCCCCACCCACCCCCCTCAAGGAATAGTCATGAACTTGAGACCAGAGACATGAAAAGTTGGAGACAACTTTAGCAAAGACAGCTTGAAGTCCAAACCACTTAATTGTAGTCCGTGCAGGTACCCATGAGATCATGCCAAACACCCTAGGCCTTCAAGATCTTATCTTGGATTCTCTGGGAATATCCCGTTTGTCTACTTCTCACTCCTTCCCTTCTCAGATCTAATCTAGTGTCCCGAGAAATCTCCTCATCAGCCCAAGGCCATTTCACAAGAGAACTTTCAGTTTATGTTGCTAGGGCACAAGCATTGGTATCCAAAACATTGACCTCCTCTACCTGCAAGCTATTCTGATCACTCCCAGACTCTTCACCTCGAAACCCATCAATCCCCTCATCCTCTGAAACCTCAGAAAAATCCTCAGCTCCTTGCTGAGCTACAACAATTGCTTACTGTAAATGCATTGGTATGGCTGTACCAGGAGCTCCAACTCTATTTGTTTTGTTTTAAATGTTTGCTTGCAGGCCAAGGTTTCAGGCTTCCTCTGGTTGCAGTCATAGGGCAAGTCACCTGTCCATCATCATTAAGTTTTGGTTCCGCCCCTTGCTCAGGGCAATTGGGAAGCGAGGGGAGCAATTTTTAGTTAATCTCAGTAAGGAAAGCTAATGTACAGGGCGTGTACAAGCTTCTCCCGTACAAAAGCTTCAACCCTCAAGACTTTCCATGGGAGAACAATCTGAAGAGAATCAAGACTTTCCGGGAGAGAACAGTCTTAAGAGTCTCCAAAGATTTCCAGGGAAACAGCCCTAAAGACCAAAGAACTCCAGCTGGAGAATATCTGAGCCTTACTGGTAGGTCCACTCGGCGTTCGAGACGCAATTCGACCCGGTAGCGGAGCCCACATCAGTAAGAATTAGATTACAGTCAGCCTGGGAGAAGTTAAAAAGGGAATTTTCATTTAAAGTAAAGAATCAGTTATTGAAGATAATTGCCTGTCCTTCGTGGACAAGATTAGGAAGCGACCAGTTGCATAAAAGCCTGGAATCATTTGTTTAACTTTCTGAAGACAAGAGAAGTTTCTGTTTGATTGTACATTAATAAAGGACTTTGTTATACTTCACAAGCCATCTAAAGACCATTTGTGGTGGAAAATCCTTGAGAACTTATCTTTGGGGGCCCCTGGCTTCCCACTGGGCTCAAGTTGCACGTCCTATTTTAAAGGCAATTCTTTACAGGCCCAGCGTGTGACAGAACATTAGGCTTTGCTGGTGTGGGGCCCCTACACCCGGTTCCAATTTGCGTTATGGCTGCCACGAGAGGTCCTTACCAGGCCAAAGTCTCTGTGTAGATTTCCAAGAGGAAAGAAGTTCTTTGTTTCCCAGCGAAGGCTGGCTGAAAAACCAGCCTTATTGAAGACAATTGCCTGTCCTTCGTGGACAAGATTAGGAAGCCACCAGTTGCATAAAAGCCTGGAATCATTTGTTTAACTTTCTGAAGACAAGAGAAGTTTCTGTTTGATTATTCATTAATAAAGGACTTTGTTATACTTCACAAGCCATCTAAAGACCATTTGTGGTGGAAAACCTCTGAGAACTTCTCTTCGGGGGGCCCTGACTTCCCGCTGGGCTCAAGTCGTATGTCCTAAAAAGTAAAGGTAGTCCCCTGACATTAAGTCCAGTCATGTCTGACTCTGGGGTGTGGTGCTCATCTCCATTTCTAAGCCGAAGAGCCAGCGTTGTCCATAGATACCTCCAAGGTCATGTGGCCGGCATGACTGCATGGAGCGCCATTACCTTCCCGCCGGAGCGGTACCTATTGATCTACTCACATTTGCATGTTTTCGAACTGCTAGGTTGGCAGAAGCTAGGGCTGACAGCGGAAGCTCACGCCGCTCCCCGGAATCGAACCTGCGACCTTTCGATCAACAAGCTCAGCAGCTCAGTGCTTTAACCCACTGTGCCACCGGGGGCTCGTATGTCCTATTTAAAGACAATTATTTACAGGCCCAGCGCACGACAGAACAGTAAAGTATGAGCACAATTTCATTTGATCGTGAAGTATGACCCAATTTTACTTCATCAGGACAGGTTTCTAGTTTTTGTAGGACATCTCTGTCTCTGGGAAAGTAAATGGTTGTTTAAGTCTTGCCTTCTTGAAGGTCTCAGCAGAACAACTGACATTGCTTTTGTTAGTGAAGACAGCTTTATAATTCAGCCAGAAGGAAAGTTTGACTTTTAATAGAGTCCTGGAAACAAGTTTGGGTTGAAAGACCAAGGGGATCGGAACGACTCTTCCCATCATGGCCACCTGGTTTGACAGAACCTGTGTGTGTGTGTGTTCATTCGTTCAGTCATCTCCGACTCTTCGTGACCTCATGGACCAGCCCACGCCAGAGCTCCCTGTCGGCCGTCACCACCCCCAGCTCCTTCAAGGTCAGTCCAGTCACTTCAAGGATGCCATCCATCCATCTTGCCCTTGGTCGGCCCCTCTTCCTTTTGCCTTCCACTTTCCCCAGCATAATTGTCTTCTCAGAACCTGTAGGGAACACTTTAAGAAATTCTAAGCTCACGGTTTCTCAAAAATCAAACCAACTGAAAGGAAGCCCTTAGCAAGGATTTATAATGACCGGGAACGATAATTAAGCGGGGGAATAGTCGGAGCAGAGGGAAGGATGCATCACACGTTTTGTTTAATTCAGCACTTTTACATGGGAAGAATAATTAGTGGTTTTAAATGTTTTGACACAAGCAGCCCAAATAATCATAATAAATCATATCAGGCATATGCCCGGAACCTTGAAGTGACAGATGACAAACACAGCGATGACAGGTTGCTCTATCATGCAAGGGGAATCATTGAGTTAATAGAAGAATTATGGTTTCGGAAACCCTCTCCACTCCGATTGTGGGGAAACATTCCAATTTATCAAAGCCAAATGAACATTAATTGCAGCAGCCTGCTAAATTTTTTCGAGCCGCTGTGACCTTCATTGAATTTTAATCCCAAACAGATAAGATTTACTTCCACACACAAGAGGAAACAACACAATTAAAACTCAAATGACAGCAAAGATTATGGGGCTGCGAGAAGAGGGGGGGCTTGCAGATGACAGCCAGCATAATGATAAAAATATTGATTCCTTTGTACTTGACATTGCAGAAATAAATAAAATTCAGCCGGCGCATATTTTGGTTGCATTTCCTTTTGTTCCTTCTCTCGAGCAGAAAACACATTTCAGATGCTCGAGATGAAAAGAGAAGGGGGCATTGACAGTAATAGAGACGGGACTTCCTTTAAATGTAGTAATTAATGTTATGTCTCATTGGGGGGAGATTAGAAGGGGGGAAAACACCAGCCGAGAAGAAACAAAGCGAGCATTAATTCCGTGATTAAAAAATGCTCCTGAACAAGAGAAGCATCATATGGAGAAGAACCTGGCTCTAAGGAGCAACAGAAATTGAAATTTTTGCCTTTCAAAATGGGGAGGGATGACATTCATAGTGGACCAGTGAATAATTAACGTTGTAGACAGGCACATCCAAATCTACTCGGGTTTAAATACTTACCCTGTTTCCCTGAAAATAAGACCCATAAAATAAGCCATATCAGGATTTGTAAGTGTAAAAAAAGATCAACGTCACACTGGACAGAGGGGTCAAGCAATCTCACCCACTGCCCACCAGTGTAAAGGGTTAACGTTCAGCTGGACACTACTTTAACGACGATAAATGACTAAGACCAAGGAGGAAAGACTCTCTTATCCCACCTCAATAATATATTTATTAAGTGACCGACTGTGTTGTAGTTATTGACCGATGTGATAGGTAGATTCACCGCCACCACCTCAATTAATGTCTGAGGAAAACATAAGTGTGAATGTGAAATTGGTAAAGTTTATTCAACCCTGTGGTTCTTCTGTAATGACTGCTTCTCTCACTGACTGGACTGAAATTAAGTTGGCTTTAGACTTGCTGAGATCTGATGATTGTGACAGACCGAGGCAGACACCAGTTTAAGATGAAATTATAAACAGGTTTATTTATTTATTTATTTAATACACTTGTATACCGCTAATATCTCAGCCTGGATCGGCGACTCATTGCGGTTTACAACAATTAAAACAATCTCCAATCTAAAAACATATACACATACAATTCAAATTATTGGGCCACCAATAATAATCCCGTATATCTTGAATTAAAATCATAATCCAGAATTCGTTGTCCATATTTTCCTGTCCTTAATCATCAAGATTTGATTGCCACAGATTAGCCGAATGCTTGTTTGAACAACCATGTTTTCAGTCTCTTCCTGAACACCATTAGCGAAGAGGCTGATCGTACCTCTATAGGGAGGGTGTTCCAAAGCCGGGGGGCCACCACAGAGAAGGCCCTGTCTCTCGTTCCCGCCAGCCGCACTTCTGAAGCTGGAGGGATAGAGAGAAGGGACTCTCCAGAAGATCTTAGGGTCCTGGTGGGCTGATAGGCTGAGATACGTTCGGATAGATAAGTTATTTAAACTTGGTTAACAAAGCAACTCTTAATACGAGTGGTACATAAGCGTAATGCGTTTTAGAGGCTTAACTGGTTAGACAGGCAGTCTTTTCTTAAGACTTCAACTTTTGTTTCCTGTGAGTTCCTTGCTTCACACTGCTCACTACTTTGACACAGTGTGTCTCTGAGAACAGTCCACTGACTGCCTCACAGAGCAAAATAGGCTTTCCTTCACTGACCCTTCTTTGTACAGTGAACCAGGAACCTTTGCCTCTCCTATGCTCTAACCCTCAAGGCTCACTCCAAAAGTTCTCACTCCCTGTCTAAATTCCTCTCAGCTCCCTCTCCCTAAGATACCTCTACACTCTTCGATGTTTAAAGCTCTACTCCCCAGCTTGTCAAAAAGACACAGCCTTTTCCCCTCTAAAACCTAACTCCTCCCCTGACTGCTCTAGCCAATCAGGAGCCGGCTGACTCCTCCCTCCTGCCTCTTAGCTCTCCTGCCTATCTCTGAACATGTCAGCTACTGACTTTCCAGGCTTCGGCCTTCCTGGCAAAAGGTTAGATTCACCACAGTAAGTATTTGTGCAATATAAGCCATACCCTGAAAATAAAACAAAGTGCTGGTGTTAACCTATAAAGCCCTAAACGACTCCGGCCCGGTTTACCTCTCCGAACGTATTCTCCCCTACGAACCATCAAGACCACTAAGATCGTCCGGAGGGGCCCTGCTCTCGGTCCCACCGCCTGCACAAGCACGGCTGGTGGGGACGAGGGACAGGGCCTTCTCGATGGTGGCCCCTCGACTTTGGAACTCCCTGCCATTAGAGATCAGAACCGCCCCCTCCCTCATGACGTTCAGGAAACTAACAAAGACCTGGTTGTGGAACGCGGCATTTGACAACTGATTTAATTCTTTGCCCACATGACAGGAGGATGATGAATGGGATTGTGATGGTGTTGGACAATTTGGCTCTTTTAACTGTGATAATAATGTTTTAATGTGTATGGTGCTGATATTTTAATCGTGTAATGAAGTGGCATTGTGTTGTTATTGTATATTCTTTGTATGTTAACACATGTTGTGAACCAGTCTGAATCCCTCTTTGAAGGTGAGAGGGTCGGTATATAAAACCTCGAAATAAAATAATAATAATAAATAGTGATAGGTGAGGTTATGCAGTGTGCAAGGTCAGCTCCCCCATCAGGTCCTGGTCATTCTGTGTGTTCTACAATCTGAAGCATAGAGTGTTCTGTCGTGCGCTGGGCCTGTAACAGCTGTACTTTTCTATAGGACGTATACTTTAAGCCCAGCGGGAAGCCAGGGGCGCCTCAAAGAGAGGTTCTCAGGGATTTTTCTGAAGTGATGGTCTTTAGAGTCTTTAATGATACAACAAAGTCTTTATTATGGAACAAACAACAAATCTTCAATAGTTCAAACAACACCTCAAGGCTTCCTTAGTCTAGTCCTCAATGGGCTGGTACCTGACTTTGATTAACTGAACTTTCTCTGTAGGAAAAACCCCTTTTAACCTCTCCCAGGCTGTTTACTATCTATGCCTCATCAGTGTGGGTCCTACTGCCGATTCCATATGCGTCTGGGTATCGAGTAGACCTACCAGCCGAGGCTTGAAAGTATTTCAGCTGGAGTTCGGTGGATCTGTAGTGCTGTCCTCCCTCAGAGAGTTCTTTGAAACTTCAGGGCTGTTTTCCTTCTGATGCTGTGAGGCTGAGAGGCTGTGAGCTCTCAGCCAGAGCCTTGGGACCTTTTCCCTGGAATTTCCTTTTCCCTGGAAGCTCTTTTTCCCTGGATAGTCTGTTTCCCTGGATAGTCTTGAGAAAAGAAGCTTTTCTACGGGACGAGCTGGTCTACGTCCTATAGTTTAGCTTCCTTGTGTGAGACTGACCGAAAAATGGCTCCTTTCCCTCCCAGAGCCCTGAACAAGGGGTGGAACCAAAGCTTAATTATGATGGACAGTAGGCCTGCCCTATAACTGCAAACAGATAACAGAAAGAAAATAAAGTTGGAACTCCTGGTACAGCCATACCAGCACATAGAGAGAGACATAGAAAGTCTCAGTAAAGTGAGGAGCAGGACTCTCTGCTTTAGGTATTGTGTGTCCTCAGGGGAAAGAAGTAAAGCTGTGACTGCCATTTTACTCAGCACTGTGGGTCTCTCTCCCCCAACACCAACCAGCAACACTCTGTGGGTCTCTTACCCCCCACAAACACCAGTAAAGCTGCTGCTCCCCAGCACTAACCAGCAAGTTTGTGGGTTTCTCTCATCCCAAACAAACACCAGGGGATGCTCTGCTTTAGGTATTGTGTGTCTTCAGGGGAAAGAAGTAAAGCTGTGGCTGCCATTTGACTCAGMACTGTGGATCTCTCTCCCCCAGCAACAGCCAGCAACACTTTGTGGGTCTCTCTTACCCMCCACAAATCCAGTAAAGCTGCTSCTCCCCAGCACTCCCTCKCACCCYACACAAATACTAGGGGATTYTCTGCTTYAGGTATTGTGTGTCCTCAGGGGAAAGAAGTAAAGCTGTGGMTGCCATTTTACTCAGCACTGTGGGTCTCTCTCYCCCAACACCAACCAGCAACACTCTGTGGTCTCTCTTACCCCCCACAAACACCAGTAAAGCTGCTGCTCCCCAGCACTAACCAGCAAGTCTGTGAGTCTCTCTCACCCACACAAACAGCAGGGGATGCTCTGCTTTAGGTATTGTGTGTCCTCAGGGGAAAGAAGTAAAGCTGGGTCTCCCTCCCCCAGTGATGTAAAATGCGTGCAGATTCCAGTAAGGTGGCCTTCTGCAGCTGGCAGATGGTAATTTTGTCAGTGCCGATTGTGTTTGAGTGCAGGCCAAGGTCTTTAGGCACTGCACCCAGTGTGCCGATCACCATTGGGATCACCTTTACTGGCTTGTGCCAGAGTCGTTGTCTTCGTCTTCATCGTCTTCTTCTTCGTCATCTTCGTCATCTTTGTCGTCGTCTTTGTCGTCGTCTTCTTCTTCTTCTTCTTCTTCTTCTTCTTCTTCTTCTTCTTCTTCTTCTTCTTCTATTGTGTCCTTGTCCCCAGGGCAGCAGAAAATAAGCTTCCTCCCTATGACTTCTCCTCACCTCTTGATCAATGGCCCCCTTGATGTCTCCTCTCAGCCTTTTCTACAGGCTAACCATGACCAGCTCTTTAAGCCGCTCCTCATAGGACCTGGATAATTTTAGTCACTTTCCTCTGGACTCATTCCAGCTTGTCAACATCTCCCTTCAATTGCGGTGCCATAATTTGGCACACTGTGATTCCAGGTGTGGTCTGACCAAGTCAGAATAGAGGAAGAACATGACTCCCCTGGATCTAGGCACCAGACTCCTACTGATGCTGGCCAAAATCCCATTGGCTTCTGTAGCTAAAACATCACAATGTTGGCTCGTGTTCACCTTCCTCCCGACGAGGACTCCAAGATCTTTTTCACATGTCCTGCTGTCAAGCCAGGCATCACCCCCCCCCCTCCCAATTCTGTATCTTCGCATTTCCTTTTTTTCTGCCGAAGTGGAACATCTTGCATTTGTCCCTGTTGAACTTTGCTTAGTTTTGTCCAATCATCTCTCTAATTTGTTAAGATCATTCTGAATTCTGCTCCTGCCTTCTGGAGAACATTACCCATCAGGAAGATGAGGGCCCTTTAGGTTCACTGCTTGGACGTTTTGATTGAACATCAATCCATCTTAAATCCAATTTACAGGCAGGGAGCCACCCTTTCCCCTCCTATTCCTAGTCCTTTCCTACCTCTGGCCAACTCTGCAGCTCCTGCTCTGCCATTGTCACTCTTCCTACTGGTCCAGGCCATTTCAAGGTACCCCTTCATCCCTCAGCGGCCTCATGTTGCGTCCCCAGTTTCTTCCTGTCATAAGGATGGGGTCTGGGAGTTCAAATCATTAATTTCTGCCAGGGAATAAGGCTGACAGGCAGATATGAATGATGACGGATCTCTAGGAGAGGCCAGGCAAAACCTGCCACTTAATCATGCAGAGAATGTCTCTTTGGGGCACTAATACGGGCCAAGTGCTTTCCGAACGATTGCACCTCTGTTCCATCTAAAGGCTGCAAATTGCTGATGTGCATCTGCTGCGCTTCAGGACGGAGGGCAAGCCAAGGAGGGCAGTCAGCTCCCTTTTGCAGAGAATCTGCCTCTTCTCCCCAACCAAGGATGCATCTACACCAGTGTTTCTCAACCTTCCTAATGCCACGACCCCTTAAGACATTTCCTCATGTTGTGTTGACCCCCAACCATAACATTACTTTGCTACTTCATAACTGTAATTTTGCTCCTGTTATTAATTGTAATGCAATTATCTGATAAGCAGGATGAATTTCCATTGACTGGACCAAATTTGACACAAATATCCGATATGCCCAAAATTGAATACTGGTGGGGTTGGGGGGATTGATTTTGTCATTTGGGAGTTGTAGTTGCTGCAATTTATAGTTCACCTACAATCAAAGAGCATTCTGAACCCAACACAATGGAATTGAACCAAACTTGGCACACAAAACTACCATGGCCAACAGAAAACACTGGAAGGGTTTAGTGGGCATTGACCTTGAGTTTGGAGTTGCAGTTCACCTACATTCAGAAAGCACTGTGGACTCAAACAATGATGGATCAGGGCCAAACTTGACATGAATACTCAATATGCCCAAATGTAAACACTGGTGGAGTTTGGGGAAAATAGACCTTGACATTTGGGAGTTGTAGTTGCTGGGAGTTATAGTGCACCTACACTCAAAGAGCATTCTGAACTCCACCAACAATCGAACTGGACCAAACTTCCCACACAGAACCCCCATGAACAACAGAAAATGCTGTGTTTTCTCAGTGTCTTTGGCGACCTCTCTGACACTCCCTGGTGACCCCCGCAGGGCTCCCGACCCCCAGGTTGAGAACCACTGATCTACACTGTAGAACTAATGCAGTTTGACATCACTTTCACTGCTCTGTTCTATGCAATCCCAAGAGTTGTAGTTTGGTGAAGCACTTTTTTGTTTTTGGCAGAGAAGGCTAAAGACTGTAAAACTACAACTCCCCGGATTCCATAGAATGGAACCATGGCAGTCAAAGTGGTGTCAAACTGCATTCATTGTACAGTGTAGGTGCACCATAGGTTGGGGGGGACAGGGACTGGTACATTCCCTGCAAAATAGAGCTGATAATGATCTTGGCTTGCCCTCTGTCACAAAAAGGTGTCAAGCTGCATGAATTCTACAATGTAGCTCCAGCTGTAAATCTAAGTTCACTTATTATTATTATTATTATTATTATTATTATTATTATTATTTATACCCCACTTTTTCTCTCTACAAGGAGACTCAAAGCAGCTTCATCATGAGCCCTCTGAAAATAATAATAATAATAATAATAATAATAATAATAATAATACTTTATATTCCGTCCTTCTCCCCAAGTGGACTTAGAGCGGATTACAGCATATTAACCAGTGGTCCCCGGTGGCGCAGTGGGTTAAAGTCCTGTGCCGGCAGGACTGAAGACCGACAGGTCGCAGGTTCGAATCCAGGGAGAGGCAGATGAGCTCCCTCTATCAGCTCCAGCTCCTCATGCGGGGACATGAGAGAAGCCTCCCACAAGGATGATAAAAACATCAAATCATCCAGGCGTCCCCTGCGCAACGTCCTTGCAGACGGTCAATTCTCTCACACCAGGAGTCACTCCTGACACGACAAAAAAAAGTGGTTCCCAACCTTTTTTTGACCAGGGACCACTTAACCAGTGACCACTTTGACCAGGGACCTCTCTCCAACATTAATACCAAAAGGGTTCCAAATCAATTCTTGGACAACTTTAGTTATGGTTTGAGGTACTGATTCAGAAAATCGTATTGGATAGACCACATCAGCTCTAGTTTTTGATACAAAACATATGCCATACAATAGTCATCATCTGCTCGCCCACACAGAATCATAGAATCAAAGAGTTGGAAGAGACCTCATGGGCCATCCAGTCCAACTCCTGCCAAGAAGCAGGAATATTGCATTCAAATCACCCCTGACAGATGGCCATCCAGCCTCTGTGTAAAAGCTTCCAAAGAAGGAGCCTCCACCACACTCCGGGGCAGAGAGTTCCACTGCTGAACGGCTCTCACAGTCAGGAAGTTCTTCCTCATGTTCAGATGGAATCTCCTTTCTTGTAGTTTGAAGCCATTGTTCCTGTCCTAGTCTCCAGGGCAGCAGAAAACAAACTTGCTTCCTCCTCCCTATGACTTCCCCTCACATATTTATACATGGCTATCATGTCTCCTCTCAGCCTTCTCTTCTTCAGGCTAAACATGCCCAGCTCTTTAAGCTGCTCCTCATAGGGCTTGTTCTCCAGACCCTTGATCATTTTAGTCGCCCTCCTCTGGACACATTCCAGCTTGTCAATATCTCTCTTGAATTGTGGTGCCCAGAATTGGACACAATATTCCAGGTGTGGTCTAACCAGAGCAGAATAGAGGGGTAGCATGACTTCCCTAGATCTAGACACTATGCTCCTATTGATGCAGGCCAAAATCCCATTGGCTTTTTTTGCCGACACATCACATTGTTGGCTTTGTTGCAACGGTGTAGTGATGATGAGGCCGCAGACCATATTTTAGTTCTTGCAGACCACTGGTGGTCCACGGACCACATGCTGGGAACCACTGATAAAAACAGACAGAAGAAAACATTCAGTGCCATGTTACACTGAAATACAACGAAACACAAATAATACAGACGAAGGCTTCTCCTTTCATTTCTGGCTCTTGAGGTGGTGCTCATCTCTGGCACTGTGGTAGGTGTTCTTTTACATTTCCAAACTGAGGAGCCTGCATTATTCATAGACACTTCATGGTTGTGTGGCCAGTGTGACTGCATAGAACGTCTTTCAGAATTCCCATCGAGGTGGTGCCTATTGATCTCACATTGGCATGTTTTCGAACTGCTAGGTTGGCAGGAGCTAGGGCTAGCAGTGGGTGCTCACCCCAACCTGCGGATTTGAACTGCCAACCTTCACATCAACAGTTCAGCAGCACAAGAGTTTAACCCATTGTGGCACAACAGCCCCATTAAGATGAGATAATACCATGTGGGGAGAGAAGATAAGGAAGGAAACATGCTTCTTTGCGTATTAAAATAAACCTCCCAGAACGTACCAAAACTAGTTCAGCAGGAAATAATAGGCTTCCTTCATATCACCGGTGTGCTAGCATCTATTTTACTTACTTTTGTGGGAAGCAAAGCTGGATGATTGATTTCTTTATGTATCTGTGCAGCTTCTGCAACATTTGACATAACAAGCTTGCAAAAGTTTGCCTTTGAAACAAAACATGGAGAGAAGTCCACACCAAACAATTTAAAAGCAATTTAAAAATAATTTTTAAGAAACACTTTCCGGCAGCCAGAGAAAGAGGAATAGTAATCACCAGCTAGAAAAGCCTCACATAAATAAATATGTTTTCCAGGAGGTAACTTAAGCCTGGCACTGTTTAAAACACACACACACACACACACACACACACACACACACACACACACATATTCTCCCTGCTGTTAAGAGTCCATTATTTTAGGTTGTTCTATATTCTCTTGACTTCAAGACTTATGGCCTCCCTTCTCTGAACCCCTTCCATCTTGTCCATATCCTTCTTGAACTGAGATGCCCAGAACTGGACACAGGGTTATTATTCCAGTTATATTTATTTATTTATTTATCGTGTCATCAGCAACCATACCATTGTATTACAATTCTAACAGAACAAAACAAACACACAGATTAAAAAACACACACACAGAGATTTTGCAAACTTGGTAGCTGATTAAATGTCCTTTGACCAGTATTTGGCCACTTGGAGTGCCTCTGGTGTTGCCACAAGAAGGTCCTCCATTGTGCATGTGGCAGGGCTCAGGGTGCATTGCAGCAGGTGGTCAGTGGTTTGCTCTTCTCCACACTCGCATGTCGTGGATTCCACTTTGTAGCCCCATTTCTTAAGATTGGCTCTGCATCTCGTGATGCCAGAGTGCCGTCTGTTCAGCGCCTTCCAAGTCGCCCAGTCTTCTGTGTGCCCAGGGGGGAGTCTCTCATCTGGTATTACCCATGGATTGAGGTGCTGGGTTTGGGCCTGCCACTTTTGGACTCTCGCTTGCTGAGGTGTTCCAGCGAGTGTCTCTGTAGATCTTAGAAAACTATTTCTTGATTTAAGTCATTGATGTGCTGGCTGATACCCAAACAAGGGATGAGCTGGAGATGTCTCTGCCTTGGTACTTTCACTATTGGTTGCTACTTCCCGGCGGAGGTCAGGTAGTGCAATATCAGCTAAGCAGTGTAATTTCTCCAGTGGTGTAGGGCGCAGACACCCCGTGATAATGCGGCATGTCTCATTAAGAGCCACATCCACTGTTTTAGCGTGGTGAGATGTGTTCCACACTGGGCATGCATACTCAGCAGCAGAGTAGCCAAGCGCAAGGGCAGATGTCTTCACTGTGTCTGGTTGTGATCCCCAGGTTGTGCCAGTCAGCTTTCGTATGATATTGTTTCTAGCGCCCACTTTTTGCTTGATGTTCAGGCAGTGCTTCTTGTAGGTAAGAGCATAGTCCAGAGTGACTCCCAGGTATTTGGGTGTATTGTATTGCTCCAGTGGGATTCCTTCCCAGGTGATCTTCAGAGCTCGGTATGCTTGTCTGTTCTTAAGGTGAAAGGCGCATGTCTTTGTTTTAGATGGATTAGGAATCAGTTGGTTTTCCCTGTAATAGGCAGTAAGAGCACCTAGAGCTTCAGAGAGCTTCTGTTCAACCATCTCAAAGTTGAGATCTGACCAAAGCAAAATAGACTGGGACTATGACTTCCCTCTATCTAGATTCCTTTTGATGCAGCCCAGAATCACACTGGCTGTTGCACTCTAGCACTGGAACCCCCTTTCACTCAACGCCACACCAGAATCCAGTAATCCAATAAAAGAATGCTTATTAAAGAAAGTATACAAAAGGGAAATGGCAAAATACAACACAGTTAGTAAAGATATAAAATGTAATGCTCAAAAGAAGCCATAGTTCAGTAGCAGTAGTCCTAAAATGCCAGGTTAGAACACAAAACCAAGGAAACTAGAATCACAGAATTAATCCAAAGGTACATCCATGAACATGAAAACAGAAACTTCTCAAAGGTAAATTCTCCAATGATATACAGGCATAAACAGGAACGTGCAACAGGAACCTTGACAATACATGAACCAAGAACTTGGAATCATAAACAAACCACTTAATTTAAGCATTTCAAGGCACCCATGACATCATGCCTCATACACCTGGACTTCAGGGACTTCTCTTGAATCCTCTGAGAATATCTTGTTTGCACTTTCCCCTACTCTAAGTGAAGACCAAGCACCACTGCTCCTCCTCAGGGCCCTTCCTTGCAAATACACTTTTCTATTTCCTATCTCACCCAGGGTTTTAACATTTTTAACATTATCTTGCACATGAGGCCCACCCTTTGTGATTTATTTTTGTGCCATCGCGCCTGGGGGCTATAACTCTTAATGAGAGAGGCATGGATGTGGCATCTTTCCCCAGGGGATTGCTTCTTGCCCTCCTATAGGAAACTGGAACTCCCAAAGACCAAAACACAACAGATAACTCGAAATGGTATTTATTGTTCACAATGAGTTATCTTTCTCAGGCATAAGCTTGATGATTCAACAGGGATAAAGGAACTATACTTTACAATCTCTGAAGTCCAAGGAGTTTGCAGCTGAGAAGCTTTTCCTGTTTCCTCTTTCCTCAATGGCTGTGAATATCGGAATAAACACAACCCCAGTCCAATGGCCTATGTTGAAGGGACAAGACCTTCCTCTGGTGCCAAAAGAACCGGTTTGAAGGCGCTTGGGTCTCCTCAATGTTGTCGAGGACAATCTGGACATAAAGCAGGAGTCCCAAAGGTAAAAAGCCTTAGAATTGGTACTGAGAGGTAATTTAAGCAGGGGCTTTTAGAGCCAAGTCTCTTACTCATGTCCATCCGATAGAAACTCTGATGGCAGAATGAAAAAAGGGAAGCACTCCATTCCTCCAGGAAGAGGTGGAGCCAAACAATTGAGCTGAAAAAGCAATTCAACTGGTGCCAACAACATTGATTGACAGCTATAAATAACCAATCAATCCAACTATACATAAGCAAGGTAAAAAGGCAGGATTAAGCATGATACAACAGTTTAAATCTTGCAACTAACAGTTCTACACATAAGTGGCGCCACTCGCGCCGTCACAATTTTATTATGTTATTCTGCATTGTCTATTTTATTTTGTTACATTATGGACTTCGTTATGTTTAATCTTCTGTTGTTTTATATCTTATTTCGTTGTACTATTTTTGGGTTTGACCTCATGTTCCCCACCCCAAGTCCCCATTGGGGAGATGGTGGCGGAGTATAAATAAAGTTTATTATTATTAATTATTATTATTTGCTGGCTTTTCACACCCTGCGTTCTCAGGTCTAATCTATTTTCCCTTGAAAACTCCTCATCTTCCCATATTCTTTTTGTGAGGGAACTGGTACTTTCATTTCCCCCTTTTGAGTGGGAATGAGCTGAAGAATCCAAAACATCAGTGTCGTCTGCCTGAAATTTCCTCCGAGCACTCACAGACTCTTCACGTTGAAACTCATCATCCCCTTCAATCTCTGAACATTGAGAAAAATCCTCTGATGCTTGCTAGACAACAACGTTGGCTTTTTTAGCTGCCACAAAACACTGTTGGCTTATGTTCAGCTTGTGATCTACTAAGACAGTGTTTCTCAACCTTCCAAATGCTGTGACCCCTTAATACAGTTCCTCATGTTGTGGTGACCCCAAACCATAAAATTATTTCCATTGATACTTCATAACTAATTTTGCTACTGTTATGAATTGCAATGTCAATATCAGATATAAAGGATGTATTCTCATTTACTGGACCAAATTTGGCACAAATACCCAAAATGCCCAAATTTGAATACTGCTGGGGTTGGGAATGGGGTTGATTTTGTCATTTGGGAGTTGTAGTTGCTGGAATTTGTAGTTCACCTACAATCAAAGAGCATTCTGAACTCTACCAATAATAGAACTGATCTGGACTTGGCACACAGAACTCCCATGACCAACAGAAAATACTGGAATGGTGTAGTGGGCATTGACCTTGAGTTTTGGAGTTGTAGTTCACCTACATCCAGAGAGAACTATGGACTCAAACCATGATAGATCGGGACCAAACTTGGCACAAATACTCAATATGCCCAAATGTACACTGGTGGAGTTTGGGGAAAACAGACCTTGGCATTTGGGAGTTGTAGTTGCTGGGATTTATAGTTCAAAAATCAAAGAGTATTCTGACCCCGCCAATGATAGAATTGGGTCAAACTTCCCACACAGAACCCCCATGACCAACAGAAAGTACTGTGTTTTCAGATGGCCTTTGGCGACCCCTCTGACACCCCTTTATGACCCCTCCAGGGGTCCCGACCCTCAGGTTGAGAAACACTGAATTAAGACTTCTAGATTCATTACACATGGTTAGTTTAATAGGTGGATCTGTGAGGATGCAGAGATCCAACTATATGTACACTACAGACTAGTTCCCATTAGCCTTTTCCCAACATTTGCCAGCAATAATGCTCCATCTCTAACTTGAATCGATTAGCAGAGGTTTTTAGGTTTATTACAAAGGAAATAATAGGAGAATCTAAACTGAATGGTTTGCAATCGCAGTATGAACACAGAGAGCTCAACTCCTCCTTTATTACAAAAGCTCAGCAAAGTGCAATAGTGAAGAATCTCCTTTCCTCCTGGTGTAAAAAGCAGTAAATCATCATATTGATGCGAAGAAGATAGTGTGGGGGGGGGGGGGGAATGTGATGGGGAACAATTGTAAGTAGCTGGATCTTGCCAAGGACAGCCAAGGAAGAGTCAATGTGAGATAACGCAAAGATTTATGGCAGCAGACACTCCGACATACAAAAGGGATAGAACAAAATAAAACTTTTTAGAGTCTTTCTGAATGAGTATGGGTAGGATATAAGTCACTGCATTGCAGGCTGAGAAAAGGACCACAGAGAATGGAAAAGATGTTTGTCTGCATTCCTTGATTGTTCTGAAAAGGGGAGACTTCTTGAAGATTTTGTTCAAACAGAAAGACCAAGTGCGGAAGAGGGAGCAATCATATCTAAGGTCTGATGGGTCAAAGACAAGGGTTCTTATAGGTGTTTTTTGCTTTGTAGAGTTGTGCATGGAATTCGTTTCTCCCATTTCCTTCATTTCTTTTGGTATTTTGGGAGCACAAAATGGGAAGCCCCATTTTGTGCTCCCAAAACCAGCTCAACACGAAAGCAAGCTGGAGCCGATCTTGGCTCCAAGCCTGCTTTTCACCATCACAGTTTAATCTTTTTTTTTAATTAATCCCCCAGCAAACAAAAAGTAAAGCATCATTCCCTGAAAACTACTCTCCTCTTCCAGGAGGTCTTCCTTACCTGGAAGTGGGAAGAGTGCATGAATGGCTGGCATGGTGTAGCCTGGGAGAGAAAGTGTTCATGCCTGATAATAATAATAATAATAATAATAATAATAATAATAATAATAATAATACTTTATTTGTACCCCGCTACCATCTCCCCAAGGGACTCGGTGCGGCTTACATGAGGCCGAGCCCACAATACCTGAAAGCCTAGTGCCTTCCAGATAGTGCCTTGGAAAGAGAGAGTGTGTGTGGTATACAGGCCCAGAAAACTTGTGTCAATACCAATGCCTGCAGCTGAGCTCCCTTTACTCTAGAGCAGTGTTTCTCAATCTTCTTAATGCCACAACTCCTAAATGCACTTCCTTATGTTGTGGTGACCCCCAACCATTTAATTATTTTTGTTGCTACTGAATCATAATGTAAATATCTGATATGCAGGATGTATTTCACTGGACCAAATTTGGCACAAATACCTGAAAAGCCCAAATTTGAATACTGATGGGGTTGGGGAGGGATTGATTTTGTCATTTGGGAGTTGTAGTTGCTTTGATTTATAGTTCACCTATAATCAAAGAGCATTCTGAACTCCAACGATGGAATTGAACCAAACTTAGCACACAGAATTCTCATGACCAACAGAAAATACTGGAAGGGTTTGGTGGGCATTGACCTTGAGTTTTGGGAGTTGTAGTTCACCTACATCCAGAGAGCACTGTGGACTCATACAATGCTGGATCTGGACCAAACTTGGCATGAATCCTCAATATGCCCAAATGTGTACGCTGGTGGAGTTTGGGGGAAATAGACCTTGACTTTTGGGAATTGTAGTTTTTGGGATTTATAGTTCACCTGTAATCAAAGAGCATTCTGAGTCCCACCAATGATAGAATTGGGCCAAACTTCCCACACAGAACCCCCATGACCAACAGAAAATGCTGTGTTTTTCTGATGGTCTTTGGCGACCCCCGACACCCCCTTTGTGACCCTTCCAGGGGTTCTGACCCCCAGTTTTAGAAACGCTGCTCTAGAGTAAGGGGCACTCGGCAGCAGGCACTGGCAGGTGTGCATACTTTCTGGGCCTGCACGCCACACACACTCCCTCTTTCCAAGGAGTGTGTGTGTGGCTTGCAGGCCTGGAAAGCGCACATGCCTGCCAGTGCCTACAGTCAAGTGCCTCCTCTAGAGTAAGAAACAAAACTTGCCTCCTTGTCTTGGAAAGAGAATGCGTGTGTGTTGTGCAGGCCCCCACCAAAAATTTGGACACAAAACAGGTCAGGGTTTACCTCTAATGCACAACCCTACTTTGGTAAGGTTGGAGAGGAATCCAGAGTTTCATTCTCCGCTCAGTCCCCCAACACCCCATGATAAAATCCCTAAGTCAGGAATGGCTTCAAGGCACACAACAAAGGCTTGCAGGAAAGAACTGAACAAAGAGAATAGAATCTTCAGGTTTTGAAGCCATAAGCGCAAGGAATCCAGCCTCTTAGAAACAAAAACCACTGCATTTCATGCAGGTGAAATCAGCAGGAGAGCCTATCTAGCAGAGAAAGCAAAACGAAAGCAAAACCTACTGCTGCAACCCTATCCATCAAAGGGACAGAGTTCTCAGTTCTTCCTCCTTCAGCAGTTTTGATTCCATTTCATATTTTGTAGGCTGGTTCCATTTGTATGCCTATTTAGAAAGTTCTTGTTCAAAAAAGGACAATTGGGAAGACATCATGTCAAGTACAACTACATTTCCCATCTTCCCTTAAAGTTAGTTGTTGGCCTTCAAATCCTTTCTGATGTAGGGCAATCCTAAAATAATAATAATAATAATAATAATAATTATTATTATTATTATTATTATTAAACTTTATTTGTACCTCGCTAGCATCCCTCGAAGGACTCGATGCGGCTTACAAAGGCCAAGGCCTCAAACAACAACAGACAATAACAATATAATACAAGCAAATTAAAAACATAAGCAATAACAACAACAACAACGTTACACTATTACGCAATGAAACCAGGGCCGGGCCAATGAAAGGTACAGGTTAAAAAGTGCTGGGTGTAAGAGGTGATATGTTGGGGTTCTGGGCAAGTGCAATGTGCAGAGAGTCTTAAACTCTAATAAAGTGCTTCTGGGATGTAGTGCTGCAGGTTATCCTATTCCGGAAAGGCACATCTGAATAGCCAGGTCTTCAAGTTCTTCCTAAAGACCGCCAACGTGGGTGCTAGTCTAATGTCTTTGGGGAGGGCGTTCCAAAGTCGGGGGGCAACCACAGAGAAGGCCCTGTCCCTCGTCCCCACCAAACGAGCCTGCGACGCAGGTGAAATCGTGAGCAGGGCCTCTCCAGATGAACAGAGGGAGCGCGTGGGTTCGTATGCGGAGATGCGGTCACGCAGGTAGGCAGGTCCCAAACCGTTTAGGGCTTTGTAGGTAAGCACCTGCACCTTGAATTGGGCTCGGTAGGTAAATGGCAGCCAATGGAGCTCCTTAAACAGGAGGGTTGACCTCTCTCTGTAAGGGGCGCCAGTTAACATCCTGGATGCTGCCCGTTGAACCAGTTGGAATTTCCGAGCCGTTTTCAAGGGCAGCCCCACGTAGAGTGCATTACAGTAATCCAACCTAGAGGTGACTAAGGCATGGACCACCCCAGCCAAATCAGCCTTTGTGAGGTACGGTCGCAGCTGGCGCACAAGTCTTAGTTGTGCAAAAGCCCTCCCGGACACCGCCGACGCCTGAGCCTCAAGTGTAAGTGATGAATCTAGGAGGACCCCCAAGCTGCGGACCTGTGACTTCAGGGGGAGTGTAACCCCGTCCAGCACAGGTTGCCACCCTATACCCCGATCCGGTTTACGATTGACCAGGAGGACCTCTGTCTTGTTGGGATTGATCTTCAGCTTGTTCTCCCTCATCCAGATAGCCACAGCGGCCAAGCACTCGTCCAGCACTCGAGGGGCCTCCTTGGAATTAGGTGGAAAAGAGTAGTAGAGTTGTGTGTCATCTGCGTAGAGAATGAACCTAAGGTGTGCAATTTGGCCAAAAGGCATGCCGTTTTAGGTTCCATTGCCGGCTGGCCCCTCATTCTGTTGTTTCTGTTTTCATTCCGCAGAGATTTGGCCCATTGGTTACAATGGGAAATTTTAAGGCTCCATACTCAGCCATTATAAGACCTATCTGCATGAAACCTATCTCAGTTTTAGAACCCACTTATAGCTGCAGGTCTGCCAAGTTTCAAAACAATTCACCAATCTGATTTTTAAAAATTATTTTAAGTTTTAACCATAACATTTTTTAAAATAAGACAAATCACAAGAGAGAATTGTAGTTGCCACTTGTGTCCGTTCTTGGCCAATCAGAGCATGAATCACCAGGCTGAGAAAGAGAAAAACTTTAACTCTCCGAGAGTAACTTTTAAATAGCCACCCTATTCAAGGATTGCTGAGAAAGTGAGTTCTCGGGGCCATCTCTGAAGGAGGAGGGAATTTTCCAAGAAAAAAAATGGACAGAGGCTGTTTCTGCAAGAAGAGAGAAATAGTTTGGGACCTGCCTACCTTTGTAACCATATCTCTCTCCACGTACCAACCTGGGCTCTTAGATCATCAGGGGAGGCCTTCCTTTCGCCCCTACCAATCTCACAAGCTCATCTTGTGGGCACAAGGGAGAGAGCCTTCTCCTCTGTGGCTCCCCGAGTTTGGAACTCATTACCTGGAGAGATCAGGAAATCCCCTCCTCTAGAAACATTCAAAAAGAACCTTAAAACCTGGCTCTTCCGCTGCGCCTTTGGCGAATAGGTGCATAATATGACACCATTGGACCCCTCAACACTCTTCCCACTGGAATACACGCCCTCCAAATGGGAAGTTTAGCTTCACAACTCTGTGTTTTTATGAGTTCCCTGCAAATACTTGCTCCTATTTTCATCCCATTAGAGTCTTTTTAATCGTTTTATACTGTACATGTGGCCTGCCCATTGTTTATTTATTTATTTACTTTATTTCTATACCGCTTTTCTCAGCCCTTAGGCGACTCAAAGCGGTTTATATAGTACAAATTATCACAAGACAGTATCATAGATAAATTAAAACACATTATACATTATACACAACAGTCAATATCAATAAACAATCATTATCATAGCGCCTCAACAACAAATAAGAATCCATTCTCGTAATCCTTTGTTCCATATTCCTATGTTTGATTGCACCGTGTTCCTATATTCCATTGCACTGTTTAGCGAAACGCTTGTTCGAAAAGCCAGGTCTTCACCTTCCTCCGAAACTCCAACAGTGAAGGGGCCTGTCTGATGTCTGCAGGTAGGGCATTCCACAGCTGAGGGGCCACCACCGAGAAGGCCCTGTCTCTCGTCCCCGCCAGGCGTTCCTGTGATGCAGGCGGGACCGAAAGCAGGGCCTCCCCAGACGATCTTAATGTTCTGGTCGGTTCATAGGTGGAGATGCGTTCGGAGAGGTAAGTAGGGCCAGAACCGCTTAGGGCTTTATAGGCTAACGCCCAGTAGCAAATTGGCAGCCATTGTGCCCGGTAGCAAATTGGCAGCCAGTGGAGCTGGCGCAACAGAGGAGTGGTATGCTCCCTGAGAGCCGCTTCTGTTAGTAACCTGGCTGCCGAGCGTTGGACCATTTGAAGCTTCTGAGCAGTCTTCAAGGGCAACCCCACGTAGAGAGCGTTGCAGTAGTCTAGATGGGATGTAACCAGAGCGTGGACTACCTTGGCCAAGTCAGACTTCCCAAGGTACGGGCGCAGCTGGCACACAAGCTTTAATTGTGCAAAAGCTCCCCTGGTCACCGCTGAAACCTGGGGTTCCAGGCTCAGCGATGAGTCCAGGATCACACCCAAGCTGCGAACCTGCGTCTTCAAGGGGAGTGCGACCCCATCCAGCACAGGCTGTAACCCTAAGCCCTGTTCGGCCTTACGACTGACCAGGAGTACCTCTGTCTTGTCTGGATTCAATTTCAATTTGTTAGCCCTCATCCGGACCGTAACAGCGGCCAAGCACTGGTTCGGGACCTCAACAGCCTCCTTAGTAGCAGGTGGAAAGGAGTGAAGAGTTGGACATCATCCAAGATGGCATCGTACCCCGAAACTCCGGATGATCTCCCCCTGCTTATTGGAATGTTATTTTATGACTGTGCTTATGTATTTTTCTTTTCCTTTATGTAATTTTGATGATGTTGTTTGTTGTTTATGTCTTGGTTTTTATTTTGCTATAATATGTTGTCTGGGCCTGGCCCCATGGAAGCCGCTCCGAGTCCCCATCGGGGAGATGGTGGTGGGGTATAAATAAAGTTTATTTTTATTTAGTATTAAAGAGTCAGGGCAGATCCCCTGCCTCAGGTATTTTGTGGACTTAGCTCTGTCTTCTCTAAAACCGAAAATATCTGGCTCTCTGAATCAGTTTTGCTTAATGTTCTGGTCGGTTCATAGGTGGAGATGCGTTCGGAGAGGTAAGTAGGGCCGGAACCGTTTAGGGCTTTATAGGCTAACGCCCAGTAGCAAATTGGCAGCCAGTGGAGCTGGCGCAACAGAGGAGTGGTATGCTCCCTGAGAGCCGCTTCTGTTAGTAACCTGGCTGCCGAGCGCTGGACCATTTGAAGCTTCTTGAAGCTTCTAAAACACAACAGACAGGAAGGAGTCTAAAAGTGGAGTATCTTGCATTTGTCACTGTTGAACTTCATTATGTTAGTTTTGGCCCATCTCTTTAATCTGTCAAGATAGTTTGGAATTCTGCTCCTCTCCTCTGGAGTATTGGCTATCCCTCCCAATTTGATGGGCCAAAACTAACATAATGAAGTTCAACAGTGACAAATGCAAGATACTCCACTTTTAGTCTCCTTCCTGTCTGTTGTGTTTTAGAAAATTATCGAAAACAGTCCACCAAAAACTACAAATCTTTTTGTTAACAATGATTTGGGCCCAAGCCTAGAACCTATCACAGGGTTTTGTAGGACTGAGAGTATGTTACTTACGTGAGGTTTACCTAGTGGTTATCCATGGCTGAGTAGGGATTCGAACCTTAGTCTCCCATACTCCGATGTTCAAAGCACTTCAGAAAGGAAAACTCTTCTAAAAGGAGGATGTCTGGAAACTTTTGACTTTCATGAAAGTATGCCATGCATAATATTAGGCTACATTCATTAACGGTTTCCACTTCGTTAATATTAGCACGTCTCCGTTTCATGGCAAATGATTGATGAGCGACAATTAATTATTTCAAAGGGTGAACTTTGTCAATTCGAGCTTGTTAGCAAATAATCTACCCGGCTTTAAAGCTGGGGAACGGACCGCAGGCTAAATTGGATGTGGCCTCATTTGAAAAGAAAGCATTCCTCTTCTTCTAGCATCCATCCACCCACAGTAAATTGGTGCCATGGCGTCCTAACAGCCTATTCCAGAGTAGTTTAGCTTGTTTCAGGTTAAGTAGATTGTGAACTGCAGTGCATATCTACAGTAGATTATGTTCCATTAGAAGCAGAGATTTTCATTAGGCAATACAGTTCTCTCCAGAATCAACAACATTATTTCAATACCCTAAATTACTACTGGAAACACTTGAGAGGAAAGTAATTAGTAGCACTCCCTTTATTATATTTTTTACCTCCAAGAAAGGTTGCATTACGGGAATAGTTTTTGTGGACCTTACGGCAGACTATGACACGATGCAACATAGGAAATTGCTGCATAAAGTCTGCCATATTAACCGGGGTCTATGATTTTACAAAAACTATCCAAGCTGTGCTGTCATGCACTGAGCCTGTGAAAGAGTCTGTAGACAGGACGTGTTTTCTGAATGCCCAACGGGACGCCGGGGGTGCCTCGGCTGTGAGGCCTTTCGGATTTCCCCACACAAAGTTCTTTTAAAGACTTAGAAAGTTCAACAAAGTTTTTATTGTTGCTTAAATCTTTAATAAATCAAACAAATACCTCAAGGCTTTGAATCAACTGGTGGCTTGCTTAAATCTTGTCCGCAAGGGACAGGCAACTTTCTTCATAAACTGTTTTTTCCTTCTATAAGGAAAATCCTTGACCCCTCCTTGGGCAATCTATATTTAGGCTTTGCTGGTGTGGGGCCCCTACACCTGGTTCTAATTTGCATTATGGCTGCCGCGAGAGGTCTTTACCAGGCCAAAATCTCTGTGTAGATTTCCAAGAGGAAAGAAGTCTTAGATGACTTAGATGAAGGGTTAGAAGGCAGGATCATCAAGTTTGCAGACGACACCAAATTGGGAGGGATAGCCAATACTCCAGAGGACAGGAGCAGAATTCAAAACGATCTTGACAGATTAGAGAGATGGGCCAAAACTAACAAAATGAAGTTCAACAGTGACAAATGCAAGATACTCCACTTTGGCAGGAAAAACGAAATGCAAAGATACAGAATGGGGGACACCTCGCTCGAGAGTAGTACGTGTGAAAAAGATCTTGGAGTCCTCGTGGACAGCAAGTTAAACATGAGCCAACAATGTGATGTGGCGGCAAAAAAAGTCAATGGGATTTTGGCCTGCATCAATAGGAGCATAGTTAACTCCGCTGGACCGGCCACGTTATCCGGATGCCCGACCACAGTCTCCCAAAGCAGCTGCTCTACTCCGAACTCAAGAACGGAAAACGGAATGTTGGAGGACAGGAAAAGAGATTGAAAGAGGGGCTCAAAGCCAACCTTAAAAACTCAGGCATAGACACTGAGAACTGGGAAGCACTGGCCCTTGACCACTCCAGCAGGAGGTCAGCTGTGACCAGCAGTGCTGCAGAATTTGAGGAGGCACGAGTGGAGGGCGAAAAAGAGAAACGTGCCAAGAGGAAGGCGTGTCAAGCCAACCCTGACCGAGACCGCCTTCCACCTGGAAACCAATGCCCTCACTGCGGAAGACGATCCAGAGCAAGAATATGGCTCCACAGCCACATACGGACCCACAAGAATATTGGAAGACAATCATCCTCGGAAAGCGAGGGATCGCCTAAGTGAAGTGAAGTGTCTAGATCTAGGGAAGTCATGCTACCCCTCTATTCTGCTTTGGTTAGACCACACCTGGAATATTGTGTCCAATTCTGGGCACCACAATTGAAGAGAGGTATTGACAAGCTGGAATATGTCCAGAGGAGGGTCAAGGGTCTGGAGAACAAGCCCTATGAGGAGCGGCTTAAGGAGCTGAGCATATTTAGCCTGAAGAAGAAAAGGCTGAAAGGAGATATGATAGCCATGTATAAGTATGTGAGAGGAAGCCACAGGGAGAAGGGAGCAAGCTTATTTTCTGCTTCTCTGGAGACTAGGATGCGAAACAATGGTTTCAAACTACAAGAGAGGAGATTCCATCTGAACATGAGGAAGAACTTCCTGACTGTGAGAGCCGTTCAGCAGTGGAACTCTCTGCCCCGGAGTGTGGTGGAGGCGCCTTCTTTGGAAGCTTTTAAACAGAGGCTGGATGGCCATCCGTCAGGGGTGATTTGAAGGCAATATTCCTGCTTCTTGGCAGAATGGGGTTGGACTGGATGGCCCATGAGGTCTCTTCCAATTCTTTGATTCTATGATTCCATTTTTATACCAGGCTTCAGTCCTCCTTTAATGTGAACAAAGCTACTTTAGCAGCAATACAAATATGTTCAGCACACAAAACAAATGCCATGAGCTGTAAGGGATTTTAAATATTATTCTCAAGCTTTACCGGCTGAGAAAATGATTAACCTTTAGTCTTGATCATCAGGAAGAAAAGGTGAGCAGAGCTAGAGACTCAGCTTGCAGATCGGGTTGCACGCTTTTCACTCTCACTTAACAATTACATTCAGCAGGAAATATTTGAGGCAAGGAACTAATTGCTGTCGAGCTCATGAAGAACACCAACGTAGTTAAATAGAAAGTAAATAAATACTGACCTCAATGGTCCCAATTGTTCATTGGGTGAAGACTCCATAAGCATGAAGGTCACTGAACTGTTCATCTCCAGAGCACAATTTAAAAGATCAACCCTTTCTGCATGTAGAAAAGGCTATCTTTGTTGGAAATAGCAACCTTCTTCAAGCCTCCATTAGTCATTTGTTATGTATATAATTCAGATTGGTTACTGTCTTGTACATGTGTGTATTGGTATGCAATTTGGCCTTAACTCATTGCTGTGGGAGGGGCTGCAGACTATGTGAGCCCCCGGTAGCACAGTGGGTTAAACCGCTGAATTTTTGGTCAAAAAATCACGTTTGAATCCAGGGTGAGCTCCCACTGTCAGCCCAGCTTCTGCCAACCTAGCAGTTCGAAAACATGCAAATGTGAGTAGATAAATAGGTACCACTCCGGTGGGAAGGTAACAGCACTCCATGCAGGCATGCCAGTCGCATTACCTTGGAGGTATCAATGGACAACGCCAGCTCTTTGGCTTAGAAATGGAGATGAGCACCAACCCACAGTCAGGCACAATTGTACTTAATGTCAGGGGAAAACCTTTAACTTTACCCTTGGCCTTAACTCTTTGTTGTGGAAGGGGCTGCATATGTGATCAGAACTGGGCTTGTTCAGGGTTCAGACTCTATTTTATAACAGTGTATACTTTAGACTTCAGTAGGAACAGTATGCGGTACAGAAGCTGTGCTGGCACAGCAGTGCCAAGAGATTTGAATTCCTTTTCTTGCACTGCTAGTTTGCATGAATCTATTTAAGTCATGCTTTTTGCAATCAGGTAGCTTCCCCAGATTGCAGTCATAGGGCCAGCAACCTGTCTATCATCAGTAGAATCTTTAGACCCGCCCCTTTTCCCAGGATTTTGGAGGGGAGGACTTTGTTCAGTCTCACTGTTGGAAGCCTAACAGAAGGACGTGTGGATCTCTCTTTCCCACCTGCACAAAGGCTTCATTTCTCACATCTTTGCTGGGGGGGGGGGGGAAAAAGGAAAGGATCCACAGCTTTTCCTCCCAGAGCCCAGAACAAGGGGCGGAACCAAAGTTTAATTATGATGGACAGGAGGCCTGTCCTATGACTGCAAAAAAGATAACAGAAAGAAAATAAAGTTGGAGCTCCTGGTACAGCCATACCAGCACAAAAAGTAATGCCTCCACTTTCATAACTCCTCAACAGATGGCAGTACTGGTATGTAGCAGGTACTGGCTTGTTCAGTAGACTCTCCTCTACAGTTCCATTTTGGCAGGAAGCCTTAGCATTGAATGGTTGTGTTGTTAAAATTCAAAGTATGGAACCCTATGCAGAGGGTCGGTCAATCCGACTTAACGTGCAGTCATTGAATTCTTGACAGCAGAAGGTGTCATCCCAAAGGAGATTCATCAGAGAATGCAAGCTGTTTATGGGGATTGTTTTTTTAAAAATAATTTTTCATTAACCATTTATACAATTACATGGAAAGTGGGGGAATATATTAAAAGAAGATAGAAAAGTAGGAAAATAAGATAAAGAGAGTACAGTGAAATGTAAAAATCAAAAATTACCACCTCCCGGGAAAAAAAAAAGAAAAAAATGTGTACATATATGGAAAAAAAATTAAAAATAACAATGGACTTCCTTCTAATTCTGCTCACATTGACTCTTTTGTGTATATGCTCTCCCTATATGACTGTCCTGGTATTTTTTATTTTTGGCCAATTCGTTTTTGGCAAATTCGTCCCCTTACATCTCCTTATATTTCTTATCTATATAGACCTCGATTGATGACCAGTTTGTTTGTTTAACCGGGTTTCCTGTGTTCTTTTTTAATAGAAAAGTTAGTGTGTCCATGTCTTTAATTTCAATTATCTTTTTTAACCAATTGATCTTCTCTGGTGTTACGTTTTGTTTCCATAGTTTCGCATATACAATCCTGGCGGCCGTCGTCACATAAGTAAACAAAATATCCTCACTTGAATTCAAATGTATGTCTCTGTCTGTAATCCCCAATAAATAGTATTCCGGTTTCCTTGGGAATTTTTTTATTAAAGATTTGTTGGGTTTCCTCGTGTATATTTTTCCAAAATTTCTGGCCTTCCCCACAACTCCACCAGAGATGGAAGAAGCTCCCATCATGTTCATTGCATTTCCAACAAGTTTTTGGTGTATTTTTATACATGTGGTTTAATTTAATTGGTGTTGATGTGAGTACTGTGCGTCGTTGGGCAAGTAAATTTAAAGACGTGGAGGTGGAAACATCTGACGTGCGTGACAAAGAGTTGGACGTCTTGTGACAGCAACCACTGAGTTTCACAAGCAAAAGCTTGACAGATTGATTCAGGATGATCATTGTATCACTCAGAGAGAAATTTCAAGCATAATCAGCATTTCACAAGAACGTGTGGGTCACATTATTGCTTTCCTTGGTTATCGGAAGATCTGTGCACGATGGGTAGGCAGCAGAGATTGGATCTCACCACCGTACAGCATCCGCCACACAGTCCAGATTTAGCATCGCCTGACTTCCATCTGTTCCCGATAATGAAAGAAGATCTGTGGGGACATCATTATGCTTCTGATGTAGACATTGAGGTAACTGTGAGATGCTGGTTGCAGAAACAGAGTGTCAACTTCTTCGGTGACGGCTTTAGAAAACTTGTTCGTCGTTGGTAGAAATGTATCCAATTGTCTGGTGATTATATGGAAGAGTGAATAGTGGTAGTTAAAGACCACATTCTGAGGATGACTTCTGCGTTGGATTTATTAAAATATTCCCATCCAAACCAAGTAACGTTGGAGGCATTACTTTTCATTCAACCGTTGTACATATGCAAGTGGAAATGGGATCCTTTCCTCGTTGCCTCTCGGGTGCCAAAGGCTAGGAGAAGTCAAGCACATCCATCACAGTTGTCCCTGATCTCCAATACATGGCATCTTTCCTGTTAGGGATGAGTGAATGGGCGATTTCTGCTTTATTCCACCTTTTATTTTGTATGAAATCCTTTTCACGAAATGTATGAAGACACTGATGAATTTGGGGAAGTTCTTATCACAACCAAATTGAATGAAATTCTCACCCATTTGCACTGGGCAAATTTAATTCCCAATGTGCTGTAGATCATCCTGGACCAGACGGCAATATAGGCTGTTAATGAGGATTCTCGGAAAAGGAAAGATTAGAAAAGAGACACCTATCTTCACTCAGAACTGCAAATACAGTTGAAAACATGGGGATTCAAAGCCTGAATTTTTAGAGCTAAGGGCCATTGTACTGAATAAGTAAATCTGTCTGATTTTGCTTCATTCATTCATTTTTTTTTAAAAAAAATGCCAAATGTATAAAGGTTTGTAGCATTTTGGAGATCTCACCTGAACATTAGGAAGAACTTCCTGACTGTGAGAGCTGTTCAGCAGCGGAACTCTCTGCCCTGCAGTGTGGTAGAGGCTCCTTCTTTGGAAGCTTTTAAACAGAGGCTGGATGGCCATCTGTCAGGGAAACTGATTGTGCTTTTCCTGCATGGCAGGGGGTTGGACTAGATGGCCCATGTGGTCTCTTCCAACTTTATTATTATTAATAAATTATTATTATTATTATTATTATTATTATTATTATTATTATTATGGCTGTGTGGCCATGGGTACTTTGATTGTGCTTTTCCTGCATGGCAGGGGGTTGGACTACATGGCCCATGTGGTCTCTTCCAACTTTATTATTATTAATAAATTATTATTATTATTATTATTATTATTATTATTATTATTATTATTATTATGGCTGGATGGCCATGGGTACTTTGATTGTGCTTTACCTAAATACCGGGGGTTGGGCTAGATGGCCCATATGGTCTCTTTCAACTCTATTATTATTATTATTATTATTATTATTATGGCTGGATGGGCATGGGTACTTTGATTGTGCTTTACATATATAGCGGAGATTGGAGTAGATGGCCCATATGGTCTCTTTCAACTCTAATTATTATTATTATTATTATTATTATTATTATTATTATTATGGCTGGATGGCCATCTGTCAGGGGTACTTGGATTGTGCTTTTCCTGCATGGCAGGGGGTTGGACTAGATGACCCATGTGGTCTCTTCCAACTTTTTTATTATTATTATTATTATTATTATTATTATTATTATTATTATTATTATGGCTGGATGGCCATCTGTCAGGGGTACTTGGATTGTGCTTTTCCTGCATGGCAGGGGGTTGGACTAGATGACCCATGTGGTCTCTTCCGACTCTATTATCATTGTTATCATTGCTGTTGTTATGGCTAGAGATAGCCATCTGTCAGGGATATTTGTGTTTTTCCTGCATGGCAGTCAGTTGGACCATCTGTTGGGAGTGATTTGAATGCAATTTTCCTGCTTCTTGGCAGAATGGGGTTGGACTAGATGGCCCATGAGGTCTCTTCCAACTCTATGATTTTATGATTCTGTGCCCCTCCCCGATTCATATCAATAGTAGGCTCGAAGTTAATTGGAACTCATGGAACCAGAACGCTCAAACAACTGGCAAAAAGCAAAGAAATCATTAAAATTAATTAAAATTAAAATACATGTATAATACAGTCAAACTGTGTTACATTACATTAAGTTTGTCTTTATTTGTTTCAATGGCAGCATTTCAATATTAATATCAAGTCAGTCGTGTTTATGCTCTGGTATCGTATTAACAAAGTCTATTTTAATGGTAAGCTTGTGCGCCAGCTGCGCCCGTACCTCGAGAAGCCTGATTTGGCCACAGTGGTCCGCGCTCCGACTACAAAGTTATTTTTGCTATCAGTTTTGTTTATTCTGAGGCTGCGTGCTATCTTTGTGTTTTATATTTTGGACTATATAAACACTGTAGGCTTGGTTGATCAAGAAAAAATGTGGTTCCAAACTCGTTTCGTATCTAGGGGATGCCAGCGCTTCTAATCTGATTGGATTTCCAAAATTTCAAATTTCAAAATTTCGATATTTACGAAATTTTGTAAATATACGAATCGATTCGTTAATGGCGGACGCAATTGCGCAATATGTGAAAAAAACCTCCAAATGGGACAGGAGGAACTTCTGAAGCTTCCTCTCCCTCTGTTGTTGACTGTTGGTGTGATAAAACAAACAACAACTAAATTATAGGCCTGGTTGATCAAGAAAAAATTTGGTTCTAAAATCGATTTGTAATTGGGGTGTTTTTTTGTTTCGATATTTAAAATAATTACAAAATTTTACCTTAAAAAAGTTCGGTATTTACGAAATCGATTTCCGAAACAATAACGAATCGATTCGTTAATGGTGGACGCGACCGCGAAATACACTAAAAAACCTCCAAAAACTTCTGAAGCTTCCCTCTCCCTCTGTTGTTGACTGTTGGTGTGATATTATAATTTTTTTTCACTAATTAAACAAAAAACTTGGCCCAGACATGGGGAAATAATAACGAAACGACCTCAAAACAATAACGAAACGAATACAATATCGAAATACGAAGCATTTACAAAACGTTTTTGAAAATTCGTTTTTTTAATAATTACTCCAGAATGGTTCGTTATCGTTTTGTAATTGAAAAAATTAACGAATTATTAACGAATTACGAATTAACGAAACGAAACCGCCCAGCCCTAATATATATTATATTATATCTTCTGATTTTGGATGTGCTATGGGCTTGGGACAGTTTTTTGATAACGCTTTTCCTTGCTTCCACCTTGTTTCCTTGTGTTTTCTGACCCTGTGATTTTGAAGCAGTTTGCTTGAAGGTTCTGTTATCCCAGATTATATACCAGGATAATCCAGATTATTTGCTAAATTACGTTTTTTGTACAGCAATTTGCTAAAGACTTTAAGTTCTTGATAGATATTAGATACACTGAATTAAGTGCTTCTAGCTATTTTTGTTGTAATAATAATAATAATAATAATAATAATAATAATAATAATAATATACAATAATATACAGCGTTCCTCGGCTGTGGAACGCCCTTCCCATGGACATTAGATCAGCCCCATCGCTAATGGTGTTTCGAAGAAAACTAAAAACCTGGCTGTTTGAACAGGCGTTCGGATAAATAGTGCAATGAACACGATGAATATAGGAAACGGAATTATGGATGACGAATTGGATCATGATTTTAGTTACGAGACGTTAATGTGTTGTTATTGAGATGTCATTAGTTTGTATTTTATACTGTTAATGGTTTTAATATTGTATGTTGTTGGATTGTCTTTTGCTCTTGTTGTGAACCGCGTTGAGTCGCCTACGGGCTGAGAAACTGGTATACAAGCAAAGTAAATAAATAAATAAAATAATATAATAATATTATATTAATATAATATAATATATATAATATATATATAAATATATATTATAATATAAATATACAATAATAATATAATTATACAATTATAATATAATATAAAATATAGTAATATAATATATAATATATAATATAATATAATATACAATAATATAATATATATTATAATAATATAATTAATATATTATTATCCTGCCGCGCGTTGCTGTGGCCAACCTTCTCTCCCTCTTTCTCTCTTCTTTCAGTCCTTCCTTCATTTCCTTTTCTTCTTCCTTTCTTCCTTCTCTACCTGTTTACTTCCTTTAGCTTTTTGCTCCCATCCTTCCTTCTCTTTATTTCTTTCCTCCCCTCCCTCTTCCTCTCCTTCTTTCTCTCTTCCTTCTCGTCTTTCCTCCCTTCCCTTTTTTCTTTCCTTCTCTCCTCCTTCCTTCTCTTCCTCCTTCCTTCCTCCTCCCTTTTTTCTTTCCTCTTTCTCTCCTTTCTTCCCTCTCTATCTCTTTCCTTCCTTCCTTCGCTCTTGACTTCCAGACTTCCTTTTCTTTCTTTCTTTTCTTCCCTCCCTTTCTCTTCTTCCTTCGCTTTTTTCCCTCTCTTCCCCTTCCCAAATTCCCCTTCCTTCTTTCTTTCCTTTTGACACCTTCCCTTCCCCTTCCCTTTCTTCTTTTTTTCTATCTATCTTTCTTTCCTCCTTCCTTCCTTTCTCCCTTCTTTCCCATCCTCCTTCTCTCTGTATTCTTTCTTTCCTACCTTTCTTCTTTCATATACCTTCTCAACTTCCCTCCCTCCCTCCTTCCTTCCTTTCTTTCCTTCCTTCCTTTCTCCGTTCGCGCAGCATCCTGGCCCCCAGCGAGCAGGTCGCGTTCTAGAACTACAGTTCCCAGAGTGCATTGCGTGTGTACTTCCTCCCCTGGGCACTGCGCATGCCCAGTTGGTTTTTGTAATTGTGAGTTTGTTGAAATGTTGTTTGGAATTTTGATGAGTGTTGTGCATACCTTGTGGGTTGAGGTATGTGCACGGCAAATTTGGTGAGTTTTCGTCGCAAGGTTTTCGCGTTTGGGTGTCCCGTTGAACACCCTTTCCATTTTTATATATATAGATTATATATTATACTAGCTGTACCTGGCAACGCATTGCTGTGGCATAGAGTGACGGTATGAAAAATAATGAGAAATTTTGGGCAAGAAGGATGCCAGGAGAAAGAGGAGGGAGGGGGGAATGTGGGATTTGCCAGCTAGAAGGAAGGAAGGAAAGAAGGAAGGAAGGAAGGAAGGAAGCCCAGTGCAACCCAGAATGAGGCAAGAAGAAGCATGAGGAAAGAGGAGGGAAGCAGCAGAGCAAAGGTGGCTGGCAGGAGGGGAGAGAGAGGGGAAATTCATCGGCTTAAGCTGAGGCCAGGGACCGGAAGTCGGGTAAATGCGCAGCTTGCTACCGGGGAGGGATGAGAAACTGCGAGATTGTAAAACTTGCACCAGACATACGAAAACAATTACGAAAATTGGAAA
Source organism: Anolis sagrei ordinatus (assembly GCF_025583915.1). Classification (NCBI taxonomy): domain Eukaryota; kingdom Metazoa; phylum Chordata; class Lepidosauria; order Squamata; family Anolidae; genus Anolis; species Anolis sagrei. Next base: position 23,985,084 of record NW_026844589.1, read on the forward strand.
AATTGTTTCATTCTTAATCACTCCTCACACTATTCCTGCATGGCTCGATATTGGATCATAAGCTAATTTAAATACGAATTCATAACGAGTTTAGAAACTAACGAACACGATCAACCAAGCCTAATAAACAGCCAGCAGCAAGTAAGAACTGTTTTAATTAAACTGCTTGATAAAACTGGGAGTTTGATTAATCTCTGCCTAAATAAGGTAGAGCCCTGGCAACGTGACAAGGAGGCACCACTGGACTCCCAGGCAGCATATTCCGGTGCCAAAACACTCTTCCTACCAGAGATTTCTTCTTAATATTTAGGTGAAATCTCCTTTCCTGCAATATGAATGCATATTCTGACAAAGTATTGGGCAAGGAATAATTTCAAAAGTTTTTTGACTTTGAGCTTTGCTTGAGCGCAGGGTGCCAGGCCAAGCTTGAAACGGGTACTTTTTTGGACCACTACGGACCGAATATCTTAGTCAAAGGAGAAATCAGCCCTACTACATCTCTAAAGTAATCTCCCGCCTTTCCTTCCTGCCTTCATGCCTTCCTTCCTTTCTTTTCTTATCCATGTCGCAGAGGCCAGAGATCAGAGCTGGCAGCGAATGCCTTGTCCTTGATTGAGACTGTGCTCGGCGTGCCTTTTGAAATCATGGGGCATTGAGCGTAGAAGGAATAGACAAGCGCTTCTGGCAAAGAGTGAGCTCAGAAAGAGGGCACGTTGCTACAAACCAGGAGGGGAGATGTCTGCCTACATGAACCCCTCCAGGCCTTTCATTCCCTTCTTTCTGAGAGGGAGCAAGTGGAGAATGCATGCCTGTGTGGGAGAAAGAGAGAAAATCGGCTTCTGAAAGAAAGCCCAAGGCTCTGAAAGACACCTTTTCGGCTCGGTCCTGATGAGTTGAAGCAGAGAGGAATTCAGCTCCTGAAGTTGCATAGCCTTGTAAGAACATGTTAACCCTCCACCTGACTATTTGCAATCAGAATATTGATTCCAAAGAGTGTAATTGAATTCTTGTGCATAATTTATTAATTTATATTTATAATTGATTAATTTATATTTGTGTATAATTTATTATTTTGTGTATAAAAAAGAGAATAATTTAATTCTGTCACTGGATTACATGCCCCACAAATGGGAAGTTTGGTTTCACAACCCAGTGTGCCTTTATGAGCTCCCTGCAAATAACTTGCTCCTATTTTTATCTCATTAGAGTTTTTTAACATTTTATCTTGTACATGTGGCCTGCCCAATGTTACTGCGATTGTGTTTATTGTATGTTATTTTGTTACTGTATTCATATGTTATTTTATGTAATTTTGATGATTATGTTTTTGGTTTTATTTCATTGTAATGTTGTCCAGGCTTGGCCCCATGTAAGCCGCTCCGAGTCCCCATTGGGGAGATGGTGGCTGGGTATAAATAAAGATTATTATTATTATTACTATTATTATTATTATTATGCATGGGCAGTGTGCTGTCACACCCAGACACTATAAAATTAAAACTAAGATGTGCTTCTCTCTTTATCTGGGTGAACTGCTGGTGTCTTTCTTAGAAGCTCAAGATTTTCAGCAATGGAGGCCAGGCCAGGTTTTGAACATCAAACAGAATATTTATTACTCAAAGTCCTTGGCAGACTTGGCACAGCTTGTTGAAGTTACAAACAAAACAGTCAATTTGCGAAACCGTGTAGATGTTCTTTCCTTTCCTTTTCCTCCAACTGCTAAATTAACTTCCTCCAATGGTAGAAACTCCTGGGACACTCTACCCTAACCTTGAGCCACTATGGTTAGAAAGAACAGGTCTTCCCCTATCTAAGTTCAAGGTTAGCTTTGGAGATGAAGTAATGAAGTCTCTCTCTCTCTCAATGGTTCAATAGCTCAATATTCCAATAACTATTTCTCTCTCTCTCTCTATCTATCTCAATATGTTTCTCCATAAGCTTCTCTATCTAACTCAATATCTCAATTATGCAATTACTCAGTTACTATCTCAATACCGAGTTACTCAATTCTCAATTCTCAATTGTACTTACAATGGCTTGTCAGAGCTACCTTAGCTTGACCTAACAGCACATCTGAGGCTTTTTTCTAAACTGAAGGAGGCAGGGGAGATTCCAAAATGGAGAACTCATCCCCAGGAAAAAGGGCGGTCCCTAGACCCAAAGAGATACTTTTTAAACCAATAGCTGCAAAAGGCTTGCAGACTGGCTTCCAGCCTCTGTAAATAATTCACTTTCCGGGTGCTGCTAGGGCTGTAGCAACCCTGGGGGGAAATGCGAAGGGGTGCTATCTCAAGCAACTAAAAGGCAATGCAAACCAGCCTGCTCCCCATTTATAGTTTTCAGTGTATGTCAGTAGCAAATAATTATCGCTTAGTTCACATGTCCACAAACCACATCAAGCTCACCATGTCATTGTATGCGGCCCTTTTCCAGATGCCGGATTACAACTCCTGTATTTCTCATCATTAGATATCATGAGTTGCAAAACAATAACATCTAAAAGGCTCCCATGTTTCTTGTTGTATGTCAACCAGGGGTTGATGGGTTCACTGCTGATTTAGAAGGGATTGTGGGGTTTCCTGGGGTTCAAAGTGATGAAGATTTAGGACAGGGAAATGAAACTGCCTCCGACAGTGCAGAACTCCAAGGCCAGTCAGAGGAGCCAGAAAAATCATCATTAGATAAGGAGTCGAGCGAAGACCTAAGCGAAACTGAAAACTACCAAAGGAAAGCACCTGGCGTTATGGAGATTAGCAAAAGTCTTCATTTACAGATCAGAGCAGACAGAGTGGGAAAGAGATAGAAAAAAATCATGGGAATTGATATGATTTCACAAGTGCTTATTAACAACCCGTTGTTTACATTAAAGTTCATTCAGGCAACATTGACTTTCGAGTAAGAAGCTAGGCCCAAGTTCCCTAGTCTCTGTGTCAAATCAAGTCTTGGTTTTGGATTCACGTATTCTGGAAGTTTTCTATGTTCTTGTTTTATGATTCCTGCTCAAGTTTTATTAAGTATACCTTCCTTATTCCTGCTTTTTCATATACTTTTATGTGTGTTTCACAATAATCCGTTTGCTTATACTCTTGTGTGATGCTGTGGTCATAGGTATCTCCAGGCCTGGAGTGCTACAGTTCTGTTTCATTAGGAGAGGGGGGTTTGGGTTGAGATACAAGAATATGATGTCTAACTTTTGCATATCCTTTTAAACTTTCTTCAGCCTCAAAGCCACAAGAGTTGTTGGGCTGCAATTCTCATTATTCTCTAAACCAGTGTTTCTCAACCGGGTGGTCGGGACCCCTTGGGGGTTATGAGAGGGCTTTCAGAGGGGTTGCCAAAGACCATCTGAAAAGACATATTTATGATGGTCATAGAAACCCTTTTGGCAGAGAAGGATGAAGATCCCTCCTCCTATCCTTGTCTTTCTTTTTGGTTTTGGTAAACTACAATTCCCAGAATTCAAAAGCACCCCCCCCCCCCCCCCCCCCCCCCCCCCAACCCCACCAGTATTCATTGATGGCCATGTAGGTAGTCTGCCAAGTTGGGTGCAGATCCATTGTCAGCTGGGTTCAGAGTATTCCTTGATTGTAGGTGAACTATAAATCCTAGCAGCTACAACTCCCAAATGTGAAGGACAATTTTCCCCAAACTCCACCAGTGATCACATTTGGACATATTGAGTATTTCTGCGAAGTGTGGTCCAGATCTGTAATTGGTTAAGTCCACAGTGCTCTCTTGATGTAGGTGAACTACAAATCCAAAACTCAAGGTCAATGCTCACCAAACCCTTTCAGTATTTTCTGTTGGTCATGGGAATTCTATGACCAATCTTGGCATGGATACTCAATATGGTCACTTGTTGGCCTGATACGTGTATTGTGACCAAATTTGGTGTCAATTCGTCCAGTGGTTGACTCAAGGTTGATGCCCACCAAACCCTTCTAGTATTTTCTATTTGTCATGGGAGTTTTGTGTGTCAATTCCATCAAAAGTGGAGTTCAGAATGCTCTTTGTTGTAGGTCAACTATAAATCTCAGCAACCACAACTCCCAAATGTCAAGGTCTATTTCCCCCAGACTCCACCAGTGTTCACATTTGGGCATATTGAGTATTTGTGCCAAGTTTCGTCCAGATCCATCATTGTTTGAGTCCACAGTGCTCTCTGGATGTAGGTGAACTACAACTCCAAAACTCAAGGTCAATGCCCACCAAACTCTTCCTTTATTTTCTCTTGGTCATGGGAGTTCTGTGTGCCAAATTTGGTTCAATTCGATCATTGGTGGAGTTCGGGATGCTCTTTGATTGTAGGGGAAATATAAATCCCAGCAACTGCAACTCCCAAATGTCAAGGTATATTTTCTCCAAGCTCTACCAGTGTTCACATTTGGACATATTGAGGATTCATGCCAAGTTTGGTCCAGATCCATCATTATTTCAGTCCATGGTGCTCTCTGGATGTAACTGAACTACAACTCCAAAACTCAACCAAACCCTTCCAGTATTTTCTGTTGGTCATGGGAGTTCTGCGTGCCAAGTTTGGTTCAATTCCGTCATTGGTGGAGTTCAGAATGCTCTCTGATTGTAGGTGAACTATAAATCCCAGCAACTACAACTCCTAAATGACAAAATCAACCCCCCCCCCCATCCTAACCCCACCAGTATTCAAATTTGGGTGTATTGGGTGCCAAGTTTGGTCCAGTGAATGAAAATACATCCTGCTTATCAGATGTTTACATTACGATTCATAACAGTAGCAAAATTACAGTTGTGAACTAGCAACAAAAATAATGTTATGGTTGGAACGGTATTAAGGGGTCGCGGTATTAAGAAGGTTGAGAACCACAGCACTAGGTGCTGACCTCCTCCTCCTCCTCCTTTGTCCTGTAGCATATTGCTTCTCCCTTTGAAAGCTTTCCCTCTTGTTGCCTGGCATTGCTGTTGGCAGTGCAGCAAATGTGTTTGTGCTGGATTGGAGGACAAGGCCGCGTGCCCTGACTGATGATTGCCACCACTGCCTCGTTTTTTCCTCGCTTTATTTCCTTCCCCGGGGAGGACTTGCCCACCACTGCAGCGCCACTGGCTCCATCACACTGGGAAGTGTTAATGACTTTTTAACACAGTGCAAAGGCAGATTGGCGTGCTGAGATGTAAGCGAATGTTTCTTCTTGGTTTAGATACCGAATCCCATATTCTAGGGCTGGCCAATGCCTACTGGCCAGATCTGGAGGCAGCATGAATTTCTCAATGTCCAGCTATATGTCTTCTGTTGTGACAAACTGCTTTGATTAAACTCCATGCTGGAGTTTGGTCTCATTGTGACCATAGAATCACAGAAGCATAGAATCAAAGAGTTGGAAGAGACCTCATGGGCCATCCAGTCCAACCCCCTGCCAACAAGCAGGAATGTTGCATTCAAATCACCCCTGACAGATGGCCATCCAGCCTCTGTTTGAAAGCTTCCAAAGAAGGAGCCTCCACCACACTCCGGGGCAGAGAGTTCCACTGCTGAACGGCTCTCACAGTCAGGAAGTTCTTCCTCATGTTCAGATGGAATCTCCTCTCTTGTAGTTTGAAGCCATTGTTCCGCATCCTAATCTCCAAGGAAGCAGAAAACAAGCTTGCTCCCTCCTCCTTGTGGCTTCCTCTCACATATTTATACATGGCTATCATATCTCCTCTCAGCCTTCTCTTCTTCAGGCTAAACATGCCCAGCTCCTTAAGCCGCTCCTCATAGGGCTTGTTCTCCAGACCCTTGATTATTTGAGTCGCTCTCCTCTGGGTAGCAACTACAACTCCAAAATGTCCGGTGCCAGATCAATTTCCCCCACACTCCACCAGTGTTCCCATTTGGGCATATTGAGTATTTGTGCCAAGTTTGGTCCAGATCCATCATTGTTTGAGTCCACAGTGCTCTCTGGATGTAGGTGAACTACAACTCCAAACTCAAGGTCAATGCCCACCAAACCCTTCCAGGATTTTCTGTTGGCTTCTTTGTGTGCCAAGTTTGGCCCAATTGAATTGTTGGTGGGGTTAAGAATGCTCCTTGATTGTAGGTGAACTATAAATTCCAGCAACTACAACTCCTAAATGACAAAATCAATACCCCCTTCCCCAAACCAACCCACCACTATTCAAATTTGGGCATATCGGGTATTTGTGCCAAATTTGGTCCAGTGAATGAAAATACATCGTGCTTATCAGATAATTAATTACATTATGATTCATAACAGGAGCAAAATTAGTTATGAAGTAGCAAAATAATGTTATGGTTGGGGCTCACTACAACATGAGGAACTGTATTAATGGGCATTAGGAAGGTTGAGAAACACTGGCTTAGATGAAGGGCTAGAAGGCAGGATCATCAAGTTTGCAGACGACACCAAATTAGGAGGGATAGCCAGTAGGGCTGGGCGGTTTCGTTCATTAATTTCGTAATTCGTTAATAATTCGTTATTTTTTGGGTAAACGAAGCAATAACAAACCATCCAGGAGCAGCTAAAAAACGAAACGAATTTTTAAAGCTATTTCGTAATTGTTTTGTTATTGTTTCGTTATTATTTCCGTATGTGTCTAACCTCTTTCCTTCTCCAGGTTAAAACTATTATATTAATTATATTTATTATTATTATTATTATTATTATTATTATTATTATTATTAAGAATGGATGGCCAGGCCATCTTTCAGTACTGCTTTCACTGTCCCTTACATTCACGAAGGCAGAAAGTGGTTTGTTATTATTATTATTATTATTATTATTATTATTGAGAAGAAGCATTGTCAAACCAGAATAGAGATCTCACCCACCCTCCTCTCTCTCTCCTTCCCCCTCTTTCCTTCTCCGAGGTTAAAACTATTATTTAAAACTATTATTTTCACGTCGCGCAACCGCGTCTGCCATTTTAGCGAATTGATTCGTTAATATTAACGAAATTTCGTAAATACTGAACTTTTTAAAGGGAAAATTTTGTAATTATTTTAAATATCGAAACAAAAAAACCCCCAAATACAAATCGATTTTAGAAACAAATTTTTCTGTTGTTACCCAGGCCTAATAGCCAGTACTCCAGAGGACAGGAGCAGGATTCAAAACGATCTTTGCAGATTAGAGAGATGATGGGCCAAAACTAGCAAAATGAAGTTCAACAGAGACAAATGCAAGATACTCCACTTAGGCAGAAAAAAAACAAAATGCAAAGATACAGAATGGGGGACAATGCCTGGTTCGAGAGCAGTACGTGTGAAAAAGATCTCGGAGTCCTTGTGGACAACAAGTTAAACATGAGCCAACAATGTGATGTGGTGGCAAAAAAGCCAATGGGATTTTGGCCTGCATCAATAGGAGCATAGTGTCTAGATCTAGGGAAGTAATGCTACCCCTCTATTCTGCTCTGGTTAGACCACACCTGGAATATTGTGTCCAATTCTGGGCACCACAATTCAAGAGAGTTATTGACAAGCTGGAATGTGTCCAGAGGAGGGCGACTAAAATGATCAAGGGTCTGGAGAACAAGCCCTATGAGGAGCGGCTTAAGGAGCTGGGCATGTTTAGCCTGAAGAAGAGAAGGCTGAGAGGAGATATGATAGCCATGTATAAATATGTGAGAGGAAGCCACAGGGAGGAGGGAGCAAGCTTGTTTTCTGCTTCCTTGGAGACTAGGACGCGAAACAATGGCTTCAAACTATAAGAAAGGAGATTCCATCTGAACATGAGGAAGAACTTCCTGACTGTGAAAGCCGTTCAGCAGTGGAACTCTCTGCCCCGGAGTGTGGTGGAGGCTCCTTCTTTGGAAGCTTTTAAACAGAGGCTGGATGGCCATCTGTCAGGGGTGATTTGAATGCAATATTCCTGCTTCTTGGCAGGGGGTTGGACTGGATGGCCCATGAGGTCTCTTCCAAGTCTTTGATTCTATGATTCTATGATAACGGGAAACCAAAACAAAGATATACATTTTTTTGATAGCTCTGCTGCAGCCTTAGAAAATTAGATAAGTTCTAGAAAAATATATAAAAGGTAGGACTGTACTGAGAACAAGGGCAGTACCTGCAGGAGCTCTGGAGAATTGCTATGTAACGGAAGTAAGCCTCAGATGCCCGTTGGGCGAGAGCAAACGCTGCAGTTGGGTGGGAACGGAATTGGCAGGGGAGGCGGTTTAATTTTTAAGCAGAGGAGATTTAAGCATTTCATTAATTTCCTGCCAAGGTGCCCCCTTGATAAATGGCTGGCATATTTTTCCACCACCTCCTCCCTTTCCTCCTACTTCCTCCCAGCCTCCCATGATGGCGTTTTGTTACATGCTCAACAGAGCCATGAATCCATCTCTTCGCTAATATTGTGCGAGGAGGCTAGGAGGAATTCCCACCCCCCACACCTCAGATTTTGAGAAGGTGGTGCATCTATACTGTCGAAGGAATGCAGTTTGATACTGCTTTAACTGCCATGCTTTTACTGCTGTGGCCTATAGTAAATCTTTTCAAAGTAGAGGTAGATATCTGGTCTATTATGAAAGAGAGGTACCTACCTATTCCTTCCCCCTTTTTCTTCCCCTTTCTCTCCTTTCTTCCTTCTCTACCTCTTTCTTTCTTTCTTTCTTTCTTTCTTTACTTCTTTTGCTCCTTGGTTTCATCCTTTTCTCTTTCCTTCATTCCCTCCCCCTTTCTACCTTTGCCTCCTTTCTTCCCTCCATGTTTCCTTCCTTCTTTCATTTTTTTATTTCCTTTTCTCCTTCCTTCTTTACCTCTTTCCTGCCTTTCCTTCCTTTTATTTTTCTTTCCTTTCTACTTTCTCTTCTTCCTTCCTTCGGTACCTCTTTCTTTCCTGCTTTCCCTCCTTCCTTTCTTCCTTCCCAATACTTACCAAAACCTTCTCATGGGAGTCCTGTGTGCCACGTTTGGTTTAATTCCGTCGTTGGTGGAGTTCAGAATGCTTTGATTATAGGTAAACTATAAATCCCAGCAGTTACAACGGAGGGGGGTTGGAGGAGGAGGAGGAGTGCAGGGGCGGGGCCTCGGTGGGTGTGGGTGGGGCTTCGGCGGAGGGGGGTGGGAGGAGGAGGAGGAGTGCAGGGGCGGGGCCTCGGTGGGTGTGGGCGGGGCTTCGGCAGAGGGGGAGGGAGGTGCAGAGGGTGCGTTGGCCGTTTGGCCATGTGTGCGCGCCGGGGACTTTGCGCCATTGCGCATGCTCAGTTGTTTTGTCGTTTTGTGAGTGTGTTGTTGTGTTATTTTTTATTTTGATTTGATTTGTTTCTACCTTGTGGGTTGAGGTATGTGCATGGGTATTTTGGTTAATTTTCATTGGGGTTTTTTTGAGTTTTGCTGTCCCGTTGGACGCCCTTTACAGATTTATATATATAGATGTCCTCTTTCCTAGAACTTACTTACAGGAGGATTCTGGGAAACAGAAATACATGTTTCTGTTTCTCTCTCTTTCTCTGAAATGCCACAAAATTGTGTGCTTAAATAAAGCATCCCATTTTGCGTATGACCACCTACAATGGTGTGGCTCAGTTTCCAACCTCCTGCCATTACATTAGGTCCAAAGTTAACATTTCTCTTCCTTTGATGCTCTTCCTCCTAATCCTTTCAGCTTTGGGCAAGGTGAGAAAGTCATAAAAGGATAAGGGAAGGCTCCTTAATTGAAATTGCTCCCTTTGTGAGAAGGTGGAAAATAGGCTTTAATATATTCTTCAATCCATTGTGGATCTTCAGCTTTAGAGAAGCCTGCATCGCTTGGACCTTGAAAGATGTGTGTGATAGATAGGATCAATTTTTTAAAAGGATTTTCTTCAAGGAAGAAACAAAGTTGTGACCACTGGTGGGTGAGACAAGGAGAACTGGTCACACTGAATAATCCCTTTAACTTTGAAATTTGAAACAATTATAAGGTGGTAGGATTGCTTTAACCTTCGCGTTGACCTACTTCTATCTGGTTTCTTTCTGTTTTCACTGACGACATCGGTGTCAAAGAAGTGGCTAAGCTTCAGCAGTCTATACATAAATAACCATAATTAATCTTGTTTCCAGGGATGTCGGAAGTGGGAATTAGTTGTGATTATTTTTAAATAACAGGGTAAGAGAAGTGTGCAACGAGGCTTAAAAAACAGCCCTTCTCCCTGTTTTAAATATACGATTGTTTGTTTCTTCTGCATCTAATAGAGATGCCCTTTGGTTTCCAGTTCACCATGGGAAAGATGGCTATATTCAAGGGGTTTATCACCACCTAAGGGGAGTTGCCATTTAGGTTTTTAAAAATTATACTTAAACTAACCGTCCCCAGCCACACTTTGCTGTGGCCCAGTCCGGTGATCTGGAATATAAAGTAACTAGCTGCCCTGTCACGCGTTGATCTGGAAAATAAAGTAATGAGAAAGTGTTCGTTTCTAATATATGTAACTAGCTTTATCTGCCACACGTTGCCTTGGCCAGCCTTCCCTCCCTCTTTCTCTGCTTCTTTCACTCCTTCCTTCATTCCATTTTCTTCTTCCCTTTCTTCCTTCTCTACCTGTTTACTTCCTTCCTTAGCTGTTTGCTTTCATCCTTCCTTCTCCTTATTTGTTTCCTTCCCTGCGTCTTTCTCTCCTTCTTTCTCTTTTTCCTTTGCTGCATCTTTCCTCCTTTCCCTTTTTTTTCCCTTCTCTCCTCCTTCCTTCTGTACGTCTTTCCTTCCTCCTCCCTTTTTCTTTTCCTTCCTCTTTGTCTCCTTTCTTCTTTCTCTTTCTCTTTCCTTCCTTCGCTCTGAAGGGGCGTGACCGGCAGAGGTGTGGCAGGAGGGAAGGATTGCGTCAATGCGGGAAGGGGCAGGGCAGCGAAGGGAGGGGGCGTGGTTTTCTCGGAGGGGGTGTGGACGATGGAGGGGGAGGAGGGGGAGGAGGGAAGGATGGCGTATGGGCGGGTAGGGGCGGGGCGGCGGATGGGGGCGTGGCTGTCTCGGAGGGGGCGTGGGCAGGGGAGGAGGAGGAGGGGGAGGAGGGGAAGGATGCATATACGAGGGGCAGGGTGGCGAAGGGTGGGGGCGTGGCTGTCTTGGAGGGGGCATGGGCAGGGGAGGAGGAGGAGGGGGAGGAGGGAAGGATGGCGTATGGTTGGGTAGGGGCATGGCTTCTGCGGAGGGGGCATGGTCCGGTCATGTGTGTGCGCCGGGACGCCTCTGCGCATGCTCTGTTTGTTTCTGTGATTGTGAGTTTGTTGTAATGTTGTTTTGAATTGTGATGAGAGTTGTGCATACCTTGTGGTTTGAGGTATGTTTGGTGAGTTTTCGTCCGGGGTTTTTTGCGTTTTGCGGTCCCTAAGGACGCCCTTTTGGATTTTATATATATAGATGTCTTTATGCTTGCTGGTAAACAGTACTTTTTGTTTCTTTGTCAATGTTGATGTGGAGTGTCTGGTTTGCCCATCCCTGGAACATGTAACATATCATTGTCCTTCTTTAAGGGTCCCTTTGAAATCTATTATAACTATATCTGTGTATGCGTGAATCATCTATCTATCTATCTATCTATATCTATCGCTGGATGGCTCTTTGTCAGGAGGGCTTTGATTACATTTTCTTGTCCTGATGAAGGGAGTTGGATTGGATGGCCTGTTGGTCATGGGGGTTCTGTTTGGGAAGTTTGCGCCAATTCTGTCATTGGTGGGGTTCAGAATGCTCTTTGATTTTAGGTGAACTGTGAATCCCACTGACTACAACTCTCAAATGTCAAGGTCTATATCCCCCAAACTCCATCTGTGTTCATATTTGGTTGTATTGAGTGATTGTGCCAAGTTTGGTCTAGATCCATCATTGTTTGAGTCCACAGTGCTCTCTGGATGTAGGTGAACTACAACTCCCAAACTCTAGGTCAATGCCCACCAAGAGAATGCCTCTGGAACATGGCCATATAGCCTGAAAAAACCTACAACAACCCAATATAATAATAATTTGATTATAATAAAAATGAAGGTGTGGCCATGGTTTAATCTCTTTTGTGTGTCTTTGGATGTGTATTTTATAGAAACACATATTGATATGTTGCTTTTAGAGACATACATTGTAATATTTGCAGCATTTTCAAGGTTTGTGTGTTTGCATTATTCTGTAACCCACCTCCAGCCACAAAGAGCGGCAGGCAAGGAGTACAATAATAAGAATTGCAATTATTATTAATTAAAAATATGTGCTCAAAGCCATGAAACATCTATGAAAGGACGTGAGGAGTAGCAGTGAGGAAGAGCATTGGAGGTGACCAGAATGCCATGTGAAGACCCAGGATGTGGGAGAAGGAGGCCCATGGAGCAGCTCACCTTCCTCCAAGAGGTACTTGGGGAGCTGGGTGGTCTTCCCGCTCCCTGTCTGCCCTGAGACCACCAGGAAAGCGCTTCTCCTCACGGCGGCCATGAATTGGCCCCGAGATAAGCAGATGGGCAAAGCCTCCCAGGCCCAGCCGGGTTTGTTTACCTCTCCCGCCATCTTGCTCTTCCCGCCTGTGCGGAGGGAGACTTGGGCGTGGGGGAAGCTGGGAAATGGAGTCCTTCCTCCTCATCGTAGTCCTCCCGAGGCCTCTGCGCATGCTCCGTGTTTTTAGGGTATTGTGAGTTTGTGTTGTTGCGTATTGGTGTTTTGAGGGTTGTTGGTCATACCTTGGGGGAAGAGGTATTAGCAGACCAAATTTGGTGAGATTTTGTCTGGTGGTTTCCCCGTTTTTGAACGCCTAATTACGCCCTTAAGTTTTTTATATATATAGATGAGAAAGTGCTAGTTTCTAATATATATATTGTCTTTATGCTTGTGGGTAAACAGTATTTCTTCTGTTTCTTTGTCAGTGTTGATGTGGAGAGTGTCTGGTTTGCCTACTCTGGAACATGCAACATATAATTATCCATCTTTAGGGGTCACTTTCAAAGCTATGATACTACATCTGTGTGTGTCTGAATCATATTATCTCTCTAAATCTATGGCTGGATGGATCTTTGTCAGGAGGGCTTTGTTTACATTTTCTTGGGAGTTGGACTAGATGGCCTTAAGGCAGCATTTCTCAACCTGGCAACAGTCAATCCAATTATTTATTTATTTATTTATTTATTTATTTATTTAAAAGTTTTATATACCGACCTTCTCACCTCTCTTGAGGGACTCAGACCGGTTTCCAACCATAATATCACATACAGTTAATAAAAACATAATAATTCATTTTACGTTAAAACATTAAAACAGCAATTACATTCAATAACTACAATGGTCAGTCGTCACACCAACTCGTTGTTCATCATCCTCCATCCATATCTGGCTCACTTGTCGAATGCCTGTCTCCATAACCACGTCTTCAGCTGTTTCCTGAATGTCAGGATAGAAGGGGCGGTTCTGATCTCCAGTGGGAGAGAGTTCCAGAGTCGAGGGGCCACCACCGAGAGGGCCCTATCCCTCGTCCCCACCAAACCCGCTTGTGAGGCCGGTGGGACCGAGAGCAGGGCCTCTCCAGACGATCTTAATAATCTTGATGGTTCATAGGGGAGAATACGTTCGGAGAGGTAAACAGGGTCGGAGTCATAGTCCGAGGATGATGGTCCTCCAAGTGCAGTGTTTTGGTGGCTATACAAAGTTTGGCAGTCCAAAATAGCAAGGTACACGAAATCCAAGAAGTCAAGATCATAGGCATAAATCCAAAAGCATGAAAACAGGAACTTTTCCAAGGCAAAAAGTCTTACAAGATCATAGACCAACATGGGAGACTTGACGCGCTTGCGAGGCCGGTGGGACCGAGAGCAGGGCCTCTCCAGACGATCCTAATAATCTTGATGGTTCATAGGGGAGAATACATTCGGAGAGGTAAACAGGGCCGGAGTCGTTTACATCACAGCAAGCCACCTAGCAAGAGCCTTTGTGGTACAAATGGATAAACACACACACACACACATATATGCATATATATATTGACTTTTCTATATTCCACAAATTACACAAATTCCATGATCTGTCTAAGAACTCATTCACTTCATCTTTTTCACTATGGTCAGCACATCCTATTTTGCCTTCCCCATTCTTTTTTCCCTCTTCTTCAACATCCTGAAGAAGAGTTCCAGCAAACCCTTGAAGAGGATGAGATTTTATAAGTGTGAATTTCATAAGACAAAAGTTTTGAAAATGGGTTAAAGAAATGGGAGGAGGGAGTGAAAAGAGCGAAGGAGTGGAAAAGATAGCATTGCCAAGCACAAGGGGGAAAGATATGTGTGAAGAAAGATCAGAATGGTGTGGAAGAGAATGGGAGGAGGAAGCACGGGAGAATTGTTTTGGAAGTGTTCGATAATGTTGTAGGCCAGAAAGCGGCAGAGTATTTTTCTGATGTTTCAGAAGACGAGGGGATTGATGGGTTTCAAAGTGAGGAGTCTGTGAGTGATCGGAGAGAATTGCAGACAGATGAGGAAGAGGTTTCGGATTCCTGTGCTCCTTCCCAGGCAACTGGGGAAAGTTCAACTTCCCTTGTGAAACAGCCTTGGGCTGATGGGGAGGTTTCTCAGGAGACTAGATTAGGCCTGAGAACAAAAGGAGTGAAAAATAGACGAACAAGTTATTCTCAGAGAATCCGAGATAAGACCTTGAAGGCCTGGGGTGTTCGGCATGATCTCATGGGTACCTGCACAGGCTAAAATTGAGTTGAGCTTCAAGTTTCTCAGAGGAGACAACGTTGCCATAGGAGATGGCTCCCTGTCTCTGCTCTCAAGTTCATGCTTCAAGTATTCTCAAGTTTCCTGTTCTGGTTCACGCCTTTGTTTCCTGAAAGGATTTAACTTGGAAAAGTTCCTGTTCTCATGTTTATGGATGTATGTTTGAAGTACTGCTGTGGATTTTCATCAACATGGATTTATCAAAAACAAGTCATGCCAGACTAATCTGATCTCTTTCTTCGATAGAGCTACAAGCTGGGTAGATGCGGGGAATCCCGTGGATGTAGCGTACCTGGATTTCAGTAAGGCCTTCGACAAGGTCCCCCATGACCTTCTGGCAAGGAAACTAGTCCAATGTGGGCTAGGCAAAACTACAATTGGTTAAATGGACGAACCCAGAGGGTGCTCACCAATGCTTCCTCTTCATACTGGAAGGAAGTGACGAGCGGAGTGCCGCTGGGTTCCGTCCTGGGCCCGGTCCTGTTCAACATCTTTATTAATGACTTAGATGAAGGGCTAGAAGGCGGGATCATCAAGTTTGCAGACAACACCAAATTGGGAGGGATAGCCAATACTCCAGAGGACAGGAGCAGAATTCAAAACGATCTTGACAGATAAGAGCAGAGGTCCTCAAACTTTTTAAACAGAGGGCCAGGTCATAGTTCCCAAAATCATTGGAGGGCCAGATTATAATTTGAAAAAAAAAAACATGAATGAATTCCTATGCATACTGCACATATCTTATTTGTAGTGCAAAAAAAAACAACACTTAAAAACAATACACTAATTAAAATGAAGAACAATTTTAACAAATATAAACTTATTAGTATTTCAGTGGGATGTGTTGGCCTGCTTTTGGCTGATGAGATAGGATTGTTGTTGTTGTGTGCTTTCAAGTAGTTTCAGACTTAGGTTGACCCTGTGCGAGGGCCGGTTAAATGACCTTGGAGGGCCGCATCCAGCCCCCGGGCCTTAGTTTGAGGACCCCTGGATTAGAGAGATGGGCCAAAACTAACAAAATGAAGTTCAACAGGGACAAATGCAAGATACTCCACTTAGGCAGAAAAAAAGCAAAATTCAAAGATACAGAATGGGGGACAATACCTGGCTCGATAGCAGTACTTGTGAAAAAGATCTTGGAGTCCTTGTGGACAACAAGTTAAACATGAGCTAATAATGTCCAACTCTCTGCCCTGGAGTGTGGTGGAGGCTCCTTCTTTGGAAACTTTTAAACAGAGACTGGATGGCCATCTGTCAGGGGTGATTTGAATGCAGTATTCCTGCTTCTTGGCAGGGGGTTGGACTGGATGGCCCATGAGGTCTCGTCCAACTCTGATTCTATGATTCTATGATTCTCTTGACTTTATGTACCTTGTCATTTTTGGATCACTGCTAAACTTCTGAGATTTCTGAATCCTTTCATTAATGGTTTGAAAGAGTTATTTCCTGTTTCATTGGGTGGTCTTTACTTTGAAAGTAGTTGTTTTTTTTTCAGAAGTGGGGAAAAGCAAGTGGAGGAAATTCCTTCCTTCTCTGGTTTAAAACTGGCTTCTCTGGCTTGAGCCGAGGCCAGGGACCAGAAGCGGGGAAAAGCTGAATCATTTCCGACTCATTTCCTGAGTCATAACAAAAATGGTGGAAAAAGCTTTGGAAGGGCAAAGGGACTTCTGGTTTTTAAAAAAGCTTCAATATCGCTTCAAAAAGGTAATTTTAACAAAATTATTATGAGCAACGAGTTATCCGACGCGACTCTATCCATGCCTAATAAATAAGGTAGGTAAATAAATAAATAAATAAATAAATAAATTTGCCAGGCGAGAACGTAACCGTATCACCTCCTATGAATTCTATTGTGTGGTGCAATCTTCTCATTGTTGGACTAGGACCCTGGAGGCCATGGAAACCGTATATTCCGGCATATAAGACGACTGGGCGTATAAGACGACCCCCAACTTTTCCAGTTAAAATATAGAGTTAAGACGACTCCCATGCATAAGACTACCCCCGCGTATAAGACGACCCCTGACTTTTGAGAAGATTTTATTGGGTTAAAAAGTAGTCTTATATGCCAGAATATACTGTACTTGGACTCAATCTCTGCTCCAGAAGATTTCATGATATAACCATAGGGTATATCCAGTTTAAACCACTGTGCTTACCGTGGCCCCTTGTCTATCCCAGTTCCATGATTCTGTACTTTCTCCACTTTGTATTGTCGAAGGCTTTCATGGCCGGAATCACTAGGTTGTTGTAGGTTTTCCAGGTTAGATGGCCATGTTCCAGAAGCATTCTCTCCTGATGTTTCGCCTGCATCTATGGCAGGGGTTGTGAGCATCCTCAGAGGACCTTCTGGTGCCTGTGGTGGAGTTTCCATTGGCCTGTAAAACCCAGTTTTGGTGGTTCGGTTCATCTTGGAGGACGTGGGCTTCACTGATTCTTTTTCCATAGTCTGCCAGGGCTTTGATTGTGCTTCTTTTTTGACTTGGAGGCCTGGTTTGACAAAGACAGCACTTCTATACTGCACATGTGGTCTTTCCACTATGAAGATCATTCTTGGAACTTTTGGTCATTTCTGTTGCTTATCCTTGTGTGTTTCTTGGACACATACTATATCACATTTCTTGTCTCGGCACAGTCCATAAAGCAGCTGTTCTTTGGCAGCTGACATGCCTTCGATGTTGATTGAGATTATTTATTTATTTATTTACAGCTTTTATATTCCACCCTTTTCACCCCGCAGGGGACTCAGGGCGGATTACAGTGTACACATATATGGCAAACATTTAATGCCAATTTTTGACATACAAACATATACAGACATAGACAGAGGCTATTTAACTTTTTCTGGCTGCCAGGGGAGCTGTCGCTTTCATTGTCCATCTGCGACACTGATGAAACACTTCCGCATTCCCCGCATGCTTCCCCGCTGGAATGCTTTGCTGGAGTCTTCTTTATGGCCTCATAAATCAGTTAATTTAGCCTCCTGTTGGGGTTCAGCCTGAGTTTGAACTTGAATCTGATTCTCTGTTTGTTCCTATTGATGCTAATGAAAATATATTTACTGATGCTAATGAAAATGTACTTCCTGATGCTAATGAAAATGTACTTCTTGATGTCAATGCTCCTGAAATTAGTGAGGAAGAAACTTCTGTAGATTTGGAAAATGAAAGTACCAGTGTTCATGAGAATGTTTCAGAGGGAAGCCATGACCTTTCACTCCCTTCTGCACCTGGGAACCTTAATGAGAATAGAAGGGGCCAGATCTGGCAAGACAGGAGTAAATCACTCAGCTTGCGAAGGTCTTCCCGATTAAAAGAAATACAAACAACGGCTTCAAAGCAGGGAGGCGTATCACGAAACCAATTCCTCGGCTTTAAGTGGCTTCCGCCAGGCTGACTTTCTCAGTTCAGGCATCATTTTAGATTGATGAAGACCTTGGCAGTTCTCCCGGTTTCCCTGGCCATCGTCTTGAAAGATTTCTAGGACACCAAGTACGGTTAGTGGATAGCCAACAGATTCCAGTATTTTACAGTGTGGATTTGGGTTTTGATCTTGTTCATGGACATTCATGATTTTGCTGTGGCTTTTGACTTTGCATTTTTCCTTTATTTTGTAACCATTTTTCTTCAATAAAAAAGGATTGGTTTTTCACAGTCAAGTGTGGTGGATAGTTATCTTAGGGCCTCGTTTCCTGCTCTGGATCGCAACACTTCCCCACACTTTAAGGTGATACCTTATTTTCCTAATTGACAGATGCAACTGTCTTTCGGGTTGCAAAGTTCAACAACAGGCTACACACAATTGGTTGGAAACCCACTCCAACCCGGGCTGGCTTTGAACTCATGAGTGATCTTAATGCAGCTGACACTCAGCCAGCTGTGCCACAATCCGGGTGTTGTAGTTGGTCCTGAAAAGATCTGTTGATTGATGTATTGTCGAAATCTTTCATGGTTGGAAGCACTGGATTGTTTTAGGCTTTTTGGGCTATATGGCCATGTTCTAGAAGCATTCTCTCCTGACATTTTGCCAGCATCTATGGCAGGCATCCTCAGAGGTTGTGAGGTCTGAGACCTCCGAGGATGCCTTCCGTAGATGCAGGCAAAATGTCAGGAGGGAATACTTCTAGAGCAGTGTTTCTCAACCTTCCTAATGCCGTGACCCCTTAATACAGTCCCTCATGTTGTGAGGACCCCCAACCATAACATTGTTTTTGTTGCTACTTCATAACAGTCATTTTCCTACTGTTATAAATCATAATATAAATATCAGATATGCAAGATGTATTTTCATTCACTGGACCAAACTGGGCACAAATACCCAATACACCCAAATGTGAATGCTAGTGGGGTTGAGGGAGGATTGATTTTGTAATTTGGGAGTTGTAGTTGCTGGGATTTATAGTTCACTTATAATCAAAGAGCATTCTGAACTCCACCAGCGATGGATTTGAACCAAACTTGGCTCCCATGACCAATGGAAAACACTGGAAGGGTTTGGGCATTGACCTTGAGTTTGGGAGTTGTAGTTCACCTATATCCAGAGAGCAATGTGGACTCATGCAATGAAGGATCTCGACCAAACTTGGCACGAATACTCAATATGCCCAAATGTGAACACTGGTGGAGCCTGGGGAAAATAGACCTTGACTTGGGAGTTGTAGTTGCTGGGATTTATAGTTCATTACAATCAAAGAACATTCTGAACTCCACCAACGATAGAATTGACTCAAAATTCCCACATGGAATCCCCATGACCATCAGAAAATACTGTGTTTTCTGATGGTCTTTGGCGACCCCTCTGACACCCCCTCGCAACCCCCTCAGGGGTCCCGACCCCCAGGTTGAGAAACACTGTTCTACAGCATGACCATAGAGTCCGAAAAATCTACAACGACCCAGTTTCTCTACTCTGCCCCTCTTTCCTCTGTTTTCTCAGAGCCTCCTGAGGCTGAATATTCCACCTTGCTAACTTCACCGCAGTATTTCTCAGCAACCCAGCCTGGAAAGGAGACAGCTGTGACACAGGTACCTTCCTGGAAAAGTTGCACAGAATGAGAGCAAAACAGTGCCGCCTACACAACGACAACACATGCTGCTAGAATATCCATCGTGCGGTATTAAATCTCTCCCATCGCGAGTGAGCAGATGTTTCCAACAGGTGTACTATCACCAGGGGAATAGGAGGTCATGCCAGAAAAGATCCATTGCTTGGCAGTGAAAGAGGCAGAAATGCTGCCAGGTGGAGCGGGCAGAAAGGTTTGAAGTTGAACCAAGGGGCCTGGAGACATTTACACGTTTTAACTAGACAGGAGTTGGCTCTGTCTGAAGTCACTTTGCTTGCAGCTGGTCCAACAGGTAGGTTGAATGCAGCTAGAAAAGGGTGCATCTACACTGTAGGATTAATGCAGTTTGACACCTCTTTAACTGTAATGGCTCAATTGAGCAACTCCTTCAAGGTGCCTTACAGCAAAGGCAAAATTCAATGCCTTAAACAATAAACCACTGAGCTGCTAAACTTGCTGACTGAAAGGTTGCAGCTTTGAATCTGGTGAGCGGTGTGAGCTTCTGTTGTCAGCCCCAGCTTGTGCCAGCCTAGCAGTTCGAAAACTCATCCGCGCTCTCCCCAGTCGCAGGTTCAAATCTGGGGAGAGCCCGGATGAGCTCCCTCTATCAGCTCCAGCTCCTCATGCGGGGACATAAGAGAAGCCTCCCACAAGGATGGTAAAACATCATAACATCCGGTCGTCCCCTGGGCAACGTCCTTGCAAACGGCCAATTCTCTCACACCAGAAGTGACTTGCAGTTTCTCAAGTCACTCCTGATATGACCAAAAAAAAGTTCGAAAACATGCAAATATGAGTAGATCAATAGGTACCGCTCCAGCAGGAAGGTCTCTGGTTGCTTCTGGAAGGGATCCCACTGGAGCATTGCAACACACCCAAATACCTGGGAGTCACTTTGGACCGTGCTCTGACCTACAAGAAGCACTGCCTGAACATCAAGCAAAAAGTGGGCGCTAGAAACAACATCATACGAAAGCTGACTGGCACAACCTGGGGATCACAACCAGACACAGTGAAGACATCTGCCCTTGTGCTATGCTACTCTGCTGCTGAGTATGCATGCCCAGTGTGGAACGCATCTCACCACGCTAAAACAGTGGATGTGGCTCTTAATGAGACATGCCGCATTATCACAGGGTGTCTGCGCCCCACACCACTGGAGAAATTACACTGCTTAGCCGGTATTGCACCACCTGACATCCGCCGGGAAGTAGCAGCCAAAAGTGAAAGGACCAAGGCAGAGACATCTCCAGCTCATCCCCTGTTTGGATATCAGCCAGCACGTCAACGACTTAAATCAAGACATAGTTTTCTTAGATCTACAGAGACACTCGCTGGAACACCCCAGCAGGCGAGAGTCCAAAAGTGGCAGGCCCAAACCCAGCACCGCAATCCATGGGTGATACCAGATGCGGGACTCCCCCCTGGGCACACAGAAGACTGGGTGACTTGGAAGGCGCTGAACAGACGGCACTCTGGCACCACGAGATGCAGAGCCAATCTTAAGAAGTGGAGCTACAAAATGGAATCCTCGGCATGCGAGTGCGGAGAAGAACAAACCACTGACCACCTGCTGCAATGAACCCTGAGCCCTGCCACATGCACAATGGAGGACCTTCTTGCGGCAACCCCAAAGGCACTCCAAGTGGCCAGATACTGGTCAAAGGACATTTAACCAACTACCAAGTTTGCCAAATCTGTGTTTTGTTTTTTTTTTTAATCTGTGTGTTTGTTTTGTTCTGTTAGAAATGTAACACAATGGTATGGTTGCTGATGACACGATAAATAAGCAAGAAGGTAACGGCACTCCATGCAGTCTTAGTTTTTAGAAGATCTTAGTAAGTAAACTACAGAGCGATGTTATCAGGGTGTTTCGCTCTGTGCCATTTTTTCCTCCACCTCGCTCCATGCAGTCATGCCAGCCACATGACCTTGGAGGTGTCTATGGACAACGGCAGCTCTTCGGCTTAGAAATGGAGATGAGCACCACACCCCAGAATCGGACACGACTGGACTTAATGTCAGGGGAAAACCTTTATCTTACCCAAGAATATAGTTTGACCATTAATAATAATATCCTTTGATATTTAATAATAATATTATTTAATCTTTAGCAGCAATACGATTAGATATTTAATAAGAAGAATATTTAATAAGCATATTTAAGAAATGGCTTAGAAATGGAGATGGCCACAACAGGGGAAAACCTTTACCCAAGCTTCTGCCAACCTAGCAGTTCGAAAACATGCAAATGTGAGTAGATCAATAGGTACTGCTCCGGGGGAAGATAACAGTGGTCCATGCAGTCACGCTGGCCACATGACCTTGGAGGTGTCTACGGAGAACGCCGGCTCTTCGGCTTAGAAATGGAGATGAGCACCAACCCCCAGAATCGGACACGACTGGACTTAATGTCAGGGGAAAACCTTTACCTTACCCAATAATATAGTTTGATCATTAATAATAATATCTTTTGACATTTAATAATAATATTTAATCTTTAGCCACAATACGATTAGATATTTAATAATAAGAATATTTAATATTTAATAAGCATATTTAAGAAATGGCTTAGAAATGGAGATGGCCACAACAGGGGAAAACCTTTACCCCAGCTTCTGCCAACCTAGCAGTTCAAAAACATGCAAATGTGAGTAGATCAATAGGTACTGCTCCGGGGGGGGGGGGGAGATAACAGTGGTCCATGCAGTCATGCTAGCCACATGACTTTAGAGGTGTCTACGGGCAATGCCGGCTCTTAGAAATGGAGATGAGCACCACACCCCAGAGTCAGACATGACTGGACTTAATGTTAGGGGACATCCTTTACCTTTACCTAAACAATTCAAGAATTAAATAACATTTAGTTAAAAATCTAAATGAGGTTAAAAGCAATTTACACATAAAACAATACAACTTATTGCTATAAAATCACATTATTCACAATCAATGTCGGGCCATTACAGTGATCGTTACACATAAGTCATCTATTGCACTGTATTAGTTGGTCACAAAGCCATGTTTTCACCTTTTTTCTGAAAGTCAGGAGGGAAGGGGCTGATCTAATATCATTGGGGATGGAGTTCCATAGCCGAGGAGCCACCACTGAAAAGGCCCTGTATCTCGTCCCCACCAATCATGCCTGCGAAGGCGGCGGGACCGAGTGCAGGGCCTCCCCAGAAGATCTTAAACTCCGAGGTGGGACATAGAAGGAGATACATTCAGACAGGTACGCTGAGCATAAATCCAAGTTATCTATTGCACTGTATTAGTTGCTGAAGGCTTGGTCACAAAGCCATGTTTTCACCTTTTTCCCCTGAAAGTCAGGAGGGAAGGAGCTGATCTAATATCACTGGGGAGGGAGTTCCATAGCTGAGGAGCCACCACTGAAAAGGCCCTGTCTCTCGTCCCCACCAACCGCACCTGCGAAGGAGGCGGGACAGAGTGCAGACCTCTCCAGATGATCTCAATCATAGGGGGAGAAACGTTTGTACAGGTAAGCTGAGCCTGAACTGTTTATCGGTGAAAGCCAGCACTTTGAATTATGCGCCGTGACAGATTGGCAGGCCGTGGAGCTGACACAATGGGGGCTGTATGTTCTCTGTGTGTTGCTCCGGTGAGCTATCTACCTGGACCATTTTGAGTTTCTGAACAGTCTCCAAAGGCAGCCCCACATAGAGCACATTGCAGTAATCTAAGCGGGATGTAACCAGGGCGTGGACCACCATGGCCAAGTCAGACTTCCCAAGGTACGGGCACAGCTGGCACACAAATTCTCAAATCTTTATTACTTCTTCCTCAAATATTTATTACCAAAAGAGGCAGGGAAATTTTGGGCAAAGAGATAACCATAGGCTAACATTTCTCTCCTCTCATGATAGTACCTCTTCCATGCATCATCACAGTGCAAATTCCAAACCGCAGTCTATTTTTGACACCATGCTGTCATGTTAATTGCAGTATCTGTGGATCGTCTTCCTTGAGTAAATAATACCTTCCTCGTGAAAGGCTGAAACCCAACTGGGATTGGCAAGCCACTCTTGTACTGGTCCTCAATTTCCTATTCACCTTTCAATCAATCTTCTTTCGTTTGTCTTCTCGTCTATAAGTCTAATGGCTCTCCTACGGAGGGAGTTCCACAACAAATGTGTTGGATGAATTCTCCCTCAACTGAAGCACAACAGACCAAAACATACTCTGAGCAGGATTGTGTAAAAGTAACAGGGTGGAAATGTTTTGGGACAAATTATAATGTGAAGAAATAATAAGTACATTTTTAAAGAAAGTGTATGACTTATGGTAACACTATGTTTTTTTCCCATGTCAGGAGCGACTTGAGAAACTGCAAGTCGCTTGTGGTGTGACAGAATTGGCCGTCTGCAAGGACGTTGCCCAGGGGATGTCCGGATGTTTTGATGTTTTACCATCCTTGTAGGAGGCTACTCTCATGTCCCCGCATGGGGAGGAGGAATCATAGAATCAAAGAGTTGGAAGAGACCTCACGGGCCATCCAGTCCAACCCCCTGCCAAGAAGCAGGAATATTGCATTTAAACCACCCCTGACAGATGGCCATCCAGCCTCTGTTTAAAAGCTTCCAAAGAAGGAGCCTCTACCACCCTCCGGGCAGAGAGTTCTACTGCTGAACAGTTCTCACAGTCAGGAAGTTCTTCCTCATGTTCAGATGGAATCTCCTTTCTTGTAGTTTGAATCTCCTTTCTCGGAGTTTAAGATCCTCTGGGGAGGCCCTGCTCTCAGCCCTGCCTCTATCACAAGTGAGATTGGCGGGGACAAGGAGCAGGGCCTTCTCAGTGGTGGCCCCTCACCTATGGAACTCACTCCCCGGGGAAATTAGATCAGTGACATCCCTGCTTTCCTTTAGAAGGAAATTAAAAACATGGATTTGGGACCAGGCGTTTGGGCAATCTGACAGATGAATAAGGGACTTTGACGATGGATAGGAATTGGACAAGGTGGAACAAAATATGAATTCTGAGTTGGCGAACGCTGTGTCTGAGATTGGCTATTGATTGTGTGATATATTGATTGTTTTAATTGTTACAATTGTTTAACTGCTGTTTTTATACGTTTTGTATTATTGTGTAGGCATCGAATTGTGCCTGTTTGTAAGTCGCCCTGAGGGTATAAGTACATGAAATAAATAAATAAATAAATAAATAAATAAATAAGGCATTGTTCCGTGTCCTAGTCTCCAGGGAAGCAGAAAACAAGCTTGCTCCCTCCTCCCTGTGGCTTCCTCTCACATATTTATACATGGCTATCATATCTCCTGTCAGCCTTCTCTTCTTCAGGCTAAACATGCCCAGCTCCTTAGGCCGCTCCTCATAGGGCTTGTTCTCCAGACCCTTGATCATTTTAGTCGCCCTCCTCTGGACACATTCCAGCTTGTCAATATCTCTCTTGAATTGTGGTGCCCAGAATTGGACACAATATTCCAGGTGTGGTCTAACCAGAGCAGAATAGAGCATGGGGAGCATGACTTCCCTGGATCTAGACGCTATGCTCCGATTGATGCAGGCCAAAATCCCACTGGCTTTTTTTGCCACCACATCACATTGTTGGCTCATGTCTAACTTGTTGTCCACAAGGACTCCAAGATCTTTTTCACACGTACTGCTCTCGAGCCAGGCATCGTCCCCCATTCTGTATTTTTGCATTTTGTTTTTTTTTTTGCCTAAGTGGAGTATCTTGCATTTGTCACTGTTGAACTTCATTTCGTTAGTTTTGACCCATCTCTCTAATCTGTCAAAATCGTTTTGAATCCTGCTCCTGTCCTCTGGATTATTGGCTCTCCCTCCCAATTTGGTGTCATCTGCAAACTTGATGATCCTGCCGTCTAGCCCTTCATCTAAGCCAGTGTTTCTCAACCTTCCTAATGTCCCTTATTACAGTTCCTCATGTTGTGGTGACCCCCCAACCATAACATTATTTTGCTACTTCATAACTGTAATTTTGCTCCTGTTAGGAATCATAATGTAATTAATTATCTGATAAGCACGATGTATTTTCATTCACTGGGCCAAATTTGGCACAAATACCCGATATGCCCAAATTTGAATAGTGGTGGGGTTGGTTTGGGGAAGGGGGTATTGATTTTGTCATTTGGGAGTTGTAGTTGCTGGAATTTATAGTTCACCTACAATCAAGGAGCATTCTTAACCCCACCAACAATTCAATTGGGCCAAACTTAGAAGCCAACAGAAAATCCTGGAAGGGTTTGGTGGGCATTGACCTTGAGTTTGGAGTTGTAGTTGACCTACATCCAGAGAGCACTGTGGACTCAAACAATGATGGATCTGGACCAAACTTGGCACAAATACTCAATATGCCCAAATGGGAACACTGATGGAATTTGGGGAAAATAAATCTTGACATTTTGGAGTTGTAGTTGCTGGGATTTATAGTTCACCTACAATCAAAGAGCATTCTGAACCCCACCAACAATCAAATTGGGCCAAACTTCCCACATAGAACCCCCCATGACTAACAGAAAATACTGTGTGACCCCTCTGACACTCCCTGGTGACCCCTGCTGGGATCCCGACCCCCAGGTTGAGAACCAGTGATCTAAGCCATTATTAAAGATGTTGAACAGGACTGGGCCCAGGAAGGAACCCTGCTTGTGGCACTCCACTCGTCACTTCTTTCCAGGATGAAGAGGAAGCATTGGTGAGCACCCTCTGGGTTCATCCATTTAACCAATTACTGATCCACCTCACTGTAGTTTTGCCTAGCCCACATTGGACTAGTTTCCTTGCCAGAAGGTCGTGGGGGACCTTGTCGAAGGCCTTACTGAAATCCAGGTACGCCACATCCACGGCATTCCCCGCATCTATCCAGCTTGTAACTCTATCGAAAAAAGAAATCAGATTAGTCTGGCATGACTTGTTTTTGATAAATCCATGTTATCATGACTTCCCTGGATCTAAACATTATCCAGGTTCTCCTTAGCTACAGTTTTTAGGGGATGGTGCTGTACTTTCTGCTCCTTTCTCAAGGAAGTAAACGTGTTCTTTGGGAGAGAATACTTCCCCCCTTTAGACATCCATTGGTTCTCTCCTCTTAATTCTGAGATGTGTGGCGTGGTTTGAGCCCTTTGTAGATGTGTTATGAGGCCCAGGAATGAGGAGAGTGCAAATGGCTTCCATTTACACCCAGGAAGCTCAGAGGGATGCATTTTACAACTCCTTACAATGCTTCTCCAAAGCTTTTTGCACTTTCCGAAGCCTGCATTTTCCCCAAAAGCTTATCATACTGCGTCCCTTGCGGATGGCATTGTGTCCTCAAAAGAAGGGAGCTCACCTCTTCTATTTCCTGTTCTATTTAAGTTCTTTCTCCTTTGTTTCCTTAATGAAAACCCAATAAAGCATACCTTCAGCATAAATTTGGAGCATCAAGTGTCCTCCACACACACTGCTATGGCAGCACCAAATCAATTGTATGGTTACACAACTGCCCATTTTTAATGGAAATTTTCCACAACATTACACCTCTCCAGATTGATATTCCTTGAATCGATGAGCTGAATGTTTTTGTTCAGAGAGGAAGTAAATTTCAATGAATTGATCCATTCTGTTGGCTACTTTTAAAAATCCCATTGGCTGTTTTATTTGTTACTAGTTTATATACCTAGCGTTACATGGGCGTGCCTTTTCGGATGCTGTTTATTCATGAGACAAGCTATTTGATAGTCTGTGTCACCATTTAATTTGAGGTTGTAAATTTTAATTTGACTGTAGGTAAAGGTAAAGGTTTCCCCTGACATTAAGTCTAGTTGTGTCTAGTTGTATTCCTGATATAGTTCCTAGAGCAGTGGTAGGGTTGTGCATATATTTTTTTTCAGTTTGTATTTTGGATCAAATTGGTTAAATTCGTGCATATGAATTGATATAAGAAACATGCAAGAAAGGTGTGTGTGTGTGTTGGGGGAGGGTTTTATTTATTATTTACTGTATTTTTTACTGTACTAGTCGTCCCGTGCCACGCGTTGCCGTGGCCGTCCTGGGGGTTCTGTGTGGGAGGTTTGGCCCAATTCTAATGTTGGTGGGGTTCAGAATGCTTTTCAATTGTAGGTGAACTATAAATCCAAGCAACTACAACTCCCAAATGTCAAGATTCTATTTTCCCCAAACTCCACCAGTGTTCACATTTGGGCATATTGAGTATTTGTGTAGAGTTTGGTCCAGATCCATAATTGTTTGAGTCCACAGTGCTCTCTGGATGTAGGTGAACTACAACTCCCAAACCAAAGGACACTGCCCACCAAACCCGTCCAGTATTTTCTGTTGGTCATGGGAGAACTGTGTGCCAAGTTTGGTTCAATTCCATCGTTGGTGGGGTCAGAGTGCTCTTTGATTGCAGGTGAACTATAAATCTCAGCAACTACAACTCCCAAATGTCAAGAGTCTATTTTCCCCAAACTCCCCCAGTTTTCACATTTGGGCATATTGAGTATTCGTGATGAGTTTGGTCCAGATAATTGGTTGGAAACCCACTCCAACCCGGGCTGGCTTCGAACTCATGACCTTTTGGTTTGAGTCCACAGTGATCTCTGGATGTAGGTGAACTACAACTCCCAAACCAAAGGACACTGCCCACCAAACCCTTCCAGTATTTTCTGTTGGTCATGGGAGAACTGTGTGCCAAGTTTGGTTCAATTCCATCGTTGGTGTGGTTCAGACTGCTCTTTGATTGTAGGTGAACTATAAATCCCAGCAACTACAACTCCCAAATGACAAAATCAATTTTTTGAGTGAAGGACATACATTGGGTTGTTAGGTGTCTTCTATCAAAATTTGGTGTCAATTTGTCCAGTGGTTTTTGAGTTCTGTTAATCCCACAAATGAGCATAACATTTTTATGTCTATAGATTGGAGTGGGATACTCTTGTAGGCTTGAAGAAAGAGAGGACTAAAAATGTCATAAGTGAAGGTTTTCATCTTGGAGTTGATCCATTTTGTGTTAGGAAAACAAGAGTCCTCTAGCAGCTTGATAGCATACTGTTTTATGCCTTTCTCGGACTAGAGGCTGTGCCCTATGATGCATGCTGTATATTTTGCTCAGCCGTTCTACCAGGCACCTTGTAGACTGATGGTGCATTTAAATAATCTCTCCCTCTCTCCTTCTCTGAAATATGGCTGTGCCTAATCCTGTTTTTGCTTCTGAGACTTCCTCCGTCCCTTGGAAAGCTTTGGTCATATTACAAAGTGTGAGCCTTTGCGCACAGCCTGGCTGTTGTTTGCCACATGGGACATCTGTTGTGCTGAAATATATTATGCTAAAACGGCCTGAACATATTTTTACAATGGCTTACATTGCTCCCGAAACAACTGGCAAATGATAAACCTTCAAAGACGACAGTGTCCCCTTTACTCCCCGCGATTTCTTACATGTACAATAATACTGCCCTCCTTGCTTTGCTTCTTGACTTCATAAGTTGTTTTGAATGGTCCATAAATACATTTCGACTTGCTCATTCGCTCAAATGCTTTCTCCTATTCTCAAGAGGGAACTGACTTTGGATATGTGTGTGTGTGTGTCCAGGATGGGAGAAAGAACTCTTGTCTGTTGGAGGCAAGTATGAATGTTGCAGTTGACCAGCTTAATTAGCACTGAATAATCACAGCAGAAGTGACTTGCAGTTTCTCAAGTCACACCTGACACAAAAATGAATAGCCTCACAGCTTCAACACCTGACTGCTTCCTGCCTGGGTGAATCCTTTGTTCGGAGGCCTTAACTCCTCCTGATTGTTTCCTGTCTGGAATTTTTTTTAGTATTGTTCTTTATTTACTCTCCTGATTTTAGAGTTTTTCAATACTGGTAACCTGATTTTGTCTATTTTCATGGTTTCCTCCTTTCTTTTGAAACTGTCCACTTGCTTGTGGATTTCAATGACTTGAAATCCATGAACATGAACAAAATCTGACTACCAGTATTAAAAAAAGCTCTAAAATCAGGACAGTAAATAAAGAGCAACATTCAGAAAACAGGGGAATTACAGTCAGAAAACAATCAGGGCCAGTTATCACTTCCCAACAAAGGATTCCACTAGGCAGGAAGAAGCCAGGCCTTAGAACTGCAAGGCTATTCAATGCTAATCAAGGTGGCCAATTGCAACATTCACACTTACCTCAAACAGAGTAGAATTCTTACACCCATCATGGACATTATTCCACAGGTATATAAACCCGCTTGCCTAGTTTCCAACCTCTGAGGATGCCTGCCATAAATGTGGCTGAAACGGTAGGAGAGAGTGCTTCTAGAACAGTGTTTCTCAACCTGGGGGTCGGGACCCCTGGAGGGGTTGTGAGGGGGAGTCAGAGGGGTCACCAAAGACCATCAGAAAACACAGTATTTTCTTTTGGTCATGGGGGATCTGTGTGCCAAGTTTGGCCCAATTCCATCATTGGCAGGGTTCAGAATGCTCTTTGATTGTAGGTAAATTATAAATCCCAGCAACAACAACTCCCAACTGTCAAGGTCTATTTTCCCCAAACTCCACACCAGTGTTCACATTTGGACATATTGAGTATTCATGCCAAATTTGGTCCACATCCATCATTGTTTTGAGTCCACAGCGCTCTCTGGATGTAGGTGAACTACAACTCCAAAATTCAAGGTCAATGCCCACCAAACCCTTCCAGTATTTTCTCTTCGTCATTGGAGTTCTGTGTTCCAGGTTTGGTTGAATTCCATTTTTGGTGTTTAGAATGCTCTTTCATTGTAGGTGAACTATAAATCCCAGCCATGACGACTCCCAAATGTCAACGTCTATTTTCCCCAAACTCCACCAGTGTTCACATTTGGGCATATTGAGCACTTGTGCCAAGTTTGGTCCAGATCCATCATTGTTTTGAGTCCGCAGCGCTCTCTGGATGTAGGTGAACTACAACTCCAAAACTCAACGTCAGTGCCCACCAAACTCTTACAGTTTTTTCTGTTAGTCATGGGAGAACTGTGTGCCAAGTTTGGCTCAATTCCATCATTGGTGGGGTTCAGAATGTTATTTGATTGTAGGTGATCCATCATTGTTTGAATCCACAGTGCTCTCTGGATGTAGGTGAACTACAACTCCAAAACTCAAGGTCAATGCCCACCAAACCCTTACAGTTTTTTCTGTTAGTCATGGGAGAACAGTGTGCTAAGTTTGGCTCAATTCCATCATTGGTTGGGTTCAGAATGTTATTTGATTGTAGGTGATCCATCATTGTTTGAATCTACAGTGCTCTCTGGATGTAGGTGAACTACAACTCCAAAATTCAAGGTCAGTGCCCACCAAACCCTTCCAGTATTTTCTGTTAGTCATGGGAGAACTGTGTGCTAAGTTTGGCTCAATTCCATCATTGGTGGGGTTCAGAATGTTATTTGATTGTAGGTGATCTATAGATCCCAGCAACTACAACTCCCACATGACAAAATCAACCCCCCCCCCCCAACCCCACTAGTATTCAAACTTGGGTGTATTGGGCATTTGTGCCAAATTTGGCCCAGTAAATGAAAATATGTCAGATATTTACCTGACAATTCATAACAGTAGCAAAATTACAGTTACGAATTAGCAATGAAAATAATTTTATGGTTGGGGGTCACCACAAAAGGAGGAACTGGATTAAGTGGTCACAGCATTAGGAAGGTTGAGAACCACTGTTCTGGAACATGGCTATACAGCCCAGAAGACTCACAGCAACCCAGTGACTCCAGCCATCAAAGCCTTCAACAACACAAGGGACTGTTTCTGGTCTTCTAGGTGCTTTGGACTTCAGTAGACTGGACAAATGATAAGTGATTCTGGGACTCCAAGTGATTCTTGGAGAACGGGAGAAGTTCCAGCAGATTGGAGGAGGGCCAATGTGGTCCCAATCTTCAAGAAGGGAAAAAAGGATGACCCAAACAACTACTGTCCGGTCAGCCTCACCTACCAGGCAAGATTCTGGAAAAGATTGTTAAGGAAGTGGTCTGCAAACACTTAGAAACGAATGCGGTCATTGCTAATAGTCAACACGGATTTATCAAAAACAAGTCATGCCAGACTAATCTGATCTCTTTTTTCGATAGAGTTACAAGCTGGGTAGATGCGGGGAATGCCGTGGATGTAGCGTACCTGGATTTCAGGAAGGCCTTCGACAAGGTCCCCCATGACCTTCTGGCAAGGAAACTAGTCCAATGTGGGCTAGGCAAAACTACGGTGAGGTGGATCTGTAATTGGTTAAATGGACGAACCCAGAGGGTGCTCACCAATGCTTCCTCTCAGCTTGGAAAGAAGTGACAAGTGGAGTGCCGCAGGGTTCCGTCCTGGGCCCGGTCCTGTTCAACATCTTTATTAATGACTTAGATGAAGGGTTAGAAGGCAGGATCATCAAGTTTGCAGACGACACCAAATTGGGAGGGATAACCAATACTCCAGAGGACAGGAGCAGGATTCAAAACGATCTTGACAGATTAGAGAGATGAGGCCAAAA
Organism: Anolis sagrei ordinatus; assembly: GCF_025583915.1. Lineage (NCBI taxonomy): Eukaryota > Metazoa > Chordata > Lepidosauria > Squamata > Anolidae > Anolis > Anolis sagrei. The sequence continues at coordinate 24,017,259 of NW_026844589.1, forward strand.
CTAACAAAATGAAGTTCAACAGTGACAAATGCAAGATACTCCACTTTGGCAGAAAAAATGAAATGCAAACATACAGAATGGGGGACAATGCCTAGCTCGAGAGCAGTACGTGTGAAAAAGATCTTGGAGTCCTCGTGGACAACAAGTTAAACATGAGCCAACAATGTGATGTGGCAGCAAAAAAAGCCAATGGGATTTTGGCCTGCATCAATAGGAGCATAGTGTCTAGATCTAGGGAAGTCATGCTACCCCTCTATTCTGCTTTGGTTAGACCACACCTGGAATATTGTGTCCAATTCTGGGCACCACAATTCAAGAGAGATATTGACAACCTGGAATGTGTCCAGAGGAGGGCGACTAAAATGATCAAGGGTCTGGAGAACAAGCCCTATGAGGAGCGGCTTAGGGAACTGGGCATGTTTAGCCTGAAGAAGAGAAGGCTGAGAGGAGATATGATAGCCATGTATAAATATGTGAGAGGAAGCCACAGGGAGGAGGGAGCAAGCTTGTTTTCTGCTTCCTTGGAGACTAGGACGCGGAACAATGGCGTCAAACTACAAGAGAGGAGATTCCATCTGAACATTAGGAAGAACTTCCTGACTGTGAGAGCCGTTCAGCAGTGGAACTCTCTGCCCCGGAGTGTGGTGGAGGCTCCTTCTTTGGAAGCTTTTAAGCAGAGGCTGGATGGCCATCTGTCAGGGGTGATTTGAATGCAATATTCCTGCTTCTTGGCAGGGGTTGGACTGGATGGCCCATGAGGTCTCTTCCAACTCTTTGATTCTTTGATTCTATGATTCTATGAACTGAAGTCCAAATGCCTAAAAGACAGAGTTTGGGAAGAAGTGAACTAGATGAACCAAAACTTGCACTTTTGGTACAGCTCAGAGATGAACATTGTAGTCCATGAATAGGAACGTTTTCTTTTTAGGTTGCGACCGGCCCGGGCTCGGTAAATTTGGATCAGGGATAATATATGCCTCCTTTGTTTTACCTTTGGAAATTCCCTGAGCTGAGCTCTAAAGGGCAAACCAATTAAACTACAAAATGTGTAACTTAATCATATGCCAACAAGAAGACTGAAGGAAACACGGACTTGGGGCCACCATACAAGTCAATAGTTCAGTTTCCTCAACCGGAGAGAAGCAGTTAATGTTTCGCCAAGAAATAAAATAAAATAAAATAAACGGTTGCTTTTAATGTATGCGGAAAGTGCAGTCGAGCGGCATTAATTTGCACTAATGATCAAGATCTCCACCGAGATTAACGGCATTTTGGTAAATTACCAGGGAAGCAAATAAACACTATCATCGTAATTATTATTGTGCTGCTTCCACCTGAAAAAGCAAGCCGTGAAGGTTCTGCCACTGCAATTGCTACTTTCGCTCATGGATTGGGCTCCTGTTTACTCATTAATTATTTATCAGGTCATTGCAATCACTAATACTCATTCTGTGGCATAATTTGGTGACATAACAAATACAGGGGAGGGAAGACACCTTGTTTAGGAGGGGGAGAGGCCAATTAGATCCATTTGGATCCATAGGAGATGTGTTATTTGATTCAACAATGTTGTATATTGGTTGGAAGATAGAGCTTCTCTTAGAAGCTCTCCAAGGTGCTGAAATCTATTCCTGATATAGGTCCTAGATCAGTGGTAGGGTTGTGCATAATTTTTTTTCCAGTTTGTATTTTAGATCAAATTTGTGCATATGAATTGATATTAAAAACATGCAACAAAGGCATGTGTGTGTTGGGGGAGGGATTTATGTATTATTTACTGTATTTATTTACTGCCCTTAGGTGACTCAGGGCGGATTTAGAAATTGAAACACTCACCAACCATTTTCATTGAGATTCTGTAACATTCAGATACCTCTCAAGATTTAACTTTCAATATATTAATTTTCAATGCATTAGGAAGGTTGAGAAACACCGATCTACAGTCACGTACTTTATGGTTGGGGGTCACCACCACATGAGGAACTGTGTTAAGGGGTCATGGCACTGGGAAGGTTGAGAAACACTGATCTACAGTCACATACTTTATGGTTTGGGGTCACCACAACATGAGGAACTGTATTAAGGGGACGTGGCATTAGGAAGGTTGAGAAACACTGATCTACAGTCACATATATTTATGGTTGGTGGTCACCACAACATGAGGAACTTTATTAAGGGGTCGTGGCATTAGGAAGGTTGAGAAATACTGATCTGCAGTCATATATTTTATGGTTGGGGGTCACCACAACATGAGAAACTGTATTAAGGGGTTGCAGCATTGGAAAGGTAGAGAAACACTGATCTACAGTCACATATTTCATGCTTGGGCGTCACCACAACATGAGGAACAGTATTAAGGGCTCATAGCATTAGGAAGGTTGAGAAACATTGATCTAAAGTCACATACTTTATGGTTGGGGGTCACCACAACATGAGGAACTGTATTAAGAGGTTGCGGCATTGGGAAGACTGAGAAACACTGATCTACAATCACATGTTTTATGGTTGGTGGTCACCACAACATGAGGAACTCTATTAAGGTGTCATGACATTAGGAAGGTTGAGAAACACTGATCTACAATCACATATTTTATCGCTGGACATCACCACAACATGAGGAACAGTATTAAGGGGTCATGGCATTAGGAAGGTTGAGAAACACTGATCTGCAGTCACATATTTTATGGTTGGGGGTCACCACAACATGAGGGACTTTATTAAGGTGTTGCAGCATTAGGAAGGTTGAGAAACAGTGATCTACAGTCACATATTGATGGAGAGAAGACTCACAAAGTCATCCATATCCTGAAAAGAAGCACCTTCCCTAAAGCCACATCTGTCCTGCTAAGAGCATTGGTTCAAAGGCAATCCACTCTGTGAAGGTCCTTTTTTTTCCTGATGTGTTCCCTCAGCAAACCTTCCTGTTCTCCTGCACATCGAAATAAACAAGAATTTTATTTTCCGTGAATGCACAGCCAAGAAAGGTGTTTGGATCCCACAATGTGGGATCTGGCTAATCCAGGTCACAGAGCAGCAATTGCAGTTGCTTCCGTTGGCCACCTTTCTCACCTGAACAAGCAAAAGTCAGCTCAGGCAATGAATGCTGTTTAACCTGGATTTCCAAAGGGTGATATGGAGCTGTTCTCACGAATACCTTCCTGAGGCTCCTTCCTTGCTTCCCACCTCAATTTTGACTTGCTATTAGAAAAGCTTGTCATGTTTTCCCAAGGCAAATTAGTTTCAGGAACCGGTAACTGTCTATTTCAAAAGGGACGACATAAAGGTTAATAAAAATCCGTATTTCAATGTGACTTAAATTCCAGTCTGGAGACAATTCCTCTGTATCTGCTGTGCCACAAAGCTCTATCCCTCAAAAACACAGTCCCATGGTTTTGCCAGTTACTGTGCAACTGCAAATCACAAGATATTGTATAATTAGAGTGGAATCAAGTGAAAAGCATGACTATTTCAGAAAAGAATTTGCTTCTGGGCACTTCAATGGTGCTCTGATTTCCATGGGATGGCCAACCTGAGTCCACCTCAGTATTTCTCAACCTTCCCAATACTGCAGCCCCTTGATACAATTTTTCATGTTGTAGTGACCCCCAACCATAAAATTATTTTTGTTGCTATTTCATAATTGTAATTTTGCTACTGTTATGAATTGTAATGTAAATATCTGATAAGCAAAATGTATTTTCATTCACTGGACCAAATTTGGCACAAATAATACCTGATACGCCCAAATTTGATTACTGTTGCGGTTTTGAGGGGGATTGATTTCGTCATTTGGGAGTTGTAGTTGCTGGGATTTATAGTTCACCGACAATCAAAAAGCATCCTGAACTCAACCATACAATCATAGGATCATAGACGTCACATGCAACTCCTAGAACGATTCCATCAGCACTGCCTCCGGAAAATCCTGCAAATCTCTTGGGAAGACAAATGTCTGACAAATCTCTTGGGGCGAACAAATGTCAGCGTGCTGGAAGAAGCAAAGATCACCAGCATTGAAGTGATGGTCGTCTGCCATCAACTCCGCTGGACCGACCACATTGTCCGGATGCCCGACCACCGTCTCCCAAAGCAGTTGCTCTACTCCGAACTCAAGAACGGAAAACGGAATGTTGGTGGACAGGAAAAGAGATTTAAAGATGGGCTCAAAGCCAACTTTAAAAACTCTGGAATAGACACTGAGAACTGGGAAGCCCTGGCCCTTGACTGCTCCAGCTGGAGGTCAGCTGTGACCAGCAGTGCTGCAGTGCTGAAGAGGCACGAATGGAGGGCAAAAGGGAGAAGCGTGCCAAGAGGAAGGCATGTCAAGCCAACCCCGACCGAGATCGCCTTCCACTTGGAAACCAATGCCCTCCCTGTGGAAGAAGATGCAGAACAAGAATAGGGCTCTACAGCCACATACGGACCCACAAGAATATGGGAAGACAATCCTCCTCAGAAAATGAGGGATCACCTAAGCCTAAGAATCACAGAGTTGGAAGACACTTCATGGGCCATCCAGTCCAACCCCCTGCCAAGAAGCAGGAATATTGTATTCAAAGCACCCCTGACAGATGGCCATCCAGCCTCTGTTTAAAAGCTTCCAAAGAAGGAGCCCCCACCACACTCCGGGACAGAGAGTTCCACTGCTGAACGGCTCTCACAGTCAGAAAGTACTTCCTAACATTCAGATGGAATCTCCTTTCCATCTGAACATTAGGAAGAACTTCCTGACTGTCACCACAACCAACGATGGAATTGAACCAATCTTGGCACACAGAATGCCCATGACCAACAGAAAATACTGGAAGGGTTTTGGAAGCACTGCCCTTGAGTTTGGAGTTGTAGTTCACCTACACTCAGAGAGCATTGTGAACTCAAAAAATGATAGATCTGAACTAAACTTGGCACAAATACTCAATATAACCAAACTTGAACACTGGTGGAGTTTGGGGCAAAGAGACCTTGGAATTAGGGAGTTGTCATTGCTGGGATGTATAGTTCGCCTACAACAAAGAGCATTCTGAACTCCTCCAATGATGGACTTGAACCAGACTTGGTACACAGAACTCCCAAGACCAACAGAAAATACTCAAAGGGTCTGCTGGGCATTGAGTTTTGGAGTTGTAGCTCACCTACATCCAGAGAGCACTGTGGACTCAAACAATGATGGATCTGGACCAAGCTTTGCAGAAATACTCAAAATGCCAAAATGTGAACACTGGTGGAGTTTGGGGAAAATAGACCTTGACATTTGGGAGTTGTAGTTACTGGGATTTATAGTTTACCTACAATCAAAGAGCATTCTGAGCCCCACCAAATAGAGAATTGGGCCAAACTTCCCACATAGAACCCCCATGACCAACAGAAAATACTGTGTTTTCTGACGGGATTAGCCGACCTATCTGCCACTCTCTTGTGACCCCCCCCCCCCCGGGGTCCCGACCCCAAGGCTAGACCACATGTGTCTCAACATTCATGTGATGGTGCGATTGGCGCCACCTATATGTAGAACTGTAAGTTGCTGGATTTGAACTGTTGTATCATGCCTGATTTTGCCTTTTTTACCCTGTAAATGCATAGTTGGATTGATTGGTTATTTATAGCTGTCAAACAATGTTGTTTGCACCAGTTAAATTGCTCCTCCTGCTCAATTGTTTGACCCCACCTCTTCCTAGAGAGCAGGACAGTGTTTCCTTTTCCATTCCACCATCAAATCTATCAGATGGACGTGAGAGAGAGACTTGGCTCTGAAGCCCTTGATTAAGTTACCTCTCAGCACCAATTCTGAGGTTCTTACCCTTGAGACTTTTGCTTCATGTTCAGATCAACCTGGACGATGTTGAGAAGTCTCAAGCGCCTTCAAACCAGTTCTTTGACACCAGAGGAAGGCTTTGTGCCTTCAAAATATAGGCCATTGGAATTGGGGTTGCGATTATTCCGATATTCACAGCCATTGGGAACAATTAAACTTATTTTGAGTTATCTACAGTGTTTTGGTCTTTGGGAGTTCCAATTTTCCTAAAGGAGGGCAAGAAGCAATCCCCTGTGGGAAAGATGTCACGTCCATGCCTCTTTCCCTAAGAGTTATAGCCCCCAGGCGCGACGGCACAGCCATATAGCCTGAAAAACCTACAACAACCCAATAATGCTATAACTGTAGAGTGTGAACAGCCCCAGTTCTGTTGTTTAATGCTGGAAGTGAAAATGGATTCACACGTTCCTGCAACTTTTAAAAAATGAGACAGCTCCTTTTGCAAAGCGTGCATTATGTATGTCTCTTATTAGGTAGTATTCCAACCATATACACAAAGGAGTTACATTTAATAGGAGGTACAAGCCCTACAAAGGCTCAGAATATGCACCAGAGGGCAAAGTTACGGTTTCTGTGGGATCTCTTACCTTCAAGGTCTACGACCTTCCATGCATACAAAATATTCCCTCATATCCTTATAATTTCACCTGAAGACCAAAGTCATGCTTTGGGGGACAGTGAGACAGGAAAGAGCCGGGTTGCCAGGGAGATATCCTGAGCTGTCTAAAATATGCACTGCCATGTTCTGCATCGTATTCAATTGAATTCTCTCAAGTTAGAGACTGGAAACAGGTTTGCACGGAAAAGCTCTGCAAAGAGAGAGGGGACCTGGCTTCGTTCTCGCTGGGAGGCCCCCACTTTGTTGTGTTGAAAGATCCAGACGCCTCTCCACGTTTTCGTCTCCTCCGGCATATCAAACGGCTCTCAATGAAGAACAAGCTCTGCTGCAACTCGTGGGAAGCTTTAAAGATAGATCTGTCAGCGCTCCGTCGCTGGGGAGTCACCTGCCAATATGGTTTGGAGGGAATATCACTTACCTGCAACTATTTCTCTTTTTAAAAAATGGCCTACATAATGTTGATTCGCTGACTCTTCTCATTGAAGCAACCTGGGTTTGACAATTCTGTGCGATGCGATGCTCTACCCTGCTTGGGGCATTAACAATAATTTTAGAACGTGGCTTGTTTACATGAGGATTCCCATTGAAAGAAACACAGGTTATGAGCCTGTAACAGAGCTTTCCCAACTCTGCGTTGTGGCACATTAGCATGTTGGTTGCAGTGTGAATGTTAACAAGAAAACTCTGAGTATGTGAAATAAGCAATAAATCATATACATGTGTGTGTGAGAGAGAGAGAGTGTGTGTGTGTATGTATATATATCTATATCTATATATATCTAGCTGTACCTGCCATGCATTGCTGTGGCAAACCTTCCCTCCCTCGTTCTCCTCCTTCTTTCTCTCTCTCCTTCCTTCCCTCCCTCTTTCCTTCTTTCCCTCTTTTTCTTTCTCTTATTCTTTCTTCCTTCTCTACCTGTTTCTTTTCTCGCTTCCTTTGCTGTTTGGTTTCTTCCTTCCTTCCTTCCTTCCTTCCTTCCTTCCTTCCTTTCTTCCTTCCTCTCTCTTCTTCCTTTTCCTTCCTTCCTTTCCTTCTTTCCTTCTTTCCTTCCTTCCCCTTTTCTTTCCTTCTCTCTTCTTCCTCCTCCTTCTTCTTCTCTACCCTTCTTTCTTTCCTTCCCCCTTCTTTCCCTCTTTCTTTCTTTTTCACTCCTTCTTTCTCCTTCCTTCTTCCTACTTCTTTCCTTCTTTCTCCCTCCTTCTTTCCCTTCTTTCTTCCTCTTCCTTCCCCCTTTCTGTGTATGTGTTTTGTGTGTGTATATGCATATATGTGTGTTTGTGTAGCTATATGTGGTTTTGCACATGCCTTGTAATTTTTGGGTGTTTTGTTCAGGCTTTTTAAGTCCCTTCTGCTATGTTTTTCTGTGTCTTTTTGAGTGAAGGACATACATTGGGTTGTTCCCCCAGTGGTTTTTGAGTTGTGTTCATCCCACAAACGAAGGTGGGATGTGTTTCTCTAGATTGTTCTCTGGCTGTGTGGGAGGGCCCAGGAAGCTACCCCAATAACGGGAAGGCATGCCCAAAGGCATCCATTGCCATGCCAGAGGTTGGCCTTGAGGCGAGCAGGGCCAAAGGCCTTGTGGGGGGGGGGGGGGGGAGAAAGAGAGAGCGAGGGGCAGACCTTGAGGCCTCCAGCATCACAATCCCCGCTCCTCACCTCGAGGCCTACCCGCCCCAGGCACCTCCCTCTCTGCCTCCGAAGAGAGGCCGCCCTGGCTCACCTGCACCCGCCTCCGAAGCTGCTGTAGGCTTGGTCGTCGTAGGAGTCGAAATCCACCGCAGCGGCGGGAGCAATGGGGTACAGGGAGGCAGGGATGCGGCAGTGCGCATGCGGAGGGCGACTTGGGCATGGGGGAAGCTGGGAAATGGAGTCCTTCCTCATCGTATTCCTCCCGAGGCCTCTGTGCATGCTCCGTGTTTTTTGGGTATTGTGCATTTGTGTTGTTGCGTATTGGTGTTTTGAGGGTTGTTGGTCATACCTTGGGGGAAGAGGTATTACCAGGGCAAATTTGGTGAGATTTCGTCCGGTGGTTTCTCCGTTTTTGACTGCCTAATTACGCCCTTCAGCTTCTTATATATATAGATCTATATAAATAAAAATGTAATGTTCGTTTGTGGGATTAACATAACTCAAAAACCCCTGGATAAATTGGCACCAAATTTGGACACAAGACACCTTTCAGGCCAACAAATGACCATCACTCATAAAAACACAGAAAAACACAGCAGAAGGGACTTTAAAAGCCAAAAAAAGCAAAAAGATGCTACAGTGCATATGCAAAAATGACTCCCCCGGCAAACAAAACACACAATAGCATATCCACACTCTCTTCCGGACTACAGCTCCCAACATCCCCTAAACCAGGCCCTTTAGGAGAAGAGGATGATCCAAATGCACTGCTTCCAAGCTGCAAGCTTTCTTCTCCTTGGATTTCTTTGAGAGCATCCCAATCCCTGCATATTTCCAATTTCCTATTCCTGGACTGCAACTCCCAGCAATCCTCCAGATAGATAGATAGATAGAGATAGATGGATCAGGAGGACTGCTTGGAGTTGCAGTCAAAAGAATAGGTAGAGAAGGAAGAAAGGGGAGAAAGAGGAAGGGAAAGAAAAGTGGGGAAAGGAAGGGAGGAGGAAGAGAAGGAAGGAAGGAGAGAAGGAAAGAAAAAAAGGAAGGAAAAAGGGACTGAAGGAGGAAGGAGAGAAAGAAGAGAAAGAGGGAGGGAGAGTTGGCCACAGCAACGTGTGGCGGGTACAACTAGTATATAAATAAAAATGTAATGTTCGTTTGTGGGATTAGCCTAACTCAAAAACCACTGGACAAATTGACATGAAAGGTGGATGATATACCCCTAACAGACCAATAAGTGACCATCACTCATACAACTTTCCCAAAAAACAGCGGAAATGACTTAATAACCAAAAAAAGCTAAATGATGAAATGCTACATTGGTAATACAGCAAAAAAGGGAAGGAAGAGGAAGGCGAGGGAGGGAGGGAGGGAGGGAGGGAGGGAGGGAAAGAAAGAAGCATGGAAGCAAAGAGCGAAGGAAGGAAGGAAAGAGGTAGACAAGGAGAGAAAGAAGAAGGAAAAGAAAAAGGGAGGAAGGAAAGAAAGAGGCAGAGAAGGAAGGAGGGAAAGAAGGAGAGAAAGAAGGATGGAAGGAAAGAAGGAAAGAGAGAAGGAAGAATGAAAGCAAAAAGTGAAGGGAGGGAGGGAGGGAGGGAAAGAAAGAAAGAAAGAAGCATGGAGGCAAAGAGCGAAGGAAGGAAGGAAAGAGGTATACAAGGAGAGAAAGAGGAAGGAAAAGAAAAAGGGAGGAAGGAAAGAAAGAGGTAGAGAAGGAAGGAGGGAAAGGAGAGAAAGAAGGATGGAAGGAAAGAAGGAAAGAGAGAAGGAAGAATGAAAGCAAAAAGTGAAGGAAGGAAGGAAGGAAAGAAGGAAAGAGAGAAGGAAGGAAAGAGGTAGAGAAGGAAGAAAGGAGAGAAAGAGGAAGGAAAAGAAAAAGGAGGAAGGAAAGAAAGAGGTAGAGAAGGAAGGAAGGAGAGAGAAAGAAGGATGGAAGGAAAGAAGGAAAGAGAGAAGGAAGAATGAAAGCAAAAAGTGAAGGGAGGGAGGGAGGGAGGGAGGGAGGGAAAGAAAGAAACATGGAGGCAAAGAGCGAAGGAAGGAAAGAGGTAGACAAGGAGAGAAAGAGGAAGGAAAAGAAAAAGGGAGGAAGGAAAGAAAGAGGTAGAGAAGGAAGGAGGGAAAGAAGGAGAGAAAGAGGGATGGAAGGAAAGAAGGAAAGAGAGAAGGAAGAATGGAAGCAAAAAGTGAATGAAGGAAGGAAAGAGGTAGAGAAGGAAGAAAGGAGAGAAAGAGGGAGGGAAGGAAAGAGAGAAGGAAGGATGGAAACAAAAAGCAAAGGAAGGAAGAAGAGAAGAAAAGGAAAGGAAAGGAAAGGAAAGAAAGGAAGGAAGGAAGGAAGGAAGGAAGGAAGGAAGGAAGGAAGGAAGGAAGGAAGGAAAGAGGAAGTGAAGGAAGTTGGAAAAGGAGAGAAACAGGGAGGGAAGGTTGTCCACAGCAATGCGTGGTGGGTACAGCTATTACACACACACTTCCTCATTCTTTTGCACACTGCTGGAGAGTTTTATGGTGTCGTAAATTAGTTAAATTAGTCTCCCCGCATGAGTGGTACCTAAAGGCTGCAAAGGTTGACAGCAAGCTAGACAAATGGACAAGAGCTTACTCTGACCCGGGCTGGCTTCGAACTCATAACATTTTGGTCAGTAGTGATTACAATGCAACTGACTCCCAACCAGCTGCACAACAACTCGCTCTACAAAGAGTAACTTGTATTCTTGGTGGTTGAAGGCCACATGCTGTCAAACAATTGCTATGTGGTGACTCCTTCTCTAGAGGTTTTTAAGCAGAAGCTGGATAACCATCTGTTGGGGAGGCTTTGATTGTATGTTCCTGCCTGGCAGAAGTTTGGATTCGGTGGCCATTGAGGTCTGTTCCAACTCTCTATGATTGTATGATATATGGCTCTTCCCTTGCTGGCACCTCTGCACCTTTGGTGTGCCATAATATGTGTCAAAAAAGAAAGGGAGGAAGGCTATTATGCAAGAGAATATGCACATTCACAGCTCAGAGGATTAAGGACCCATATCCTTATCACTGCCGAACAGAATATTATAAATCCAGCCTTAGAATACTAAATTCCTGCCAGGACGCAGCCATTGTTCGGAAGTCTGGGGAGGAAAAAGCCCCGAGACAGAAATAATCAGCTTGGGAATGACACTTTGTCAAATAATATATTTCTCGTTTTGATGCCAAAATTGGTAGTTTTCTAAGTCTCGAGGGATGCCTGGGAGATCCCAAGGAGACCGTGGAGATAGAGGAAGCATCCATTTAATCAGGTCCTCCGTCCTTGGGAAAACTATAAATCACAGGATTCAATTTATGTATTCTTTTTATTAGGGATGAAGTTGGGGGTCTTTGATATCAATATTATCTTTCCTTCCTTCCAAGATGCCACTCCACACCTTGATTCGATATTGCAGATAGGTAGTTTATTTGCGTTTTAGGAAATTTTATAATTCTTTCACTTTTTATTAGTGAGATTCAATGTGCGGTGTTGTTTTTATATACTTATGTTAGGGTGTGTATACTTATGTATTCTTGTTTATATGTGGCACTTGGAGTGCTTTTGTGAGCTGCCCATAATGTTTTCGGGGAGATGGTGGTGGGGTATAAATAAATATGATGATTGTTATTGTTGTTGTTGTTGTTGTTGTTGTTGTTATTTGAAACATAACAAGATGAGTCCACAGCAAACAAGATCACTCTGCTGGCTGTTGTATTGGATCACATCAGACACTTTCCCAAGGGTCTAGGACTGTGTGATGTATCGGCAAATAATTTGTGCAGATCCCAGTAAGGTGGCCTTTTGCAGCTGACAGATGGTAATTTTGGCCAGCGCCAATTGTGTTTAAGTGCAGGCCAAGGTCTTTAGGCACTGCACCCAGTGTGCCAATCACCACTGGAACCACCTTGACTGGCTTGTGCCAGAGTCTTTGCAGTTCGATCTTTAAATCCTCATATTGTGTCATCTTTCTCCGTTATTATTATTATTATTATTACTAGCTGTCCCCTGCCACGCGTTGCTGTGGCCCAGTCTGTTGATCTGGAAAATAAAGAGAAAGTGTTGGTTTCTAATATATGTAATTTCTTTATGCTTGTGGGTAAACAATATTTCTTGCTGTTTCTTTGTAAGTGTTGATGTGGAGATTGTCTGGTTTGCCTACTTTGGAACGTGCAACATATAATTGTCCTTCTATAGGGGTCCCTTTCAAATCTATGATACTATATATCTCTGTGTGTGAATAATATCTATCTATCATCTATCTATCTATCTATCTATCTATCTATCTATCTATCTATCTATCTATCTATCATCTATATCTATGGCTGGATGGCTTTTTGTCAGGAGGACTTTGATTACGTTTTCTTGCCCTGGCGAAGGGATTTGGATTGGATGGCTTTTAGTATTTTCTGTTGGTCATGGGGGTTCTGTGTGGGAAGTTTGCCCCGATTCTGTCGTTCGTGGGGGTTCAGAACACTCTTTGATTGTAGGTGAACTGAGAATCCCAGTGACTACAACTCCCAAATGTCAAGGTCTATTTCCCCCAAACTCCATCTGTGTTTATATTTGGGCGTATTGAGTGCTTGTGCCAAGTTTGGTCCAGATCCATCATTGTTTGAGTCCACAGTGCTCTCTGGATGTAAGTGAACTACAACTCCCAAACCCTTCCAGTATTTTCTGTTGGTCATCGGAGTTCTGTGTGCCAAGTTTGGTTCAATTCCATCGTTGATGGAGTTCAGAATGATCTTTGATTGTAGGTGAACTATAAATCCCAGCAACTACAACTCCCAAATGAAAAAATCATAATTTTTTGAGTGATGGTCACTCCTTCTGTTGTTACCAGATTTGGCATGATTTCATCCATTGGTTCTTTTGTTTTTAAGGTACTCATTATGCACAGAGCATATATATATATATATATATATATATATATATATATATATATATATATATATATATATTCCTTCTTTCATTCCCAACACTTTTCACTGGACTTTTTTACAGATTGAAGCAAACCCTCCAAATGCAGTTTTTTTTTTCTTTTGCCAATGCAATTGCATTTGTGTATATTTCCATTTTAGAGTGTCGGGATCCCGAATGGGAGATGAGGAGCTGAAAGATGAACTGGCTTTATCGAAGAAGGGAAATAAATACACAAATCAATAAGTACACGGGCCCTAAATGCAGCGCCGCAGTTCCGCAGAGTTTGCAGAATGTATCCTAATAAAGGCGGGCAAACTAACATTCTTCTTGATTCCGCACTTGCGTAGGTCATTAGGAGCCTTCTTGGCAACTGTTCATGCGAAGGATTGCCTTGTTTACAGGATCTTGGCTCAGTTTGTCATATTGACTCGGTCTTTTGTAGATTGGCTCCCCCCTTTTTTATAGTAGGTGGAAAGTACTTCTGATATTTAGTTAATGATACTCCTTGTTTGTATTCTGAAAATCATAGGAAAAGGATATACTTCTGGTGAGCTTTTGGGTCAATTGCTAAAGACACTAGATCCAATCTGGTTTTGGAAGGTAAGAAGCCCAGTGGATAGTCCTCGGATGGGAGACTGCCCATGAATTTAAGGTGTTGTAGATGGCATTTCAGAAGAAGGAACTGTCAGGAACTGGCATCCAATTTTTCACTGGAGCAACGACCAGGGAGCGTAAATCCATGCTGTTACGTCAGCTCCTTGCTGACCTAACAGTCTGCTTGCCAGTCTGCTACCTGGCTCAATTCAAAGTGCTGGCTTAAACCTATAAAGCCCTAATAGGACTTTACTTAACTGTCCAAACATATCTCTCTTTATGAACTGTCACATCAAGGTCCGACAGGGCAGGTACTATACTAAGGCCTTGGATATCCCATCCTGTCTACATAGAACATATATGTATATACACACGAGGCAATGAGGTGATACGGGGGAACAGAGGCGGCCCTAGGTAATTTTCAACGGTAAGTAAATTGTATTTTGGTGACCCCCCCCCCACCAATCATTGATATATATTTTCTGTTCGTCATGGAAGTTCTGTGTGCCATATTTGGTTCAATTCCATCATTGGTGGAGTTCAGAATGCTCTTTGATTGTAGGTGAACTATACATCCCAGTAACTACACTTGCCGCACTTGCTCCCTTGCCTGGCCCGCTTTGGGTCGGAGGCATGCCTGAAGACCCCGGCGTGTGCACCAAAAGTCACCTCTTCTCCTGACTTTCTCCTCAGCCATTGGGACCAGGAGAGAGAGAGAGAGAGAGGTGGAGATGCCCACCTTTCCTGAAAGTAGGTGCAAAAACAAAGGAGGGAGCGAGGTAGGAGATACCTCCAGCCGGAGGGGCTCTCTCTTTCTCTCTCTCTCTCTTGGTCCCAATGGCTGAAGAGAAAGTCAGGAGAAGAGGCGACTTTTGGTGCGCACACTAGGGTCTTCAGACACACCTCTGGACCCGAAGCGGGCCAGGCACGGCAGCTCCGCCCCTTGGCCCACTCGTGGATTGGGGAGAGAAGAGGAGGCGGGCGGAGCGCCAGGGGATCGGGAAAGGGAGCCGGTCATGGGGAAGGGATTGAACGCGGAGAACGATTGAGCGCTGGCTCTGCTAGTGCACCCGGTGGCCGGGTGGAGCAGGAACGAGAGGGGCGAGGCAAGGCTCAAGGGCCCGGCCCCTTTGGGAAGAGGATCGCCCGGCAGCAAGGCAAGAAAGCCGAGGCTCCCCCCGGACTGCTAGGGCTGTTGTGATCCGAGGGGGCGCTCCTCAAGTGGCGGTCGAGGGGCATTTACAGAAGCGCCTCTGCGCCCCTGGCAAAAAAAAGTGTTCTGCGACCACTTACTTCGCGTAATGGACGAGCCGCCCCTGCGGGGGAAGTGAGGAATCAAACCTCACAACTCAGTGACCTGTAGTTCAAGCTTGGAACATATTTTTTCTGTCTCTGTGGTGCCTTTATTAATATGTTTGTTACAGGGTGCAATCTTTGTATGTCTGTGTATATTTCTTCTATGTATAATCCAAACCTGGAGTCAATATGTATCTTCCAATTGTCCTCACACGTTACCTCAATGTAATCACAGACTGTCTTTCAGCCGGTTAACTTTAGTCCTGTAACTTGACACGGGACTTCAATATATATGTTGAAACAAATAAATGTTTATTTATGAATTCTTTGGCACATAAGCTTATCTGTTACAAAGTACTTTACTTCAGTTCCACTTGGATATTATTGCAACTGTCTTTCACTCCTTTGAGTACATAAAATTATTATTACTTAACTCTCAAACAGTTAACTTGTTTCTACTCTGTTAGGCCACTTTCTTCTCCTTCAAAATATATTTCTCCTCAGCCTCCTGGCTGGCTAACTTTAGACTTTTAGTCACTCTCTTCCATCAATATTTTGACTAAAAACTTATTCCCAAAGGAATCTCTGTCTCTGAGTTCTACTTAACTGATAATTTAGAGTTATATTAGCTTTTCCATTACTTCAGTGTAACTACAGTGTAACTTACACTTCAGTGTAAGCTACAAACTTAAATACTGATCCTCTTCCCTCTACCTCCTGGCTTGAGACTCTCTACTTTTTAAAATGTTCCCCTCTATTTTTATCTAGCTCCACCCCTTTCTTGCTAGCCACTCTCAAATGGATACATTTCTACTGCAAAGGCTACATATCCATGAAAACCCAACAACCAATCAGATGTCACCAACTCCTGACTGCCCTTGCCATACTATCATCACTAATAGGCATAGACAATATAACTCCACTATAATTAACTTTTCAGTTACATGAACCAACTGCAAGTCGCTTTTCAAATCAATTTGCAGTTTCTCAAGTCGCTCCTGACATGACAAAAAAACAAAAACAAAACATGAACCAACTAGAGTTTCAAGCAGCAGCTGGATGGCCATCTGCCGGGAGAGTTTTTATTGTGTTTTCCTGCATGGCAATGGGGTTGGACTGGAAGACCCTTGGGTCTCTTCCAACTCTAGGATTGTATGATTCTTTCTTTTTTGTACTGACATCTGTCTGTTTCTCTTGACTTAGGGTGGATTGATTGCTCTGCTGTTGCTGCTGCTGGTCTTCACGGTGGCCTTGTATGCCCAGCGCCGTTGGTACAAGCAGCGCCGGATCCCGCAGAAGAGCGCCAGTACAGAAGCCACCCACGAGATTCATTACATCCCGTCGGTGCTTCTGGGCTCCCAGGGTCGGGACAGCTTCCGGAATTCACGCTTGCAATCCCACACTTCGGTCATTGGCATGCCCATCCGCGAGACCCCCATCCTGGATGACTACGACTACGAGGAGGAAGAAAACCCCCTACATCCTGAGCATGGCTACCAGGAAGAGGACGAGTTCAGCGCCCAGATGACGAGGCAGCTGGACAGCTTGGGCCGAAGCGGAGAGAAGCCTGACTACGAAAAGAAAGGTTTGTAATGGTGGAGGTGGTGGTTTTTCACATTTTCTCCACCCTTGCCCTTTGCTGGAGGCAACCATTTGTGGAATGTGTTCGGAGATAATTAAGAAGTGATGGATGAGCCTGTGCCGGGTGTTCAGTCTTCTTTCCCCAGGGCAGGAGATATGTAAGCTCAGTGGGCTGTTGGCTTCTTGAAATGAGCTGTGGGTTTTCAGGAGCGGTTCTCTGGCATGCCGAGACTGGTCAAAGAGACATGACCCTCATTGCCAGGGAGGTTGGTGACAGCTGCTTGCAAAGGAATGGAAAACTAATCCATTCAGTGATTTTTTAAAGAACAGATAGATAGACAGACAGACAGACAGACAGACAGACAGACAGACAGATAGATGAATAGGTAGGTTGGTAGGTAGGTAGATAGATAGATGGGTGAACAGATAGATAGATAGATAGATAGATAGATAGATAGATAGATAGATAGATAGATAGATAGTCCAGTAGATAGATAGGTAGGTAGTTAGGTAGGTAGATGATAGATTAAGAGAGAGAGAGAGAGAGGTGGCTGGATGAATAGATAGATAGATAGATAGATAGATAGATAGATAGATAGATAGATAGATAGATAGATAGATAGATAGATAGATATAGATATAGATAGATAGTCAGGTAGTTAGGTAGGTAGGTAGGTAGATGATAGATTAATAAATAGAGAGAGAGAGAGAGAGAGAGAGAGAGAGAGAGAGAGAGAGATGTCTGGATGGAAAAATAGACAGACGGGCAGATGGATACATACATAAATACATACATACATGAATAGATAGATAGATAGATAGATAGATAGATAGATAGAGATAGATAGATAGATAGATAGATAGATAGATAGATAGATAGATAGATAGATAGATAGATAGATAGATGGATGTCTGGATGAATGGATGGATGGGTGGATGGAAAGACAGATAGACGGATGGACAGACATACAGATATATGCATGGATGGATGGATGGATGGATGGATGGATGGATGGATACATACATAGAAACATAGATAGATGGCTAGATAGATAGATAGATAGATAGAGAACAGATATAGGATGGGTGGCGCCTGGCTTGTAAACAATGCATGCAAAAGGGATCAAGGAATCTTCGTAAACCACAGGCAGGACATGAGTCAATAGAGTGATGTGGCAGCTAAAAAACCCAGGGTGATTCTACCATGGGTTTTAATGTCTTTACACTAAAGTCCATAGCATGAGAAATAAACAAGATGAACTAGAACTCTTAGCACAACAAGACAGTTGCGATGTAATAAGCATAACTGAAACCTGGTGGAACGAGCCTTGTAATTGGAATGGAGCAATGGTGGGGTGTAACCTATTTCAGAGAAATAGACCAAACAGGAGAGGAGGTGGAGTTATTTATTTATTTGTTTTATTGTGTCAGAAGCAATTTGAGAATACAGTTATAATTTATAAAAAAAAACACAAAGTTAAAAACTTGGCATTATACTAAATTCTCTTTGACCAGAAGCTGGGCACTTGGAGTGTCTCTGGTGTTGCTGTAATAAGGCTCTCCATTGTGTAAGAGGCAGGGCTCAGACTGTGTTGTAGTAAGAGGCCTGTGGCTTGCTCTTCTCCACACTCGCATGTCGTGGACTCCATTTTGTAAGATTGGCTCTGCATCTCGTGGTGCCAGAGTGCAATCTGTTCAGCACCTTCCAAGTCCCCTAATCTTCTGTGTTCCCAGCCACTGATTCAGTTTCTCTATTTTTACCTGCCACTTTTGGACTCTTGCTTGCTGAGGTGTTTATGTATCTCTGTAGATCTTAGGAAGCTATTTCTTGATTTGTGGCTTGCAAGCTGAAAAATGAACAGACGATGGGCCGGAGATGTCAATGCCTTGGTCCTTTCATTACAGGCTGTTACTTCCCGACGTCTGCTTTTTCTATGTCAATTTTTGGTTGGTGTCCAAATAATATCATTTTCTGTTTCCAGCTTCATTTTCAAAATATTAGTTATTAGGGATATTTTAGTGCATTGATTTTCAGAGTGCTTTACCATATGTTTCTCTTCTTCACTGTTTTGCTACTTGTAAACATTTTGATATTCTCCTCGCTAGTTGGCTAAGC
>NW_026844589.1:24035930-24048866 GCF_025583915.1 Anolis sagrei ordinatus
TGAGGCCATAAAGAAGACTCCAGCAAAGCATTCCAGCGGGGAAGCATGCGGGGAATGCGGCAGTGCTTCATCGGCATTGCAGATGGACGATGAAAACGACAGCTCCCCTGGCGGCCAGAAAAAAAAGTGAAATAGCCTCTGTGTATGTCTGTATATGTTTGTATGTCAAAAATTGGCATTGAATGTTTGCCATATATGTGTACAGTGTAATTCACCCTTGAGTCCCCTGCGGGGTGAGGAGAAGGGCAGAATATAAAAGTTGTAAATAAAATAAATAAATAAAAATGTAATGTTTGTTTGTGGGATTAACATAACTTAAAAACCACTGGACAAATTGACACCAAATTTGGACACAAGACACCTCTCAGGCCAACGAGTGACCATCACTCATAAAAACACTGAAAAACACAGCAGAAGGGACTTTAAAAGCCAAAAAATAAAAAATACATTAGAATGCATGTGTAAAACCACACATATATATGCAAACACACATATATACATATATACACATATACACGTGTGCGCACACACAACGCATATACACAGACTGGGCCACAGCAATGCGTGGCAGGGGACGGCTAGTTATATATATAAATGTAATGTTCATTTGTGGGATTAACATAACTCAAAAACCACTGGACGAATTGACACCAAATTTGGACACAAGACACCTCTCAGGCCAACGAGTGACCATCACTCAGAAAATACTGAAAGACACAGCAGAAGAGACTTCAACAGGGAAAAAATACATTACAATAGATGCGCAAAACCACATATATACACATATACACATATACATACATACACATATACACACACAAAACACATAAACACAGACTGGGCCACAGCAGTACGTGGCAGGACCAGCTAGTATGTAACCTGATCTCTGTCTGAGTAAGTAATTCGTTGTTTTATTTAAATATAAGTTAAGCATAGCACAATCTAGCAAATTGCATTTATTTTATACTAGCCGTCCCCTGCCAGGCGTTGCTGTGGCCCAGTCTGGTGATCTGGGAAAGTAATGAGAAAGTGTTGGTTTCTAATATATGTCATTTCTTCATCCTTGTGTGGGTAAACAGTATTTCTTGCTCTTTCTTTGTCAGTGTTGATGTGGAGATTGTCTGGTTTGCCTACTCTGGATCATGCAACATATCATTGTCCTTCTTTAAGGGTCCCTTTCAAATCTATGATACTATATCTCTCTGTGTGTGAATCATATCTATCTGTGTCTATGGCTGGATGGTTCTTTGTCAGGAGGGCTCTGATTACGTTTTCTTGCCCTGGTGAAGGGAGTTGGACTGAGTGACCTTAAGTACTTTCTAATGGTCATGGGGGTTCTGTGTGAGAAGTTTGCCCCGATTCCATCATTGGTGGAGTTCAGAATGCTCTTTGATTGTAGGTTAACTATAAATCCCAGTAACTACAACTCCCAAATGCCAAAGTCTATTTCCCCCAAACTCCATCTTTGTTCATATTTGGGCATATGGAATGTTTGTGCCAAGTTTGGTCCAGATCCATCATTGTTTCAGTCCACAGTGCTTTCTGGATGTAGGTGAACTACAATTCCCAAACTCAAGGGCAATGCCCACCAACCCTTCTAGCATTTTCTGATGGTGATCGGAGTTCTGTGTGCCGCGTCTGGTTCAATTCCATCCTTGGTGGAGTTCAGAATGCTCTTTGATTGTAGGTGAACTATAAATCCCAGTAACTACAACTCCCAAATGCCAAGGTCTATTTCCCCCAAACTCCATCTTTGTTCATATTTGGGCATATGGAATATTCATGCCAAGTTTGGCCCAGATCCATCATTGTTTGAGTCCACAGTGCTCTCTGGATGTAGGTGAACTACAACTCCCAAACTCAAGGTCAATGCCCACCAAACCCTTCTAGTGTTTTCTGTTGGTCATGGGAGCCCTGTGTGCCACGTCTGGTTCAATTCCATCATTGGTGGAGTTCAGAATGCTCTTTGATTGTAGGTTAACTATAAATCCCAGCAACTACAACTCCCAAATGACAAAATCAGTTTTTTGAGTGATGGTCACTCCTTGGGTTAGCAGGTGTCTTGTGGCCAAATTTGGCAGCAATTCATCCAGTAGTTTTTGAGTTATGTTAATCCCACAAATGAACATTACATTTTTTATTTATATAGATTTAAATTATTTTAAAAGTATTATTTCTACAATTCTATTTTGGTTGGTCACTGTTGGGGTTCAGCCTCCGTGTGAACCTGAACCTGATTCTATGATTGTATTTCCTGATGCAACTGAACAGGCTACTGAACATGTATTTTTCCCTGATGGTTTGGAAACTGTTGATTCTGAGGGCAGTGGCTGGGAAAGTGAAACTAAACATCCTGATGAGGATGTTTCAGAGTCAAGCGGTGATAACTCTCCAGAGGATAGAAGAAGGCAGATTTGGGGAAACAGGAGTGAATCACAGAGTCTGCGAAGGTCAAGCAGAAGGAGGCTTCCAAGCCTGGAGGTGTGTCCCGAAACAGTTTCTTTAGTTTAAAGTGTCTCCCCCCGGGCTGTCTTGTTAGATTAAGCATAGTTTAGACTGAGGTATTACCTTGGCTGAGTTCCCTTTTCCCATGGCCTGCATTGAACATCGAGAAAACCAAAGTGCTCTTCCAGCAGTCACCAGCCAATCCCTCTCCAATGCCAGTGATACAGCTTAATGGTGTAACATTAGAAAATGTTGATCATTTCCGCTACCTTGGCAGCCACCTCTCCACCAAAGTCAACATTGACACTGAAATACAAGATCACCTGAGCTCTGCAAGTGCAGCTTTTTCCGAACGAAGCAGAGAGTGTTTGAGGACCGGGACATCCGTAGGGATACCAAGGTGCTTGTTCATAAAGCTATTGTCCTCCCAACCCTGCTCTATGCCTGTGGGACGTGGACTGTCTACAGACGTCACATGCAATTCCTGGAACGATTCCATCAGCGCTGCCTCTGGAAAATCCTGCAAATCTCTTGGGAAGACAAGCGGACAAACGTCAGCGTGCTGGAAAAAGCAAAGACCACCAGCATTGAAGCGATGGTCCTCCGCCACCAACTCCGCTGGACCGGCCATGTTGTCCGGATGCCTGACAACAGCTGCTCTACTTCGAACTCAAGAACGGAAAACGGAATGTTGGAGGGCAAGAAAAGAGATTTAAAGATGGGCTCAAAGCCAACCTTAAAAACTCTGGCATAGACACTGAGAACTGGGAAGCCCTGGCCCTTGACCGCTCCAGCTGGAGGTCAGCTGTGACCAGCAGTGCTGCAGAATTTGAAGAGGCACGAATGGAGGGTGAAAAAGAGAACGTGCCAAGAGGAAGGCGCATCAAGCCAACCCCGGCCGAGACCGCCTTCCACCTGGAAACCAATGCCCTCACTGCGGAAGAAGATGCAGAGCAAGAATAGGGCTCCACAGCCACATACGGACCCACAAGAATATTGGAAGACAATCATCCTCGGAAAGCGAGGGATCGCCTAAGTAAGTAAGTAAGTAAGTAAGTAAGTAAGTAAGTAAGTAGTTTCCAAGTACGGTTAGTGAGATACTAACAGGTTCCAGGTTTTTATAGTATTGCTTTTGGAATTTTGATCTAGTTCAGAGATTTTCCTGACTGCTGAAAGGATATGCAACTAGGTGAATTTTCCAAAACGGCTTATTTTCGGCTGCTTCAATAAGAACTCAATGTCTAGAGCAAGAGAAGTGATAATGTTCTGCTTTGCTCATAGCTCCCCTGGGATAATAATAACCCTGTGGTTTTCTGTGCTGACATCCTTTCTGGCTGGGAAGAATAAAACCCTCTGTTTTTGCCACCTAACCTGTTGAAGTCCTGATTTAGAATAGGTAGGTGTGCCGGATATTCAAACCTACGATTGTGTGATTACGGATATCACAATATTTTATCCATCTCGAACACACTCTTGCAGCAAACAGGAGGGTGGCCAAATGTGGTTCCCTGTCAACACAGAAGCAATTGCTACAAATGGCAAAAACGCATTTTTCAAGTGCGGGAATATCCCAATTCTGTGCCAAAAATCCACATCTTCAAATGTCTGTAAGTTCCTGCACTCGGAAAACACAGGATTTTTTATCTGGATTTGTTCCCAGGTTTTAGATGTTTGTTCCTGATTGTTCAGTTCCTAAAAAGAAGGTGACACTTGAGTAGGAAGCAAAAACTTTGTTTGTGTGCCATAAACTTCATAATACATGTGGAGGGCACATTTTCTCTGGCCAGAACAAAGTTGTGCCCCCCTAGTCAATGTTGTACATCTTTTCACAGGACCAGACATTTATAACCCAGGAACAGCAATGTGTTGTTCCATGCCACAAGTACACAACCAACTCTGTCTGGACAGATGGCCAGGCAACCAGTCTCTAAAGTGTCAATAATGACAAAGTTCTGTTCCTGGCTTGAAAATGTGTGTTCCTGTTTGATTGTGCGGTGCTGACTTGGACAGAAGTGGTCCTACCCCATATGATGAATAATAATGTTTTAACACATTTTAATCCAGTTTATTTTAATGTATTTTAATCTAATGCTTTTCTCTTGCATAATGTTGTTGTGATGCCTGGATGTTCAATGTATTGTCGAAGGCTTTCATGGCTGGAATCACTAGGTTCTTGTAGGTTTTTTCGGGCTATAGGGCCATGTTCTAGAGGCATTTCTCCTGACGTTTCGCCTGCATCTATGGCAAGCATCCTCAGAGGTAGTGAGGTCTGTTGGAATTAGGACAATGGGTTTATATATCTGTGGAATGGCTGGGTGGGGCAAAGGACTCTTGTCTGCTGGAGCTAGGTGTGAATGTTTCAGCTGACCACCTTCATTAGCATTTGAAGGCCTGCCTGAGCCTGGGAAAATCTGTTGCTGGGAGGTGTTAATCTGTGCCTGGTTTTTTCCTCTCTGTTGTTTAGCTGTTATAATTTTAGAGTTTTTTAATACTGGTAGCCAGATTTTGTTCATTTTCATGGTCTCTTCCTTTCTGTTGAATTTGTCCACATGCTTGTGGATTTCAATGGCTTCTCTGTGTAGTCTGACATGGTGGTTGTTGGTGTGGTCCAGCATTTCTGTGTTCTCAAATAATGCTGTGTCCAGGCTGGTTCATCAGGTGCTCTGCTATGGCTGACTTCTCTGGTTGAAGTAGTCTGCCGTGCCTTCCATGTTCCTTGATTCGTGTTTGGGCAATGCTGCGTTTGGTGGTCCCTATGTAGACTTGTCCACAGCTGCATGGTATACGGTAGACTCCTGCAGAGGTGAGAGGATCCCTCTTGTCCTTTGCTGAACGTAGCATTTGTTGGATTTTCTTGGTGGGTTTGTAGATTGTTTGTATGTTGTGTTTCCTCATCAGCTTCCCTATGCGGTCAGTGGTTCCCTTGATGTCTGGCAGGAACCCTTTTCCTCTGGGTGGATCTTCATCTTTACTCTCGTGACTTCTTCTCGGTTGTCTTGCAGCTCTTCTGATGCCTGAGGTGGAGTCTCCCTTGGCCTGGAGAGCCCAGTTGAGGTGGTTCAGTTCATCTTGGAGGAGGTGGGCTTCGCAGATTCTTTTTGCACAGTCTGCCAAGGCTTTAATGGTGCTTCTTTTTTGACTTGGGTGATGGTTGGAGTTTTTATGTAGATATCTATCTGTGTGTGTGGGTTTTCTGTAGATGGTGTGACCCAATTGCTGATCTGGTTTACGGATGACTAGGACATCTAGAAAAGGCAGTCTTCCTTCATTTTCTTTTTCCATGGTGAACTGGATGTTTGGGTGGATGCTGTTGAGATGGTCCAGGAACCCATTGAGTTCTTCTTCTCCATGGCTCCAAATGATGAAGGTGTCATCCACATATCTGAACCATATCGTGGGCTTTTTGGTTGCTGTCTCCAGGGCTTGTATGTTGTCAGCATCGAATTGCTGCTGTTGTGAGCCACCCTGAGTGGAGAAGGACAGGGTAGAAATGTGGGAAATAAATCAATAGCTTGGTTTGAGTGTCAAAAACTTCATGAAACGTGTGGCTTGCAAAGATTCTGTAGCCAAGTCAAAGAACAGAACTTTTGCAACAATTCACATCTTTGCATATTTGCATTTTCAGTTTTTGAGTTTGTTTTTTTAAAAAAAAGATGAAGTTTTTGGCAGACATCCTGCAGCAGCCATCTTGGGGGCTACAAAATCCCGCAACAAAGCAGCAAGTGTGGACAATGGAGGCAGAAATCCTGGGACCAACAGGTCTGTATCTGGACATCTTCTCAGGTCCTGGGATTTTTCGGCCCTCGCTAAAGTGTGTGATTTAGTCTGGAACCTCTCTCTGATGTTCCTTTGCCATAAATTTTGGTTTTCCTCTGTGAAATATCAGAAAATATGTCCACCCTTTGCAGAACCCAGAGGCTTGACGTTTCATGGGAGTTGTTTTCAGTTCTCTGCCAGAGGGCCTTGTCAATCTACAAAACCCAGGATTATGACAGAGCCAAAGCATCATCCCAGCACTTAAAGTGTTGTGATGGTGTAACACAGGGATCTAAGGCACCCTGTTAAATTCCTCTGTTTTTACAGGATTTCTCTGCCAAAAATTATCTAAAAACAAATGGAAGCAACACCATCTTGTGGCCGATGCTATGCGCTGTTGCATTGCTTTACAAGACATATTATCTTACTCTTCTTTTCTTTTGAAGTTTTCACATTAGTGTATCTGGACCACTTCCAGATACTGCTTGGACACATACATTCCTGCTTTTATCTATATAAATAAAAATGTCATGTTCGTTTGTGGGATTAACAGAACTCAAAAACCACTGGACGAATTGACACCAAATTTGGACACAAGACACCTAACAACCCAATGTATGTCCTTCACTCAAAAAAATTGATTTTGTCATTTGGGAGTTGTAGTTGCTGGGATTTATAGTTCACCTACAATCAAAGAGCATTCTGAACACCACCAACGATGAAATTAAACCAAACTTGGCAGACAGGACTCCCATGACCAACAGAAAATACTGGAAGGGTTTGGTGGGCAGTATCCTTTGGTTTTGGAGTTGTAGTTCACCTATATCCAGAGAGCACTGTGGACTCAAACAATGATGGATCTGGACCAAACTCTACAAGAATACTCAATATGCCCAAATGTGAACACTGGTGGAGTTTGGGGAAAATAGAATCTTGACTTTTGGGAGTTGTAGTTGCTGGGATTTATAGTTCACCTACAATCACAGAGCATTCTGAACCCCACCAATGATAGAATTGGGCCAAACCTCCCACACAGAACCCCCATGACCACCAGAGTGGGCCACAGCAATGCGTGGCAGAGGACGGCTAGTAAGGAATAATTCCCAGCAAAATGTCCTCAGAAGCACTTTAACTCTTCGTTGGATTGCGCTCCCTTTACTTCTTTTAAACCCTCCTACCAGATATATTCTACCTTTGTTCATGCCCAGCGTTTATCTTTTAATTTTAAACTATTACATTTGGCCCGGCCATAGGTTTTTAAATTGTTTATGTGTGACTTATATTCATTGTATTGTTTTTGTTTATTGTTTTTTTTTGTTATTGATGTGTTGTCAGGCTTAGAATCATACAATCATAGAATCCTAGAGTTGGAAGAGACCGCATAGGCCATCCAGTCCAACCCCATTCTGCCAAGAAGCAGGAAAATGACATTCAAAGCACCCCAACTGATGGCCATCCAGCCTCTGCTTAAAAGCTTCCAAAAAAGGAGCCTCCACCACACTCCGGGCAGAGAGTTCCACTGCTGAACGGCTCTCACAGTCAGGAAGTTCTTCCTTATGTTCAGATGGAATCTCCTTTCTTGTAGTTTGAAGTCTTTGTTCTGTATCCTAGTCTCCAGGGAAGCAGAAAGGAAGCTTGCTCCCTCCTCCCTGTGGCTTCCTCTCACATATTTATACATGGCTATCATATCTCCTCTCCGCCTTCTCTTCTTCAGGCTAAACATGCCCAGTTCCCTAAGCCGCTCCTCATAGGGCTTGTTCTCCAGACCCTTGATCATTTTAGTCGCCCTCCTCTGGACACATTCCAGCTTGTCAATATCTCTCTTGAATTGTGGTGCCCAGAACTGAACACAATATTCCAGGTGTGGTCTAACCAAAGCAGAATAGAGCATGGGGAGCATGACTTCCCTAGATCTAGACACTAGGCTCCTATTGATGCAGGCCAAAATCCCATTGGCTTTTTTTGCTGCCACATCACATTCCTGGCTCATGTTTAACTTGTTGTCCACGAGGACTCCAAGATCTTTTTCACACGTACTGCTCTCGAGCCAGGCATTGTCCCCCATTCTGTATCTTTGCATTTCGTTTTTTCTGCCAAAGTGGAGTATCTTGCATTTGTCACTGTTGAACTTCATTTTGTTAGTTATCACAGACTGGATCACAGCAACATGTGTCAGGGGATAGCTAGTGTATATGTGTGTGTGTGTGTGTGTGTGTATATATATATGGCATGGGACAACTTCGGCCCTCCATGTGTTTTGGACTTCAACTCCTACAATTCCAAACAGCCAGTAGGAAGTCCCAAATACCTGGAGGGCCGAAATTTGTCCATGTCCCCCCTCTCTCTATATATATATACACACACATGCCCCCTATATATATACGGTTTGGGGCGGGGCGCCAAAATACTGTTTGCTTACCACTGAAAATTACCTAGGGCCACCTCTATGGACCAGCCTTCCCTTTGTGGCAGGGCAGAGGGAATCTCTCCCTTCTTTTCCCTGGGGAAATTTCCCCATAAGGAACTGAAAGGGGGAATTATGTCAGAACTGGTGTTATCTCGGTACCAGGGACTTTGGGCCCAGGTTGGCATGGCTTCCAAGAACAGCTGTCACCATCCCTTGCCTTGGCTTTTCACATATTTCTGCCCCACTGCCAGGAAGACATTTCCTGGTTCAAAGCCCTCCGTCTGTATAATGAACGTTTTTCCAGTGCCGTAGACAAATGTAGAAACAATACAGATTGCTAAACATTTCTCACACCCAGGGCCAAGGTAGCAACACACTTCAATTTTTTTCCTCAGCTGCTTCCTTAAATAAATTGCGTGTTGCTTGGGCAACCTGAATTCAAAACATTGTGAGGGTCAGGGTATTGGTTTTGCCAGAAGTGTGGGGCTGAAAAAGGCAACCAGTGGAGCTCGTCTACTCCAGGTATGGGCAAACATTGACCCTCCAGGTGTTTTGGATTTCAACTCTTGCAATTCCTAACAGTGTTACTTAGGTGATCCCTCGTTGGCCGAATAGGATAGTCTTCCAGGATCAGAATTCTTGTGAGTCTGTAGGTGGCTGTGGAGCCCAATTCTTGATCTGCATCTTCTCCCGCAGTGAGGGCATCAGTTTCCAGGTGGAAGGCGATCCCGGTTGGGGTTGGCTTGATGCGCCTTCCTCTTGGCACGTTTCTCTTTACGGACCCACCACCAAGATACTTCAAGGCTGGCTGGTTGCTGCCTAGGGAAATCATAGAATCATAGAATCAAAGAGTTGGAAGAGACCTCATGGGCCATCCAGTCCAACCCCCTGCCAAGAAGCAGGAATATTGCATTCAAATCACCCCTGACAGATGGCCATCCAGCCTCTGCTTAAAAGCTTCCAAAGAACGAGCCTCCACCACACTCCGGGGCAGAGAGTTCCACTGCTGAACGGCTCTCACAGTCAGGAAGTTCTTCCTCATGTTCAGATGGAATCTCCTTTCGTGTAGTTTGAAGCCATTGTTCCACGTCCTAGTCTCCAAGGAAGCAGAAAACAAGCTTGCTCCCTCCTCCCTGTGGCTTCCTCTCACATATTTATACATGGCTATCATGTCTCCTCTCAGCCTTCTCTTCTTCAGGCTAAATATGCCCAGCTCCTTAAGCCGCTCCTCATAGGGCTTGTTCTCCAGCCCCTTGATCATTTTAGTCGCTCTCCTCTGGACACATTCCAGCTTGTCAATATCTCTCTTGAATTGAGGTGCCCAGAATTGGACACAATATTCCAGGTAAAGTGGTCTAACCAAAGCAGAATAGAGCATGGGGAGCATGACTTCCTTAGATCTAGACACTAGGCTCCTATTGATGCAGGCCAAAATCCCATTGGCTTTTTTTGCCGCCACATCACATTGTTGGCTCATGTTTAACTTGTTGTCCACGAGGACTCCAAGATCTTTTTCACACGTACTGCTCTCGAGCCAGGCATCATCTATCTTTGCATTTCGTTTTTTCTGCCTAAGTGGAGTATCTTGCATTTGTCCCTGTTGAACTTCATTTTGTTAGTTTTGGCCCATCTCTCTAATCTGTCAAGATCGTTTTGAATCCTGCTCCTGTCCTCTGGAGTCTTGGCTCTCCCTCCCAATTTGGTGTTGTCTGCAAACTTGATGATCCTGCCTTCTAACCCTTCATCTAAGTCATTAATGAAGATCCTGAACAGGACCGGGCCCAGGACAGAACCCTGCGGCACTCCACTTGTCACTTCTTTCCAAGATGAAGAGGAAGCATTAGTGAGCACCCTCTGGGTTCGTCCATTTAACCAATTCCAGATCCACCTCACCGTAGTTTTGCCTCGCCCACCTTGGACTAGTTTCCTTGCCAGAAGGTCATGGGGGACCTTGTCAAAGAAGGCCTTCCTGAAATCCAGGTACGCTCCATCCATGGCATTCCCCGCATCTACCCAGCTTGTAACTCTATCGAGTTACAACTTTCACGCAATAGCTGTCTATTACCTATTCACAGTTTGTGTCATTATGTACTTAATACAATTACTATTTTTTTAAAGTCATGCCAAACTGCAAACCCCGTCTTGGTTGTCCTTCTGTGCACACCGTCAAGCTTCTCCATAGAATTGTTTTTAAACGAATAACATGGTTTAAAATAGGGCTCTGAGATGTGATATGTGCCCTTATTTGCAAGCAGTACTGTGCACATCGCCTTGTATACAGAAAGTGTTCTATCAATAATAGTGCTTGAATCATGGGGCAAAGTCTCCTCTGGGAAGAGGGGGCCATTCACTTGCGGCAATTAAGCATTAATTAAGCTTTTGCACAATTGTCATTTCAGGCAGAATGTAAAGGGTGGTGCCTGGCACTCGGTGTCCTCTTGTTTGAGTCCACAGTGCTCTCTGGATTTAGGTGAACTACCGTACCTTGGGAAGGCGGATCTGGCCAAGGTGGTCCATGCCTTAGTCACCTCTAGACTGGATTACTGTAATGCACTCTACGTGGGGCTGCCCTTGAAAATGGCTCGGAAATTCCAGATTGGTCCAACGGGCGGCGGCCAGGTTGTTAACTGGTGCTCCTTACAGGGAGCGGTCAACCCTCCTGTTCAAGGAGCTCCACTGGCTGCCATTCATTTTCTGAACCCAATTCAAGGTGCAGGTTCTTACCTACAAAGCCCTGAATGGTTTGGGACCCACCTACCTGTGTGACCACATCTCTGTATACGAACCCACACGATCTTTTCGATCATCTGGAGAGGCATATTGCATTCAAATCACCCTTGACAGATGGCCATCCAGCCTCTGTTTAAAAGCCTCCAAAGAAGGAGTCTCCACCACACTCCGGGGCAGAGAGTTCCACTGCTGAACAGCTCTCACAGTCAGGAAGTTCTTCCTCATGTTCAGATGGAATCTCCTTTCTTGTAGTTTGAAGCCATTGTTCCATTGCGTCCTAGTCTCCAGGGCAAGCAGAAAACAAGCTTGCTCCCTCCTCCCTGTGGCTTCCTCTCACATATTTATACATGGCTATCATATCTCCTCTCAGACTTCTCTTCTGAAGGCTAAACATGCCCAGCTCTTTAAGCTGCTCCTCATAGGGCTTGTGCTCCAGACCCTTGATCATTTGAGTCGCCCTCCTCTGGACACATTCCAGCTTGTCAACATCTCTCTTCAGTTGTGGTGCCCAGAATTGGACACAATATTCCAGGTGTGGTCTAACCAAGGCAGAATAGAGCATGGGGAGCATGACTTCCCTGGATCTAGACACTATGCTCCTCTTGATGCAGGCCAAAGCTGCGTGAAGATTTGGCCCCAGTTTAGAACTCCCTCTGTCCCCCTCGGCTTCTGAACCCTTGTATTGTGTGGCCCCTTGGCCCCTTCCTCCTTGCAGGGGCATGGCCAGGTGTGTCCGTCCCTTGCTGCCTTGCTTCATCTCACCTGCCTGGATCCAGTTTTACAGTCTCCTCCGCCCAGCCCTCCCTCCCTCCCTCCCTCCCTTTTGCCAGTCTAAACTACCTGGTCACTTGTGCCTCGTTCACTCCTCTCCTGGCTTCCAAAGAAGATGGGTTGTTAGTCCAGCTCATCCAGCCGAATGGGGATCAGGCCGGGTCTCTGGCCCATTTGGGTCCTGCTCTGCTTCTCAGCCACAGACGTCAAAGGGTGAGCTGTTCCCTCTTCCTTTGTTAAGTGTGCAGTGAATTGCAAAGGGATCTGGAAGCACCTTGGAGACTAACAGCAAGAAAGAAGTTAGACAGCTATGGTAGGTCCACAGCTGGTGCTTCCGATGAAAGCTCGGGCTACCAATGTCTTTTTCTCTGTTAGTCCCAAATCATGCACCAAGACCCCTTTGCACATTGCCAGCCAGAGGTAGATCTTCTCACAAGCACCACTTCTCTTTGGTGATTTAGATATGGATGTACTTGAGCATCAGAAAAAAAAATCCAACGTACTTACTTACTTAGGTGATCCCTCGTAGCTCGAGGATGATGGTCTTCCATATGTGGTGTCTTGGTGGTAGGTACGTAGGTGGCTGTGGAGCCCTATTCTTGATCCGCATGTTCTCCCACAAGTGAGGACGTCTGTTTCCAGATGAAAGGCAGTCCAAGTCAGGGTTGGCTTGACCTGGACTGGAGATTCAGATGGAAAGGAGATTCCATCTGAACACAAGGATGGAATCTCCTTGTGTTCAGATGGAATCTCCTTTCCATCTGAACACAAGGAAGAACTTCCTGACTGTGAGAGCCGTTCAGCAGTGGAACTCTCTGCCCCGGAGT
>NW_026844589.1:24064901-24122363 GCF_025583915.1 Anolis sagrei ordinatus
TCTCATCAGTTCTTCTCCCCTTGACAAGAAACCACTATCTATCTACTCTTCTTGTTTGGAGAGCAGAAGCTTGGGATCTGGAGCCAACCCAGGTTGGCTTGACCTGTTGCTCTCCTTATTTTTAGATTCTGTGCATAAGTGTGCTCAATGTACTTTGTCTAGAGAGGAATTGCTATGTAACTAGGCCTCAATAGAACCCTATACAACCAGGCCTGTAGCGGGGGGGGGGGGGGGGGGGGGGGGGGGGAGTTCAACCCCTCCCCGAAATGTTTCAGATTTTAAAAAAACCTGGTTTACTCATGAATTTTAACTGGTTAACCAAATCCCCAATGCTAAGTCTATGAGATGCAAAACATTAAGAGTCCCTCCAGAACAGTAAGCACAGAACAAAGCAAACAAACAGAGAAAATACAAAATGTGTGATTTTGGTAGTTGATTAAATGTCCTTTGACCAGTATCTGGCCACTTGGAGTGCCTCTGGTGTTGCCGCAAGAAGGTCCTCCATTGTGCATGTGGCAGGGCTCAGGTTGCATTGCAGCAGGTGGTCAGTGGTTTGCTCTTCTCCACACTCGCATGTCGAGGATTCCACTTTGTAGCCCCATTTCTCAAGGTTGGCTCTGCATCTCGTGGTGCCAGAGCGTAGTCTGTTCAGCGCCTTCCAAGTCGCCCAGTCCTCTGTGTGCCCAGGGGGAGTCTCTCATTTGGTATCAGCCATTGGTTGAGGTTCTGGGTTTGAGCCTGCCACTTTTGGACTCTCGCTTGCTGAGGTGTTCCAGCAAGTGTCTCTGTAGATCTTAGAAAACTATTTCTAGATTTAAGTCATTGACGTGCTGGCTGATACCCAAACAGGGGATGAGCTGGAGATGTCTCTGCCTTGGTCCTTTCACTATTGGCTGCTACTTCCCGGCGGATGTCAGGTGGTGCAATACTGGCTAAGCAGTGTAATTTCTCCAGTGGTGTAGGGCGCAGACACCCCGTGATAATGCGGCATGTCTCATTAAGAGCCACATCCACTGTTTTAGCGTGGTGAGATGTGTTCCACACTGGGCATGCGTACTCAGCAGCAGAGTAGCACAGCGCAAGGGCAGATGTCTTCACTGTGTCTGGTTGTGATCCCCAGGTTGTGCCAGTCAGCTTTCATATGATATTGTTTCTAGCTAAGTCTATGAGATGCAAAAAATTAAGAGTCCCTCCAGAACTGCAAGCACTATCTCAAGCAAATATTGGCAATTTATTCACACTGTCATTACTTGCAGCAATAGCTGATGTAGTGAAGCAACCAAGTTGGTGGTGTTTGTGTTGAATGCTCTCATTAAGGAGGCCAGACTTGGTGGAGGTGGTTGACAGGGGCAGAGCTGCAGGCTATTGAAGGCTGCTCTGTCCCCTGCTGTGCTCTTTGCTTGGTTGACGGGCGGAGCTGCAGGCTATTGAAGGCTGCTCTGTCCCCTGCTGTGCTCTTTGCTTCCGTGTGAGCTAGAAGGCAGGTTTCAATCCCCCCTGTAAAATTTTCAACCCCCCCGAAAATTTCAACCCCTCCCGATTTTTTTTGTGGCTACGGCCCTGTTACAACTGTTGAAACACTACATTTTTCTTCTCTGCGTCAAACTGAAAATACTCCCCCCCCTTTCCGAATGTTTTAGCTAATGCACATTTGATTGCCTGCATTGTGAATTGTGTCTTTTGAAAACAAAAACACCCATCTCCACTTATTGAAATGTCGTTAGGAAGTGTTTCGTATTGTTAACCTGGAACGTGGCAACAAAATGCCACTGAATCAACAAAAACAAAGAGTGCATTAATTTTTAACTAGCGAGCAACTAAGCACTGGCAGGGAGTCATTTTGCATCTCACCCTCCTCTCCGCTGTATGATAAACTGGTTTAATTCAAAGCATTGGCTTTAACCTTTAAAGGTTCTCCCACAAATGGAGCCCAAGGCATCCCAAAAGAGCTCCTTCTCTCCCATGCTATCACTGAACTGACTACAGTATAATGGAGTGCGCCTTGACCTAGTGCAGTGTTTCTCAACCTGGGGGTCGGGACCCCTGAGGGGGTCGCGAGGCGGTGTCAGAGGGGTCACCAAAGACCATAAGAAAACACAGTATTTTCTGTAGGTCATGGGGTATCGTTGGTGGAGTTCAGAATGTTCTTTGATTGTAATGAACTATAAATCCCAGCAACTACAACTCCCAGATGTCAAGATCTATTTTCCCCAGACTCCACCAGTATTCACATTTGGGCATATTGAGTATTTGTGCCAAGTTTGGTCCAGATCCACCATTGCATGAGTCCACAGTGCTCTCTGGATATAGGTGAACTACAACTCCCAAACTCAAGGTCAATGCCCATCAAACCCTTCCAGTGTTTTCCATTGGTCATGGGAGCCAAGTTTGGTTCAAATCCATCGCTGGTGGAGTTCAGAATGCTCTTTGATTATAAGTGAACTATAAATCCCAGCAACTACAACTCCCAAATTACAAAATCAAGCCTCGCCCAACCCTACTAGCATTCACATTTGGGTGTATTGGGTATTTGTGCCCAGTTTGGTCCAGTAAATGAAAATGCATCCAGCATATCAGATATTTACATTACATTAACAGTAGTAAAATGACTATTATGAAGTAGCAACAAAAGTAATGTTGTGGTTGGGGGTCACACTACATGATGGACTGTATTAAGGGGTCACGGCATTAGGAAGGTTGAGAACCACTGACCTAGTGAACTATGCACTTGCTCATTTGGTTGGCTCTCCAAGCCTTTAATATTGGTGGCCTATGCCATAATATTGAGAAAACTAAAGTGCTCTTCCAGCAGTCACCAACCAACCCATCTGCAATGCCAGAAATACAGCTTAATGGTGTAACATTAGACCAGGGGTAGGGAACCTTTGGCCCTCCAGCTGTGGTGGACTTCAACTCCCACAATTCCTTGAGGCTCGGCATTGGGCCAAGGTAAGCCTTTGGGGCGAATGCCGAGCCTCAAGGAATTGTGGGAGTTGAAGTCCACCACAGCTGGAGGGCCAAAGGTTCACTTGCATTAGACAATGTTGACCATTTCCACTACCTAGGCAGCCACCTGTCCACAAAAGTCAACATTGACACTGAAATACAACACCGCCTGAGCTCTGCAAGTGCAGCATTCTTCCGAATGAAGCAGAGAGTGCTTGAGGAACAGGACATCTGTGGGGATACCAAGGTGTTTGTTTATAAAGCTATTTTACTCCCAACCCTGTGATATGTGGACTATCTACAGATGTCACATGCAACTCCTGGAACCTTGGCAGCCAAATCTCCACAAAACTCAACATCAACACTGAAATACAACACTGCCTAAGCTCTGCAAGTGCAGCATTTTTCTGAATGAAGCACAGAGTGCTCGAGGACTGGGACATCCATAGGGAGACCAAGGTGCCTGTTTATAAAGCTATTTTCCTCCCAACCCTGCTATATGCCTGCAAAACGTGGACTGCTTACAGATGTCACATGCAACTCCTAGAATGCTTCCATCAGCGTTGCCTCCGAAAAAGCTATTGTCCTCCCAACCCTGCTATATGTCTGTGAGATGTGGACTGTCTACAGAGGTCACATGCAACTCTGGAACCTTGGCAGCCACTTCTCCACAAAAGTCAACATCGACACTTAAGTACAATACCGTCTGAGCTCTGCGAGTGCAGCATTTTTCCGAATGAAGCACAGAGCGCTTGAGAACCGGGACATCCGTACAGAGACCAAGGTGCTTGTTTATAAAGCTATTGTCCTCCCAACCCTGCTATATGCCTGCGAGACTTGGACTATCTATATACATCACATGCAACTCCTGCAACCTTGGAAGCCACAACTCCACAAAAGTCAACATCGACACTGAAATACAACACCACCTGAGCTCTGCGAGTGCAGCATTTTTCCGAATGAAGCACAGAGTGTTTGAGGACCGGGACATCCATAAAGAGACCAAGGTGCTTGTTTATAAAGCTATTGTCCTCCCAACCCTGCTATATGCCTGCAAGACGTGGACTATCTATAGATGTCACATGCAACTCCTGGAAACTTGGCAGCCACTTCTCCACCAAAGTGAACATTGACACTGAAATACAGCACCACTTGAGTTCTGCAAGTGCAGCATTTTTCCGAATGAAGCACAGAGTGCTTGAGGACCGGGGCATCCACAGGGAGACCAAGGTGCTTGTTTATAAAGCTATTTTCCTCCCCACCCTGCTATATGCCTGCAAGACGTGGACTATCTATAGATGTCACATGCAACTCCTGGAACCTTGGCAGCCACCTCTCCACCAAAGTGAACATTGACACTGAAATACAACACTGCCTGAGTTCTGCGAGTGCAGCAGGCTGTAGCCGGGGGGGGGGGCTCGGGGGGGCTTCAGCCCCCCCCCGAAATTTTCATGGTGGTTCGCGAAAAGGCCTTATTGGTGCATTATTTAAACTGTTATGTTTATTCATATCATGATCTGATCACCATACTCAATATATCCCATATGCATGGGGGTATTGGGGTAATGATACAAAAGGTTTGCTAGGCTAGACCCTCTTTCACTCAGACTCAGCCCCCCCCCACCTCCCCCCCAACCCCCCCCTAAAATTTTTTACCCCCCCCCCCCCCCCGAAACGAAATCCTGGCTACGGGCCTGGAGTGCAGCATTCTTCCAAATGAAGCACAGAGTGTTTGAGGACCAGGACATCCATAGGGATATCAAGGTGCCTGTTTATAAAGGTATTTTCCTCCCAACCCTGAAATATGGACTATCTAAAATGTCACATACAACTCCTGGAATGATTCCATCAGTATTGCCTCCAAAAAATCCTGCAAATATCTTGGAAAGACAGGTGGACAAATGTCAGCATGCTGGAAGAAGCAAAGACCACCAGCATTGAAGGGATGGTCCTCCGCAATCAACTCCGCTGGACCAGCCACATCCGAATGCCCAACCACCATCTCCCAAAGCAGTTGTTCTACTCCGAACTCAAGAATGGAAAACCTCTGAGGATGCTTGCCATAGATGCAGGTGAAACGTCAGGAGAAATGCCTCTAGAACATGGCCATATAGCCCGAAAAAACCTACAACAACCCAGTGATTCCAGCTATGAAAGCCTTCGACAATACTTTGATGACGTTGTTTGTTGTTTATGTTTTTGGTTTTATGCTGCTGTAATATGTTGTCCAGGCTTGGGCCCATGTAAGCCGCTCCAAGTCCCCACTGGGGAGATGGTGGCGGGGTATAAATTATTATTATTATTATTATTATTATTATTATTATTATTATTATTATTATTGGACTTTGAATTGAGCCTGGAAACAAATAGGCAGCCAGTGAAGCTGTTTTAACACTTCCCCTGTTTCAACATGTGCTCACCCCTCCCACAACTCAGAATGAAATATTTCCAAAACAGGTTCAAAGAAAGCAAAGGGGAACAGATGACAGGGAAGGACAGGGTGGGGGATATCAGTTTGACTCACCATCCATGGCAATTAATGTTACCAAGTGACACCTTAAAGGGGTTTCTGTGACAGCTCCGTTGACGAAGCTGTTTGTAGTTTGGTGACAAAACCCCAATGGGCTTCATATTGTGATCCCAAGCTGTGAGATTTCCCCCTGAGGGTCGCACATAACTGTCTAGAGAGTAGAGATGACATCTCATCCCACCAAGGGATGCAAGAAGCTGTCTCTCCAACACTGTCGCGCCTACTGCGTCAACGGAGTGGTTAGTGTGCTTCACCTGAGCATTGCTCACCTACAGCTTCTCCCCCTCTGACAACCTTTGTGTAGGAGTTAGAGAAGATGCACATTTAGTGCATTGAAACCATTGGCACCTCAGCTTTTCCCACTTTAAACGTTCTCTATGAGACGAGGAGGAAATTGCTAGGAGAATGTAAATATGCTTTATTGCCAATTCCCGAAATCTTAGCAGAGTAATATTCTGCCTTAAATCTTGTTTGCGGTTATTGCGGCGAAGTGTATTGAAAACTCAGTCATTTCTGCTTTTCCAGATTGATACGAAACCTAAATAATTTACACAAAAGAAACTAATAAGGGAAGCAGGAAAGGTAAACCAATTTTAGCACAACCATCACTCAGTTTCCGGAGAATCAATTTTGGCAACTTCCACACAAACGGACTGCAAATACTCCCCACCTTTTCTAAAGTATCTTCTTGCTCAGTTCTTGGAAGGGTTATCATTTGGATTTTAATTCCCAGATTCAGGTACATGAGAGGGAGGATTAAAAGGTATGATGGGTAGTGTAGTCCAACCCTTTAGGCAGACTTAGAGCAAAAGCCACTGCCTTGAATGGCTTTCAGAGGAATCATAGAATCATAGAGTTGGAAGAGACCTCATGGGCCATCCAGTCCAACCCCATGGGAAAAAGCGGGAATATTGTATTCAAAGCACCCCTGACAGATGGCCATCCAGCCTCTGTTTCAAAGCTTCCAAAGAAGGAGCCTTCACCACACTCCAGAGCAGAGAGTTCCACTTCTGAATGGCACTCACACTCAGGAAGTTCTTCCTCATGTTCAGATGGAATCTCCTTTCTTGTAGTTTGAAGCCATTGTTCCATTGCATCCTAGTCTCCAGGAAAGTAGAAAACAAGCTTGCTCCCTCCTTGTGACTTCCTCTCATATATTTATGCATGGCTATAATGTCTCCTCTCGGTCTTCTCTTCTTCAGGCTAAACATGCCCAGTTCCTTAAGCTGCTCCTCATAGGGCTTTCTCTCCAGACCCATGATCACTTTTGTGCTGGTACAGCTGTACCAGAAGCTCCAACTTTATTTGCTTTGTATTAAGTGTTTGCTTGCAGCCCAAGGCTTGGGATTCTGCAGACGGGTGGCTTCCTGTTAAAGTTTGCAGTTATAGGGCAGGCCCCCTGTCCATCACCGTTAAGTTTGGTTCTGCCCCCTGTTCAGGACAATTGAGAAGGGAAGGGAGCCATTTTCAGTCAGTCTCAGCAAGGAAAGTCAATGTACAGGACTTGTACAGACTTCTCCTGTACAAAGGATTTTCACCATAAACAGTCTTTAGATGGCTTGTGAAGTACAACAAAGTCTTTTATTAATGAACAATCAAACGGAAACTTCTCTTGTCTTCAAGAAAGCTAAACAAATGCTTCCAAGCTTTATGCAACTGGTGACTTCCTAATCTTACCCACGAAGGACAGGCAACTGTCTTCAATAACTTCTTCTTTAAAGGAAAGTCCCCTTTTTAACTTCTCCCAGGCTGACTGTAATCTAACCCTTACTGATGTGGGCTCCGCTACCGGGTCGAACTGCTTCTCGAACGCCGAGTGGACCTACCAGTGACAGCTTAGATGATCTCCAGCTGGAGTTCTTTGGTCTTTAGGGCTGTTTTCCTGGAAATTCTTGGATGCTCTTAAAACTGTTTTCCCCCGGAAATCTTGAGGGCTGAAGCTTTTGTACAGGGGAAGCTTGCACACGTCCTGTACTAAGACTAACTAAAAAATGGCTCCCTTCCCTTCCCAATTGCCCTGAGCAAGGGGTGGGACCAAAACTTAACAATGGTGGACAGGTGACTTGCCCTATGACTGCAACCAAAAGAACCCACCTATCTGCAGAGTCCCTGAAACCTAGGACTGCAAACAAACATTTAATACGAAGCAAATAAAGTTGGAGCTCCTGGTACAGCTGTACCAGAACACTAGCAGTTCAAAAACATGGAAATGTGAGTAGATCAATAGGTACCGCTCCAGTGGGAAGGTTTTTTTTTTTTTCGTGTCAGGAGCGACTTGAGAAACTGCAAGTCGCTTCTGGTGTGAGAGAATTTGCCTTCTGCAAGGACGTTGCCCAGGGGACGCCTGGATGATTTGATGTTTTTATCATCCTTGTGGGAGGCTTCTCTCATGTCCCCGCATGAGGAGCTGGAGCTGATAGAAGGAGCTCATCCGCCTCTCTCCGGATTCGAACCTGCAACATGTCAGTCTTCAGTCCTGCATGACTTCAGTCCTTAACCCACTGCGCCACCGGGGGCTCCTAGTGGGAAGGTAACGGTGCACCATGCAGTCATGCCGGCGACATGACCATGGAGATGTCTACGGACAACACCAGCTCTTCAGCTTAGAAATGGAGATGAGCACTACACCCCAGAGTCGGACACGACTGGACTTCATGTCAGGGGAATACCTTCACCTTTACTTAAGGACAAAATGAAGTTTTTTATTCCTTTTCTGTTTTCCTGTGAAATCCTTCTTGGGAAGAGTTGGCTATTTTTTATAAATGTTAAAGAGTGGGTATTTTTTTGTTTGATGTTGTAGTATCTTTCCCCCCAACATCTCCATAATGTGATTCACTTTGTCCCAGAGTCTCTATGACCTGATATCTTATTCTTCTTCCTTTACCACCTTTTCTCTGTTCATCCGCCCCTATAACCAGCCTTCATTCTCTGAGAATAGCAGAACTGAGCATTTCTCTTATCTTTGCTGCAATGCTAGTAGCATGGAGCTTCTTCCCACTGGGAGTTTACCCTCGCTGTCGCTCTTGTTTAATATCTTTATCTCTGACTTTT
This sequence comes from Anolis sagrei ordinatus, assembly GCF_025583915.1. Taxonomy (NCBI): domain Eukaryota; kingdom Metazoa; phylum Chordata; class Lepidosauria; order Squamata; family Anolidae; genus Anolis; species Anolis sagrei. Next base: position 24,073,429 of record NW_026844589.1, read on the forward strand.
CCTCCTCTCAGTAAAATCCATTAAGTCTAAGAATTTCTGTACCTCTTTTTTTAAAGGCACTTTGCCCATGTGGTGGGCAGTATTGAGTATGACATTCCCTCTTAACGTTCGGAAGAGCTGTATCACTAAAGGCGAAACTAATATGAGTTCTCTGGGTCGGAATCTAGATCTACAAAATTCATTTCAGAACTGAATTATCTATATAAATAAAAATGTAATGTTCATTTGTGGGATTAACATAACTCAAAAACCAGTGGGCTAATTGTCACAAAATTTGGACACAGGACACCTAACAACCCAATGTATGTCCTTCACTCAAAAAAAAAATTGATTTTGTCATTTGGGAGTTGTAGTTGCTGGGATTTATAGTTCACCTACAATCAAAGAGCATTCTGTACTCCACCAACGATTGGATTGAACCAAACTTGGCACACACAACTACCATAAACAACAGAAAACACTAGAAGGGTTTGGTGGGCATTGATCTTCAGTTTGGGAGTTGTAGTTCACCTACATCCAGAGAACGCTGTGGACTCAAACAATGATGGATCTGGACCGAACTTGGCACGAATACTCAATATGGCCAAATATGAACACAGATGGAGTTTGAGGGGAAAGAGACCTTGACATTTGGTAGTTGTAGTTGCTGGGATTTATAGTTCACGTACAATCTAAGAGCATTCTGAACTCCACCAATGATGGAATTGAACCAAACGTGGCATACATGACTCCCATGACCAACAGAAAACACTAGAAGGGTTTGGTGGGCATTGAACTTGAGTTTGGGAGTTGTAGTTCACCTATATCCAGAGAGCACTGTGGACTCAAACAATAATGGATCTGGACCAAACTTGGCACGAATACTCAATATGACCGAATATGAACACAGATGGAGTTTGGGGGGAAAGAGACCTTGACATTTGGGAGTTGTAGTTGCTGGGATTTATAGTTCACATACAATCAAAGAGCATTCTGAACTCCACCAATGATGGAGTTGAACCAAACGTGGCACACATGATTCCCATGACCAACAGAAAACACTAGAAGGATTTGGTGGGTCTTGAGTTTGGGAGTTGTAGTTCACCTACATCAAGAGAGGACTGTGGACTCAAACACTGATGGATCTGGACCAAACTGGTAACTGCTTTGAGCTGCATTTTCAAGGCACTGAACTGCATTATACTGATTGTATTGTGCCGCTTCAGCTATATTATATGGCAGTGTAGATCCAGCCTATGAGTGTGTGACTCCCTTAAGGTCACCCAATGGGTTGCTATGGCTGAGTGAGGGGTCAAACCATGGTCTTCTGAATTGTATTCCAACAGTCAAACCAATACAGTACATCATGCTGGTGATGGAAGACTATATTAGAAATTTGTCATCCCATTATGTCTTAGCTCTACTGGGGTATTAGATGCCCTCAGTTCTTACCCACAATTACCAATGGGCATCAGAGAAGAGGATGAGAAGATGATCAAAATCATTCCTATGTCTCTTCTGAGATGACAGTTGCCATTGATGGGGTCCACCATAAGCAGGAGTCAACTTGAAGGCAGTCAGCAGCAGCCATATACGAGGATTGAATGAAAAGTAATGCCTCCACCTTCGTAACTCGTCAAAAGATGACAGTACTGATATGCGGCAGGTACTGGCTTGTTCAGTAGACTCTCCTCTACAGTTCCATTTTAGCGAAAAGCCTTAGCATTGAACTGTTGTGTTGTTAAAGTGCAAAATATGGAACCCTGCACAGACAGTCAGTCAATGCGACTTAAGGAACGTGCACTCATTGAATTCTTGACAGCAGAAGGTGTCACCCCAAAGGAGATTCATCAGAGAATGCAAGCTGTTTATGGTGATTGTGTTGATGTGGATACTGTGTGTTGTTGGGTGAGTAAGTTTGAAGGTGTTGAGGTGGGAACATCTGACTTGTGTGACAAACAAAGAGTTGGACGTCCTGTGACAGCAACCACCGAGTTTCACAAGCAAAAGGTTGACAGATTGATTCAGGACGATCGTCGTATCACTCAGAGAGAAATTTCAAGCATAATCAGTATTTCACAAGAACGTGTGGGCCACATTATTGCTTTGCTTGGCTATTGGAAGATCTGTGCACGATGGGCACCCAGGATAAGAGAACTGTGAGACACTGGTTGTGTCGACTTCTTCTGTGACGGCTTCAGAAAACTTGTTCATCGTTGGCAGAAATGCATCCAATTGACTGGTGATTATGTGGGAAAAGTGACTAGTGGTAGTTAAAGAGCACATTCTAAGGATTATTTCTGCATTTGATTTATTAAAATATTCCCATACAAACCCATGTAATGAAGGTGGAGGCATTACTTTTAAATCAGTCCTCATAAATTTGTCAGATTGGTTTTGTTTTGTGGTGTCCTGAGATTGTTGGGTTGAAGGTAGGAACAAAACACTGTAATACATAAATGGATGAGTTGATAGATGAATTGATGAAACTAGCCATGTGTTTCAGTTTCTAAAACTTTAGCATCCAAATACGTTGCTTGACTGCATCCTCCCATCACATTGAGACAGCATGGTCAATGAGGAGGGATTCCTACAGCTCTCGAAAGGCAAGATGGAGAACCACCAGTCTATTGTGATTGATAGCAGCTCTCTAGGGCTTTGGGAAGGTCCATTCTCAACCCAACTTGGAACTCAACCTGGGAACTCTTGCATGCAAACCACACGCTCTAGTAAGCTACAGTTGTTTCCAACACAGGGTCATATTGCAAGTGTTGAAAGAAGGCCTTGCTGGGTTTCCAATCTTATTTCCTTTGTGTGGAGAGAGAAAGAAAGACTGTCAGGCAGTGACTGAAACCAAGAGAGATTTTCTGCTGGGAAAGTATAACTTGTTCGATGCAGCGGTGTTGATCTTCCACCGACTGAAAGAAAATCTTTGCCTTTCTAGTTACGAAAAATCTGACTTAATAAACACATTTATCGCCCGTCCGCCTCCAAATCCATTTCCTTGGCAGCAGTGCTGCGTTTGATCAACCAGCTTTGAGAAATTGATTGTTTTACTCCTGACTTGAGGTTGCCCTGATGGGAGCAGCCTATCAAAGACGGTGTGACAAGGGCCTCCTCAAGTTCAGTCGAGAGAAGCAAACAAGCAGAAAACCAACAACAACAATGTGGGAAGTGGGCTCCATTTGTCATAAAGGAAAACATAAAACAAAACGAGTGCTGAAGCTAAAGGTGACACATCAAAATCGAAAGGAGTGGGAAGAGCTGGAGTTGAGCCTGTGGGCTATGAACGTGGCAGGGTTGCTTTGGCATCCAAGGAGAGGCCATTAATCACAAGGAGAAGGGTGTTGGAGGGGAGGGCAAGCAAAGAGGGCATGAACTGTGAAATTGTCATCATCCTTGATAGCCTGGAGCAACCATCAGGCAATCGCTTCCTAGGATGGGTATAGGCAGGCCCGTAGTGGGGCCCGAAATGTTTCAGATTTTTTTAAAAAACCTAGTTTAGTCATGAATCTTAACTGGTTAACCAAATCCCCGTGCTAAGTCTATGAGATGCAAAAAATCAAGAGTCCCTCCAGAACTGCAAGCAGATATTAGCAATTTATTCACACTGTCATTACTTGCAGCAATAGCCGATGTAGTTGTTCTGGTACAGCTGTACCAGGAGCTCCAACTTTATTTGCTTTGTATTAAATGTTTGCTTGCAGTCCTAGGTTTCAGGGACTCTGCAGATAGGTGGCTTCTTTGGTTGCAGTCATAGGGCAAGTCACCTGTCCATCATTGTTAAGTTTTGGTCCCGCCCCTTGCTCGGGGCAATTGGGAAGGGAGCCATTTTTAGTTAGTCTCAGCAAGGAAAGCTTATGTATAGGATGTGTGCAAGCTTCCCCTGTACAAAAGCTTCAACCCTTAAGACCTTCTGGGGGAGAAAGGTCTTAAGAGTCTCCAAAGAATTTCCAGGAAAACAGCCCTAAAGACCAAAGAACTCCAGCTGGAGAACATCTACTGCCTTGCTGGTAGGTCCACTCGGCGTTTGAGAGGCAGTTCGACCTGGTAGCGGAGCCCACATCAGTAAGGGTTAGATTACAGTCAGCCTGGGAGAAGTTAAAACGGGGATTTTCCTTTAAAGAAGAAGTTATTGAAGACAGTTGCCTGTCCTTCGTGGGCAGGATTAGGAATTCACCAGTTGCCTAAAAACTTGGAATCATTTGCTTAACTTTACTGAAGACAAGAGACGTTTCTGTTTGATTGTTCATTAATAAAAGACTTTGTTGTACTTCTCAAGCCATCTAAAGACTGTTTGTGGTGGAAACCTCTGAGAACTTCTCTTTAGGCCCCCTGGCTTCCCGCTGGGCAAAAGTTGCACATCCTGTTCTAAAGACAATTATTTACAGGCCCAGCGCGCGACAGAACAGTAGTGAAGCAACCAAGTTTGGGGGGGGGGGGTGGTGGTGGTGGTGTTGAATGCTCTCATTAAGGAGGCCAGACTCGGTGGAGGTGGTTGACAAGGGCGGAGCTGCAGGCTATTGGAGGCTGCTCTGCGCCCTGCTGTGCTCTTTGCTTGAGCATGAGCTAAGAGACAGGTTTCAACCCCCCCCCCCCCCGAAAATTTCAACCCCTCCCGAATTTTTTTTCTGGCTACGGCCATGGGTATAGGTTAGATCCAATACTATGTTGCACATAGCCTCCCTTTACAGCTTCCTTCTTTTAATTGGGTCCTTTGGATAAACAGCAGAAGGCAGTTTGCAATAAATTATTTATTTATTTATTTATTTACCGTATTTGTATACCGCCTTTCTCAGCCTATCGGCGACTCAATGCAGTTTCCAACAAAACAGTATACATAGTATCACAATACAATTTAAAAACATTATAATTACATAAACCACAGCAACAATAAAAACAACATCATTGGCGTCTCCTTATTGTCAAGCATTGTCCGATTCCATCGTCAATCATCAATTCCCTATATCATTTATCCATATCCGTTACTCTGTGTTTGTGAACGCTTGCTCAAACAACCATGTTTTGACTTGCTTCCATCCCTGTTCAACATCTACACAAATGACCAGCCACTGCCAGAAGGGACGGAGAGTTTCATCTATGCTGATGATCGTGCCATTACCACTCAAGCAGGGAGCTTTGAGATGGTTGAAAAGAAGCTCTCCGGTGCTCTAGGTGCTCTTACTGCCTATTACGGGGAAAACCAGCTGATCCCTTATCCATCTAAAACACAGACATGTGCCTTTCACCTTAAGAACAGACGAGCATCCCGAGCTCTGAGGATTATGACCTGGGAAGGAATCCCACTGGAGCATTGCAGCGCACCCAAATACCTGGGAGTCACTCTGGACCGTGCTCTGACCTACAAGAAGCACTGCCTGAACATCAAGCAAAAAGTGGCGCTAGAAACAATATCATACGAAAGCTGACTGGCACAACCTGGGGATCACAACCAGACACAGTGAAGACATCTGCCCTTGCGCTATGCTACTCTGCTGCTGAGTATGCATGCCCAGTGTGGAACACATCTCACCACACTAAAACAGTCGATGTGGCTCTTAATGAGACATGCCGCATTATCACGGGGTGTCTGCGCCCCACACCACTGGAGAAATTACACTGCTTAGCCGGTATCGCACCACCTGACATCCGCCGGGAAGTAGCAGCCAATAGTGAAAGGACCAAGGCAGAGACATCTCCAGCTCATCCCCTGTTTGGGTATCAGCCAGCACGTCAACGACTTAAATCAAGACATAGTTTTCTTAGATCTACAGAGACACTCGCTGGAACACCCCAGCAAGCGAGAGTCCAAAAGTGGCAGGCCCAAACCCAGCACCTCAATCCATGGGTGATACCAGATGAGAGACTCCCCCCTGGGCACACAGAAGACTGGGCGACTTGGAAGGCGCTGAACAGACTGCGCTCTGGCACCACGAGATGCAGAGCCAATCTTAAGAAATGGGGCTACAGGGTGGAATCCTCGGCATGCGAGTGCGGAGAAGAACAAACCACTAGACCACCTGCTGCAATGCACCCTGAGCCCTGCCACATGCACAATGGAGGACCTTCTTGCGGCAACACCAGAGGCACTCCAAGTGGCCAGATACTGGTCAAAGGACATTTAACCAACTACCAAGTTGCAAAATCTGTGTGTTTTTTTTTCTTTTTAATCTGTGTGTTTGTTTTGTTCTGTTAGAATTGTAACACAATGGTATGGTTGCTGATGACACGATAAATAAATACTTGCTTCCAAAACGTTAAGGGGGAAGGAGCAGATCTAATCTCTCTAGAAAGGGCATTCCATAGCCGGGGGGGGGGGGGGCACTGCTGAAAAGGCCCTGTCTCTCGTCCCCGCCAAGCGTACCTGTGACGAGGGTGGGACCGAGAGCAGAGCCTCTCCGGATGATCTCAAGGTTCTAGATGGTTCATAAGGGGAGATATGTTCGGACAGGTAAGTTGGGCCAGAACCGTTTAGGGCTTTAAAGGTTAAAACCAGCACTTTGAATTGTGCCCGGTAGCAAACTGGCAGCCAGTGGAGGTGGGCCAGAACCGTTTAGGGCTTTAAAGGTTAAAACCAGCACTTTGAATTGTGGGCTGTATTATGAATTTGGGTTGTATTATGCTCCCTGAGAGCCGCTCCAGTTAGCAATCTGGCTGCTGTCTGTTGGACCAGTTGAAGCTTCTGGACAGTCTTCAGAGGCAACCCCACGTAGAGAGCGTTGCAGTAGTCCATACAAGATGTAATGAGAGTGTGGACTACTGTGGCCAAGGCAGACCTCCCAAGGTACGGGTGCAGCTGGCGCACAAGCTTACATTGTGCGAATGCTCCCCTGGTCACTGCCGAGACCTGGGGTTCCAGGCTCAGCAATGAGTCCAGGATCACACCCAGACTGCGAACCCGCGTCTTCAGGGGGAGTGTAACCTCGTCCAACACAGGCTGTAACCCTATTTTCTGTTCGGCCTTACGACTGACCAGGAGTACCTCTGTCTTGTCTGGATTCAGTTTCAATTTGTTAGCCCTCATCCAGACCGTCACAGCGGCCAGGCACCGGTTCAGTATCTGAACAGCCTCCTTAGTAGCAGGTGGGAAGGAGTGACAGAGTTGGACGTCATCCGCGTACTGATGGCACCGTACCCCGAAACTCCGGATGATCTCCCCCAGGGGCTTCATGTATATTTTGAACAACATGGGGGACAGTATGGAACCCTGGGGAACTCCACAAGACAACGGTTGTGGAGTTGAACAGGTGTCACCCAGTAACACCATCTGGGTACGATCCTCCAGAAAGGACCAGAGCCACTGCAAAACAGTGCCTCCCAGGCCCATTCCAGTGAGGCATCCCAGAAGGATACTGTGGTCAATGGTATCAAAGGCCGCTGAGAGGTCCAGCAGAACCAACAGGGACACACTCCCCCTGTCTAGCTCCTGGCATAGATCTAAACCTTTCTATGGGAGACATGCTATATATGCCATGGGTCACATGAATGCACACCAGTGTGGCCATTCTTTTCTCCTTATCTCTTTCTTCATGGAGTTAGTCCTTTATGTTGCCTTGCTGAAGTTAGATCTATATTTTATTGTTGTTTATTTGTTCAGTCACTTCCGACTTTTCGTGACCTCATGGACCAGCCCATGCCAGAGCTCCCTGTCAGCCGTGGCCACCCCCAGCTCCTTCAGCGTCAAGCCAGTCACTTCAAGGATGCCATCCACCCATCTTGTTGTGGTTCAGCGTGATTCTGGGCCTGAGATGATGCTCTCTGAGGATGAGGATGATGAGATTGAGATTCCTGGCTCTTTTTCTGTGCCTCAAATTCCTGGGCCTGCTCCTAGGTCTTTTTCTGAGGCTCCCACAGACAGTGCAGAGTCAACAAAGTGGTTCTCAGAAAAAAGGAATGCAAACGAATTTGATAGCGAACAGGTGAAGAGGCCTTTGCCTTCCCACGCTGATAGTGAAAGTACAGAAAGCCTTGATAGTGACCTGACCCGGCAAGCACAGCTTGATTTGCGGGTCAGGGGGAATTCACGCCTAGCTAACAGACGAGAAGCCAGCTCGGGGAAAGGTCATCGCAATGCTTTCATGTTGGTGAGAGCGTGATGTTCTTATGTTAGCAAAAGGTATTTAGGCTTCTTGTGAATGAAGGGAAAGTGTCAGTTCAATGTAGCTTTTTAGCCTGGAAGCTTCATGGAACGTAAGTGAAAAATCCAGGAGGACACCCAAATTGCGGACCTTATGTTTGGTTCCTATGTTCTGTGTATATTGTTTTATATGTTTTGATATTTTACTTTTTAATGTTATGTTGTTTATTTTATTGCAATTTGTACTGTCATATTGTAGTTTGTTGTTTGGGCTTGGCCCCATGTAAGCTGCTCTGAGTCCCTGTTGGGGAGATGGTGGCGGGGTATAAATAAAGATTATTATTATTATTATTATTATTATTATTATTATTATTATTATTAACATTATTATTACTCCAACCTGGGCTGGCTTTGAACTCATGACCTCTCGATCAGTAATGATTTAATGCAGCTGGCTACTAACTGGCTGCGCCACAGCCCGGTCCAGTTTTTATGTTTTCTTTGTTTGCAATTACCATTGCAAAAATATTATGATGGAAAATTTGCACTTGGTTGTTGTAGGTTTTTTCGGGCTATATCGCCATGTTCTAAAGCAGTGTTTCTCAACCTGGGGGTCGCGAGGGGGTGTCAAAGGGGTCGCCAAAGATAATCAGAAAACACAGTATTTTCTGTTGGTCGTGGGGGTGCCATGTGGGAAGTTTGACCCAATTCTATCATTGGTGGAGTTCAGAATGTTCTTTGATTGTAGTGAATTATAAATCCCAACAACTCCAACTCCCAAATGTCAAGGTCTATTTTCCCCAGACTCCACTAGTGTTCACATTTGGGCATATTGCGTATTTGGTCCAAGTTTGGTCCAGATCCATCATTAAGTCCACAGTGCTCTCTGGATGTAGGTGAACTACAACTCCAAAACTCAGGGTGAATGCCCACCAAACCATTCCAGTGTTTTCTGTTGGCATGGGAGTTCTGTGTGCCCAATTTGGTTCAATTCCATCACTGGTGGAGTTCAGAATGCTCTTTGATTATAGGCGAACTAAAAATCCCAGCAACTACAACTCCCAAATGACAAACTCAACCTCACCAGTATTCATATTTGGGCATATTGAATATTTGTGCCAAATTTGTTCCAGTGAATGAAAATTCATCCTGCATATCGGATATTTACATTATGATTTATAACAGTAGTAAAATGACTGTTATGAAGTAGCAAAGAAAACAATATTATGGTTGGGGGTCACCACAACATGAGGAGCTGTATTAAGGGGTCACAGCATTAGGAAGGTTGAGAACCACTGTTCTAAAGGCATTTTCTCCTGACGTTTCACCTGCATCTATGGCAAGCATCCTCAGAGGTAGTGAGGTCTGTTGGAACTAGGACAAAGAGTTTATATATCTGTGGAATGACCAGGGTGGGACAAAGAACTCTTGTCTGCTGGAGCTAGGTGTGAATTTTTTAACTGACTACCTTGATTAGCATGTAATGGCCTGACAGTGCCTGGAGTAAACTTTTGTTGAGAGGTGATTAGATGCACTTGCTTCTGTGACCCAGCAAAAGCTGCAAACACTGAAGATAACTGTATAGGTAGCCACAATGGTAGTGTTGCAGTATATTTTAGGTGAAAATACTCATTGCAATTGTATTTCTGCTGCTCCTTTTTGCCTCCTTTTGCTAAGACTATAATGTCACCATTCTTCGCTGTGCATGTGTACAGTTAGGCATCCTATTCTGTATCTCAGAGATTCCAAGCCGTGTACAAATATTTTAAATTAAATACTTTAAATCTCAGGCAACTGTAATTAGTTGCCGGTGTTATAATGAGAGAAAGCTTGTTTCAACAAAAATGCCTTTAGCAGATGCTGCGGCAAGCCAAGCAACGTTTGTGCGTGCCGAAGATCTGTTGGAAGGGAATTCCACAGAGAGGAAGTTAATTACATTAAAAGCTCTACTCCCGAGCGGGCTTTAAAGAGAACTCAAGTCTATTCCAAGGGCAGTTTCAGAGGAGAGAAGGTGGGCTCACAAATGTCTTGATCTCCAATTGTTTGGGGCTTTAAATACACATGGCAACCGTTAATTTTCTGCTGACAACTAATAGCCAGCCTCCGTCATCAAAGGTGTTGCATATTGAAAAGGTAACATCCAGACCAAATTGTGGACAGTCCTGCATGCATCACGTTATGCTAATCCAATCTGGAGATTAGAAAAGCTGTCAACTCACGACCAAGTAATCCCTGTCCAGGAGAAGATATGCTTTGTTATTGCCTAATATACGTATATATAGCAGTCAAATTACATATCGCAGTTTATTTGTTGGTTGGTTGATTCCATAAAAAGGTCCTTCATCACTTGATGGATCTGGACCAGACACATATCCTTAATTATTCCATCTATACACATAAGAAAAGTGAAAATATGTATGTGTGTGTGTGTGTGACTGAGGTGTCCACATAGACAGGCTCCCGCCTCCACAAACAGCTATAGCTCCCACTGCTCAGAAGACACCAAAGTCCCTCCCTCCAATGACATTGCAGGTTATAGTAAGCGCCATGAACATGTCCAAGAGCATTGCCAATGTCCTCCACCAACACCACACTGCCCACCACCCAAGTGAAAGCTTTCACATGGGGACAATTTCATCCTAGAGTTTATGTGCTTCCTCCACCACAGACATCCCAGTGTTTCTGACTCTCTCCATTAGTGTGGAATTTACATGACTCCACTCACTGCCTCTCCCTTAACCCTGTCCTATTCTTTTCTATGACACACAGCAAACAGAGGAATTGATCCACAACTTAACATAATAGAGAGGTTTTGGGAGAATTCACCATGATTTATAGGAGTTGTAGGTACTGAGATGTATAGTTCACCTGCACTCTTAGAGTACTCTGAACTCCATCAACAATGGACCTGGAACTAACTTGGCACACAGATCCCACATGACCAACAAAAACCCCTGGAGGTCTTTGGAGGGATTTATAGGAGTTGTAGTTCACCTACACCCAGAGCATACTATGAACCCAAACAATGATGGATCAGGACCAAACTTGGCATGCATACCCAATAGGAAGGAAGGAAGGAAGGAAGGAAGGAAGGAGGGAGGGAGGGAGGGAGCGAGGGAAGGGAGGGAAAAGGAAGGAAGGAAGGAAAAGAAGGGAGGGAGGAAAAGAAGGAAGGAAGGAGAGGAAGGAGGAAGGAAGAAAAGAGAAAAGAAGGAAGGGAAGAGGGAGAGAAAAGAAAGAAAGGAAGAAAGAAAGAAAGAAAGAAAGGATTGATGGAGGGAGGGAGGGAGGGAGGGAGGGAGGAAAGAAAAAGAAGGGAAGGGAGGGAAAAGGGAAGTAAGGAAGGAGGGAGGGAAAGGAAAGGAAGAAAGAAAGAAAGAAAGAAAGAAAGAAAGAAAAGAAAGAAAAGAAAGAAGAAAGAAGGAAAAGAAGAAAGAAGAAAGGAAAGAAAGAAAGAAAGAAAGAGAAGTGGAAAGGAAGGGAGGAGAGGAGGAGAAAGAAAGGAAAGAAGAGAAAAGGGGAAAGAAGGAAAGAAGTGAAGGGAAAGGAAGGGAAGGAAAAAGGAAGGAAGGAGGAAAGGAAGGAAAGGAAGGAAGGAAGGAAAGGAAAGGAAGGAGGAAAGAAAAGAGGGAAGGGAGGAAAAGGGAAGGAAAGGAAAGAGAGGAGGAAAGGAAGGAAGGAAGGAAGGAAGGAAGGAAGGAAGGAAGAAAAGGAAGGGGAGGAGGGAGGGAGGGAGGGAAAAGAAGGAAGGAGAGTGAAAAGGGAGGGAAGAAAGAAAAAGAAGTGAAGGGAAAGGAAGGGAGAGAAAAGAAAGAAAGAAAGAAAGAAAGAAAGAAAGAAAGAAAGAAAGAAAGAAAGAAAGAAAGAAAGAAAGAAAGAGAAGTTGTATGATAGAAAAGAAGGGAAGAAGTAAGCAAGGAAGGAAGGAAAGAGAGAGAGATTATTGTGGAATGTGAGGAAGAAAAGGTAGACCCATAAAGGAAATATAAACTCAGGCTCACTCCTTAATCTTTCTCTGTCTCCTAGAAATGCTCCAAAGTCTATTGGTTGTTCCTGAACCACATTTGGCAACCTACTTCTATTAGAAGGTTGAAGCAACAACTTACAATAAACTACCCACTAGACTAAATACAATAACTTCTCGGGATATTTATATAGATAGCTGTATTTTGCCATTTTATTTGTCAAAGGTACTGTTGGAAGATGATAGGTGAGTTTGCGGAAGTGTTGCGGTGATGAATTGTCTTGACGGTTTGAACTTCTCATTTATCTGGGCAAATGCCGTAAACTCATAGAAGATTCACCAGGGAGCGAAGCACGCCACTAGGAACTCTTTATCCATCTAAATTTCCAGCTTGCGTTCTTCACAGTGTTGTCCATAACTATGAATGTTTGATAAAGCTTTTGAATTATTTATGGGCTGTCTCCAGGGTCGTTTGTGGGCTGGTGTGGAACAGAGTTTGCCTGGAGGTGTTCTTTGTTTGCCGAAAGAACAGGTCTTTGTTTATCATTCTTGACAAACTCAAAGGGATCCCAACAGACAAAATACAAAATTTGCGAGTTTGGTAGTTGATTAAATGTCCTTTTACCAGTATCTGGCCACTTGGAGTGCCTCTGGTGGTGCTGCAAGGAGGTCCTCCATTGTGCATGTGGCAGGGCTCAGGGTGCATTGCAGCAGGTCTGGGGTTTGCTCTTCTCCACACTCGCATGTCGTGGATTTCACTTTGTGGCCCCAGTTCTTGAGGTTGGCTCTGCATCTCGTGGTGCCAGAGCGCAGTCTGTTCAGCGCCTTCCAAGTCGCCCAGTCTTCTGTGTGCCCGGGGGGAATCTCTCATTTGGTATCAGCCATTGGTTGAGGTTCTGGGTTTGAGCCTGCCGCTTTTGGACTCTCGCTTGCTGAGGTGTTCCGGCGAGTGTATCTGTAGATCTTAGAAAACATTTAAGTCATTGGCATGCTGGCTGATACCCAAACAGGGGATGAGCTGGAGATGTCTCTGCCTTGGTCCTTTCACTATTGGCTGCTACTTGGCTGCTATCGTCTGGAGGGGCCCTGCTCTCGGTCCCACTGGCCTCTCAGGCGCATCTGGGGGGGATGAGGAACAGGGCCTGCTCGGTGGTGGCCCCTTGACTCTGGAACTCTCTCCCACTGGAGATCAGAACTGCCCCCTCCATTCTGTCATTCAGAAAACGGGTGAAAACCTGGCTATGGGGTTTGGCTTTCAATGAGTGAATCAATATTTCTGTGATCGGATAGATGACGATGAATGATGGACAACGAATTCACTATGACGACTGACCATTGTTATTATGTGATTGCATTTTGCTGTTATAACATTTTAATTGAATATGTTATATGATTTTTAATGATTGTTTTGTGATTTTATTGTTGGAAACCGGCCCGAGTCCCCCGATAGAGAGGAGAAGACCGGTATACAAAATTGCTAAATAAATAAATAAATAAATAGTTCCCGGCGGATGCCAGAGTGACCAGCCACTGCCAGAAGGGACAGAGAGTTTCATCTATGCTGATGATCATGCCATTACTGCTCAAGCAGGAGCTTTGAGATGGTAGAACAGAAGCTCTCCGAAGCTCTAGGTGCTCTTCCTGCCTATTACAGGGAAAACCAACTGATCCCCAATCCACCTAAAACACAGACATGTGCTTTTCATCTCAAGAACAGAGAAGCATCCCGAGCTTTGAGGATTACCTGGGAAGGAATCCCACTGGAGCATTGCAGCGCACCCAAATACCTCGGAGTCACTCTGGACCGTGCTCTGACCTACAAGAAGCACTGCCTGAATATCAAGCAAAAGGTGGGTGCTAGAAACAATATCATACGAAAGCTGATTGGCACAACCTGGGGGTCACAACCAGATACAGTGAAGACATCTGCCTTTGCGCTGTGCTACTCTGCTGCTGAGTACGCATGCCCAGTGCGGAACACATCTCACCACACTAAAACAGTAGATGTTGCTCTTAATGAGACATGCCGCATTATCACGGGGTGTCTGCACCCAACACCACTGGAGAAATTACACTGCTTAGCCGGTATTGCACCTTCATAATATGAAACTACTTCAGCCTGCTGTTACGGAGACTTTGGAGAAGTCGCTTTTTCCTTTTTGTCAGACTGGGAGGAGTGGTGAGCATAGATGAAGTTAGGAATTCTTGGTCATTTTCTTTGTTGCACTCTGGCACTGAAACACATTTTCACCCAGCACCACACAATGAGATCAATAGTTCTATCTAAGATGGTGTATTGAAGAAAGCAAGCAAAAAAGGGGAAAAGGCAATTCCAAAAGGGTCAGGACAATAGCAAATACAAAAGTAGCAAGAATCCAAAAAGGACAAGGTACATAAAGTCAAGAGCGCCAAAATCCACAGTGTTACTGCAAGCGTAAATCAATAAACAAGGCAACATGTACTTTTAAAAGTAAACCCTTCTAGGAAACATAGGCAGGAACTCGAACAGGAAACTAGAGGATACTGGAAACATGAACTTGAGAGCAGAAACAGCCATCCTTTGGCAACACTGTCTCCTTTGAGAAGCATAAAGCCAACATCCCTTAATTTAAGCCTGACCGAGTTGCCATGAAATCATGCCGAATGCACCTGGACTTCAAGGCTTTCTCACAGATTCCCCAGAACATCTAATTAGTCTATTTCTCACTCCCTCCATTCTCAAGCTTAATCTGGTTTCTTGGGTAAACTCCTATCAGCCGAAGGGTGTTTCCCAGAGGAACTGGTTTCACTATCCCTGGTTGCCTGGGAATGATCACAAGAATGCAAAACATAATATCTCCTAACACTGACAGACTCATCACTTTGAAACCCATCAGGCCCCTCATCCTCTGACATATCTGAAAACTCAGAGAAACTCTCAGCCGCTTGCTGAGCCACAACACGCTTAAACTTACATGTAAGAGTCATTTGTGTGTTATGTTGAGGAACTTAACATGTTTCTAAGCTCTCCAGTGTACTGGAAAGAAGTTTGTTCTTTCCCAATGTGTCATAATTGGCATCATATTTGTTCCTATTGGATACAACTGGGTTTTTTCCCCTTTAAACTTACCATGGATCAGCACCTGATACTGGTGTACTACTGGTCCACAGATCGGCAGTTTAACTAGTAGTGTTGTTCAGATGAGAAAGTTGACTGGGAACTTTTATACTCTCCATCTCCTTGCCTCCAAATTGTTTATGAACCCCACTTCCTTTTAGAAATGTTCACCAAAATATCTTGGAAATAAGACTCTAGTCCAAACATGAAAATCATTTATGTTTCATATATGTCTTATACCCATAGTCTGAAGCTAATTTTATACACAATACTATTAAGAATTTTGTATACAAAACAAAGTTTACTTACAATGAACTTTTGGAAAGCAAAGTTATCACCATCTCAGCCATTCATCCGGACAGGTTTGGATTTTGGTGTATTTTGGATTTCCAGATAAGAGATCCTCAAACTATATCTACTTTCTGACTTCTGGTAAAACTCAAAGGACATCAAACAGTTGGAGGTGCTCAAAATATCTCTCTTACATATGATTCTGGCAACAAATCATATTTTCCCACCTTGGTGGCGCCTAGGGAACATGTTTTGGAGGTCCTGAAGGGCTCTCAAATTTTAGATTTTTCAAATATGCGTCTTGTTGTGCAGCATATTTTGAATCCTCAGAATGGCAGTCTTCTCCAGAAAGTACTTATTTATTTATTTATTTGTTTATTTCGGATATTTCTACTCCGCCCTTCTCAACCCCCGAAGGGGGACTCAGGGCGGCTTCCAACCGGCATATGTTAATGCCTACAATTCACATAGTAAAATACATAGTAACAATAAATTGTAACAGTTAAAACATTACATTAATACAATAAAAATACAATAAAATGCCAGCCTGGTGGCCATCATTTTGCCAAGTCCGCAATTAGTAAATTCATTCCGCTTATCATAGTCGATTTCCAAAGCTTTAGTCATCATTGTCCATTGTCAGTCTGCCAGATTATCCAAAGGCCTGGTGCCATATCCATGTTTTTAATTTCCTTCCGATGGTTCCCCAAAACATAGAAGATGTGGCCCAGAAGGACCAAGGAGCAGGCAGTCAAGCGGTTCAGGTCTTCAGCATTTGACATCTTCAGGGTCTCCCACAAAAACCGCTTGGCTTCATTGTAGTGCCCTTAGAAGAAGGAGAAAAGCCCACGGATGTAGAAGGCAGCGGCACGGAGGCAGTGGGAGCTCACAGGGAAGTTGTGATCAGGATTTATCCTTTCCAATAAACTGTATAGCTCTTGATGCCTGTTCCCTTCCCGGATATAGTCACTGGCAAGGTTTGTCACGATGAAAGCCCACAATTCCTGATGGGTGGCCAACTGGAGTGCTGTTGTAAATTGGGCTTCGGCGTTGTCCATGCAGTTGACAGAGATGCAATACAAACCCAAAAGCGTGTGAAGCTGAGCTGCGTGATTCGAGAACAGCCAGGGAGACTGCTGGCATAGTTGGCAAACCTGGGAGATCTCCTGCAAGGTGTTTTGCCTTGAGACCTGTGACAAGGCGTACCTTGGGAAGTCTGACTTGGCCACGGTAGTCCACGCTCTGGTTACATCCCGTTTAGACTACTGCAACGCTCTCTACGTGGGGTTGCCTTTGAAGACGGCTCGGAAGCTCCAACTAGTCCAACGCGCGGCAGCCATGATACTAACAGGAGCGGAGCGCAGGGATCATACAACTCCTCTGCTGCACCAGCTCCACTGGCTGCCGATTTGCTACTGGGCTCAATTCAAAGTCCTGGCGTTGGCCTATAAAGCCCTAAACGGTTCTGGCCCAAGCTATCTATCCGAACGTATCTCTGCCTATGAGCCCACCAGGACTCTAAGATCTTCTGGGGAGGCCCTGTTCTCTATCCCACCAGCTTCACAGGCACGGCTGGCGGGGACGAGGGACAGGGCCTTCTCTGTGATGGCCCCTCGGCTGTGGAACGCCCTTCCTACGGAGGTTAGATCAGCCCCTTCACTAATGGTGTTTCGAAGAAAATTAAAAACTTGGCTGTTTGAACGGGCATTCGGATAAACAGCGCAATGAATATGATGAATACAGAAACGGAATTATGGACGACGGATTGGATTACGATTCTAGTTACGAGATGTTATGGGGCTGTTATTGATGTATTATTATTGTGTATACTATGCTTTTAATGRTTTTAAATTGTATATTGTTTGATTGATTTTTTACCCTTGTTGTAAACCGCGTTGAGTCGCCTGTTGGGCTGAGAAACTGCGGTATACAAGTAAAGTAAAGTAAAGTAAAATAARTAAATAAATAAATAAATAAATAAATAAATAAATAAATGATGTGTTCCAACAGGATCACTTGAAAGGACGATAAGATCAGGCTGYAGTCCAGCATTTTTAGTTTCTCCAGCTGCATCAGTGCTTTGTCGGTGTACTTATTTATTTATTTATTTATTTACTTTGCTTATATACCGCTGTATCTCAAGCCCGAAGGCGACTCACGGCGGTTCACAAACAGTAARAWCAGTAGAAACWGCAGTGGTTCCATACARCATATAACAATTGACTTAACACATTATCCATAAATAACTTCTGTGCCTTCTCCAAATAGCCAGCCTGCATGGACTGCATCACCGTGACCAGATAAACCAGCATGCACATATGCTCCTTGGGCAGCCAGTGGAAGAGATCGGCAGGATTGCTGTGCAGGATCTCATCATCATGGAGGGTGGAGATGGTCTGGATGCASTGTTGGAGCTGCTTCAGACAGGGCTTGACACTTTTCACCGCAAGTTGAAACAGGAGGCGGCAGTGCCAGTAGGGAGTCTGCTGGGAGATTTGGATGGCTTTACGCAGCAATGGCTTTKYGGTGTCCACAGAGTTCCTGTTTGGAATCCAACTTCAGCGTTCTCATGGTATCCTTGTTACTACCTCAAATTCAGACTGTAATGTGCAATGGATATACCCTTGGAGATCTGTGGCATGCTAATTTTGAGTGAATCTTGTCTTCTTTGCCTTATGAAATGAGGAGAGACCACATTGGGACCTCCCTTTCACGCTACTGCTTCCCTGAATGTTGATGTTTCTTCTGATGTCTTGCAACCTGGTTGGAGAACGCACACTTCCCTAACCCTGACCCAAAGCAATTACGTATGCACAACTGCAAGTGGGTCATAGTGAAAGTCTTGTCATAGAGTGCGTGATGGGAAACGAAGCCACTAGTGTGGCTAGGCAGAGTACATTCGCCTAGTTACCAAGGCAACAGGGATGCATTCGCTCTCTCTTCACCTGAGGTACAGACAGATGTTATTGATTAAGAACCGGAGCCAGGAACTGAATCCATGGTGAAAAAACACGAGTCGGAACCTAGAAAGAAGCCCCATGCAAGCAGGCAATGTGACCAAGGTTCAAGGTAGGGAATATGCCTCTGGACAAAGGAAGGTGCCCAAATGTGTGGTGGTACAGAGAAGATACTGGCACCAAGAGGCAAACTAGGAGTGCAACCATAACACAGAATGGAAACCAGAACTGATAGAGCATGTGAGATAGGCTTGGTTGATCCAAAAAAAAAAATGGTTCAAAACTCGTTTCGGATGTAGCTGGTGCTTCGATTTTGAAGTCAATTCCGATTTTCATAGAAAAAAAAAACTTTTTGAAACTTCTGAGACTTCCGAATTCTTTCATTAATGGTTTGAAAGTGTTATTTCCCGTTTCATTGGGTGGTCTTTACTTTGAAAGTAGTAGTTTTACTCCAGAAGCGGGGAAAAGCAAGCGGAAGAAATACCTTCCTTCTCTGGTATTAAAACTAGCTTCTCTGGCTTTAAAACTGGCTTCTCTGGCTTGAGCCGAGGCCAGAGACCAGAAGCAGGGAAAAGCTGAATCATTTCCGCCTCACTTCCTGAGTCGTAACAAAAATGGCGGAAAAAGCTTCGGAAGGGCAAAGGGACCTGGTTTTCTAAAAAGGCTTCGATATCGCTTCAAAAAGGTAATTTTAACGAAATTATTACAAGCAATGAGTTATCTGATGCAACTCTATCCATGCCTAATAAATAAGGTAAATAAATAAATAAATTTGCCGCACGAGAAAGTAACCGTACCGCCTCCTATGAATATGTGGTGCAATCTTCTAATTGCTGGACTAGGACCCTGGAGGCCATGGAAACTTACTTGGACTTGCTCTCTGCTCCAGAAAATTTGGCAAGATTGTCTGTAGCTGGGACTTCTCTGGCTTGAGCCAAGGCCAGGAAATTCCTTCCTTCTCTGGTTTAAAACTGGCTTCTCTGGCTTGAGCTGAGGTCAGGGACCAGAAGCAGGGAAAAGCTGAATCATTTTCGCCTCACTTCCTGGGTCGTAACAAAAATGGCGGAAAAAGCTTTGGAAGGGCAAAGGGACTTCTGGTTTTTTAAAAAGCTTCGATATCACTTCAAAAATGTGGTTTTAACGAAATTATTACAAGCAATGAGTTATCCGACATGACTCTATCCATGCCTAATGTGAAAGCATGCCAGATGCCAGAAGACTGTTAAACCACTTCCTGCCTAAGAAGGCCCTTTGGCGGATAGTTGGGTGATAGTCAACTGTCTAGTAAATAGTTCTTCATACTTAAATCTATATCTATGTATCTATATACCTTATACAAGTGAAAATGTGTATGTGTGTGTATATGGCAGGGATGCCCACTTCCACAAACAGGCTCTCACTTCCACAAACCCACAATGCTGAGGAGTCACCCAAAGCCCTCCCTCCAATGACATTTCAAATTATAGCAAGCACCATGAATATGTAGCCTAACCCCTGCCAATGCCCCCCCCCCCCCAACACCATTCTGCTAACCAACCAAGGAATGCTTTCATTGAGGGATAATTTCATCCTAGATTTTATGTGTTTCCTCCAACACAGTCATCCCAGTGTTTCTGACTCTCTCCATTGGTGTGGAATTTGCATGATTCCGCCCACTGCCTCTCCCTTAACCCTTTCCTACTCTTTTCAATTCTGTCTGCACAACAAACAGAGCAGGACTAATCAGCAACTAAACATATTAGAGGAGTTGGGTGGATTGACTCCACATGATGGAAGTTGTAGTTCACCGTGCATCAAATCAGAGCACTGTGACCCCCCACTGACAATGGACCTAGACCATATTTGACACACAGAACTCCCATGATCAAAGAAAAATACGGGAGAGGTTTGGGGTGGGGGGGGGGGGGCGTTCACCTTGATTTAATAAGAAGTAATATATTTTTATGCTTCAGGATCTACCCTTCCAAGTCCTAACAGTGTTCTCATTGCCCAGTTTCCACAACTATGTATAGAAAAAGGGAATATGATAACATGGAGCATCTTAACGATAATATTCTGTAATATATTTTTATGCTTCAGGATCTACCCTTCCAAGCCCCAATTCTTATTTCTTGACTGCAGCGTCCACTCGAATGGCAGGTTCTCTTTTCTGGATTTATTCAGTTCTCGCTCCTAGGTTTATTCTAGTGGGGTGAGTGAGTGCAACTAAACTGCATTGCCTAAATAGCCACTCTGAGGGAAAAGGAGAGAAGAGGTGCAATGCCATGATCCCGAAAGCGCTCAGATTACAATACGGCACGAGTTGGAATGGAATTGTTCAAAGGGTGCTATTATTACAATGTGTATTTGATACCTTTTTTATTGAAAGAGAAGCACTCTGCGGTTGCAAGTGCCAAGAGGAATTAACATTCTGTGGCATTTGCCACTGAACGGTGGGTTTGCACACATGAGTGGAGGCAATTAGCTGGGAAACGATTGAGGACCGTGACTGGGGAGAGGGGAAAGGGAAGGTGATTTTGGGCAGCCACTCCCCATTGATGGAAATTAGGGCTTTCGCCTGAAAGAGGAGTGCACTTAAACCTCTGGAAACAATGTGGTGGCAGGACTGGCATTTTCACAGGGACACATCCACAGGGAACAACCATGGATATTTTACACCTCTATTAGGCAGGAGTTGAGTGTGTGTGCGCGCGAGAAAGAAAACAAAGCATGCATTGGGTTGCTGTGAGTATTCTGGGTTGTCTGGCCATGTTTCAGAAGCATTCTCTCCTAGTGTTTCACCCATATCTATGGCAGGCATCCTTAGAGGTTGTGAGGTTTGTGGGAAATTAAGCAAGTGGGGTTTATATATGTGTGGAATGATGTCCAGGGTGGGAGAAAGAACTCTTGTCAGTTGCAGGCAAGTGTGAATTTTGCAATTGACCACCTTGATTAGCATTGAATGGTCTTACAGCTTCAAAGCCTGGCTGGCTTTCTTCCTGGAGGAATCCTTTGTTGGGAGGTATTAGCTGACAACCAAACCTGAATCTCCTGTTTTATCTGTGGAATGATGTCCAGGCTGTGAGAAAGAACGCTTGTCTGCTGGAGGCAAGTGTGAAAGTTGTAATAATAATAATAATAATAATAATAATAATAATAATAACAACAACAATAACAATAATAATAATAATAATAATAATATATGAGGTATGTGGATTTAATCCATGATATGAAGATTTAAAGATCGAACTGCAAAAACTCTGGCACAAACCAGTCAAGGTGGTCCCAGTGGTGTTCGGCACACTGGGTGCAGTGCCTAAAGACCTTGGCCTGCACTTAAACACAATCGGCGCTGACAAAATTACCATCTGCCAGCTGCAAAAGGCCACCTTACTGGGATCTGCACGCATTATTCACCGATACATCACACAGTCCTAGACACTTGGGAAGTGTCCGACGTGTGATCCAATACAACAGCCAGCAGAGTGTCTGCTGTGGACTCATCTTGTTGTGTTTCTAATAATAATAATAATAATAATAATAATAATAATAATAATAATATGAGGTATGTGGATTTAATCCATGATATGAGGATTTAAAGATCGAACTGCAAAAACTCTGGCACAAACCAGTCAAGGTGGTCCCAGTGGTGTTCGGCACACTGGGTGCAGTGCCTAAAGACCTTGGCCTGCACTTAAACACAATCAGCGCAGACAAAATTACTTTGAACTCCCACCATGAAATAAAGAGTCAGACACAAGAAAATAGATCTAAAGGGCCATTTTCTGACCTATTTATTGAAAGAATTTGCAGTAAACTGTAGAGGGAAAATCTGTAAAAATGCAACATATAACTCATGGCTGAATGGCCACCTAGTGAGCCTAGTCCCTGGGCCAGGTGTCCCTCCCTCTGACCACCTCCAAGGACAAGCGTGCACCAAGGATCCCGAGGGCCAAGCAAAATTCTTTGTCTGCACCTCTCGGCCGATCATAGTTGGAAGGCCATCCTGAGGGTGCTCCCTCCTAAACCTTTTCAAGAGTGAGAACCCTCAATCCGGCCCCAAAGGTATCTCCCATTTTATGAAAACTTATGGGGATTTTTGTGGGAGTCCACCCTTCACCCCCTAAGGCGGGGGTGCCACGGTGCCTACCATAACCATTTCACCTTTAACATGCCATGGAAACTTATTAATACTCAAGGAAACCTATTTAAATGACACCACCCAAAAGCCAATTACCACACCCATCTGAAACAGTATGAGGTAGGCGAAAAAAACCCCAATGCAAACTTGGGGGGAAAAAATTCCTACCCGGCCCATGTGCGACCAGTCTATACACACACTGTCCATAGGGAGGGAGGGTGGGCCACGCCGTCCAAAGGAAACTGAAAGAGAACAGAGCAGCCTCACCCAACTTTCTGCTCCGCCCCCTCACATGCATGGGCCAGCAACTACCTGGCCCAAACCAAGTCTGCCTCCTTCATGGGGTAATTCAAAATGCCCTCCCGCATCCTAAGCTTTGCTTGACTGCGGGTGGGGCATCTGCCAGCTGCAAAAGGCCACCTTACTGAGATCAAACCAAGGGAAGCCACCTTATTGCAAAATGCATGGAACTTTGGAATACAACGCTCAAAGAAAGAAAAGGAAGTTTGAGCTTTTGGTACAGCCATACCAGCACAATGATGAAAATCATTCCTGTGTCTCCTCTGAGATGTCAGTTGCCGTTCATGGGATCCACCATAAGTAGAAGTCAACTTGAAGGCAGTCAACAACAGTCATACACATTTGTCAGGCTGCTTTTGTTGTGTGCTGCTCTGAGATCGTTGGATAAACTTGCTTTAGCCACGAGACATATTTCTTGTTCATCGGTTGTAGTTTGGGCATGCAGTGCACAGCATCCAAGTCCCTTTTATGCCAAAGACTGGTGTGCATGTTTCTGTCTCTCTATTTTGCACAAGCATCATATGATCAGAGCTTTATGCAAACCTAAGGATAAACCTTCCCCATACACACAATTCTTCAATTATTTGGGACGGAGGGACTTGCGATTGCATCGTTTTTTCTTCTGCCTCGTGTTAGATAAGGGCCGCTGCTGGCACGGTGCCTGGAACATTGGACGGATAAGCATTCAGGGAAGGCGGGCATCTCATGAATATATGAAGGAGAAAAAGTACATTTGTTGAGTTTGTCTCTGAGGGAAATGGTATCACTGACAAAGCATCACTCTGCCTTTACCCCTTTCCCTCTCTCCATGGAATTTCCAATTATATGTATATAACCGTATTGCATATGGATAGGGAAAAAAAACATACATTTCTATCATAATTTTTAGCTGAAAATATAAGAGCGAGTTTAGAGCAAAAATGGTAGAAGCGGTAATGATACAATATTTGCATAGACATCTCCCCCACTCCTTTTTCTCTGAGCCCGGCAAATTGAAGTGCTGGTTTTAAGTCGGCCTGCTGGATCAGCCCGAGAGCTGGGAAAGGGAAAGGAAGAAGATCCCCAGAGGGAACATTATCCAGCCTTGTTTATAATCCAATCCAATTGGCTTATCTAAGAACTGACTGGAGACCCAAATCACTTCCCAAAGCGCTCAGTACCTAGCAGTTGCTACGATACACAATCAAGTTTGGTTATTTTTTATTATTGCTTTGCTGCCTTATGTGCATCTAACAATATTACATCTTTGACTTAGAAATCTGCCTGTTATTTTCCTTTGGCGGGAAGTGGGTGCGGACATAAACATCTCAGGCACGATTTGAGGGGTGTGATGGTTTCTCTGATGCTTTGCTCCAGTTTAGTTTGCGGCTCTTTGTTTAGAAGACATCTGGGCAGGCATATGAGAAAGATGCTTGATGGGGCAATATTTCTGTTGGCTGCTCATCCAAGTGACCAAGTGAGCTGCTCAGTGGTAGACCAAGGATGGTTGCAGAAGGTCCGACCTCCCAGAGTTGGTGCTGGTAGGACTTGTGTAAAGTGTTGGCCTTCAAGATGTTTCCAGACTGTTATACTCTGCTATGCACATTGTGGTTTGTGGGAATGATCTTCCAAAATGTATGGGGAGCTGAAGATCTTTGTAGGAATAAGGTTTAGTTCAGATGGTTGTGTGTGGACAGTTCTTCTGGTTGCATTTTACTCACTCCTCAAGACTTACTTACCGTATATTGTGGCATATAAGACTACTTTTTAACCCAAGAAAATCTTCTCAAAAGTCAGGGGTCCTCTTATACACTGGATAGAATCATAGAATTAAAGAGTTGGAAGAGACCTCGTGGGCCATCCAGTCCAACCCCCTGCCAAGAAGCAGGAATATTGCATTCAAATCACCCCTGACAAATGGCCATCCAGCCTCTGTTTAAAAGCTTCCAAAGAAGGAGCCTCCACCACACTCCGGGGCAGAGAGTTCCACTGCTGAACGGCTCTCACAGTCAGGAAGTTCTTCCTCATGTTCAGATGGAATCTCCTTTCTTGAAGTTTGAAGCCATTGTTCCGCGTCCTAGTCTGCAAGGAAGCAGAAAACACGCTTGCTCCCTCCCTCCTGTGGCTTCCTCTCACATATTTATACAATCGTCTTATACGCTGTCGTCTTATACGCTGGAGTAGCCTTATGCATGAGAGTCGTCTTATATCTGGGAGTAGTCTTATACGGCGAGTATATCCCAAACTCTATATTTTAACTGGAAAAGTTGGGGGTCGCCTTATACGTCCAGTCGTCTTATATGCCGGAATATATGGTACTTTACTTACTTACTTAGGTGATCCCTCATTGTCCAAGTAGGATAGTTTACCAAGATCGGTGTACTGGCAGTAGGTACACAGGTGACTGTGGAGCCCTGTTCTTGACCTGCATGTTCTCTTGCACTGAGGGCATTGGTTTCCAGGTGGAAGGTGGTCTCAGTCAGGGTTGGCTTGATGTGCCTTCCTCTTGGTATGTTTCTCTCTTTTGCCCTCCATTCATGCATCTTCAAATTCTACAGCACTGCTGGTCACAGCTGACCTCCTGCTGGAGCACTCAAGGGCCAGGGCTTCCCAGTTCTCAGTGTCTATGCCAGAGTTGTCAAGGTTGGCTTTGAGCCCGCCTTTAAATCTCTATTCCTGTCCTCCAACATTCTATTTTCTATTTTATTTATTTATTTATTTAGTGTTTCAGGAGCAACCAGACATTTGTATTACATTTTTAACAAAACAAACAAACAGACAGACAAAACACAAAGTTTGCAAGCTTAGTAGCTGATTAAATGTCCTTTGACCAGTATCTGGCCACTTGGAGTGCCTCTGGTGTTGTCGCAAGAAGGTCCTCCATTGTGCATGTAGCAGGGCTCAGGTTGCATTGCAGCAGGTGGTCAGAGGTTTGCTCCTCTCCGCACTCGCATATCGAGGATTCCACTTTGTGACCCCATTTCTTAAGGTTGGCTCTGCATCTCGTGGTGCCAGCGCGCAGTCTGTTCAGTGTCTTCCAAGTTGCCCAGTCTTCTGTGTGCCCAGGGGGGAGTCTCTCATTTGGTATCAGCCATTAATTGAGGTTCTGGGTTTGAGCCTGCCACTTTTGGACTCTCTCTTACTGAGGTGTTCCAGCGAGTGTCTCTGTAGATCTTAGAAAACTATTTCTTGATTTAAGTCGTTGACGTGCTGGCTGATACCCAAACAAGGGATGGGCTGGAGATGTCACTGCCTTGGTCCTTTCACTATTGGCTGCTACTTCCCAGCGGATGTCAGGTGGTGCGATACTGGCTAGACAGTGTAATTTCTCCAGTGGTGTAGGGCGCAGACACACCGTGATAATGTGGCCTGTCTCATTAAGAGCCAAAAGCTGGGACACGAAACAGGTTAACCCTGAAAATATAACCATAGCGCACACTTATCATTTCTAGCCTCTTTTTCTGCAGTGCTCACCTGATCTCAGGCCCTATAGAAAGCCATACAAAAAGACTGCCTGTTTGCCTGTGCAACAGTTGGGATGGCACTTGGCCTTCTCACTACTGCAACAGAATAAGAAGTGAGGAAACAGCAGTCAAAGAAAGCTTTGTCTGACTTCTTGAATGGTTATTTCGCACGTGCTCCAAAAATCTGCCTGGATCACTTCCACCATCCAGCTAGCTATTACAAGCACTGGGCTTTGTTACTTCTCTATCCATACCTGTCGTTAAAAATTAGGACATATATTGGGGAGTGGGAGCTGTCACACAACTCTCGTAGTAACCAACTCTTGGAAATTCCTCCTCCATCATCTCCTTCTCTTCCTTCTCCTCCTCCTTCCTCATCTTCTTCGTCAGGTGCTGGCTGGATCCAAAAACACCTTTTACGGTCAGTATTTGGTATGCTGATCTGGGCCTTTTTGAAGCTTCTTTTCAGCTTATGCTTGCTCTTCTGACCCATGGGATTGACTGTGGTCCCGCAGTTTCTGTAGGATTGCCCTCCAAAACGTTTCTGTAAGGACAGCTGGTGCAGGTTTTAACAGTTAGCCTCTGGCTGAATATTGGGAGGCGATAATATATTCAGCCGCTTCTGCTGCAATTGTGTGATCTGTGCCTGTAAGCTTTCTGACCTCATTCAGGCTGCTGGTATTTATTTTTTTCAAAAATTGTCATGGCCTGGAACTGTCACACCTAACAGCTCAGAGCTGAGTTGTGTATGAGGTTGGAACACGAACTCTAAAGTACAGGGTCTTCACTTGAGTTGTCCAAAGGCTTTAAATAGTTTTTTTCTAGAAGGAGCAGGACCAACTGTTAAAGGAATCCTCTGTTCACATTATTATTATTATTATTATTATTATTATTATTATTATTATTATTATTATTAGAAACACAACGAGTCCACAGCAGACAAGATCACTCTGCTGGCTGTTGTATTGGATCATACATCAGACACTTCCCAAGTATCTAGGACTGCGTGATGTATTAGCAAATAATGTGTGCAGATCCCAGTAAGGTGGCCTTCTGCAGCTGGCAGATGGCAATTTTGTCAGCGCCAATTATGTTGTATTACATTTTTGACAGAACAAACATACATACAAAAGACACAGAGTTTGCAAGCTTGGTAGTTGATTAAATGTCCTTTGACCAGTATCTGGCCACTTGGAGTGCCTCTGGTGTTGCCGCAAGGAGGTCCTCCATTGTGCATGTGGCTGGGCTCAGGTTGCATTGCAGCAGGTGGTCTGTGGTTTGCTCTTCTCCACACTCGTATGTCGTGGATTCCACTTTGTAGCCCCATTTCTGAAGGTTGGCTCTGCATCTCATGGTGCCAGAGCGCAGTCTGTTCAGCGCCTTCCAAGTCACCCAGTTTTCTGTGTGCCCAAGGGGGAGTCTCTCATTGGGTATCAGCCATTGATTCAGGCTCTGGGTTTGAGCCTGCCACTTTTGGACTCTTGCTTGCTGAGGTGTTCCAGTGAGTGTCTCTGTAGATCTTAGAAAACTATTTCTTGATTTAAGTCGTTGGCGTGCTGGCTGATGCCCAAACAAGTGATGAGCTGGAGATGTCTCTACCTTGGTCTTTTCACTATTGGCTGCTACTTCCCGGCAGATGTGAGGTAGTGCAATACCGGCTAAGCAGTGTAATTTCTCCAGTGGTGTTGGGCGCATACACCCCGTGACAATGCTGCATGTCTCATTAAGAGCCACATCCACTGTTTTAGCGTGGTAAGATGTGTTCCACACTGGGCATGCTTACTCAGAAGCAGAGTAGCATAGCACAAGGGCGGATGTTTTCACTGTGTCTGGTTGTTATTCCCAGGTTGTGCCAGTCAGCTTTCGTATGATATGGTTTCTAGCACCCACTTTTTGCTTGATATTCAGGCAGTGCTTCTTGTAGGTCAGAACATGGTCCAGAGTGACTCCCAGGTATTTGGGTGCACTGCAATGCTCCAGTGGGCTTCCTTCCCAGGTGATCCTCAGAGCTCGGGATGCTTGTCTGTTCTTAAGGTGAAAGGTGCATGTCTGTGTTTTAGATGGATTAGGGATCAGCTGGTTTTCCCTGTAATAGGCAGTAAGAGCACCTAGAGCTTCGGAGAGCTTCTGTTCAACCATCTTAGAGCTCCCTGCTTGAGCAGTAATGGCACTATCATCAGCATAGATGATGCTCTCTGTCCCTTCTGGCAGTGGCTGGTCATTCGTGTAAATGTTGAACTTGGATGGGGCAAGCACGCTCCCCTGAGGCAGGCCGTTCTTCTGTTTCCGCCATCTGCTTCTCTGGCCCTGGAACTCAACAAAAAAGCTCCTGTTTTGTAGCAGGTTTCCTATGAGGTGGGTGAGGTGGTCGTCCTTTGTGATATTATACATTTTTCTCAGGAGGATGTGGTGGTTCACAGTATCATAAGCTGCGGACAGGTCTATGAAGACATATTTTCTGATTATCTTTGGGGACCCCTCTGAAAGTGGTCCCAACTCCCAGATTGAGAAACACTGTCCCAAGTGGTAACGATGTAAAAAGGAAGTATCTATAGTCAACAATGGTACTTCCTGCTCTTGAGATGCACATCACATACACACATGCCCCATTGCTACGTCTGTTAGTACTGATAAGCCTTGGATGAGACTCACATGTTTTAATAATGACTGCTTGTGAAACCTAGCTCCATTATCTCTGGAGTCAGTGGTAAACTTCAAAGGCACCACAAATTGGCAGCATGTCCAACAACCTGATGCTATTAGAGACATCTTTGAGCTTCTGCTGTCCATAGCTTCAAAATGAAATTACAGGGTCGGATTGCCATGGCATCAAAGCCTTGGAAATGAGGTGTTGCTCTGTCTTTTTCTTTCTAGCTCCCCTCCTCTCAGTGCTTTCTTTCCTTCTGCTATTTTGCAACCTTTTTTTTGCTATCTTTCCCACCTTCTTCTGCTCACTAGGAGGTCCTCGTAGCTGAGGAAACTCATCTTTTGTGCCAGCAAGAAAAGGACGTGTACTGATAAACACTACAGTATACGGAGTGGTCTTCCCTGCGTTGTGTTTCCAGCAGGGAGTTTTGCTTCAGTTTGCACCTTTGCCATTCTGCTCAGCCAACCCCAAGTTTTCCTGTTAAAACAGACTTTGCTTCATGCTGGATCGGGAATTACAATCTCTACGTTGCAATCTTTGCAGGCACCAGGCTCCCCAGGTGTCCAAAGACCTCCAAGTGCAATTCATATTGAATACATTTTTGGAGCCAGGCAGCCCTGCAGGGTTAATGCATTGGTTTTTTAATCCACCCCAAAGCCTTTGTGGCCTCTTTGCTCAAGGCACTTCTTTGAATGAGTTTAGCAGATCCACTCGTCGATAGGGAAAAAAAGTCAACTGCTGGTAGGTGAGCTCCAGGTCATTGGGACCAGCATGCCAGAACAAAGTTTCATCAAGGAAATAATTTAAATTATAGAGCTTATGTGATGGTGGGCAGCAAGGTAGTTTCGTTTGGAAGAAAAGTTTCAAGGAGACAGTGTCCTAGTTTTGCATGTGATCCAGTTCCTCCACTTTAAGAACTTGCGTTTTGGACAGCCTAATCTAATCACAAGTCAACAAAATCAAACTTTTTGTAATAATCAGGAGGTATGCCAGACCCTGTCTGAACTTGGTTGCTAAGCAGGGTCACCCCTGTTTTGTCCTTGGAGAGAAGACTGCCCACAAATGTTTAGTGGCGATCCCTCGTAGAGTTTGCCAAGGACCACTGGGACCACCTGTACTGGTTTATGCCAGAGCCTTTGCAGTTCAATTTTGAGGTCTTTATAGTGGCTGAGTTTTTCCTGTTGTTTTTCCTCAATGCGACTGTCACCTGGAATGGCAACATCAATAATCCAGACTTTGTCAGGCCTGGTTTGGAGTGCAGTTTTCTTGTACTGACTCTTTGTCTGCTGTGCTTTGAGAAGTTTCCGATTATTGGCTTCAATTAAAGCAGGTTCTTGGCTTTCCTTGACATATTCTGCCAGGGTGTGTGTTTTTTTTTTAAAATTATTATTATTATTATTATTATTATTATTATTATTATGGCACACACACACCAGAAAAACTACCCAGGTTCTGTGATGTATGTGAATTTGTATGTGTGAAAGCATAGACTTTGTAACTATCTCCCCAAAGAGTAAATTCTTACTGTGAGGTTAGCTTTGGAGAGTAACACTATTAAATGGTGTGGCAAAGTACATGTGTGATCCATGCTTCTGATGATATTGTGGTATTTTGTGAATATCTTCACATGCAATGTGAATAGATCAATAGGTACCGCCTCGGTAGGAATATCTTCACATACAATGTGAATAGATCAATAGGTACCGCCTCGGTGAATAGATCAATAGGTACCTTCCTACCGCCTCGGTAGGAAGGTAAAAGGCACCCATTAAGCTATGCTGGCAAAACACAACCAGGAGGTATCTACAGATAACAGATTCCTTGGTGTGGAAATGGAACAAGAGCATCTCCCCATGGCCAGAGTTGAGCACCTCCTACAGATGCCAGAGATTGAAAGGGAAACCTTTGCCTTTGTCTGTGTATTGTATGTCATTGTTGTCCAGTGTATAAAAGGCATTGAATGTTTGCCTATAATATGTGTATACTGTAATCTTTTCTGAGTCCCCATGGGGAGATAGAGAGGAATATAAATAAAGTGTATTATTATTAATATTATTAATATTATGGAGCCCCCGGTGGCACAGTGAAGACCAACAGATTAGAGGTTCGAATCCGGAGAGAGCGCGGATTAGCTCCCTCTGTCAGCTCCAGCTCTCCATGTGGGGGCATGAAAGAAGCTTCCCACAAGGGTGGTAAAACATCAAAACATCCAGGCATCCCTTGGGCAACATCCTTACAGACGGCCAATTCTCTCACACCAGACGTGACTTGCAGTTTCTCAAGTCGCTCCTGACACGACAATATATATATATATATATATATATATATATATTCGGCAATGCATGAGTGATGTTGTCGTTATTGTCTCAAACCTTGCAGCTGCAGAAATGACGCAAGAAACAGTGGAGTCCCTGATGCAGAAGTTTAAGGAGAGTTTTCGGACCAATACGCCCATTGAGATTGGCCAGTTGCAGCCAGCCCTGCGCAGTTCGTCGGTTGGGAGGCGAAAACGGAGGAACCGTCCCAGAGGTGAGCAATCCACAGAAATAATGCCTTTCTCTATCTATCCCACCAGATCTGAATTGCATAGTATGGTCAGAGGCGGCCCTAGGTAATTTTCAACGGTAAGCAAACAGTATTTTGCCCCCCCCCCCCCAACCAATCACTGATATATATTTCTGTTCGTCGTGGGAGTTCTGTGTGCCATATTTGGTTCAATTCCACCATTGGGGGAGTTCAGAATGCTTTTTTTATTATAGGTGAACTATACATCCCAGTAACTACAACTCGCATATGTCAAGGTCTATTTTCCCCCAAGAGAGCCTCAAGAGCGCCCCTGGGCAAAACCAACTATACCGCGAATGCTTACTTTGCGTAATGGGTTGAGCCGCCCCTGAGTATGGTATAGTAGGCTATACCATGCTATACAATTCCATAAACTCTGTATTGACTTGATTTTCATATTGAAATAGAGTAATTCAAATCAAACGAGGAGAGACTTCCCTTGTATATTATTGTGTGCTGGAAAGAGATTGATCTAGATAGCCTTCGGGATCTCTTCCAACTCTATAGAGTTTTATGCTCAATTTTAGCTATTTTGCTTTCTCTCCATGCATATGAACAGATAGCACGCCCTCTTTTTTTGAGCTTGGCATGGCTGGTGTCATATTTTTTCCATGCTGATGATAGGAAGCTGGAGGAAAGAGAAACGTTTCGATCCTTTCTCTGCTCATTGCCTTTCTCTCCTATTTGTTTTTCATTTATTTATGAGCCTGATCATTTTCCCCCCTCATTGTGTGTGTTATTTTTCTGTACTACAAGCCTGGAGAAACTTATTTTATTACCATTATTATGATGACAATGGCTGAGGCCATAAATTATTCACTTAGTATGGAGAAAACATTCCTTCTCGTCAACTGCTTTGAATGATTTAGCTTGTTTTGTTGTTCCTACACATTCAGGCAGGCTGATGGAAACGGGCACCAGTGGGATCTGCTTGGAGCCTGGCATTCGTTGCTACTCCTTCTTCCCACAGAAGGCAGTTGTGCTTGAGGGCCAAAGCAGATATGAACGGGGAAAGAATGACAAGAATGAGAGCTGCAGCCAGGGGCGGCTCATCCATTATGCGAAGTAAGCGGTCGCAGAACACTTTTTTTGCCAGGGGCGCAGAGGTGCCTCTGTAAATGCCCCTCGACTGCCACTTGAGGAGCGCTCCCTCAGCTCACAACAGCCCTAGCAGTCCGGGGGGAGCCTCGGCTTTCTTGCCTCGCTGCCGGGCGATCCTCTTCCCAAAGGGGCCGGGCCCTTGAGCCTCGCCTAGCCCCTCTCGTTCCTGCTCCACCCGGCCACCGGGTGCACGAGCAGAGCCGGTACTCCATCATTCTCCGCATTCGATCCCTTCCCCATGACTGGCTCCCTTTCCCAATCCCCCGGCGCTCCACCTGCCTCCTCTCCTCTCCCCAATCTGCGGGTGGGCCAAGAGGTGGAGTCGCCACACCTGGCCCGCTTCGGGTCCGGAGAGTGTCTGAAGACCCCAGCGTGCACACCAAAAGTCGCCTCTTCTCCTGACTTTCTCTTCAGCCATTGGGACCAAGAGAGAGAGAGAGAGAGAGAGAGCCCCTCCGGCTGGAGGTATCTCCCACCTCCGCTCCCTCCTTTGTTTTTGCGCCTACCTTCAGGAAAGGTGGGCATCTCCACCTCTCTCTCTCTCTCTCTCTCTCTCTCTTGGTCCCAATGGCTGAGGAGAAAGTCAGGAGAAGAGGTGACTTTTGGTGCACACGCCAGGGTCTTCAGGCACGCCTCTGGACCCAAAGTGGGCCAGGCAAGGGAGCAAGTGCGGCAAGTGTAGTTACTGGGATGTATAGTTCACCTACAATCAAAGAGCATTCTGAACTCCACCAATGATGGAATTGAACCAAATATGGCACACAGAACTCCCACGACAAACAGAAAATATATATCTATGATTGGTTGGGGGGGGGGCGTCAAAATACTGTTTGCTTACCATTGAAAATTACCTAGGGCCGCCTCTGGCTGCAGCTGTGCTGTTACAGGTTGAGCATCCCTCATACCAAAGGCTTGGAACCAGAAGTGTTTGGGATTCTTGATTATAGTTATTATTGCATTTTTGAATCACCGGATTTGTATATATGTACATAATGAAGTATCTTAGAGATCAGATCCAAGTCTAAAGCAGAAATCCCTGTATATTTTATATACACTCTAGCTGGGGTACCCAATATTCTCTGGGTTATTTGAAAAGTTTTTTTGTTTTTGTTTTTTTACAAAATACCTAATGTGGGTGAACCTCCTGAAACTCCATCAATACTTAAAGTTTGCCATGTTGGGCAAATTTGCTCTAGATGCAGCATCAGTGGAGTTCAGTATGCTCTCCAGCTGCAGGATGAATTACAACTCCCACCATGGTGGGTCAGTCCCATCAGAGGTCTCCAGTACATTCAGTTGGTCAATGGGGTTCTCTGTGCCAAGTTTAGTCCAGATCCGTCATCTGTGGTGGTCACAGTTTCTGTGGATATAGGTGAACTACAACTCCCAGAACTGAATGTTAGTTACCCCCAAACCCCTCCAGTAGGTTCAGTGGGCCATGGGGGTTCTGTGTGCCAAGTTTGGTCCAGATCTCTCATCAGTGATGGTCACAGTTTCTTTGGATATAGGTGAACTACAACTCCCAGAACTGAATGTCAATTACCCCCAAACCCCTCCAGTAGGTTCAGTTAGTCATGGGGGTTCTGTGTGCCAAGTTTGATCCAGGTCCATCATTGGTGAGGTTCACAGTTTCCTTGGTTGTAGGTGAATTACAACTCCCAAAAATCAAGGTCAGTCTCTCCCAACCACCTCCAGTATTCAAATTTGGGTGTATTGGGTATGTGTGCTAAGTTTGGTCCAGGTCCATCTTCACAGAGCTGTCTGGATGTTAGTGAATTACAACTCCCCCAAATCAAGTGTGACTTGACCACAGTGGCCCACGCCTTAGTTACCTCTAGACTGGAATATTGCAATGCACTCTACATGGGGCTCCCCTTGAAGACGGCCTGGAAAATTCAATTTTTCCAACTTTCAGCAGCCAGACTACTACCTGGGGCAAATTACAGGGAGCAGTCAACCCCCCCCCTGTTCAAGGAGCTCCATTGGCTGCCATTCATCTTCCGGTCCCAATTCAAGATGCAGGACATCACCTATAAAGCCCTGAATTGTTTGGGACCCACCTACCTTTGTGACCACATCTCCTACCATTTATACTGATTATTTTATTATGTACTTTATGTATTTTTTTTTAATCTGGGGAGCGGGGTGAGTTCCTGTCTGTCTGCTCTAGCTTCAGAAAAATGGGGAAACATTAGGAAAATAGGAAAACAGGCCTCACAACCTCTGAGAATGCCTGCCAGAGATGCAGGCGAAAAGTCAGGAGATAATGCTTCTGGAACATGGCCAGACAGCTCGGAAAACTCACAACAACCCAGTGATTCTGGCCATGAAAGTCTTCGACAATACATTTTTGTTGTTGCATGAAGCAGTGTTTGTGTACACTGAAGCATCAGAAAGACAAAGTGGACACATTCCCTCTTGTCCACATCCTTCTTGAGTTGTGGTGCCCAGAGCCAGATACAATATTCATTGTGTTACTTTTGAAATCATCTGTGCGTTGTTATTTTCTCCCCTGCTTGTTCTCTGGTGCTCATTCTCCCATTTGGACCGTTCCCGTTTCCATGCCGTGCTGTTAATTGCCCCTCTGGTGTGCCAATGACTGGAACTCCATTGCACATTAAGGTGAAATGATGATATCACAACTTAGTACGTTTGCATTTTATGCTCAAATTGAAAACACAAACCTTTCGCCTCATTAATCCTTTGCAATCCCCGTCTCTTACCACCACCGCCCCACTTCTTAAATGAAATTGTCCATTTGGGAGGCATTTATTTTATCTTAACAGCTGCATGACAGTTCCACCCGTGCAGTTTGCATCCGTTGGTGATGCTGGGTAAGTGACAGCCTGTCTTCAGCAACTATTTTTGCTGATGTTGAGCCTACTTGTGATCTTATTCTCCTTAGAATCATAGAATCATAGAATCAAAGAGTTGGAAGAGACCTCATGGGCCATCCAGTCCAACCCCCTGCCAAGAAGCAGGAATATTGCATTCAAATCACCCCTGACAAATGGCCATCCAGCCTTTGCTTAAAAGCTTCCAAAGAAGGAGCCTCCACCACATTCCGGGGCAGAGAGTTCCACTGCTGAACGGCTCTCACAGTCAGGAAGTTCTTCCTAATGTTCAGATGGAATCTCCTCTCTTGTAGTTTGAAGCCATTGCTCCATTGCGTCCTAGTCTCCAAGGAAGCAGAAAACAAGCTTGCTCCCTCCTCCTCCCTGTGGCTTCCTCTCACATATTTATACATGGCTATCATATCTCCTCTCAGCCTTCTCTTCTTCAGGCTAAACATGCCCAGCTCCTTAAGCCGCTCCTCATAGGGCTTGTTCTCCAGACCCTTGATCATTTTAGTCGCCCTCCTCTGGACACATTCTAAGTTGTCAACATCTCCCTTCAATTGTGGTGCCCAGAATTGGACACAATATTCCAGGTGTGGTCTAACCAAAGCAGAATAGAGGGGTTCAAATGATTGAACAGAAGCTTTCTTCCAATGACATTTCAGGTTATCGCGGGTGCCATGAATCTGTAGCCCAACCCCTGCCACTGTCCTCCCCAAACACAATACTGCCCACCACCCAAGGAATGCTTTCATTCGGAGACAATTTCATCCTAGATTTTATGTGTCTCCTCCACCACAGACATCCCAGTGTTTCTGACTCTCTCCATTGGTGTGGAATTTGCATGATTCCACCCAGGCCTGTAGCGAGGGGGTGGTTTTAGGGGTTCAACCCCCCCCCCTGAAATGTTTCAGATTTTTTAAAAAAACCTGGTTTACTCATGAATTTTAACTGGTTAACCAAATCCCCATGCTAGTCTATGAGATGCAAAAAATTAAGAGTCCCTCCAGAACTGCAAGCACTATCTCAAGCAAATATTGACAATTTATTCACACTGTCCTTACTTGCAGCAATAGCCGATGTAGTGAAGCAACCAAGTTGGGTGTGTGTGTTGAATGCTCTCATTAAGGAGGCCAGACTTGGTGGAGGTGGTTGACAGGGGCGGAGCTGCAGGCTATTGGAAGGTTGCTCTGCCCCCTGCTGTGCTCTTTGCTTCAGCGTGAGCTAGGAGGCAGGCTTCAACCCCCCCCCCCCCCAAATTTTCAACCCCCCTCCCCCCAAATTGTCACCCCCCCCCCAAATTGTCAACCCTCCCCGAAATTTTTTTCTGGCTACGGCCCTGATTCCACCCACTGCCTCTCCCTTAACCCTTTCCTACTCTTTTCAATTCCATCTGCACAACAAACAGAGCAGAACTAATCAGCAACTAAACATACTAGAGGAGTTGGGGGGATTGACTCTACATGATGGAAGTTGTAGTTCACCCTGCATCAAATCAGAGCACTGTGACCCCCACTGACAATGGACCTAGACCACATTTGACACACAGAACTGCCATGACCAAAGAAAAATACGGAAGAGGTTTGGCGGGGCGTTCACCTTGATTTAATAAGAAGTAATATATATATTATGTTTCAGGATCTACCCTTACAAGTCCTAAGAGTTTTCTCATTGCCCAGTTTTCACAACTATGAATAGAAATAGGGAATATGATACTTACTTACTTTACTTAGTGACTTAGGCGATACCTCGTAGTCCGAGGATGATGATCCTCCAAGTGTATTATTCTGGGGGTGGGTCCGTAGGTGACTGTGGAGCCCTATTCTTGATCTGCATCTTCTCCCTCAGTGAGGGCATCAGTTTCCAGATGAAAGGTGGTCCCAGTTGGGGTTGGCTTGATGCTCCTTCCCTTTGGCACGTTTCTCTCTTTCACCCACCATTTGTGCCTCTTCAAATTCTGCAGCACTGCTGGTCACAGCTGACCTCCATCTGGAGCACTCAAGGGCCAGGGCTTCCCAGTTTTCAGTGTCTATGACATAGTTTTTAAGGTTGGCGTAGAGCCCATCTTTAAATCTCTTTTTGCCCTCATTTGTGCCTCCTCAAATTCTGCAGCAATGCTGGTCACAGCTGACCTCCAGCTGGAGCATTTAAGGGCCAGGGCTTCCCAGTTCTCAGTGTCTATGCCAAAGTTTTTAAAGTTGGCTTTGAGCTCACCTTTAAATCTCATTTCTTGTCCTCCAACATTCCATTTTCCATTCTTGAGTTCAAATTCTACAGCACTGCTGGTCACAGCTGACCTCCAGCTGGAGCCCTCAAGGGCCAGGGCTGCCCAGTTCTCAGTGTCTATGCCAAAGTTTTTAAGGTTGGCTTTGAGCCCATCTTTAAATCTCATTTCTTGTCCTCCAACATTCCATTTTCCATTCTTGAGTTTGGAGTAGAGCAACTGCTTTGGGAGACGGTGGTCAGGAATCTGGACAACGTGGCCGGTCCAGTGAAGTTGATGGCGGAGGACCATCGCTTCAGTGCTGGTGGTCTTTGCTTCTTCCATCATGCTTATCTTCCCAAGAGATTTGCAGGATTTTTCAGAGGCAGCGCTGATGGAATTGTTCCAGGAGTTGCATGTGATGTCTGTAGACAGTCCACGTCTCGCAGGCATATAGCAGGGTTGGGAGGACAATAGCTTTATAAACAAGCACCTTAATATCCCTATGGATGTCCTGGTCCTAAAACACTCTGCTTCATTTGGGAAAATGCTGCACTCGCAGAGCTCAGGCGGTGTTGTATTTCAGTGTCAATGTTGACTTTGGTGGAGAGGTGGCTGCCAAGGTAGCGGAAATGATCAACATTTTCTAATGTTACACCATTAAGCTGCATCTCTGGCATTGGAGAGGGATTGGCTGGTGACTGTTCGAAGAGCACTGGTTTTCTTGATGTTTAATGACAGGCTGAGCTTCTCGTATGCTTCTGTGAAGGTGTTTAGAGTGGCTTGTAGGTCTTCTTCTGAATGCGTACAGACGATGTTGTCATCAGCTGCTCGTATGCTTTTGCGAAGGTGTTTAGAATTCTGCATAAACTTCTAACCCATAACTACAATTAAGAAGGTACCTCTGTGACATGTAATTATGAGTTGCTCATTATAGCCGTTGGAAAATTGGGACACTGATGAAAAAGAGGAAAGACCCTGCTAGGTTACAATATTCTCCAACTTAATTTGTTTTATCCTGTTGCCCCAAATTCAAGTCCATTACAAGATCTGATGGGATCTGTTATTTTTATACCAGTGTTTCTCAAACTTCCTAATGCCGCGAACCCTCGATACAGTTCCTCATGTTGTGTTGACTCCCAGCCATAACATTATTTTCGTTGCTACTTCATAACTGTCATTTTGCTGCTGTTATGTATCATAATGTAAATATCTGATATGCAGGATGGATTTTCATTCATTGGGCAACATTTGGTGCAAATACCCGATACCTCAAAATTTGAATACTTGTGGGGATTGGGGTGGGACTGATTTTGTAATTTGGGGGTTGTAGTTGCTGGGATTTATTGTTAACCTACAATCAAAGAGCATTCTGAACATCACCAACAATGGAATTGAACCAAACTTGGTTCACGAAACTCTCATGACCAACAGAAAATACTGAAAGGGTTTGTTAGGCATTGAGCTTGAGTTTGGGAGTTGTAGTTCACCTATGTCCAGAGAACTCTGTGGACTCAATGATGGATCTGGACCAAATTTGGCACAGATACTCAATATACCCAAATGTAAACACTGTTGGAGTTTGGGTAAAATAGACCTTGACATTTGGGAGTTGTAGTTGATGGGATTTATAGTTCACCTTCAATCAAAGAGCATTCCGAACTCCACCAATGATGGAATTGAACCAAACCTGGTACACAGAACTCTCATGACCAACAGAAAATACTGGAAGGGTTTGTTGGGCCTTGAGCTTGAGTTCTGGAGTTGTAGTTCACTTACATCCAGAGAGCGGGGACATGGGAGAAGCCTCCCACAAGGATGATAAAAACATCAAATCATCCAGGCATCCCCTGGGCAACGTCCTTGCAGACGGCCAATTCTCTCATACCAGAAGCAACTTGCAGTTTCTCAAGTTGCTCCTGACACGACAAAAAAAAGATGGATCTGGACCAAACTTGGCACAAATACTCAGGATGCCCGAATGTGAACACTGGTGGAGTTTGGGGGAAATAGACCTTGACATTTGGGAGTTGTAGTTGCTGGGATTTATAGTTCACCTACAATCAAAGAGCATTCTGAACACAATTAGAATTGGAGTCCTCGTGGGAAACAAGTTAAACAATATCGTGCAATGGCATAAAAAGCTGTTCTGAGTCCCTCTATGGAGGTAGAGAAGATTGGGTTATAAAAGTTTTAAATAAATAAATTAAAAGCCAATGGGATTTGGGCTTGCATTGATACAAGTCTAGTGCCTAGATCCAGGGAAGTCATTCTCCCCATCTATTTTGCCTTGTTTGGACCACACCTGGAATCCCACTGTGGCCAATTCTGGGCACCACACTTGAAGGGAGATGTTGACTCTAAGCTGGAATGTGTCCATATGAGGGTGACTCAAAGGATCAAGGGTCTGGAGAACAAGCCCTATGAGGAGCGGCTTAAGGAGCTGGGCATGTTTAGCCTGAAGAAGAGAAGGCTGAGAGGAGATATGATAGCCATGTATAAATATGTGAGAGGAAGTCATAGGGAGGAGGGAGCAAGCTTGTTTTCTGCTGCCCTGGAGACCAGGACGCAATGGAACAATGGCTTCAAACTATGGGAAAGGAGATTCCACCTGAATATGAGGAAGAACTTCCTAACTGTGAGAAAGAGCTGTTCAGCAGTGGAACTCTCTGCTCCAGGGTGTGGTGGAGGCTCCTTCTTGAATTTGAATTTTTTTTATATTTTATTCAAGTAAACATACATTTGCAAGTGTTTGTTGCATATAGTGCAATACTTTCTATCTATTAATGTTCTATAATCCTTTATCTCATAATATATTTCTATTAAGGGGTCACAGTCTACTATCTAAATATTACATAGAAAGATATCATAGATTCTTACTTTACATCCACTTCTTCCTTGTCTACAGTCTTATAGGATCCTCTATATACATTTTTAATTTAACTTTACATTAAGGTGTTGAATCATTGGTTGCCATTCATTAACGAAGTTGTCTAATATTTCTCCTCTTAATAATACAGTTATTTTGTCCATTATCAACATATCTATAATATATTTTTCCCATTCTTCTAAAGGAGGTATATCTGGGGTTTTCCAATATCTAGCATATACTATTCTAGCTGCCACTGTTGTGTAAAACAAAAATTTTCCAAATTTTCTTTCTAATTCTTCCTCGGGCATATTCAAAAGGTACATTTGAGGTGTCATTTTAAAATTTGTGTTTAACATTTTTTCAAGATATACATGGATCTGTTTCCAGTAATTTTTTACGTTGCTGCAAGTGCACCATGTGTGGTAGAATGTACCATTTTTCTTTCCCACATTTCCAACATTTGTTGGAACAATTGTACATCTTAGCTAGTCTCCCTGGAGAGAGGTACCATCGCAAATGCATTTTATAAACATTTTCCTTTAGGAATGTGTCCAGAGGATGGCGACTAAAATGATCAAGGGTCTGGAGAACAAGCCCTATGAGGAGTGGCTTAAGGAGCTGGGCATGTTTAGCCTGAAGAAGAGAAGGCGGAGAGGAGATATGATAGCCATGTATAAATATGTGAGAGGAAGCCACAGGGAGGAGGGAGCAAGCTTGTTTTCTGCTTCCCTGGAGACTAGGACACGGAACAATAGCTTCAAACTACAAGAAAGGAGATTCCATCTGAACATGAGGAAGAACTTCCTAACTGTGAGAAAGAGCTGTTCAGCAGTGGAACTCTCTGCTCCAGAGTGTGGTGGAGGCTCCTTCTTTGGAGGCTTTGAAACAGAGGCTGGATGGCCATCTGTCGGGAGTGCTTTGAATGTGATTTTCTTGCTTCTTGGCAGAATGGGGTTGGAGTGGATGGCCCACGGGGTTTCTTCCAACTCTAGGATTCTGTGTTACTATGAAAGGGTTTAATGATTCCAGGAGGAACCTATGGGTACCAAAAAGGATCCACAGCATCTGTGTGTGGCTGTGTCATGCTGCTGTGGTTAACATAATTTCAGACGACAATAGGAACAACAAATGTGCAAAGCAGAGTGGAAAAGCAAAAGGATTCCCTTTTCAAAAAGCTGATGGTGGATTCCAACCCCCAAAAGTATAAAGCTGTTAGGTGGATGAGAGCCAGGGCTGAAATATAGTGTTTATCTTGACTGCCAAAGGTAAATAAAAAAAGGTTAAACGAGCTCCTTTCCCTTTTAAAATAAATAAGTGATTAATAGATCATTCTGCCAAGGGGAATAATTTACCACCATTCAGGGCTGTGCTTAATGCGTTTCGGAGGCCTCTGCTGTGCTGTAATTCACAAAAAAGCTCTCACGTCGGAGAGTGAGTGTGTGGGTTGGGGTTAGAGAGACCACCGTTGGATTGCTGCGTGTGCACGCTCACATGTCTGTCTTTCTCTCTTTGCCTCACAGTCATCCACACTCTCTGCTGACAAAGCAGCAAAGAGACCGTGCTTGCTGTTGGACTTAAATGTTGCAGCACTTACTCTACATCAGTGGTTCTCAACCTTCCTAATGCCGGGACCCCTTAATCCCGTTCCTCATGTTGTGTTGACCCCCAATCATAACATTATTTTTGTTGCCACTTCATTACTTTAATGTTGCTACTGTTACAAGTCGTAATGTAGATACCTGATATGCAGGATGTATTTTCATCCACTGGACCAAATTTGGCATTTGGGAATTGTAGTTGATTTTTGTCATTTTGGAGTTGTAGCTGCTGGGATTTATAGTCCCCCTACAATCAAAGAGCATTCTGAACTCCACCAATGATGTAATTGAAACAATTTTAGCACACAGAACTC
Organism: Anolis sagrei ordinatus; assembly: GCF_025583915.1. Taxonomy (NCBI): domain Eukaryota; kingdom Metazoa; phylum Chordata; class Lepidosauria; order Squamata; family Anolidae; genus Anolis; species Anolis sagrei. Next base: position 24,115,794 of record NW_026844589.1, read on the forward strand.
CCATGACCAACAGAAAATACTAGAAGAGTTTGGTGGACATTGATCTTGAGTTTTGGAGTTGTAGTTCACCTACATCCAGAGAGCTGTGTGGACTCAAACAATGATGGATCTGGACCAAACTTGGCACGAATACTCCATATGCCCAAATGTAAACACTGTTGGAGTTTGGGGGAAATAGACCTTTACATTTGGGAGTTGTAGTTACTGGGATTTATAGTTCACCTACAATCAAAGAGCATTATGAACCCCACAAACGATAGAATTGGACCAAACTTCCCACACAGAACCCCCATGACCAACAAAAAACACTAGAAGGGTTTGGTGGGCATTGACCTTGAGTTTGAGAGTTGTAGTTCACCTACATCCAGAGATCAGTGTAGACACAAACAATGATGGATCTGGACCAAACTTGGCATGAATACTCAATACGCCCAAATGTAAACACTTGTGGAGTTTGGGGGAAATAGACCTTTACATTTGGGAGTTGCAGTTACTGGGATTTATAGTTCACCTACAATCAAAGAGCATTATGAACCCCACCAATGATAGAATTGGGCCAAACTTCCCACACAGAACCCCCATGACCAACAGAACATACTGTGTTTTCTGATGGTCTTTGGTGACCCCTCTGACACTCCTTGGTGACCCCTCCAGCGGTCCCGACCCCCAAGGTTGAGAAATGCTGCTCTACATAGATATCAGAAGATTCTATTGCAGCTTACTCCTTAGGTTTCGTGTCACTTTTGAATCACTCTCTCTACAATATATTATTACAATAGCACAATATTAGTATTATATATTACTATATTGTACTATAATGGTGCTCCATGCAGTCATGCCATACCACATGACCTTGGAGGTGTCTATGGACAACGCTGGCTCTTTGCTTTGAAATGGAGATGAGCACCAACTTCCAGAGTCGGACACAACTGGACTTAATGTCAGGAAAAACTTTTACCTTTACCACTATAACATTATACTGCAATATTATTAGTAATATTACATATAATATAAAATATATTATAATAATATCATATTATTAGTAGTAGTATTATATTGTATTACATTATAATATTAAACCGGGGCTAGGGACAAGAAGTGGGGAAAAGCAAGTGGAGGAAATGCCTACCTTCTCTGGTTTAAAACTGGCTTTTCTGGGTTGTGCTGAGGCCAGGAAATTCCTTCCTTCTCTGGTTTAAATCTGGCTTCTCTGGCTTGTGCTGAAGCCAGGAAATTCCTTCCTTCTCTGGTTTAAATCTGGCTTCTCTAGCTTGTGCTGAGGCCAGGAAATTCCTTCCTTCTCTGGTTTAAATCTGGCTTCTCTGGCTTGTGCTGAAGCCAGGAAATTCCTTCCTTCTCTGGTTTAAATCTGGCTTCTCTGGCTTGTGCTGAAGCCAGGAAATTCCTTCCTTCTCTGGTTTAAATCTGGCTTCTCCGGCTTGTGCTGAGGCCAGGAAATTCCTTCCTTCTCTGGTTTAAATCTGGCTTCTCTGGCTTGTGCTGAGCCAAGAAATTCCTTCCTTCTCTGGTTTCAATCTGGCGTCTCTGGCTTGAGCCGAGGCCAAGAAATTCCTTCCTTCTCTGGTTTCAATCTGGCTTCTCTGGCTTGAGCCGAGGCCAGGAAATTCCTTCCTTCTCTGGTTTAAAACTGGCTTCTCTGGCTTGAGCCGAGGCCAAGAAATTCCTTCCTTCTCTGGTTTAAAACTGGCTTCTCTGGCTTGAGCCGAGGCCAGGAAATTCCTTCCTTCTCTGGTTTAAAACTGGCTTCTCTGGCTTGAGCCGAGGCCAGGAAATTCCTTCCCTCTCTGGTTTAAAACTAGCTTCTCTGGCTTGAGCCGAGGCCAGGAAATTCCTTCCTTCTCTGGTTTAAAACTGGCTTCTCTGGCTTGAGCCGAGGCCAGGAAATTCCTTCCTTCTCTGGTTTAAATCTGGCTTCTCTGGCTTGAGCCGAGGCCAAGAAATTCCTTCCTTCTCTTGTTTAAATCTGGCTTCTCTGGCTTGAGCCGAGGCCAGGAAATTCCTTCCTTCTCTGGTTTAAAACTGGCTTCTCTGGCTTGAGCCGAGGCCAGGAAATTCCTTCCTTCTCTGGTTTAAAACTGGCTTCTCTGGCTTGAGCCGAGGCCAGGAAATCCCTTCCTTCTCTGGTTTATCTGGCTTCTCTGGCTTGAGCCGAGGCCAAGAAATTCCTTCCTTCTCTGGTTTCAATCTGGCTTCTCTGGCTTGAGCCGAGGCCAAGAAATTCCTTCCTTCTCTGGTTTAAATCTGGCTTCTCTGGCTTGTGCTGAGGCCAGGAAATTCCTTCCTTCTCTGGCTTTAAAACTGGCTTCTCTGGCTTGTGCCGAGGCCAGGAAATTCCTTCCTTCTCTGGTTTAAAACTGGCTTCTCTGGCTTGTGCTGAGGCCAGGAAATTCCTTCCTTCTCTGGTTTAAATCTGGCTTCTCTGGCTTGTGCTGAGGCCAGGAAATTCCTTCCTTCTCTGGTTTAAAACTGGCTTCTCTGGCTTGTGCCGAGGCCAGGAAATTCCTTCCTTCTCTGGTTTAAAACTGGCTTCTCTGGCTTGTGCTGAGGCCAGGAAATTCCTTCCTTCTCTGGTTTAAATCTGGCTTCTCTGGCTTGTGCTGAGGCCAGGAAATTCCTTCCTTCTCTGGTTTAAATCTGGCTTCTCTGGCTTGTGCTGAGGCCAGGAAATTCCTTCCTTCTCTGGCTTTAAAACTGGCTTCTCTGGCTTGAGCCGAGGCCAGGAAATTTCTTCCTTCTCTGGCTTTAAAACTGGCTTCTCTGGCTTGAGCCGAGGCCAGGAAATTCCTTCCTTCTCTGGTTTAAAACTGGCTTCTCTGGCTTGAGCCGAGGCCAGGGACCAGAAGCGGGGAAAAGCTGAATTATTTCCAACTCACTTCCTGAGTTGTAGCAAAAATGGCAGGAAAGGCTTCAGAAGGGCAAAGGGACTTCTGGTTTTTAAAAAAGCTTTGATATCACTTCATAAAGGTAATTTTAACGAAATTATTATGAGCAACGAAATATCCAAGCGACTCTATCCATGCCTACTAGCCATAGCAGAACTTGGAAAATGGAAATGCACAATCCACAGTTCTGGTTCTGCAATAAGTCTAGTAGCATCCAGAAGGCCACAGCTTCCCCATCCCTGCCGTAAATTATATTTGCACTATGTGGCAAAGTCCCTTCTTTGGAATACATTTCTGCAGTGCTCTGGATGTTGGTTTAGTCACATCAGAAGCCCTTCTGATGGCAAATGGATGTTTGTTTTGTTACGCTCAGCCATGCCCTTTGGCAAGACAATCTATGTGGGACTCTATGTAAACTGGAGTGGGAGTGATGGTGGAAGAGCACCTCCTGCAAGCTGGAATCCAGCCTCTTGGGGGCTGTTGCTGAGTGCTAACATGTTGAGTGGATTAACAAGCTTGTAAATCAGCAAACAGGATTAGAAAGGAGACACCTAGATTGAGATGTGTCCCTGGCAGAAACTATAGCAACAGTTGCCACCTTTTGTTCCCAACAGACTCTTAGAGATACACTGTGAGGTTGTGGTGGCTGAGCATGCATGGGGTGGACTTGTTCCTTTCTAACTTGCCATTATTTTCCTCAACTGGGCCAAGGTTGCATTTTTGCAAGTGTCTGCTTAGACCAATCAGCTTCTATTTTAATGTCTGTACATGGTTATATAAACTGACTGGTGTAGTCTTGGCCCCAAAGTGAAATAATGACTATAGTAAGCAAGGTACATTTCCTGCCATTTGTTGTCATATGTTGTTTAAAGCCATAAAGAAAATGGGGACACAGCAGCGTGCCCCAACACAAGTGCACTTTATGCTGTCTTCCACTATGTGCACACAAATCACCACTTTTGGTGGTTGCAGGTTCGAATCCGGGGAGAGCGCGGATGAGCTCCCTCTATCAGCTCCAGCTCCTCATGCGGGGACATGAGAGAAGCCTCCCACAAGGATGATAAAACATCAAAACATCCAGGCGTCCCCTGGGCAACGTCCTTGAAGACGGCCAATTCTTTCACACCAGAAACGACTTGCAGTTTCTCAAGTCACTCCTGACACGACAAAAAAAAAAACCCACTTTTGGGGTTCACTTCTGTACCATTTGATATGGAAGTGCAAAGTGAGGTTACAGTAACCTCGACAGTTGATCGGAAGCTTCCCACTGGAGTGGAAATCATCTATCAGACACATGGCAAGCTATTTAACATCAGCAGAATGAAAGCCAAACCAATGTTATAGAACTCCAGTACACTGATGATAACGTAATTTGTGCACATTCAGAAGAAGACCCACAAGCCACTCTAAACACCTTTGCAGAAGCATACAAAAAGCTCAGACTCTCGTTGAACATTGACAATGAAATACAACAGCACATGAGCTCTGCAACTGCAGAATTTTTCCGAATGGAGCAGAGAGTGTTTGAGGATCGGGACATATGTAAGAATACCAAGGTGCTTGTTTATAAAGCTACTGTCCTCCCAACCCTGTTGTATGCTTGAGAAACATGGACTGTCTACAGACATCACACTCAACTCCTGGAAAGATTCCATCTACGCTTACTCTGAAAAAGCCTGCACATCTCTTGGGAAGACAGGCAGACAAATATCCGTGTGCTGGAAGAAGCAAAGACCACCAGCATTGAAGCAATGCTCCCGCTAGACTGGTAACGTTGTCCGAATGGCCATTCACCGTCTCCCAAAGCAGTTACTCTATTCCCAACGCAAGAACAGAAAATAGAATGTTGGTGGACAGGAAAGGAGATTTAAATATGGGCTTAAAGGTAATCTTAAAAACTGGAATAGACAGCGAGAACTGGGAAGCCTTGGCCCTTGAACACTCTAACTGGAAGTCAGCTGTGACCAGCAGTGCTGCGGAATTTGAAAAGTCATGGAGAGCGAAAGGGAAAAATGAGTCACGAGGAAGAAGGCACATCATTATGGTTTCCTGAAACTGCAAATATCACCGAAAGCCATTAAATGAGCTGTCTTCCAGTCACAGCCTGCCACACAACTGTATGGAAGACCAAGACATTTCAAGAGACTTACCTAGACAAGACTTATAAGCCCCGATTTAAAATGGTGTAGGGCAGCTACGTCAAATAATCCACAAATATTAAATAGACAAAGCTTAAACCGGAAATCATCTATCAGACAGATGGCAAGCTATTTAACCTTAGTAGACTGAAAGCCAAAACCAAGGTCACAACATCTGTTATAGAACTCCAATATGCCGATGATAACGTAATCAGAAGAAGACCCACAAGCCACTCTAAACACCTTTGCAGAAGCATACAGAAAGCTCAGCCTCTCATTGAACATTGAGAAAACCAAAATGCTCTTCCAGCAGTCACCAGAAAATCCGTCTACCTTAGCAGCCATCTTCCACAAAAGTCAACATTGACACTGAAATACAACACTGCCTGAGCTCTGCAAGTGCAGCAATTTTCTGAATGAAGCAGAGAGTATTTGAGGATCAGGACATTTGGGGGGTCACCAAGGTGCTTGTTTGTACAGCTATTGTCCTCCCAACCCTGCTATACACCTGTGAAACGTGGACTGTCTACAGATGTCACACTCAAATTCTGAAACGGTTCTATCAGCGTTGCCTCTGCTGATGGAGGCAACGCTCTTGGGAAGACAGGTGGAAAAATATCGGCATGCTGAAAGAAGCAAAGACCACTAGCATTGAAATGAGGCTCCTATGCCATCAACTCCACTGGACTGGCCACGTTGTCCAAGTGCCCGATCACCATCTCCCAAAGCGCTCTAACTGGAGGTCAGCTGTGACCAGCAATGCTGCAGAAATCAAAGATTGTAGCATGTCCTCCTAAGATTGGAACATGCCCCCTGCTATATAAGAGACCCTGCTCCTCAGAAGGCACTATATATATATAACCAAGTCACCATTGTTGTTTCTTTTGCTCTGAGTCAAGGCACACAGATTGTTTGACCTGTTCAGCCACACATTGGCTTGCTCCATCCCCATGTTTTAAAAGCCTCACGGGTTCTAGGTAATCAGAAAATGCAATATCCCTGTCGCCAGCTCTTTGAAGATGTGCAGCCCAGGTAATGTAACCTGTCACCACCATCCATCATGGAGATACAACCAGCAGCCAAACGATACTGTAGGGGCAAAGAGGGGCAGGGAACCGTGGAGTGGACAGGAGTCATCCAAAAACATGCCTCCTTCCATTTATTGTGTGTGCGCGCATGTATGTCTTGTGTTGATGTCTCATTGCAATCTATTCTACCTCCCCTCAGTTAGCAAGTTGTCCTGCTTTTTAATGAATCATTAGTGGCTTAAAGGGGACGTTTAAACAAGGTGTTAGTTTGAGTCTCGCAATGAAGATTCCCTCTTATCCTTGACCAAATCCCTGCTATAAGACCTCTCACTTCCATGGCTCGATTACACTATGTAACACAACCTCTGAGGATGCTTAATAATGATGATAATAATAAACTTTATTTATACCCCACCTTACTTACTTACTTACGCGATCCCTTGTAGTCCGAGGATGCTGGTCCTCCAAGTTCGGTGTCCTGGGGGTGGGTTCGTAGGTGGC
>NW_026844589.1:24125406-24333133 GCF_025583915.1 Anolis sagrei ordinatus
GGACAACATGGCCGGTCCAGCAGAGTTGATGGCGGAGGACCATTGCTTCGATGCTGATAGGTTTTGCTTCTTCCAGCATGCTGACATTTGTCCACCTGTCTTCCCAAGAGATTTACAGGATTTTCCAGAGCCAGCGCTGATGGAATCATTCCAGGAGTTGCATGTGACGCCTATAGACCACGTTTCGCAGGCATATAGTAGGGTTGGGAGGACAGTAGTTTTATAAACAAGCATGTTGGTCTCCCTACAGATGTCGCGATCCTCAAGCAATCTCTTGCTTCCTTCAGAAAAATGCTGCACTTGCAGAGCTCAGATGCACTTGCAGAGCTTCCTTCAGAAAAATACTGCACTTGCAGAGCTCAGATGCACTTGCAGAGCTTCCTCCAGAAAAATGCTGCACTTGCAGAGCTCAGATAGTCATAGAATCATAGAATCAAAGAGTTGGAAGAGACCTCATGGGCCATCCAGTCCAACCCCCTGCCAAGAAGCAGGAATATTGAATTCAAATCACCCCTGACAGATGGCCATCCAGCCTCTGTTTCAAAGCTTCCAAAGAAGGAGCCTCCACCACACTCCGGGGCAGAGAGTTCCACTGCTGAACAGCTCTCACAGTCAGGAAGTTCTTCCTTGTGTTTAGATGGAATCTCCTCTCTTGTAGTTTGAAGCCATTGTTCCGCGTCCTAGTCTCCAAGGAAGCAGAAAACAAGCTTGCTCCCTCCTCCCTGTGGCTTCCTCTCACACATTTATACATGGCTATCATATCTCCTCTCAGCCTTCTCTTCTTCAGGCTAAACATGCCGAGCTCCTTAAGCCGCTCCTCATTTGGCTTGTTCTCTAGACCCTTGATCATTTTAGTCGCCCTCCTCTGGACACATTCCAGCTTGTCAATATCTCTCTTGAATTGTGTTGTATTTCAGTGTCAGTGTTGACTTTTGAGGAGAGGTGGCTGCCAAGGTGGTGGAAATTAACATTTTCTAATATAACACCATTAAACTGTATTTCTTGCTATTCAGAGGGATTGGCTGATGACGGCTGGAAGAGCACTTTGGTTTTCTCAATGTTCAGTGAGAGGCCGAGCTTCTCGTATGCTTCTGCAAAGGTGTTTAGAGTGGCTTGTAGGTCTTCTTCTGAATGTGCACAGACTACGTTATCATCGGCATATTGGAGTTGTATAACAGATGTTGTAATTTTGGTTTCGGCTCTCAGTCTGCTAAAGTTAAATAGCTTGCCATCTGTGTGATAGATGATTTCTGGTTTCAGCTTTGCCTATTTAATATTTGTGGATTATTTGACGTAGCTGCCATAAACTATTTTAAATCAGGGCTTATAAGTCTTACTTAGGTATGTCTCTTGAAATGTCTTGGTCTTCCAACAGAGTTGTGTGGCAGGTGGGGCTGGAAGACAGTGATATTTGCAGTTTCAGGCAACCATATTACAACTGGGATATGTGGGAGATCTTTCTGTAGAACAGTGGTTCTCAACCTGGGGGTCGGGACCCCTGGAGGGGTCGCGAGGGGGTGTCAGAGGGGTCGCCAAAGGCCAACACAGACAGTGTTTTCTGTTGGTCATTCTCTGTTTCTGACCTAATTCTATCGTTGGTGGGCTTCTGAATGCTCATTGGTTGTAGGTGAACTATAAATCCCAGCAACTACAGCTCCCAAATGTCAAGGTCTATTTTCCTCGAACTTCACCAGTGTTCACATTTGGGCATATTGAATATTCATGCCAAGTTTGATCCAGACCCATCATTGTTTGAATCCACAGTGCTCTCTGGGTGTAGGCAAACTACAACTCCCAAACTCAAGGTCAGTGCCCACCAAACCCTTCTCGTGTTTTCCTTTGGTCATGGGAGTTCTGTGTGCCAAGTTTGGTCCAATTCCATTGTTGGTAGAGTTCAGAATGCTCTTTGAATGTAGGTGAACTATAAATCCCAGCAACTACAACTCCCAAATGACAAAATCAGTCCTCCCATAACACTCCAATAAGAATACATCCTGCATACCAGATATTTACATAACAATTCATAAAAAGGTAAAGGTAGTCCCCTGACATTAAGCCCAGTCCTGTCTGACTCTGGGGTGTGTGCTCATCTCCATTTCTAAGCCGAAGAGCCAGCGTTGTCCGTAGACACCTCCAAGGTCATGTGGCCGGCATGACTGCATGGAGCGCTGTTACCTTCCCGCCGGAGCGGTATCTATTGATCTACTGACATTTGCATGTTTTCGAACTGCTAGGTTGGCAGAAGCTAGGGCTGACAGCGGAAGCTCATGCTGCTCCCCGGAATCGAACCTGCGATCAACAAGCTCAGCAGCTCAGTGCTTTAACCCACTGCGCCACCGGGGGCAATTCATAACAGTAGCAAAATTACAATTATGAAGTAGCAATGAAAATAATTTAATGGCTGGGGGTCACCACAACATGAGGAACTGTATTAAGGGGTCGCGGCATTAGGAACGTTGAGAACCACTGCTGTAGAATGTTGTATGCTGACTCAGAAGACGGTCGGGATAAAAATATAATGATCAAGTCTAGTGTTTATGCAAATAGTCGTTTGCATGGTAATAGCTGAGCACTGGGAAATTGCAGAGCATCTAACACTGCATTCCTGGTATATGGTGCCATGGCAAATAGCTACGGTCGAAAAATGGATGCATCAGCTCAAAATAGCTAAAGAGGAGGCAAAAGTGTCACATTTTCCCATGTAAAATGTGCATTATTTTATTTTGTGTACAAATCAAAGGCTTACACAGCACTATCACAACCTTTACATAAATTATGGGCAAAAAGAAAAGGGATGAAATATCCACCCTGCCATGAGATCCATATTCAATTTTCTTACTATTCAGTTAAGGGAAGGAGTTATATTTTCAAAGCATAGCCTTCTGTCAGTAACACAATTTTTGTTCCTAGGTTATAAATGTCGTTTCCTAATTTATTTATTTTATTAATTTATTTATGACATTTATATGCTGTCCTTCTGACTCAGAGCGGCTTAGAAGTAATATGTAAATACAATATATTATATTATTACCATAGCACAATATTAGTATTATATATTACTATATTGTGCTATACAATTATACTGTAATATTATTAGTAATATTATATGTAATATAAAATATGTAATCATAATATATTATTAGTATTAGTGTTATATCGTATTATAATATTATCAATCAATCTATATATAAAAAAATGCTCATGTCGTAATGAGTACCTTAAAAACAAAAGAACCAATGAATGAAATCACACCATATTTGGCAACAAAACGTCTCACTACACAAGGAGTGACCATCACTCAAATTTATGATTTTGTCATTTGGGAGTTGTAGTTGCTGGGATTTATAGTTTACTTACAATCAAAGAGCATTCTGAACTCCACCAACGATAGAATTGAACCAAACTTGGCACACAGAACTCCCATGACCAACAGAAAACACTGGAAGGGTTTGGTGGGCATTAACTTTGAGTTTGGGAGTTGTAGTTCACCTCCATCCAGAGAGCACTGTGGACTCAAACAATGAGGGATCTGGACCAAACTTGGCACAGTTATTCCATATGGCCAAATATGAACACAGGTGGAGTTTGGGAGAAATAGATCTCGACATTTGGGAGTTGTAGTCACTGGGATTCACAGTTCACCTACAATTAAATAACATTCTGAACCCCAACAATGATAGAATTGGGCCAAACTTCCCACACAGAACTCCCATGACCAAGAAAAAACACTGGAGGTCTTTAGAGGGAGTTATGGGAGTTGTAGTTCACCTACATCCTGAGCGCACTAGGAAACCAAACAATGATGGGTCTGGATCAAACTTGGCATTCATACCCAATCTGCCCAAATTTGAATACAGGTGGGTTTTGAGGGGAATTGGCCTAAACATTTTGGAGTTGTAGATACTGTGATTTATAGTTCACCAGCAATCAATGAGCACCCTGAACTCAACCAATGTTGAAATTGGACAAAACTTGACACTCAGAGCTCCTATGACCAGTAAGAAATACTGGAGATCTTTGGGGAAAATTCTTTGGGGAAAATTCACCTTGATTTTTTGGGAGTTGTAGTTCACCTACATCCAAACAGCACTGTGAACCCAAATACCCAAAATTTGATTACTTGAGGGGTTTGTGGGGAAGTGACCTTCCTTTCTGGGAGTTGTAGTTCACCCGCAACCAGAGAAACTGTGACCTCCACTGACCTGGACCAAACTTGGCACACAGAACCCCCATGACTAACTCAACCTACTGGAGGGGTTTGAGTGGACTGACTCACCATAGTGGGAGTTGTAGTTCACCTACATCCAGACAGCACTGTGAACCCAAACACCGATGGACAAAACTTGGCACACATACCTGATATGTGAAAATTTGATTACTGGAGGGGTTTGTGGGGAAGTTACCTTCCTTTCTGGGAGTTGTAGTTGACCCGCAAACAGAGAAACTGTGACCTCCACTGATGATGGACCTGGACCAAACTTGGCACACAGAGCCCCCATGACTAACTCAACCTACTGGAGGGGTTTGAGTGGACTGACTCACCATAGCGGGAGTTGTAGTTCACCTACATCCAGACAACACTGTGAACCCAAACACCGATGGACAAAACTTGGCATACATACCTGATTTGCCAAAATTTGATTACTGGAGAGGTTTGTGGGGAAGTGATCTTATTTTCTGGGAGTTGTAGTTCACCCGCAACCAGAGAAACTGTGACTTCCACCAATGATGGGTCTCAACCAAACTTGGAACACAGAACCCTCATGACTAACTCAACCTACTGGAGGGGTTTGAGTGGACCGACTCACCATAGTGGGAGATGTAGTTTACCCTGCAGTTAGAGAGCACACTGAACCCCACCAATGATGCATCCAGAACAGACTTGCCCAACATAACAAACTTTGAGTGCTATTGGAGTTTTTTTGGAGTTAACCTGGCATGATGGGAGTTGTAGTTCACCCACACTCTTATGCATTTTGTAAAATAAGAAATTTGGATTTTTCAAATAACCCATGCAATGCCGTGTTGGTAATAAAGAAGGTGGAACTCATACACACATGCCCTCACCTTCCATCATTGCTCTTGCACTCAGAGAGCTATGGGAAAAACTGGGAAAATAAACTATGCAATGGGAGAAAAGAGGGTTATTCGTGCTTGGAGCTATGGCCAGGCCAAACTATATATTATCCACGCTGCAGGTCATCCATTTCTCCCCTGGGCTCTACAGATAATACTTTTGAATTAAGAGAGAAAGAGTGAGGAAGAGGACTCTTTGGCGGAAACGTGTTCATCTGGCTTTTTGAGTTCTGACCTTCAGGGCTTCAGGCTTGGAGCTTGCCAGCAGCAAAACCACAGTGCCATATGTCTGAAACTTTGTCCTTGCTTCATGCAGGGGTTTTGTGTTGGTCAGATTGTGTTCAGAATCATAATTCTCCCAAAAAAACCCCCATAATTCTGTTCATATCTGCTTTGTGGCTTGGACAGTTGTTCTGGAGCAAAAGTTCATAGCCATTTACTGCTTTGCAAGAGGGCTTGCAAAGGAGTGCCAGAAAACTACCATTTCAATGTTGCAGCCAGCCAGTAAAATGGTCTATTTCCTATTAAGTAGAACTATTTAGAGCAGTGTTTCTCAACCTTCCTAATGCCGCGACCCCTTCACTTCACTTCGGCGATCCCTCGTAGTCCGAGGATTATGGTCCTCCAAGTGTAGTATCCTGACAGTAGGTCCATAGGTGATATGGAGCCCTATTCTTCCGGAGAGGCCCTGCTCTCGGTCCCACCACCTTTGCAAGCACGTTTGGTGGGGCGAGAGACAGAGCCGTCTCTGTGGTGGCCCCTCGGCTATGGAACTCTCTCCCGAGCGAGATTAGATCTGCCCCCTCCCTCTTGTCCTTCAGGAGGCTAGTGAAATCCTGGTTATGGACTGAACTATTCCCAGAATAATGGCTGAGACTGGTTACAGACCAAAGTGAGTGACCACATATGCGGACTGAGTTGAACATGATTTTACCTTAGCGATTTGGTATATATGTAGTTTATCTATATGTATTTTAATCTTGCATTGTTGTATGATGTTTTAACTTGTATCAGTAGCATTGAATCCTTGCTGTAAGCTGGTCTGAGTCCCTCTACGGAGGTGACAAGATCGGGATATAAAAGTTTTAAATAAATAATAAATAAATAAATATTCTTGATCTGCATCTTCTCCCACAGTGAGGGCATCAGTTTCCAGTGGAAGGCGGTCCCAGTCGGGGCTGGCTTGATGCGCCTTCCTCTTGGCACATTTCTCTCTTTCGCCCTCCATTCGTGCCTCTTCAAATTCTGCAGCACTGCTGGTCACAGCTGACCTCCAACTGCAGCACTCATGGGCCAGGGCTTCCCAGTTCTCAGTGTCTATGCCAGAGATTTTGAGTTTGGCTTTGAGCCCGTCTTTCAATCTCTTTCCCTGCCCACCAACATTCCGTTTTCTGTTCTTGAGTTCGGAGTAGAGCAACTGCTTTGGGAGACGGTGGTCAGGCAACGTGGCCGGTCCAGCGAAGTTGATGGCGGAGGACCATTGCTTCAGTGCTGGTGGTCTTTGCTCCTTCCAGCACGCTGACATTTGTCTTCCCAAGAAATTTGCAGGACTTTTAGGAGGCAACAATGATGGAATTGTTCTAGGAGTTGCATGTGACGTCTGTAGACAGTCCACGTCTCGCAGACGTATAGCAGGGTTGGGAGGACAATAGCATTATAAACAAGCACCTTGGTATCCCTACGGATGTCCTGATCCTCAAACACTCTCTGCTACATTCGGAAAAATGCTGCACTCGCACAGCTCAGGCAGTGTTGTATTTCAGTGTCAATGTTGACTTTTGTGGAGAGGTGGCTGCCAAGGGAGCGGAAATGGTCAACATTTTCTAATGTTACACCATTAAGCTGTATCTCTGGCATTGGAGAGGGATTGGTTGGTGACTGCTGGAACAGCACTTTGGTTTTCTTGATGAAGTGACCGAATGAATTAACAACAACATATTGCAAAGCTGTTTCTGAGGTTTCCTTCCCTAAGACACACCATAAGTCAACATGTGACTTGAAGGTGCATGCACACACATAGGCTAAACCAACATTTCTCAACCCCTTGGGGGTCGTGAAGGGGTGTTAGAAGAGTCACTAAAGACCGTCAGGAAACTCTATTTTCTGTTTGGCATGGGGAGTTCTGTGTGGGAAGTTTGGCCCAATTTTACTGTTGCTGGGGTTCAGGATGCTCTTTGATTGTGGGTGAACTACAAATCCCAGTAACTACAACTCCCAAATGTCAAGGTCTATTTTCCCGAAACTCTACCAGTGTTCACATTTGGGCACATTGAGTATTCATCCCAAGTTTGGTCCATATCCATCATTGTTTGAGTCCACAGTGCTCTCTCGATGTAGGTGAACTACAACTCTAAAATACAAGGTCAATGCCCACCAAAGCCTTTGGGCCTTTAGAGGGAGTGTGACCCCATCCAGTACAGGTTGCAGCCCAATACCCTGATCAGCCCTGCGACGAACCAATAGTATGCCTGTCTTGTCTGAATTCAATTTCAATTTGTTCCTCTTCATTCATTCCATCACAGCTGTTCAGGGTCAGGATGGTATCCTTGGCATCAGGTGGAAGTTGGGTGTCATCTGCATACAGATGGCTCCAAACTCCAAAACTTTGAATGATTTCTCCCAGTGGTTTCATGTAGATGTTAAAAAACATAGGGGACATAATTGAGCCCTTTGGGACCCCACATGACAAAGGCCATGGGGTTGAGCAGCAGTCTGAACAAACATGAAGTAATCTATGTAAGGAGAAAGTATACTATTGGTATACAATATACCAAAATTCCCAGTACATAGCTCAATACGGTAGATGAAAACAAAGTGAAAGGGAGTTTTCTCTTAACATATATTACTTTGTGTTTGTTCAGATTCCGTATAAGTATTCTGGGACACTGTATTGTTAAGCAGGAGTCCCCCAGCACCACCTTTTGGACCCAACCCTCTAGGAAGGAATGGAACCACTGTAGCACAGTGCCTCCAGGACCCATTGTACCTCAAGCTATGTTTTTTTTATCTGAGCCATATTGCTTGATGTTATTTACAATTGTGATTGTTTATATATTTTCATATTTGATGTCTTTAATCTGTTTTGTTTTATTATTATTATTATTGGGCTTGTCCCTTGTAAGCCGCCCCGAGTCCTCTTGGGGAGATGGTTGGCGGGGTATAAAAATAAAGTTATTATTATTATTATTATTATTATTATTATTATTATTATTATTTGAATCACAGCAAGATGAGTCCACAGCAGACACTCTGCTGGCTGTTGTATTGGATCACCTGTCAGACACTTCCCAAGTGTCTAGGACTGTGTGATGTATTGGCGAATAATGCGTGAAGAACCCAGTAAGATGGCTTTCTGTAGCTAACAGGTTGTAATTTTGTCAGCGCCAATTGTATTTAAGTGCAGGCCAAGGTCTTTAGGAACTGCACCCAGTGTGCCAATCACCACTGGGACCCACTTGACTTGCTTGTACCAGAGTCTTTGCAGTTCGATCTTTAAATCCTCATATCGTGTCAGATTTTCCAGTTGTTTCTCTTCAATCCTGCTGTCACCTGGGATTGCAATACTGACAATCCATACTTTGTTTTTTAACATGTTCGGGAGGTCAGGAGTCTCGTGCTCCAAAACTCTCTGTCTGAATTTGGAATTTGGGTTCATTTTCTGTAACTTTTTCCAGCTTTTAATCCAACCAGTTCTTTGTCACAGGCAGATGGTATTTGTGGCACAAGTTCCAATTAATCATCTGAGTAACGACAATATTATTATTATTATTATTATTATTATTATTATTATTATTATTATTGACGTGAGGTGGTCAAGAAGGATACCATGGTCGATGGTATCCGAAGCCGCTGAGAGGTCGAAGAGAACCAGAAGAGACACACTCCTCCTATCCAGTTCTCTACGTAGATCATCCACCAAGGCGACCAATGCCATCTCAGTTCTGTGGCCAGGCCTGAAACCAGACTGGGATGGATCTAGATAAGTGGTTCTCAACCTGTGGGTCTCCAGGTGTTTTGGCCTTCAACTCCCAGAAAAACTTGCTGGGATTTCTGGGAGTTGTGGACCAAAACACCTGGGGACTCAAAGACTGAGAACCACGGATCTAGATAATCCGTTTCATCAAACCAAAGTCAAGTTGCTGTCCATCTTGAATGTTTTCACTGTGGTTTCCTGCACCATCAGGGAGCTTCTTGGTGTTCTCTTCCAGCTCTACACTTCCCTTGAAAACCAACACTGATGCCTCCCCTGCCTTTCCTTCTCTGTAGGTGGGATTGGCTTTGGCCGTGCCAAGGGCAACTCCGGCTCTGAAGCTGATGACGAGACTCAGTTGACCTTCTACACGGAGCAGTACAGGAGTCGGCGACGTAGTAAAGGTAAGAATAGTGTAACCATTTGAAGGCATTGATTGAATAATCCAATTCCACCCCGCCCCCCACAAACACATTGTAATTCTCCATGCCTCTTAAAAGTGGGCATTCCTCTTTCTTCCCCTTAGTCAGATGTTGTCACCGAGGATGTATGTATGTAGACCTCTTCTTTCTCCCATTGAGGCCACATGATGACCTTTCTGGGTATTGATCTTTCCTCATTTTCCAATAAGGCAAGAACCATTCTCAGATAAAATTCTTTTTAGTCTGACTTTAGTCAACCAATGGGTTTTTGGCCTGCATCAATAGCAGTATAATGTCTAGATCCAGAAAAGTCATGCTACCCCTCTATTCTGCCTTGGTTATTTGTTTATCGTGTCATCAGCAACCATTGTATTACAATTCTAACAGAGCAAAACACACAAATTAAAAAGAAAAAGGGGAAAAAAGGAAAAAAAACCCACAAATTTGGTATTTGGTTAAATGTCCTTTGACCAGTATCTGGCCACTTGGAGTGCCTCTGGGGTTGCCGCAAGAAGGTCCTCCATTGTGCATGTGGCAGGGCTCAGGGTGCATTGCAGCAGGTGGTCAGTGGTTTGTTCTTCTCCGCACTCGCATGTCGAGGATTCCACTTTGTAGCCCCATTTCTTAAGATTGGCTCTGCATCTCGTGGTGCCAGAGCGCAGTCTGTTCAGCGCCTTCCAAGTCGCCCAGTCTTCTGTGTGCCCAGGGGGGAGTCTCTCATCTGGTATCACCCATGATTGAGGTGCTGGGTTTGGGCCTGCCACTTTTGGACTCTCGCTTGCTGGGGTGTTCCAGCGAGTGTCTCTGTAGATCTAAGAAAACTATGTCTTGATTTAAGTCGTTGACGTGCTGGCTGATACCCAAACAGGGGATGAGCTGGAGATGTCTCTGCCTTGGTCCTTTCACTATTGGCTGCTACTTCCCAGCGGATGTCAGGTGGTGCAATACCAGCTAAGCAGTGTAATTTCTCCAGTGGTGTAGGGCGCAGACACCCCATGATAATGCGGCATGTCTCATTAAGAGCCACATCTACTGTTTTAGTGTGGTGAGATGTGTTCCACACTGGGCATGCATACTCAGCAGCAGAGTAGCATAGCGCAAGGGCAGATGTCTTCACTGTGTCTGGTTGTGATCCCCAGGTTGTGCCAGTCAGCTTTCGTATGATATTGTTTCTAGCGCCCACTTTTTGCTTGATGTTCAGGCAGTGCTTCTTGTAGGTCAGAGCACGGTCCAGAGTGACTCCCAGGTATTTGGGTGTGTTGCAATGCTCCAGTGGGATTCCTTCCCAGGTAATCCTCAGAGCTCGGGATGCTTGTCTGTTCTTAAGGTGAAAGGCGCATGTCTGTGTTTTAGATGGATTAGGGATCAGTTGGTTTTCCCTGTAATAGGCAGTAAGAGCACCTAGAGCTTCGGAGAGCTTCTGTTCTACCATCTCAAAGCTCCCTGCTTGAGCGGTAATGGCACGATCATCAGCATAGATGAAACTCTCTGTCCCTTCTGGCAGTGGCTGGTCATTTGTGTAGATGTTGAACATGGATGGAGCAAGCACGCTCCCCTGAGGCAGGCCGTTCTGTTTCCTCCATCTGCTTCTCTGGCCCTGGAACTCAAAAAAGAAGAACTCTGCCTTGGTGAGATCATATATATATATTATAGCAAGGCTGTGGCCAACCTTCCCTCCCTCTTTATCTCCTTCCTTCCTTCCTTCACTTCCCTTCCTTCCCCCTTTTTCTTTCCCTTCCTTTTCTCCCTTTTCTTCCTTCTCTACCTATTCTTGGACTGCAATACCCAGCAATCTTCCTGAACAATCTATCTACCTACCTATCTATCTCTATCTAATTGCTGGGGTTGCTGGGAGTTGCAGTCCAGGAATAGGAAATTGGAAATTTGCAGGGATTGGGATGCTCTCAAAGAAATCCAAGGAGAAGAAAGCTTGCATCTTGGAAACAGTGCATTTGGTTTAGCCTCCTTGCCTAAAAGACCTGGTCGAGGGGAGCTGAAGTCCAGAAGAGAGTGTGGATATGCTATTGTGTGTTTTGTTTCCCGGTGGCGTCATTTTTGTGCATGCGCTGTAGCAACATTTTGCTTTTTTGGCTTTGTAAGTCTCTTCCGCTGTGTTTTCCCGTGTTTTTAGGAGTGATGGTCACTTGTTGGCCTGATAGGTGGGTTGTGTCCTAATTTGGAGTCAATTCGTCCAGTGGTTTTTGAGTTATGTTAATTCCACAAACTAATTCCACATTTTTATTTATATAGATTATTATATTTTATATATTGTTATATTACTAGCCGTGCCCTGCCGCACATTGCTGTGGCCCAGTCTGGTGATCTGGAAAATAATGGAATGAGAAAGTGTTGGTTTCTAATATATGTCATTTCTTTATGCTTGTAGGTAAACAGTATTTCTTGTCAGTGTTGATGTGGAGAGTGTCTGGTTTGCCTACTCTGGAACATGCAATATATAATTGTCCTTCTTTAGGGGTCCCTTTCAAATCTATGATACTATATCTGTCATATACATATGTGTGTGTGTGCATCATATTATCTATCTATTTCCATGGCTGGATGGCTCTTTGTCAGGAGGGCTTTGGTTATGTTTTCTTTTCCTGGTGAAGGGAGTTGGACCGGATGGCCTTAAGTATTTTCTGTTGGTCATGGGGTTCTGTGTGGGAAGTCTGGTCCAATTCTGTTGTTTGTAGTGTTCAGAATGTTTAGATCGTAAGTGAACTATAAATCCCAGTAACTACAACTCCCCCCGGTGGCACAGTGGGTTAAAGCACTGAGCTGCTGAGCTTGTTGATCGAAAGGTCGCAGGTTCGATTCCGGGGAGCAGCGTGGGCTTCCGCTGTCAGCCCTAGCTTCTGCCAACCTAGCAGTTCGAAAACATGCAAATGTGAGTAGATCAATAGGTACCGCTCCGGCGGGAAGGTAACGGTGCTCCATGCAGTCATGCTGGCCACATGACCTTGGAGGTGTCTACGGACAACGCTGGCTCTTCGGCTTAGAAATGGAGATGAGCACCACACCCCAGAGTCAGACATGACTGGACTTAATGTCAGGGGACTACCTTTACCTTTACCTTACAACTCCAAAATGTCAACGTCTATTTTCCCCAAACTCCATGTTCATATTAGGGCATATGGAATATTTGTGCCAAGTTTGGTTTAGATCCATAATTGTTTGAATCCACGGTGTTCTCTGGATATAGATGACCTCCCAAACTCAAGGTCAATGCCCACCAAACCCTTCTAGTGTTTTCTGTTGGTCATGGGAGTACTGTGTGCCACGTTTGGATCAATTCTATCATTGGTGGAGTTCAGAATGCTCTTTGATTGTAGGTGAACTATAAATCCCAACTACAACTCCCAACTGTCAAGGTCTATTTTCCCCAAACTCCATCTGTGTTAAGATTTGGGCATGTGTAATATCTGTGCCAAGTTTGGTCCAGCTCCATCATTGTTTGAGTCCACAATGGTCTCTAGATGTAGGTGAACTACAACTCCAAAACCAAAGGACACTGCCCACCAACCCTTTTAGTATTTTCTGTTGGTCATGGGAGAACTGTGTGCCAAGTTTGGTTCAATTCCATCGTTGGTGGGGTTCAGAATGCTCTTTGATTGTAGGTGAACTATAAATACCAGCAACTACAGCGAGGGGGGGGGGTGTTAGGGGTTCAACCCCCCCCCCAAAATGTTTCAGATTTTTTTAAAAAAACCTGGTTTACTCATGAATTTTAACTGGTTAACCAAATCCCCATGCTAAGTCTATGAGATGCAAAAAATCAAGAGTCCCTCCAGAACTGCAAGCACTATCTCAAGCAAATATTAGCAATTTATTCACACTGTCATTACTTGAAGCAATAGCCGATGTAGTTGTTCTGGTACAGCTGTACCAGGAGCTCCAACTTTATTTGCTTTGTATTAAATGTTTGCTTGCAGTCCTAGGTTTCAGGGACTCTGCAGATAGGCGGCTTCCTTTGGTTGCAGTCATAGGGCAAGTCACCTGTCCATCATGTTAAGTTTTGGTCCCACCCCTTGCTCAGGGCAATTGGGAAGGGAGCCATTTTTAGTTAGTCTCAGCAAGGTAAGCTTATGTATAGGATGTGTGCAAGCTTCCTTTGTACAAAAGCTTCAACCCTTAGGATCTTCCGGGGGAGAAAGAGTCTCCAAAGAATTTCCAGGAAAACAGCCCTAAAGACCAAAGAACTCCAGCTGGAGAACATCTACTGCCTTGCTGGTAGGTCCACTCGGCGTTCGAGACGCAGTTCGACCCGGTAGCGGAGCCCACATCAGTAAGGGTTAGATTACAGTCAGCCTGGGAGAAGTTAAAACGGGGATTTTCCTTTAAAGAAGAAGTTATTGAAGACAGTTGCCTGTCCTTCGTGGGCAAGATTAGGAATTCACCAGTTGCCTAAAAGCTTGGAATCATTTGCTTAACTTTACTGAAGACAAGAGAAGTTTCTGTTTGATTGTTCATTAATAAAGAACTTTGTTGTACTTCTCAAGCCATCTAAAGACTGTTTGTGGTGGAAACCTCTGAGAACTTCTCTTTAGGCCCCCTGGCTTCCCGCTGGGCAAAGGTTGCACATCCTGTTCTAAAGACAATTATTTACAGGCCCAGCGCGCGACAGAACAGTAGTGAAGCAACCAAGTTGGGGGGGGGGGTGAATGTTCTCATTAAGGAGGCCAGACTTGGTGGAGGTGGTTGACAAGGGCGGAGCTGCAGGCTATTGAAGGCTGCTCTGCCCCCTGCTGTGCTCTTTGCTTCAGCGTGAGCTAGGAGGCAGGTTTCAACCCCCCCCGTGAAATTTTCAACCCCCCCCCCGAAATTTTCAACCCCTCCCAAAAAAAACTATAAATCCCAGCAAGTACAACTCCCAAATGACAAAATCAATTTTTTTGAGTGAAGGACATACATTGGGTTGTTAGGTGTCTTGTGTCCAAATTTGGTGTCAATTCGTCCAGTGGTTTTTGAGTTCTGTTAATCCCACAAACGAACATTACATTTTTATTTATATAGATTATTATATTGTATATGTTATTATTATTATATTATAGAGATAAGGAGTATTTTGCTGTTCTGAGAGACACTGGCTTTCCAACATGACCATATTTTCAGGAGAGCAACCCTGCAACCCTGTCAACCCATGCAGCTTAAGAAAAGCATGCTTTTTGGATCAACATTGGCACCTTGATTCCACACGGCATTCATTTAGAGGATAATAAAACTCTTGCCTCCAGCAGCATCCTCTGATCCATGCTTATATCCTGGGAATTCTATAACTGCCATTGGATGCTGTTTATCTTTCCCATTCCAACAGAGATTACCGAGGAAGGCATAGACCAAAATATTTGATGCTGGATGAATATAAATTCCTGTTTCTGATTCCATTTTTGAAGTCATTTCAATTGGATAGTATCCTTCTCAGATCCAGGTTTTACCCGACAACATTTTGCACATGCATTGCATTCATATACACAATGGAAGAACAACAAAAAAAGCGCACAATAAAAGAAAAATGAAACCGCCAGCAGCGGTTAGTAGCTCTATGGCACGTAAAACCGAAATTAAAATATATAACAACACAGATGAGTGAGTCTTCTAGAAACATGAGAAACAATTCTTAATTTTTTTTTATGGGACGAGTATAGATCTGAAGTATTTCATTTTGATTTCAATATGGAGAGGCTGTATTATTTTAAAACTCAGTTGGAAGTTTTCTCTTCAATTGCTTTGTTTCTAAAAGCTTATTCGGGTGTCTGCGAATATGTATCTGTGAGCGTCGTTTTCTTTCCCATTTATGATGTGTGAAAAAGTAGTTTTGCAAAGTAAGTGTGAAGAAATGATGAAGCGGGGGAAGAATCTTGGCTCAGAAACAGCATGCTGCATGTGCGAGTGGTGAAGAAAAGTGAATAAGAGGCTCTGCTGTGGATCGGCCTGAGGCTTCTGAGTCTGATGGGTTCACTAATGATTTGGAGATGATTGTGGGATTTCCTGTGGGATTTCCTGGGACATGAAGTAATGAAGATTCTAGACTGGGAATGATTATTTAAGTCAAGGGAATGAGTCTTCTGTCTGTGAGAAATCTGACTTGGAAAGTGCAGGACTTCAAGGTCAATCATATGAGCCAGAAACTGCAACATTAGATAAGAAGTTGGGTGAAGAGCTAAGTGATACAGAAGGCTCCCAGGAAAAAAACACCTGGAGCAACAGACATCAACAAAAGTAGAGAGCAGTATGCCGTCGCGCCTGGGGGGTATAACTCTTAGTGAAAGAGACATAGACATCTTTCCCCCAGGGGATTGCTTCTTGCCTTCCTTTAAAGAACTGGAACTCCCAAGGACCAAAACACTGTAGATAACTCAAAATAGGTTTTATTGTCCACAAATAGTTATCCCTTTAAGGCAATAAGCTGGAAGTTTCAAAGTGGTAAAGGAAATATACATTACAGTTGGTTGTCTTGTGTCCAAGGTGATTTTGCAGCTGAGAAGCTTTTCAAGGATCCCTCTTTCTCAATGGCTGCAAATGCCTGAACATTCACAGCCCCGATCCAAATGGCCTATATCTGAAGACACGAAACCTTCCTCTGATGCCACAGGACCGGTTTGAAGGCGCTTGGGTCTCCTCAACGTTGTCCAGGGAGATCTGGGCATGAAGTATGACTCTCAAGGGTAAAAACCTTAGAATTGGTGATGAGAGGCAACTTAATTAAGGGCTTTAGAGCCAAGTCTCTTTCTCACGTCTATCTGATAGAAAGTTTGATGGTAGTATGGAAAAGGAAAAGCTCTGCCCTCCTCCAGGAAGAGGTGGAGCCAAGCACTTGAGCTGAGGAAGCAGTATAACTGGTGCAAACAACATTGATTGACAGCTATAAATAACCAATCAATCCAACTATACATTTACAAACTAGGCAAGTTTGGGCATGTTATATAGTTTAAACCTTTGCACTTTAAAGTTCTACACACAGGTGGCGCCACTCACACCATCCCAAGCAGAAAATAGGCCTTGCAGGTCAGCATGATTATATGGGAAAATTGTGGAGAAAATTCATGGGAAATGGAAAGCTTTCATGGGTGTCTATTAAATAGCAAGTTGCTCACCGAAGGGTTAGTTAAGGCAACGTAGCATTCATTTGAGAAGCTAGGCCTGAGTTCCATGGTTCATGTTTCAAGTAAAGATTTGGTTTTGGATTCAAGGATGCTGGAAGTTGTCATGTTCCTGTTTTTGGGGTTCCTGTTCAAGTTTTACTAAGTATACCTTTTGTTTGTGGACTTAAGCTGTTCTTGTGACTCTGGGCTATTCCTGGACTGGATTACCTTTGAATCTAGTCACCTATTCCTAAACCTTTTTGGATTATACATCTTTCTTTATTCCTGAATTTTTCCTATACTTTTAATGTGGTTTTTACAACACACTATTGCTTCTATTTTGGACTCTTGTGTGGTGCTGTGGTCAAAGGTGTTCTCAGGCCTGGAGTGCAACAGACTCGAAGTATGTGTTCCATAAAATTTTAATGGGCTAATAGCAAGTATATGAATTGTCTGGACCTCATTGAAATGTATGAAATGTGCAGAATCCTGCAAATACTGGCGAGGTATTTTAGTCTTTTTCTTAATTGGTAAGAGTTGAGCAGAACTTAACTTTCATATTGCACGTCTGCGATAATAGGTTCAGGATCCCCTGAGGCTTGGTATGGTATTTAGCACCATCATCATCATTTATTTCCTGCTGGCCTTTATGCCTTCTAAGATACATAACTCATTTGAAGTAGCAGAGGAGCACTACAACTTTCCTCTGCAAAACACACCAGTCCTACAACTTGACAGAGCACCAGGGAAGGCTATATATGAGCAAGATCTCCTCTGTTTAATATACTGAGAGCAGAAATACTGTCATCTTAAAGAAAGGAAAAAAGGACAAGCTAAACAACTACCATCTGGTCAGCCTCACGTCGATTCCAGGCAAGATTCTCGAAAAGATCATGAAGGAAGTGGTCTGCAAACACTTAGAAAGAAATGTGGACATTGCTAATAGTCAACATGGATGTATAAAAAAACAAGTAATGCCAGATGCATCTGATCTCTTTTTTCGATAGAGTTTCAAGCTGGGTAGAAGCAGGGAACACCGTGGATGTAGCGTAATAATAATAATAATAATAATTTATTTATTTATTTATTTACAGTATTTCTATACCGCTTTTCTCACCGCGAGGGGGACTCAAAGCGGTTTACACATAAGTTGTGCCATCCGCCCAGACGATATAAAAAATAAAACTGTGACGTGCTCCTCTCTATGCCTGAGCGAACTGCAGGTGTTTATCTTGAGAAGCTTGAGATACTCAGCAACTGAGACTATTACTGGTTTTAAACATCAGAAAAGGATATTTATTTATTTAAAGTCCTTGAAGACTTCATCACAGTTGCAAACAAACAGTCAATAGATGAAACTACAAAAATATTCTTTCCTTTCTTTAGTTACAGAGGTAAACTTTTCTCCAGATGACAGATAAGATCCTGGAATCTTTACACCCTAACCTTAAGCTGTTGTGGTTTAGAAAAAAAGCAGGTTTTTTTCTCTATCTATAACTTAAGGTTAGTTCTGGAGACAAAGTAGTGAAGACTCTCTCTCTATAACTATATAACTCAATCTTCTCAATTACGCTTATCTAACTAATATCTCAATACAGCTCAATACACAATATACTATCTATAGTAACTCAATATAGCTTAATACTTATCTATAATGTATAATATACTATCTATAGCAGTGTTTCTCAACCTTCCGAATGCCGTGACCCCTTAACACAGTTCCTCATGGTGTGGTGACCCCCAACCATAACGTTATTTCCATTGCTACTTCATAACTGCAGTTTTGCTACTGTTATGAATCCTAATGTAAATATCTGATATGCAGGATGTATTTTCATTCACTGGACCAAATTTGACACAAATATCCAATACGCCCAGATTTTAATACTGCTGGGGTTGGGGGGGGGGATTAATTTTCTCATTTGGGAGTTGTAGTTTCTGGGATTTATAGTTCACCTACAATCAAAGAGCATTCTGAACTCCACCAACGATGGAATTGAACTAAACGTGGCACACAGAACTCCCATGATTAACAGAAAATACTGGAAGAGTTTGGTGGGCATTGACCTTAAGTTTTGGAATTGTAGTTCACCTACATCTAGAAAGCACTGTGGACTCAAACAATGATGGATCTGGACCAAACTTGGCACGAATCCTCAATATGTCCAAATGTGAACACTGGTAGAGTTTGGGGACAATTGACCTTGACATTTGGGAGCTGTAGTTCCTGGGATTTATAGTTCACCTACAACCAGAGAGCATTCTGAAGTCCACCAACAATAGAATTGGACCAAACTTCCCACACAGAATCCCCATGACCAACAGAAAATACTGTTTTCTGATAGTCCTTGGCGACCTCTCTGACACCCCTTTGCGACCCCCTCAGGGGTCCCGACCCCCAGGTTGAGAAACACTGATCTATAGCTTAATATAGCTTACTCAATTTAGTTTTTGCAATGGTTTTCCCAGAGCTAACCGCCTAGCCATCAGCACGTCTGAAGTCTTTCCTCAAACTGAAAAGGCAGGGGAGAATCTAAAATGGAGATCTTTCCCTGGGAGAAAAGGCGGTCCCTAAATTCAAAGAGCTGCTCTCTAAGCCAATAGTTGCAAAGAGGTCTGCAGACTCTGATACCATTAACCTTTAGGACTCTTGCAAAGCTGCAGCAGCCCTGGGAGAAAATGCAAGAGGAAGCAACCTCAAACAACTTTAAAGTAAGGGAAATCAGGCTCCTGGGAGATGGAACATAAGTAATGGCAAAATTCAATGCCAATACAAACAATTACAATTATACATTACAATTAAACATAAATCAAATTAAAACCATTCATCCATAAGCAATAAAGCAATCATTAAAACAATAAAACAGTCTTGTTCGTCAAATCGCCGTTCTAGTCATTGTCTTTCTGAAATGCTGCATACATTTTCTTCTACTGCCTGAAGGCCTGGTCCCAAAACCATTATTTTAATTTTTTTTCTAAAAGCCAGGATGGAAGGAGCGAATCTTACCTCATTTGGGAGTGTGTTCCATAGGCAAGGGGCCACAGCCGAGAAGGCCCTGTCTCTCTCTCCACCAGGCGCATCTGTGCTGTTGACGGGAGCGAGAGCAGGGCCTCCCCGGATGATCTTAGATTACGAAGTAGAACGTAGGGGCGGATGCGTTCGGACAAGTAAGCTGGGCCAGAACCGTATAGAGCTTTATAGGTCAAAACATGTACTTTGAATTGGGCTCGGAAATGGACTGGCAGCCAGTGGAGCTGGCATAGCAGGGGGGTGGTATGCTCCCTGTATGCCACCCCAGTTAGTAATTTGGCTGCCGCCCGTTGAACTACCTGAAGTTTCTGAACCGTCTTCAAAGGCAGCCCCACGTAGAACGTGTTGCAGTAATCTATTTGGGATGTAACCAGAGTGTGGACCACCGTGGCCAGGTATGGGTGCAGCTGGTGCACGGATTTTAACTGTGCAAAAGCTCCCCTGGCCACCGCTGAAACCTGGGGTTCCAGGCTCAGCAATAATAATAATTTATTAAACTTCAAAAACTTTTTTTCTGCAGGAGGGACATCTGAGGATGCTTGCCATAGATGCAGGCGAAACGTCAGGAGAAAATGCCTCTAGACCAGTGGTTCTCACACTTCCTAATGCCGCGACCCCTTAGTACAGGTTCCCACGTTGTGGTGACCCCCGACCATAATGTTATTTTCATTGCTACTTCTTTAATTTTGCCACTGTTGTGAATTGTAATATAAATATCTGATATGCAGGATGTATTTTCATTCACTGGACCAAATTTGGCACAAATACCCGAAACGCCCAAATTTGAATACTGGTGGAGTTGGAGGGGATTGATTTTGTCATTTGGGAATGTTGGAATTGCTGGGATTTATAGTTCACCTAAAATCAAAGAGACTTTTGAACTCCATCAATGATGGAATTGAATTAAATTTGGCACACAGAATTCCCATGGCCAAGAGAAATACTGGTAGAGTCTGGTGGACACTGACTTTGAGTTTTTGGAGTTGTAGTTCATAGGGCTGTGCAACCACGGAAAAATTTGTTTCTAAACTCGATTCATTCTTAGGGGGTTTTTGCGTTTCGTTATTTAAAAGAATTCCGAAAATTTTCTTTAAAAAAGTTCGATATTTACGAAATTTAGGAAATTACGAAACAATTACGAATCGATTCGTTAATGGCGGACGCGACCGCGCAATACGCTAAAAAAAACCTCCAAATGGGACAGGGGGAACTTCTGAAGCTTCCCTCTCCCTCTGTTGTTGACTGTTGGTGTGATAATTATATTTTTTTTCACTGATAAAACAAACAACAACTATAAAACTTGCACCAGACATGCGGAAATAATAACGAAACGATTTCGAAACGATTTCGAAACAATTACGAAACAATTACGAAACAAATTGAAAAATTCGTTTCGATTTTTAGTTGCTCCTGAATGGTTCAATATCGCTTCGTTATAAAAAATAACGAATTAATAACGAATTACGAAATTAACGAACGAAACCGCACAGCCCTAGTAGTTCACCTATATCCATAGAACACTGTGGACTCAAACAGTGATGGATCTGGATCAAACTTGGCACAGATAATCAACATACCCAAATGTGAACACTGGTAGAGTTTGGAGAAAATAGACCTTGCCATTTGGGAGTTGTAGTTGCTGGGATTCATAGTTCACCCACAATGAAATAGCAGTCTGAACCCCACCAATGATAGAATTGGACCAAACTTCTCACGCAGAACACCCATGACAAAGAGAAAATGCAATGTTTTCAATGTTTCCTCTGACACCCCCTCGCGTCCCCCACAGGGGTCCCGACCCCCAGGTTGAGAACCACTGCTCTAGACCATGGCCATATAGCTCGAAAAAATCTACAACAACGCAGTGATTCCGGCCATGAAAGCCTTCGACAATACAGGTCAAACAGTGTTTGAGTGTTGTGTTGGGTTAAAACACTGAGAGAAGCTGAATGGGATGGCAAAGTGTGCCTAAATGCAGGTCCAAAGACCACACAGGAAAGGGGAAAAAGCCTTAGCACATCTTTCCGTAAAATATATTGATTTTATGTGCCCGAAGCACATCCTGTTTGTTCAGCACCGACACTGTTGGTGTAAATTTGGAGGGAAACAACGACTGAAGGTCCCTACCTCACCTTGTTTTCTTTCTTTTTTATTACAAATTTCATTTGCTTTCTTTTGAAACTGTATCTGTTGCCTCCCAGAGGCGGGAGCGGATCAAAGGCAAGCTTCCGTGTATGTAACAGATTCCGAATACCTAATTTCCCCTTATAAAAGCCGTTGTTTCACACACCAAATACAGACGCAGATCAAAGCCCAGGCTCGTATTTCTTTAACAGCTTTTGGAAGGCTGTACATGTCTGCAAAAGAGAGGAAGATGGAGAGGCAAGTGGGAGCCGATGCAACGCCAAGGTGGATAATTGAGGGGCTCTTAATTAGTCACAAAACATTTCTAAAAATCAGAAGAAGAACTAGAGATCCCACATGCTTGCTTCCCTGCTCTCCTAAAACAAACTAAAGGGATGGACATGAGATAATGGGGAGTGGATTGCCTCCGAACTGTAAAAGGAGCTCTTTATCTCAGGAAAGACGAGGATAAAACTTATCTCTGGACAAGAGGAACCCAAATCCCCACGGTCTTAATTAGGCTATAATGGGATGGTGGGGCTAGTTTACGAGGCAATAATGTAGCCCTCAAGAGACCAACCTAGGCATCAGCTCAGACAAAGGGAAACAATCAAATCGCAGTCGAGCTAACAGGTTTTTGGGTTGTTGTAGGTTTTTTCGGGCTATATGGCCATAGTCTAGAGGTATTCTCTCCTGACGTTTCACCTACATCTATGGTAAGCATCCTCAGAGGTAGAAAGGTCTGTTGGAACTAGGAAAAAGGGTTTATATATCTGTGGAATGACCAGGGTGGGACAAAGGACTCTTGTCTGCTGGAGCTAGGTGTGAATGTTTCAACTGACCACCTTGATTAGCATATAATGGCCCGACAGTGCCTGGAGCAAACTTTTGTTGAGAGGTGATTAGATGTCCTTGTTTGTTTCCTCTCTGTTGTGCTGTTGTAATTTTAGAGTTTTTTAATCAAGGTGGTCAGTTGAAACATTCACACCTAGCTCCAACAGACAAGAGTCCTTTGTCCCACCCTGGTCATTCCACAGATATATAAACCCATTTTCCTAGTTCCAATAGACCTCACTACCTCTGAGGATGCTTGCCATAGATGCAGGCAAAATCAGGAGAGAATGCCTCTAGAACATGGCCATATAGCCCGAAAAAACCTACAACAACCCAGTGATTCCGGCCATGAAAGTCTTCGACAATACATTTAACAGCTTTTTTGAAAGATACAAAGGGAAAACAAAGAAGAATGCAACCCTTGACAATAGTCAATGACCAGAACAGTTTGCATCTGTGGCAAACAGATATTTCTTGGGTTGTTGTAGGTTTTTCGAGCTGTATGGCTATGTTCTAGAAGCATCCTCTCCTGATGTTTTGCCTGCATCTATGGCAGGCATCCTCAGAGGTAGTGAGGTCTGGTGAAACTAGGAAAATTGGGTTTATATATCTGTGGAATAATGTCCAGAGTGGGAGAAAGAATTCTTGTCTGTTGGAGCTCTGTGTGCCTTCGACAATACAGATATTTCTTGGCAAGGTGGCATCTTCCAAATTCTGTGAACTTCAGCTCACATAAGCCACAGCCTAGCCAATGTTTTTGGAATACACTATGTAACATGATTTTTGTTCCACATTTTGCTTTAGTTCAGTGTTTCTCAACCTTCCTAATGCTGCA
This sequence comes from Anolis sagrei ordinatus, assembly GCF_025583915.1. Taxonomy (NCBI): domain Eukaryota; kingdom Metazoa; phylum Chordata; class Lepidosauria; order Squamata; family Anolidae; genus Anolis; species Anolis sagrei. The sequence goes on from NW_026844589.1 coordinate 24,148,781, forward strand.
ACCCCTTAATATTTATTTATTTATTTATTTATTTATTTACATTATTTCTATCCCGCCCATATCAGCCCAGAGGAGACTCAGGGCAGCATAAAAAGTTGGCACAATTCGATGCCATATAAAATACATACATTGATAAAAAGCAAAAAAAGTACATTTAGAACATAAAAACAGTAAAATTTGGTATATTACATTACAGTACATTTAGTACATTACAGTACAGTACATTTAGAACATAAAAACAATAAATAATTAAAAAATTGACACCAAATTTGGACACAAGACACCTCTCAGGCCAACGAGTGACCATCACTCATAAACACACTGAAAAATACAGCAAAAGAGACTTAAAAAGACAAAAAAACAAAAAAATACATTACAATGCACGCGCAAAACCCACATATGGCATGGCCGCCCGGCAGGTCTGACTCCTCCATTACCCACCTTCGATGGTGCCGCCCTATCTCCATCGACCACTGTTAAGAGCTTAGGTGTCGTCCTGGATTCACAGCTGACAATGGAAGCTCAGGTCGCTGCTGCCAGCAAACAGGCCTTTTTCCATCTACGACAAGCGAGGCAACTGTCACCCTACCTATCTGACGAGGCTTTGGCAACGGTCATCCATGCCATGGTCACGTCTAGGCTGGACTATTGCAACGCCCTGTAGGTGGGCCTTCCGATGTCTACAACCCGAAAGCTTCGTATTGTTCAGAATCCGGCAGCCAGGTTACTCACAAGAACGCCCGTGAAATGCCATATAACACCAGTGCTGCAACATTTAGATTGGCTTCCAACTGAGTACCGTGGCCTGTATAAGATGCTAGTTCTGACCTTTAAAACTCTTTACGGCCAGGGTCCATCGTACCTTAGGGACCGCCTCTCCTTCTCCCATCATCAGAGGTCCCAACGACCAGCCCAACGCAACTTACTCCATATACCGGGTCCTAGAGAAGTGCACTTGGAAAGGACCAGATGCAGGGCTTTTTCTATTTCTGCCCCTGCCTTGTGGAATTCCTTGCCGCCCTACATGAGAGCCATGCGTGACTTAGGGCCTTTTACTCTCGCACTTAAGACCTGGCTTTTTACTAGAGCATTCGATCTCTGTTGATTTTAATTTTTGTATGTATGTATTTTATCTTTTGTAATTTAGCTGTAAATCGCCTAGAGCATTCTCGGATGGAGGGCGATTAATAAGTTATTAAATGATGATGACATATGCATATACACAGAAAGAAGGAGAGAAGGTAGGGAAAAAAAAGCATAGAGAAGGAAGGAGAGAAGGAGGGAGAAAAAGAGAGAGAGAAGAAGGGAAAGAAGGCGGGAAGGAGAGGAAAAAAGGGTAGAGACGGAAGGAGGAAGAGAAGGAGGGAGAGAAAGAGGGAAGGAGAGAAGGAAAGAAAGAAAAGGGTAGAGAAGGAGGGAAGAAGATAAAGAAGGAAAGAAGAAGGGTAGAGAAGGAAGAAGGAGAGGAGGGAGAGAATGAAATAAAAAAAGTGAAAGAGGGAAGGAGAGAAGGAACGAAAGAAAGAGGGAGGGAAGGAAAGACACAAGGAAGGGTGGAACCAAAGAGCAAAGGAAGCGAGAAAAGAAACAAGTTGTGCTGGTACAGCTGTACCAGAAGCTCCCACTTTATTTGCCTGGTATTAAGTGTTTGCTTGCAGTCCAAGGCTTGGGATTTTGCAGCAGGGTGGCTTCCTTTTAAAGTTTGCAGTTATAGGGCAGGCCACCTGTCCATCATCATTAGGTTCCTTAGTTCCACCCCCTTTTGGGTTTTGAGAAGGGAAGGAAGCCATTTCACTCAGTCACACACAAGGAAGCTAGTCTATAGGACGCAGACAGCTCATCCCGTAGGAAAAGCTTCATTCCTCAAGATCATCCAGGGATCATTCAGGGAAGTAGAAACAGAAGGAAAATATCCCAAAGGTTCTTGCTGAGAGCTCACAGCCTCTCAGCCTCACAGAACCAGAGGGGAAAACAGCCCTGAAGTTCCCACAGGACAGCATTACAGAACCACTGAATTCCAGCTGAAGTATCTTCAAGCCTTGACTGGTAGGTTTACTCGATGTCCAGACGCATTTGGGATCGGTAGTAAGACCCAGACCAGCGAGACCCAGATGATAGACAGCCTGGGAGAGATTATAAAAGGTTCTTCCTCATGCTGAGAAAGTACAGTTAATTCAAGTCAGTGCCAGACTCTTAAAGACTAGAATAAGAAAGCCTTGAAGTGTTGTTTGGAGATTTGTTATTTGTTCCTTAATAAAGACTTTGTTGTACCATTAAAGACTAAAGACCATCACTTCAGGAAATCCCTAAGAATCTCTCTTTGAGGCACCCCGGCTTCCCACTGGGTTTAAAGTATACGTCCTATAGAATAAAGACAATTTATTCAGACCCAGTGCGCAACAGAACACAGGTAGAGAAGGAAGGAAGAAGAAGGGGAAAAAAGAGGGAAGGAACGAGGGAGGGAGCGAAGGAAGAGAAAGAAAGGAGAGAAAGAGGGAGGGAAGGTTGGCCACAGCAACGCGTGGCGAGTACAGCTAGTTGGATGTAAGGTTTTTACTCTCTTTACTCCATATTGTTGTAGACAGGTAAAGAAACGCTGATCCAGGAGTATGGTGGGATGAGAGAGAAATCCTCTCCTATAGATTGTAACTCAAAGGCAGGCTTGTATGGGAAGATACTGGCTTTCATGTTGACTGCGCCTGAGTCTTATAAGGCTTTATACTTCAAAACCAGCATTTTGAATCAGACCTGCAGCTAGTGAAGCTGCTTTCGCAAGGCAATTACATGCTCCCCTTAAGTAAAATATATTTGCATTGCCAGATCAGACACTCCTACGTTTCTATTTCCCAGCCCTCGATGGAAGCGGCCCAGCCTTCCTTGGCCAAATGAAGATAACTGCTCCTGGTTACCCAAGCTCTCTCGCCTGCCTTAGCAATTACAGCCCTGCCTTGATGGAACAGCCTCTTTAACTTCCCCCCGGACTGTGATAGAGATAACAACATTTACATCTGTTCCCGGAGGCCCGGGACTTATTTATTTATTTTTTTATTGTATCTGATACAGACTTACCAAAGTAATTGAGTGTTTGAGAGTGGAGAATTATCTCCCTGGCTTGCTTCTTATCTTGACAGCAAAGCAACACTTCTAATTTAATTTTGTTCCGAGCATGCTGGTAACAAATTTTACTAATCGTTCCACTTCTGCCTACCGCATGGTAACAAGACCGTATTTTACCGCCACAAGGCAATAAAATACAAGTCTGTATTCAAGGCGGGAGACAAGGGAGCTGGTGTTATGCCAGGGAAATGTAGTTTTGTGCCCCCCCCCCTCCAACAAGTGAGCTAAGCTGGATGCCTACAAAGAGATGCCAGCAAACAGTCTTCTAGAGATGAGAGCCTCAGGAGGTAGCAAGGCGATGGGTATCAGCTAACCTTTCTGTTAGATGTGCGGAACAATCTTGTAGAGATAGCAGATATATCCAGGGGTTAAATATTAGGCTTGTGCATTTCTGCTGAACCTCAATCCGTTTCTGCTGGCCAGATACCAGTAGACCCCCATATCCGTTTTTGCACAACTCCTGAAAATGGGTGGGGAGTTATTTATTTATCGTGTCATCAGCAACCATACCATTGTATTACATTTCTAACAGAGCAAAACAAACACACAGATTAAAAAGAAGAAAAAACACACACAGATTTTGCAAACTTGGTAGTTGGTTAAATGTCCTTTGACCAGTATCTGGCCACTTGGAGTGCCTCTGGTGTTGCCGCAAGAAGGTCCTCCATTGTGCGTGTGGCAGGGCTCAGGTTCCATTGCAGCAGGCGGTCAGTGGTTTGCTCTTCTCCACACTCGCATGCCGAGGATTCCACTTTGTAGCCCCATTTCTTAAGATTGGCTCTGCATCTCGTGGTGCCAGAGCGCAGTCTGTTCAGCGCCTTCCAAGTCGCCCAGTCTTCTGAGTGCCCAGGGGGGAGTCTCTCATCTGGTATCACCCATAGATTGAGGTGCTGGGTTTGAGCCTGCCACTTTTGGACTCTCGCTTGCTGGGGTGTTCCAGCGAGTGTCTCTGTACATCTAAGAAAACTATGTCTTGATTTAAGTCTTTGACGTGCTGGCTGATACCCAAATAGGGGATGAGCTGGAGATGTCTCTGCCTTGGTCCTTTCACTATTGGCTGCTACTTCCCGGCGGATGTCAGGTGGTGCAATACCGGCTAAGCAGTGTAATTTCTCCAGTGGTGTGGGGCGCAGACACCTGTGATAATGCGGCATGTCTCATTAAGAGCCACATCTACTGTTTTAGTGTGGTGAGATGTGTTCCACACTGGGCATGCATACTCAGCAGCAGAGTAGCATAGCGCAAGGGCAGATGTCTTCACTGTGTCTGGTTGTGATCCCCAGGTTGTGCCAGTCAGCTTTCGTATGATATTGTTTCTAGCACCACTTTTTGCTTGATGTTCAGGCAGTGCTTCTTGTAGGTCAGAGCACGGTCCAGAGTGACTCCCAGGTATTTGGGTGTGCTGCAATGCTCCAGTGGGATTCCTTCCAGGTCATCCTCAGAGCTAGCCATTTTCAGTCTGTAGCCAAAAAATGCGGCTAGATCCAACCCATTGGCGGCAATGGGAAACTTGTGAGGCCCCCATTTCCATTCCTGGGAGAATTTCCTTTTCTCCTTCAAGGGAGCCTGGATGTCAGCAACAGAGTTAAGAAAGCACCCTATCCGGCCCATTATAGGGGGGACGTCCCACAGGCTCCCCTTCCATATCCTTCATGAAGACCTGGATTAAAATATTCAGAGTTAAGATAACACTCCTTCTGTGTTTCCTTCCTTTCCCTCTGTCTGGGTTTAATGCTTTGTTAAAGCTGTTTCTTTCTACTCTAGAGGAGACAGGCTGCGGGTGTGCACATTTAAGGAGCATTTAAGGAGGCTTCCCACTTCCAAGGAAAGAAAGACCAATCAACGTGAAGCTATCTTGTGCATTCGCGCCTGCGGTCTATAGATCATAGTGAAAGAAACATGGACGTGACACCTCTCCCCAGGGGATTGCTTCTTGCCCTCCTTTAGAGAACTGGAACTTCCAAGGACCAAAACACTATAGATAACTCGAAATAGTATTTCTTGTTCACAATGAGTTATCTTCCATAGGCATAAACTTGATATTCAAAAGGGATAAAGAAAACATACATTACAGTCTTTGGAGTCTTGGGTCCAAGGAGTTTTGCAGCTGAGAAGCTTTCTAAGTTCCCTCTTTCTCAGCATTCACAACCCCAGCCCAATGACCTATGTTGAAGGCCAAAATCTCCTCTTGATGCCAGAGGACTGGTTTGAAGGTGCTTAAGATTCTGCAATGTCGTCCAGGTGAGCTGGATATAAAGAATGAATCTTAAGAGTACAAACTTAAGAATTAGTGAAGAAAGATGACTTAACTGAGGGCCTTTGGAGCTAAGCCTTTCTCACGTCCATCTGCTGAGATGTTTGATGGTAGAATGAAAAGAAAGCCCTGCTCTCTTCCCCAGGAAGGGGAGGAGCCAAACAATTAAGCAGGGGAGGCAATTCAACAGATGCAAACAACATTGATAGAAAGCAGTACATAGCCAAACAATTCAACTGTACATTCACATACAGGTGGGGCCTGATGCGCCATCACATATCTCCCTGGGCTTCCTTAAAATAACTATCTACTCTTACTCTACTCAATGTGGAGCTATTTCCCTGGGCTTCCTTAAAATAACCATCTACTTTTACTCTACTGCAGGCCCTGTCTGGAGTGGGCATGCTTCAATCTCTGGGTTTAATACTTCTTTAAAGCTATTTCATTCTACTCTAGGCAGTAGTCATTTTCATAGAATTTCTTTTTTGTTTGCTTGGGTGAATAATTCTTATTAGTTTTAAAAGTATTTGAAGGAGAGGAAGAGAAAGAGGAAAAAAAACCCTAAAAGGGTGATTCTCCCAAGCTTCCCATGTACCTGTCCCACACGTCCCCAACTCCGAGTTAGTCTCATTAAATATAAAAAATCAAGAAAATCAAGGTCAAACAAAAAGATTAAACTGTGATACCGAATAGGGGAAGATGAGCTGAAATCAGCTCCCACTTGGTTCTTTTGTGGGTGAGGATTCATATTGGAAGGGCCCTTTCTGTTGCGGGCTCCCGAAAGAGCCAAAGGAGTGGAAGGAAGCAGCTCCAACAGATCCGCATTCAAATCTATTAAATATGGGCAGAGGATCAAAGCAAAGGTTGAGAGAGGTTCCACAGATTCCACAGACCCTCCAGCAGAGGCAAATCTCCCCATAAAAAAGCAGTGAAGACATCTCCAGAAGGTTCACTAACAAGAAAAACAGACCAAAGGATCTCAAGAAAAAAGGGGAAACTCTCCTTCACACAGTCCCCTTCACCCAGAACATGCTTCTTATTTAAGACAGAAAACCCAATTTGTGTTTGCTTTAAAATCGGTTTGTCCTTGACCAAACTGTTGTTGTTGTTGTTGTTGTTGGTCCTTGACCAAACTGTTGTTGGGTTGTTCTAGGTTTTTTCGGGCTATATGGCCATGGTCTAGAGGCATTCTCTCCTGACGTTTCGCCTGCATCTATGGCAAGCATCCTCAGAGGTAGTGAGGTCTGTTGGAACTAGGAAAAAGGGTTTATATATCTGTGGAACGACCAGGGTGGGACAAAGGACTCTTGTCTGCTGGAGCTAGGTGTGAATGTTTCAACTGACCACCTTGATTAGCATATAATGGCCTGACAGTGCCTGGAGCAAACTTTTGTTGAGAGGTGATTAGATGTCCTTGTTTGTTTCCTCTCTGTTGTTATGCTGTTGTAATTTTAGAGTTTTTTTAATACTGGTAGCCAGATTTTGTTCATTTTCATGGTTTCCTCCTTTCTGTTGAAATTGTCCACATGCTTGTGGATTTCAATGGCTTCTCTGTGTAGTCTGACATGGTGGTTGTGAGAGTGGTCCAGCATTTCTGTGTTCTCAAATAAAATGCTGTGTCCAGGTTGGTTCATCAGGTGCTCTGCTATGGCTGATTTCTCTGGTTGAAGTAGTCTGCAGTGCCTTTCATGTTCCTTGATTCGTGTTTGGGCAATGCTGCTGCGTTTGGTGGTCCCTATGTAGACTTGTCCACAGCTGCATGGTACACGGTAGACTCCTGCAGAAGTGAGAGGATCCCTCTTGTCCTTTGCTGAACGTAGCATTTGTTGGATTTTCTTGGTGGGTCTGTAGATAGTTTGTATGTTGTGTTTCCTCATCAGCTTCCCTATGCGGTCAGCGGTTCCCTTGATGTATGGCAAGAACACTTTTCCTCTGGGTGGATCTTCGTCTTTATTTTCGTGGCTTGTTCTCGGTCTTGCAGCTCTTCTGATGTCTGAGGTGTTGTTGTTGTTAGTCCTTGACCAAACTGTTGTTGGTGCTGCTGCTGCTTCTTTCCCTTCTCCTTCTTTATCCTCTCCTCCTCCCTCTCATCCTTCTTCCCCCTCCTCCTCATCTATCTCTTCTCTCCCTCTTCATCCTCCTCCTCCTTTTCCTTATTCGTTTTACTTAATTGTTGATATTTACAGCCTTAACCCTGGTAGTGCTCCCTGCTCTCAACCTAGTAAACTCAGGCATTGCTCTCACTGATGTATTCTGTGCATTTTTAATTCCTCCTCTTCTTCTAAACTTGTGTAATACTCCCCACTTTTTTAACAAAAAAATAAATAAAGCTTAGATGTTCCATCTGTAGAAATTTGGATATCAGAAACTTGGACATCAATAGAAATGCACAAAACTTCCAACTGCAGATATTTAATTAGTGTTTGAAGCTGCCAAACCCCACACATTTGTTAGACTTGGATGACATTTTTACTGTTTTGGAGTCCGCAGCGTCGACACTGATCTGTTGGATCCCCTATTTTCAGTTACCGTGCTTCTTATGAACTATTTTCTGACACTGTTGGTAATTGAACTTTTTAAAAATGTAAAATACCGCATAGACCAGTATGTTCTAATTTGTGGACCACGGCGATTGATGGAAGCGTCAGAACACATTCCAGCCAACCAGTGAACCATGCTGTGTGCCAGTTGGCATCTGAGAAGTTGCTAAAGCATTTGCACAGTTTTAATCACTTCTTGTATTGAATCTACAGGCAAGAGGGTGGGCTGCCTCCAGATCCAGATGGTTCACTGGTCCAGAATTGTGAAAGACAGCTGCAGAGATTACATACAACCCTTGAGGCATAGAAAAATATCCAAATCTGCAGTCAAATATTAACAATATTATTTGCTATATGTGTGTGTGTCATGTGTGTGTGTGTGTTTCTCAAAGTATGCCTGACTGTACCACAGCTGCTGGGTCACAATTCAATGACTCATTGTGATGCTGTTGCTAAGCAAAGTGGTCCTCTGTGATGTTATTGGTAAAGTAAGGTGACATGTGTATGAGGGGAAGGGAGGAAAGGAGGAAAGAGCCATGTTTCCACTGAGACATTATGAAACCCTCTCAGAGCTTGTGCCGGTACGGCTGTACCAGGAGCTCCAACTTTATTTTCTTTCTATTTTCTGTTTTGCAGTCATAGGACAGGCCTCCTGTCCATCATAATTAAGCTTTGGTTCCGCCCCTTGTTCTGGGCTCTGGGAGGGAAAGGAGCCATTGTTTGGTCAGTCTCACACAAGGTAGCTAAGCTATAAGACGTAGACCAGTTCGTCCCATAGAAAAGCTTCCTTTCTCAATAACCATCCAGGGAAAAATAACATCCGGGGATACAGAAGCAGAAATTCCAGAAGAAAGGTCCCAAAATCTCTGGCTATGAGCTCACAACCTCTCAGCCTCACAGCATCAGAGGGAACAGCCCTGAAGTTTCTAAGAATTCTCGAAGGGAGAACACCATTACAGATCCACAGAACTTCAGCTGAAATATCTTCAAACCTCGGCTGGTAGGTCTACTCGATACCCAGAAGCATTTGGAGTCGGTAGTAGGTCCCACACCGATGAGGCATAGATCGAAAGCAGCCTGGGAGAGGTTAAAAAGGGTTTTTCCTACAGAGAAAGTTTAGTTAGTGAAAGTCAGGTACCATTCCATTGAGGACTAGACTAAGAAAGCCTTGAAGTGTTGTTTGAACCATTGAAGATTTGTTGTTTGTTCCATAATAAGGACTTTGTTGCATCATTAAAGACTCTAAAGACCATCACTTCAGAAAAATCCCTGAGAACCTCTCTTTGAGGCCCCCTGGCTTCCCGCTGGGCTTAAAGTATACGTCCTATAAAAAAGTACAGCTGTTACAGGCCCAGCGCGCAACAGAACAGAGCTGGAGAAGGGAGAAAGGGGAAGGAAGGTGTTGCACTCCAGGCCTGGGAATACCTATGACCACAGCACCACAGAAGAGTCCAGAAAGTAAGCAAACAGTTTATTGTAGAAACACATTAAAAGTGTAGGCAAAAATCAGGAATACAACAACAACAACAACAACAACAACAACAACAACAACAGAAATAAAGAAACGTATAATCCAAAAAGTTTTAGCAATAGATGATAATCCGAACAATAATCCAAATGTCTCATGCCGATCCCAAGATAGCACAGTCCAGGAATTGCCAAAAAGTCACAAGTACAACATAATTCCACAAGCAAAAGGTATGCTTAGTAAGACTTGAGCAGGAATATAAACACAAGAACATAGAAGCTAAAATCCAAAACCAAAGTCTTGACTTGAAACAAGAACCAGATAACTTGAACGCTACTAGCTTCTCACTTGAATGCTACTTTGCCTGAATGAACTCTTAGGTAAAGAACTTGCTAATTAATAAGCACCCATGAAGTCATGTTTTTTCCCACAACTTTCTCACATAAACGCTCTGACTTATGATGCCGATTTTCTGCTCTGATCTGTAAACAAACACCTTTGTTGAGCTCCATAATTTCAGGTGTTTTTTCCTTGAGAGCCTTCTGTATCACTTATCTCTTTGCACAAACTCCTTATCTAATGTTGTCGTTTCTGGCTCCTCTGACCTTGAATTCCTGTACTTTCTGAGTCAGATTTCTCACAGATAGAAGCATCATTCCCCTGACTTGAATCTTCATCATTTCATGCAACAAGAAATCCCACAGGCAATCCCACAATCCCCTCTAAATCATCGGTGAACTCATCAGCCCCAGGAGTCTCAGGCTGATCTCCAACAGAAGGAAAAAGAAAAAGAAGGGAAAGATGGAAAGGAAGAGAGGGGGGGGGGGAGAGAAAGGGGAGAAAATGTGTGGGGGAGGGAAAGAGAAAGATAAGATAAAAGCAGGGGGGGCTCCCTGACACCCCGACAATGCTTAGATACACTAGTATGTGTGTGTGTATGTATGTGTATATCACAAAACAGGCTGGTGTGATGCCTACACTGTAAAACATTGAATGTTGGACTTTATATAACGTCAAACCAAACCTGGATTAATTATTACTATTGCTCATCTTTCATGAAACTTTCCAGGCGTTTCAATTCACAGTTTTATTTATTTATTTATTTATTTATTTATTTACCTTACTTATATACCGCTGTTCTCAGCCCGAAGGCGACTGACAGCGGTTCACAACAATAAGAGACAGCAGGATTCAATGTTACAGTATAAAACAGTTAACAACTTAACACATTGCACAATTAATAAACAATAAACAATTAAGAATTACTACAGTAGCCATTCACTATCGTATCATCATCCCAGTGTGCACTGTTTGTGTTCAACATCATAAGATGATCACAGTCTGAAATAGACCTGTCGTGCCTCATGAAGACCCTCAGTGTTAACCCCTAGTTAAGCCCTTTTTAATTAGAGGGATTAATATTTTGTGTACAGTTTCCACATGGTCAGTCTAGACAATCTAAATTCAAGTTCAGTCGGAGCTGTATTCAAGTCCAGTCAGAGCTCATTTCAAATCCAGTCGGAGTTGCATTCAAGTTTAGTCTAAACTGTATTTGAGTCCAATCGGAGTTAAACTTTGAGACCATATTTGAGATAGTTGAACACCATACAAGAAAGAGACAATAAGAAGAAATAAAATTCAAGAGCCTCCATTCGGCCAGAACTGTGACAACCTATCAAAGACTTAACCTCTCCTCATAAAGACTTTGTAATGTGACTCAGGAGAAGAGTAAGTCTAAAATTCTTTTCAGTCAACAAATTCTTGTTTGATTCAACTGTATAGTCTCCAATTTGCACCCTGCACAGCCAGTTCACCTTCCTAGTTGTTAAGATAGCATGGGGGCAGAACAATACCCATTGGGAGTAACACTGACTTAATAGTGCCCTTGTGGAATCTAGATCTTGTTCATGGTTCATCAGAATTCTCCCTGGATTCATCGAAATTTACTCCAATATGAGTCTGCATGAGATAACAGCCATAATCTTCAATTACAAAATGGCCCTGTGCAGAAAAAAAGAGTGCAAAACCAGAATGAGAGAAAGATAAGAGTGATATTGTCAGAGCATCTCTTTCCCACTCTTATGCGGAAGCTATGGTTGTCTTAGATCTGACCCAGGATTCCATTCTTGTTTAACCAAGATAACAGTAATGAGCCAACCATCCTCTGATGGAAGATTTTAATCTAATTCCAGGCTAGAGAAATGTAGCAATTTTCTCCGCTGTGATGACATTTCCTCATCTGATTCAGGGCAGGAGAAATGAAAGCAAAGTTGTTGTCCATGCGAAAGTCATGGGAAGAGAAAGGTTGGCAGGCCAAAGCTTTCAGCAGGTGAAACAGGAAGAAAATTAATAAGATTTGTGTGGAACCAAACAAACAATCCACACAACCCCATGCAATCTGAGAAAGAAGACAAGCCCAACAAAAAACTTATTGGTGTCTTGGTTTTTAAGCCTATTCCTGGGGTTATTTGGGGCAATGATTCAGAAAATTGCATTGGATAGACCGCATCAGTAATAGTTTTTTAGGCATGACTGTCATGCCTGTCTATGGGCAAACAGATGATGACTGGTAGATGGAATTGTCACGTGGTGTCGGTAGCACAGCAAGGCAGGAACCGATCAATCACAGCCACTTTAGGCTATGTTGTTGTTGTTCATTCGTTCAGTCGTCTCCGACTCTTCGTGACCTCATGGACCAGCCCACGCCAGAGCTCCCTGTCGGCCGTCACGACCCCAGCTCCTTCAAGGTCAGTCCAGTCACTTCAAGGATGCCATCCATCCATCTTGCCCTTGGTCGGCCCCTCTTCCTTTTGCCTTCCACTTTCCCCAGCATAATTGTCTTCTCCAGGCTTTGCTGTCTCCTCCTGATGTGGCCAAAGTACTTCAACTTTGTCTCTAGTATCCTTCCCTCCAGTGAGCAGTCGGGCTTTATTTCCTGGAGGATGGACTGGTTGGATCTTCTCGCAGTCCAAGGCACTCTCAGCACTTTCCTCAACACCACAGCTCAAAAGCATCGATCTTCCTTCGCTCAGCCTTCCCTAAGGTCCAGCTCTCACATCCGTAGGTGACTACAGGGAATACCATGGCTTTGACTAGGCGGATCTTTGTTGCCAGTCTGATGTCTCTACTCTTTACTATTTTATCGAGGCTGGACATTGCTCTCCTCCCAAGAAGTAAGCGTCTTCTGATTTCCTGGCCACAGTCTGCATCTGCAGTAATCTTTGCGCCTAGAAATACAAAGTCTGTCACGGCCTCCACATTTTCTCCCTCTATTTTCCAGTTGTCAATCATTCTTGTTGCCATAATCTTGGTTTTTTTATGTTTAGCTGCAACCCAGCTTTTGCGCTTTCTTCTTTCACCTTGATTGGAAGGCTCCTCAGCTCCTCCTCGCTTTTGGCCATCAGAGTGGCATCATCTGCATATCTGAGGTTGTTAATGTTTCTTCCAACAATCTTAACCCCAGCCTTGCATTCATCCAGCCCCGCACATCGCATGATGTAGTCTGCATACACGTTAAAAAGGTTGGGTGAGAATATGCAGCCTTGCCGTACGCCTTTCCCAATCTTGAACCAGTCTGTTGTTCTGTGGTCAGTTCTGACTGTTGCTCCTTGGTCCTTGTACAGATTCCTCAGGAGAGAGACAAGGTGGCTTGGTATGCCCATCCCACCAAGAACTTGCCACAATTTATTATGATCCACACAGTCAAAGGCTTTAGAGTAGTCAATGAAGCAGAAGTAGATGTTTTTCTGAAACTCCCTGCCTTTCTCCATTATCCAGCGGATCTTGGCAATCTGGTCTCTCGTTCTTCTGCCTTTTCTAAACCCAGCTTGAACATCTGGCCACTCTCGCTCCATGTATTGCTGGAGTCTTCCTTGCAGGATCTTGAGCAAGGCTATAAACTACTTTATTTTACAGCTATATACATTAGAAGCTACTTAACACTCAGCACATTGTAAACTTGCTCCTTTACCGTCCGATCGTAACATCACAAACTTTCTAACTGTTATCAGTACTAGTCCACACCTCTTGCATTCCAGAGCAATGTATGACATATGACGCACAACACTGCATCCATTTGTTCTATACACTTGATTTATGACCTCTCTAGGAATGCCGTTTCCTCCATGGTTCAGTTAACTCTTTCCACATAGGAATACATTACACTCGGCACATAGCTATTGCATTTTAAACATACATACATACTTTAAAATCTACATTATAAATTGCAAACAGCTTCAAAAATTAGAGCTGATAGGGAGAAACAGAATATAGCTAGATCCAGACTTCACTGCTCTTGGTAATGCGAACAAAAAAAATTAATGAATTTCAAGCTATTGTATTATATGACCATAGCAGCTAGGTTACTTTATGTGCAAAAATGGAAAAATAGGGGCTAACCACAAAGCAAACTGGATTATAAAAGTGAAAATGGACACTTATTGTGTTTGATAATAGAGAAATCAACTGGCAACATTTTTGACGAATGGGAACCATTTGTATAGTTTATAAATAAATAAGAAAAGGGCAAAAATACCTGCAGGTTTTGAAGGTTAAGTAAAATATCAAGATAGTAAAGTCAAATAAAGATGTTATCTATATAAATAAAAAGGCAGTGTTCGTTTGTGGGATTAACAGAACTCAAAAACCAGTGGGCCAATTGACACGAAATTTTGACAGCATAGACCTAACAACCCAATGTATGTCCTTCATAATATTTTTTTTTTATTTTGTCATTTGGGAGTTGTAGTTGCTGGGATTTATAATTCACCTACAATCAAAGAGCATTCTGAACCCCACCAATGATGCAATTTAACCAAACTTGGCACACAGTTCTTCCATGACCAACAGAAAATACTGGAAGGGTTTGGTGGGCAGTGTCCTTTGCTTTTGGAGTTGTAGTTCACCTACATCCAGAGATCACTGTGGACTCAAACAATGATGGATTTGGACCAAACTCTACACAAATACTCAATATGCCCAAATTAGAACACTGGTGGAGTTTGTGGAAAATAGAATTTTGACATTTGGGAGTTTTAGTTGCTGGGATTTATAGTTCACCTACAATCACAGAGCATTCTGAGCCCCACCAATGATAGAATTGGGCCAAACCTCCCACACAGAACCTCCATGTGGGCCACAGCAATGCGTGGCAGGGGACGAATAGCCTATATAAATAAAATGTAATGTTCGTTTGTGGAATTAACATAACTCAAAAACCACTGGATGAATGGACGCTAAATTTGGACAAAATACGGCTATCGGGTCAACGAGTGACCATCACTCATAAAAACACTGAGAATACAGCCGAAGATACTTAAAAAGCAAAAAAACCCCAAAAAACATTGCAACACATGCACAAAATCACATATATGCACAAACACACATATATTGACATATACACAAATATATACATACACATATATACACATACAAAACATATACACAGACTGAGACACAGCAAAGCATGGCATGGCTAATTTAAGATCAGAAGTTAGCGGATGCTTTTCTTTTCTTTGATATTAATATTGAAATACAGTATTTAAAAGCAAACTAAGAAAAGTAAAGACAAACCTAAGTTTGAACTGCATTATCTGAGTCTACAATTAGCATATTATAGAGGTGTGCATGGTACACGTTTCTCCCGTTTTATTCATTCTTTTGTTCCTTTTGTTTTGGGTGAGAGCACAAAACGGGAATGCCTTCCCCAGACGAAAAATAATCTCAGAACGAAAGAAAGCAGGAGCAGGTACCGTTTCCATGCCTGCCTTTCGGCCTATGTGGCGCTCCGTACGCGGCTGCAGAGCATTGTTTTCCTCTGAGCCCTGCCTGTTGGGCCAATCAGAGAAGAAGAATGGTGCCCGTCTTGCTTCCTGCCTCACCTTGCTCGCAACTGCTCGTCTCCTCTGCAGACCGAGGGAAAAGCATCATAGGAGGAATGGTATCTTTAAGTAACTCTGATGCTTTTAATCCAGGTTGTAATGGAGGATATAAGAACAAATGATGCCATTGCCAAAAATGAGGAGGAAGGGTACCCCCCCCCCCCCAATTGCTGCCAGTTAAAGGAATTGTGAAATAGTGAGGCTAGGCAGTAGCCTATGTGTGTGGTGTGTGTAGCATCTTTGACATTCAGCAGTAAGGAATGATGCCCTGTCCTTCCTCCATCCAGCTGCTGCTCCTGGAGAAGTTAGAGGGAGGGGTCAGCAGGGGAAAGAGGGAATGTTATTTGTAGAAAAAATCCCTAAAAATCAGGGGATGACCCAAACATTATAAAACTCGGTGGGCTAAAAGTGGTAGATGTGCCCTCCATGTGTGGCGATTTTCACCCCTCTAGCCCTAAAACCGAGGGGAAGGGGAGCCAGTGGAAACCCATAGTGTCCAAATTGGGTGGAAAATGTTCATTTTTTGGATGCGGAACAAAAACACTCATTCAGAAAAGTGCCCATTTTCGGAAGGCACTTGAAAATGAAAACAGGGGTCTTACAAATGAAACAAACAGAAACAGATAGCCATTGTATACAAATGCACAAGTCTACCATATACAGTGTTCCCTCACTTATTGCGGGTGTTACATTGTGCTGGTACGGCTGTACCAGGAGCTCCAAACTCCCTTTCGTTCTTTGAAGGTTTGCATGTGCTTGTTCTGGCCATGCATTTTGCAGTTGGATGGTTCCTGCTAGGCTGCAGTCATGGGGCTAGCCACCTGTCTATCGTCGTTAAGTTTTAGTTCCGCCCTTTTTTCCAGGTTCAGGAGGGAAAGGGAACCATTTTAGTTCAGTCTTACAGTTGGAAGCTCAGCTACAGGACGTGAAAGTTTTCTACCTGTAGAGAAGCTTTGTTTCTTACAAAGTCTGGGGGAAAACAGTCCCAAAAGCTCTGGCTGGAGAATTTACAGCCTCACAGCTTTAAGAACAATCTCTAAAGAAAGGCTTTTAAGAGAAACAGCTTTACAGCACAACCCTTGTTGGGGTTGGAGAAACGGACCTACAACTTTCATGGGAAAAATCCTAAGGACTCCAGCTGGAAATTCTTCAGAGCCTTGGTTAGTAGGTCTACTCGGGTAACCAAGAAGCAATTTGGAGCCGGGAGTAGGGCCCACACCAGCAAAGCCTAGAAAGCAGATTGCCCAGGGAAGGGTCGAAAAGGGTTTTCCTTGTAAAGGAAAGAAATAGTTCTCCAAGCAAGTTGCCTGTCCATTGTAGACAAGTTGTCCATTGTAGACAAGTTAAGAAGACCTAAGCAATAATAAAGAAATTTGCTAAACTTTTAAGGTTCTAAAGACTTTGTATAGGAAAACCCATAGGGCCTCTTATCCGAGGCACCCCGGCTTCCCGCTGGGCACAAAGAGCACATCCTGTTCAAAAGCTCAGCGTGTGACAGCACATACATTCCAGGACCACCCCGCGAAAAGTGAAAATCCACGAAGTACGAATGCTATATATGTATATCGCATTTCGAGGATGAGGCAGAAGCGAGGAGAGATTTAAAGGCAAAATGCACTTTTTTTTGCTAGCTATCTCTGCTTTGCTTTTCAATCTCTTTTGATTGGCTGCCTCTCTCCCGAGAGGGAGGGTGAAACCCCCTTCCACACTCCATCGTTGCCAGGGGGTGGGATTAAGAATACTATACATGATAAATGAATAGGAGTCTAGTGTCTAGATCCAGGGAAGTCATGCTACCCATGCTCTATTCAGCTTTGGTCAGACCACACCTGGACTACTGTGTCCAATTCTGGGCACCACAATTGAAGAGAGATATTGACAAGCTGGAATATGTCCAGAGGAGGGCAACTAAAATGATCAAAGGTCTGGAGAACAAGCCCTATGAGGAGTGGCTTAAAGAGCTGGGCATGTTTAGCTTGAAGAAGAGAAGGCTGAAAGGAGATGTGCTGGTACGTCTGTACCAGGAGCGCCAACTTCATTTTCTTTCTAT
The DNA here is from genome assembly GCF_025583915.1 of Anolis sagrei ordinatus. Lineage (NCBI taxonomy): Eukaryota > Metazoa > Chordata > Lepidosauria > Squamata > Anolidae > Anolis > Anolis sagrei. The sequence continues at coordinate 24,166,089 of NW_026844589.1, forward strand.
TTTAATGTTTGCATGCATTCCAAAGTTTCAGGGATTCTGCAAAAAGGTGGCTTTCTTTGGTTTGAAGTCATAGGGCAAGTCACCTGTCTATCATTGTTAAGTTTGGATCCGCCCCTTCTCCCAGGGAGATGAGAAGGGAAGAAGGAGCCATTTTTAGTTAGTCTTAGTGAGGAAAGCTAAGTTAGAGGACGTGGACAAGCTTCACCTGCAGAAAAGCTTCATTTCTCAAGACATTCCGGGGGGAAATTCCCAAAGGTCTGGCTGGGAGCTTGCAGCCTCACAGCCTTACAGCATCGGAGGGAAACAGCCCTAAAGTCTTAAGAAATTCCGGAGGGAAAACAGCTTTACAGACCCAAAGAACTCCAGCTGGAGAATCTGCAAGCCTTTACTGGTAGGTCTACTCGGTACCAAGACACAGTTGGAATCGGTAGTAGTTCCCACACCAACAAAACTTAGGTAACAGACAGCCTGGGAGAGGTTAATAAAGGGTTTTCCTCTCAAAGTATAAGAACACTTAACGAAGACAGTTGCCTGTCCCTTGTTGACAAGATTAAGGAAGTCACCAGTTGATTCAAAGCCTTGAAGCATTTGTTTGACTCATTGAAGATTTGAGAAATATCTGTTTAATTTGTTCAATAATAAAGGACTTTGTTTAACCTTTCAAGCCATCTAAAGATCATTTCTTCAGGAAAATCCTTGAGGGCCTCTTTTGTGGTGCCCTGGCTTCCCGCTGGGCACAAGGTGCACATCCTATTTCAAAAGACAATTATTACAGGCCCAGTGCATAACAGAACAGAAGATACGATAGCCATGTATAAATATGTGAGAGGAAGTCATAGGGAGGAGGGAGTGAACTTGTTTTCTGCTTCCCTGGAGACTAGGACGCAGAACAATGGCTTCAAACGACAAGAAAGGAGATTCCATCTGAACATTAGGAAGAACTTCCTGACTGCGAGAGCTGTTCAGCAGTGGAACTCTCTGCCCCGGAGTGTGGTGCAGGCTCCTTCTTTGGAAGCTTTTAAACAGAGGCTGGATGGCCATCTGTCGGGGGTGCTTTGAATGCAATTTTCCTGCTTCTTGGAAGAATGGGGTTGGACTGGATGGCCCATGAGGTCTCTTCCAACTCTAGGATTCTATGATTCTAACGACAACCATTCATAAAATGGAAAGCAAAACCCCACAAAACAGCGAATACGCGAAAAGCGAACCTCAAAGTAGCGAGTAACACTGTAATACTGTTTCAAACTGCATTTTAAGGCAGTGTCGATCTGGCCATGAATGACAACAGTATGGACGGAAATGAACTAATTTTACTTTGAACTTGTATGTTTCTAATCTTCTTGCAATGCCTCCTTGACTCTTCATGCTTTCACGTTATTTCTGGTTTGCTTTACAGTTCTGCTTTTCGAGTATGCAATGCTCTCTGCTTCCCTTCCGCTGCTAGATCTTCCTAATATGATGGAGCGGTTTGTACGTCTATAGAAGGACAAGGAGCAATAAATGTGTCCGTTTGTAATTTGCTGCCGGTCTCTTCCTGCGTTTTGTGTGCATAGTTATCTCTCTTAAAACAGTCGGGAGTGATTTCCAAACAAGATTTGCTAGTGCACTGCGTTCCGCTTGTGCACACACCCAAGAGAGGGCGAGATCAATATCTGAAACATAGTTTCCACGGAAAAGCGTATTTATTTTAATGCACCAGGCATTAAAATCCTAAAGTCTATAACCAGCGGAGACTCCGAGTATTAGGGACAGATTAGCAAAAAGCTTTGAGGGATCTTTGGAGTGAATGGAAGATGCCAACTGTGCGGCTGCGGCAGTCAGCATGTCCCATGGCTCAAATCTAAGATTTTAGTGCCTCCTTTGCCCCTGCTGTGAATGGCAGACAATCCGTTTGGAGAAGGAAGGAATTATCCTCTTTCCTCTACAGGTAGCAAACCTTGATGTACCTTCTCAACCTAAAATCACCTTAGACCTTCCAGTTATGGAACGAGTTGCAGACAAGGAGTGTATCCACGATGCCGTTTGATACCTCTTAGGCTCAAGGTAGTGGCTTCCTGGGAGTTTGAGTTTTACACAGCCTTCTGCCTTTTCCAACAAAGGGGTGAGGCAACTTGCCAAACTACAACTCCAAGGATTCTGTAGTGATGTCAAACTGCTTTGATTCTGCTCTGCAGATGCATCCTAGGAAGTATTGTAAAACCAATCCTAAATCTCCTGGTCTTCAGTTAAGTGAGAGACCTCTCCGAAACAATTGACTTATTGGGTTGTTGTGTGTGCTATCGCACGCTGGGCCTGTGCATAAGACTGTAGACAGGACATAAATTCTGTGTACCCAATGGGACAACGGGGCTGCCTCAGATTAAAGGCCTTTGGATTTCCTTAAAACAGAGTCTTTAGATTGCTTAAAGGTTCAACAAAGACCTTTATTGTTGATGAAAAGAAACAGGTACTTTAAAGCTTTCTTAACAGTCTATTGGCTCTCTCTCAATCTTGTCCACAGGGAACAGGCACTATCTTCATAACTGTATACTAACTAATGGGGAAATCCTTAACTTCTAATCTGGACAGTCTGTTTTTGCCTCTGTTGGCGTGGAGCCCCTGCACCCGGTACCAACTGCTTCTGGCTTCCGTGAGTGACCCTTACCAAGCAGAGCTTTGTAGACTTCCAGAGGAAAAGGAGTTCAGGTTTCGATGATGGCTGGCTGAAGTCCCTCAGCAAAGGAGCTGTAAGGCTGTATGATCCTCGGCCAAGCTGTGGGCTGTATATATCCCTGGCCAAGCCGTAGAAGACGAAGCTTTCTACAGGAGCTCTTGGTATTATGTCCTGCATGGAAAGATTCTCTTTGTGGACTGAACCCAAATTGGCTCCTATTCCCTCCAAAACCCAAAAAGGGGGTAGGATCAGGGAACCTAACTATAATTGACAGCTGGCTTGCCCTATGATTGCAGCCAAAAGAAGCCACCTTTCTGCAGAGTCCCTGAAACTTAGGACTACAACAAACATTCAATGCAAAGCAAACAAAATTGGAGCTCCTGCTACAGTTGTACCTGCACATTGTGAGTTTTCCGGGCTGTAGGGTCATGATCCAGAAGCATTCTCTCCTGATGTTTCACCAAGCATCTTCAGAGGTTGTGAGGTCTGTTGGAAACTAGGAAAATGGGGTGTACTGTGTTCCCTCACCTATCGCGGGGGTTCTGTTCCAGGAACCCCCGTGATAAGTGAAAACCCACGATGTAGGGATGCCCATTCCTCTCGCTTTCTCTTCCTCACCTCTTTCCCCCTCCCTCCCCTTCCCCTTGATGGAACCACCATTCTCGCTTCCTCCCTGCTTCCCCACTGTCATGGGGCTCTCACCCAGTTTGTTGCAACTCAGTGTAGGCTTCACCTTTCTTCCAAACACCACCACACAAGAGCTGTAGATTTTGTAGTTTATTAAGGAAGAACAAAGTCAAAAGTCAAACATAGAGTAAGCAATGCAAAGTTCCAGAGACAAAGGTTAAATGCAAAAACACAGTTCCCAAGATCCAGAGGCAAAAACATGGAGCATAATCCTTTAAGCAATGATCAAACAAGAGTCCATGGTAAAACAGTGAAACGCAAGACCCAGAAATGCAAGATTCAGGAAGTCCAAAGCATGCTGCTTATAGCCAAGGTTAATCCAGAGAAGCTTTCATGGAAAGAGCCACGTTGAACTGACAATTTCTTTTTGTCAGCCAGAAGCCTAAATACCCTTTCCCATCATAAAAGCATTGCAATGACCTTTCGCCGACTTGGCCTCTTTCTTGCTAGCTAAACGAGAACTCCTCCTGACCCTCCAATCTAAGCGTTCTTGCCTGCTCATTAATTCACTATCTTCAATGCTCTCTTCTTTTGGTCAGTTTTGTCCAGCTGGACCAAATCACCGTGAGAAGGCTGAGCAGGCGAAGACAACTCCACCTGGCCATTATCTAACTCACTGGCATTCCTTTCCCTTGAGAACTGACTTGTTGTCTCCTCTGCTGCACTGTCTGCGAGAGGCACAGAAACAGGCCCAGCCATCTGAATCCCATCATCCCCTTCTGGCTCTCAAAGCTCACAAGACCCATATGTCATATGGGGACAAACTGAGCCACAACACAGTCATTCCCTCGCTACTTGTATTTTAAATTATTTTTTTTGAAAAACCACGAAACAGCGAGTCTGTGGTTAGCGAACTGCAAAGCAGTGAGGGAACATTGTATATATCTCCAAGTTGGGAGAAAGAACTCTTGTCTGTTTGAGGTAGGTGTGAATGTTTCAAATTGGCCAGCTTGATTAGAATTTAATGGCCTAGCAGTTTCAAAGTCTGGCTTCTTACTGCCCGGGGAATCCTTTTTTGGGAGGTGATTAGCTGTTCTTGATTGTTTCTTGTCAGCAATTCTCCTGTTTTTGAGTGTTGTTCTTTATTTACTGTGCTGATTTTAGAGGGTTTTTTTTAATACAATCAGATTTTGTTCATTTTCATGGTTTCCTGCTCTCTGCTGAAATTGTCTACATGCTTGTTGATTTCAATGGCTTCTCTGTGTAGTTTGACATGGTGGCTGATAGTTATTTTAATGTATTTTAATTGCATTTTCTAGTCTTTATGTTCAAATGGTTATTTGATGTTATTAGTATAATTAGATTCATTTGATTATTTGTATTTGGTCCTCATTTTGGTGTTAATTTCTCTTTTGTCACAAGTTTATGGCTATTATTTTTGTATTATTACTAGCTGTACCCTGCCACACGTTGCTGTGGCCTATAGTAAGAATTTTCGAAGTAGAGGTAGATATCTGGACTAATATGAAAGAGAGGTACCTACCTATTCCTTCCCCCTTTTTTCTTCCCCTTTCTTCCTTCTCTACCTCTTTCTTTCATTCCTTCTTTCGCGCTTTGGTTTCATCCTTCCTTCTCTCTTTCCTTCCTTTCATCCCCCTTTCTCTACTTCTTCCTTTGTCTCCTTTCTTCCCTCCTCGTTTCCTTCCATCTTTCACTTTTTATTTCCTTTTCTCCTTCCTTCCTTCCTTCCTTCCTTCCTTCCTTCCTTCCTTATCTCTTTCCTGCTTTCCCTTCCCTTTTTCTTTCCTTTCTCCTCTTTCTTCCTTCTTCCCTCCTTCCTTCTTTCCCTCCCTCCTTCTCTCTTTCCTTCCTTCCCCTTTTCCCTCCTTCATTCCTTCCCTTTTTCCCTCCCTCCTTTCTTCTCTCCTTCCTGTCTGTTCTCCCCCAATACCATGGTAGTCCCTTCTAGGTCTATTCTATGAGTCTATTTAATATAGTAATATATAGTAGTAACATATTATATAGTAGTATATATAGCAATAATATATATAATATAATATATATTATATAGCTCTCTCTCTCTCTCTCTCTATATATATATATATATATATAGTATTGTATATATATATATATATATATATATATATATATATCACACCAACCAGTGATCCAACATCCATCCATATGTGTGTGTGTGTGCGTGCGTGTGTCTACATTGCCATATAATTACAGATGATTTGATCGTACGCTCAAATCTTTGGTTTTTGTGGTCCTCTGTTAGGAGTTTCGGGACCCAACGGGAGCACAGTTTCCTAAACTTTCGGTGTTCAGAAACAATGTTGTAAAGCACTGATCTCGACACGTCAGGAAATTTGTTTGAGAGACCTGTTATTGTGAAGCGCCTGTTCTCACGAATCCTCGCTTCAACTGAAGCCACCAAATTGTCTGTAATCAAAGAAGGGCGACCGGAGGTCCTCATCATGGACGTTGTCAAGGCCATCTTTGAATTGTCGTACCCACTTACGCACTTTGCTTTCGCTCATAACAATATCACCATACACTTCATAAATCTGTCGATGAATTTCTGCAGCAGGCAGGTTCCTTGCTGACAAAAACCGTATCACTGAGCGAACCTCACATGCGGAGGGTGAGTTGATGGTCTTAAACATTTTTAAAGCACAGAAGAGAACCGTACAGGTTAGCTACGGAGTGGAAACTGAGCACAGTTGTTCCCGAGGCATGCCGGTACACGACGCACGCACTCGTTGCGGTATGTGCGCGAACTACTAGTGTCTACAACAAAACAGACCTTACTTAAAAAATACCCCTCGTATTAGCACGGTTTGGGGAAGAGATACTTCACTTCTCAACAGATTCGATAAATGCCCTGATTGCAAAATAAACTCTAATGTAGTGAAAGCGGAAATTAACTTGTGACCCTCCGACACTGATTAATTAATTAACGTTGTTATGATGTGAATGTAAGGTTTGTTATAAGTAGGCACAGCGTGTTGAGTCGTTACTCCCTTGGGTTTTATGTTTGAACACTCAACCTAAAGTCTAATTTTATCTTGAGTGATCATTTAAAAGGGAAATAGGAGACAGAACCGAGAAGAAAAGACCAAACAAAGAGAGAAAGAACCCTTTTTCAAAAGGGGATTCTGAAAAGCCCTTTTCTCAATCATTCGCCTGACGTTTCCAAGATAAAATCAGTTTTATTATTTCTGGATTCCGTGGGATTCTTATTGATGTTATTAAGTAGCGGTGTGTGATAATAGTAATAGCAATAGCCCCGCGGTTGCCTTTGTGTGTGCATTGCAAATTGCCTTGTGAAAGGCCGCCCCATAAATACTATAAGGAAATGAATAAAAATATGGATTTTGCCGCAATGAAAATTCCTTTTGTTTGTGCTCACAAATCTTCCTTAAGAATCCAGATAGGTTTCACATCTATACAAATGGTTTGTTTTTCTCCTTACCCCCCCCCCCCCACCTCCCCATACGATAAATACTTAAGTGGGCAATTATTTCTCAGGGTTCCTAGTAAAAGTCCAAGTTGCAACAAGTAGCAATTCAGAAATGCTTCCCAGATAATGTAGATATTCAAACATCAAGGATTGTTTGAACAAAGTGTTGATGAATGTTTCTTTACTTTTGAAATCCCCTTTTGAAGAAGGAAGCGGAGGAGGAATGCCTGCTATCCGAAGTCTGGGGGGAGTCTTGCTATGGCAAAGCGAGAGATCCGATTTATGAGATAGCTTCCTGTTTTATGAAAAGTCTGTCCTTGGTCGTGCCATGTGATATACTGTAGGCACTTGGAGGGCAGAGAGGGAGTAATTTATATGGAGTTTGGGGAAAAGATAAGGCAGGCGAGCAAGAGAAAGAATCATGAGAACTACTTGAGATCCGGCATAATTCCTCAATAGTCTGTATATGTATGTGTGTGTTCCCCTTCATTGCTATTGTCCGCTGTCATTGTCGCAGGTAATTCAGTGCCTGGATGAGATACTGTCATAAAAAAAGCACAGTGGGTGGGAGATAAGATATTTAATGGCAATGTTGTAGCCTGGTCAGATTCTGAGTGCTCAGATGAGGAAGGGGATGCTGGGATAGATTCAGAAGGCCCAGAGGAGAATAGTAGTAGCCTGGAGTAAGTTGTTCTGGAAGGGAGGAGGGAGCAAGCTTGTTTTCTGCTTCCCTGGAGAATAGGACGCGGAACAATGGCTTCGAACTACAAGAAAGGAGATTCCATCTGAACATGAGGAAGAACTTCCTGACTGTGAGAGCTGTTCAGCAGTGGAACTCTCTGCCCCGGAGGGTGGTGGAGGCTCCTTCTTTGGAAGCTTTTAAACAGAGGCTGGATGGCTATCTGTCAGGGGTGATTTGAATGCAAAGATACAGAATGGGGGACAATGCCTGGCTCGAGAGCAGTACATGTGAAAAAGATCTTGGAGTCCTCATGGACAACAAGTTAAACATAAGCCAACAATGTGATGTGGCGACAAAAAAATCCAATGGGATTTTGGCCTGCATCAATAGGAGCATAGTGTCTAGATCTAGGGAAGTAATGCTACCCCTCTATTGCTTTGGTTAGACCACACCTGGAATATTGTGTCCAATTCTGGGCACCACAATTCAAGAGAGATATTGACAAGCTGGAATGTGTCCAGACGAGGGCGACTAAAATGATCAAGGGTCTGGAGAACAAGCCCTATGAGGAGCGGCTTAAGGAGCTGGGCATGTTTAGCCTGAAGAAGAGAAGGCTGAGAGGAGATATGATAGCCATGTATAAATATGTGAGAGGAAGCCACAGGGAGGAGGGAGCAAGCTTGTTTTCTGCTTCCCTGGAGACTAGGAAGCGGAACAATGGCTTCAAACTACAAGAGAGGAGATTCCATCTGAACATGAGGAAGAACTTCCTGACTGTGAGAGCCGTTCAGCAGTGGAACTATCTGCCCCGGAGTGTGGTGGAAGCTCCTTCTTTGGAAGCTTTTAAACAGAGGCTGGATGGCCATCCGTCAGGGGTGATTTGAAGGCAATATTCCTGCTTCTTGGCAGAATGGGGTTGGACTGGATGCCCCATGAGGTCTCTTCCAACTCTTTGATTCTATGATTCTATGACTACATGGAGCTCCATTACCTTCCCGCCAGAGTGGTACCTATTGATCTACTCACATTTGCATGTTTTTGAACTGCTAGGTTGGCAGAAGCTGGGGCTAACAGCGGGAGCTCATCCTGCTCCCCGGATTCAAACCTGCAACCTTTCGGTCAACAAGCTCAGCAGCTCAGCGCTTTAACCCACTGCGCCACCAGGGGCTCCAATTAATTTACGATTTAATTTACGTAACTAATTTACGACGCCATAAAACCTTCCAGCGGCGTGCAGAAGAATGAGGAAGTACTCCATCAAAGGACTCAGTTTCACAAATGCGCAGTGAAGTATCGAAGCCGGAATCGAAGCCGGAAAAAGTGGGAATGTTAAATTGCCTCTGTGTCTGTCTATATATGTTGTATGTCTAATTGGCATTGAATGTTTGCCACGTATATGTGCATTGTAAGTAAGCTTCCGAGCAGTCTTCAAAGGCAACCCCACGTAGAGTGCATTGCAGTAGTCTATCCTAGATGTAACGAGAATGTGGACCACCCTGAGTCCCCTGCGGGGTGAGAAGGGCGGAATATAAATACTGTAAATAAAAATAAATTAATTAATTAAAATAAATAAGATGGATGGATGGGATCCTTGAAGTGACTGGATTGACCTTGAAGGAGCTGGGGTGATGACGGTTGACAGGGAGCTCTGGTGTGGGTTGGTCCATGAGGTCACGAAGAGTTGGAAACGACGGAACGAATGAACAACAAATGACTCTCTTAATTGCTCAAACTCCACATAAAAATATAGCCCCGGCATAAACAATATAAATACACAGTTGGGAAATCAGCCAACCAAAACGTAATGAACTTTCATTACTTGTTTTTAATCAGCTCAGATTTTGTTAACTAGAGCCAGATGTGGGTTCGACAATTATGAGCAATCAGGCCCCTCTTCCTATTGAAAAGGAAGAGCTTTAGTTGGTGGTGTTGTTGTTGTTCAATCGTTCAGTCGTCTCCGACTCTTCGTGACCTCATGGACCAGCCCACGCCAGAGCTCCCTGTCGGCCGTCACCACCCCCAGCTCCTTCAAGGTCAGTCCAGTCACTTCAAGGATGCCATCCATCCATCTTGTCCTTGAGTTGGTTGCCAGGGATTGCCAGGGATTGCCAGATACTTTAGTTGGTATCTCAGGGTAAATTCCACCTCGAGAAAAGGGCAGCCAAAGCCAGCACTTTGAATTGTGCCCGGTAGCAAACTGGCAGCCAGTGGAGCTGGCATAAGATGGGAGTTGTATGCTCCCTGTATGCTGCCCCAGTTATTAACCTGACTGCCTCTCATTGGACTATTTGAAACTTCCGAGCAGTCTTCAAAGGCAACCCCATGTAGAGTGCATTGCAGTAGTCTATCCTAGATGTAACGAGAGTGTGGACCACCATGGCCATGTCTAACTTCCCAAGGTATGGGCGCAACTGGCGCACAAGTTTTAATTGTGTGAACGCTCCCCTAGCTACCACTGCAACCTGGGATTCCAGGCTCAGTGATGAGTCCAGGAGGACCCCCAAGCTGCAAACCTGTGCCTTCAAGGGGAGTGTAACCCCGTCCAGCACAGGTTGCCACCCTATACCCCGATCTGGTTTACGATCGACCAGGAGGACCTCTGTCTTGTCGGGATTGATCTTCAGCTTGTTCATCCTCATACAGACAGCCACAGCGGCCGGGTACTCGTCCAGCACCCGAGGGGCTTCCTTGGAGTTAGGTGGAAAGGAGTAGTGGAGTAGTAAAATTGCCAAAGGAGTTTGCCACTTCTCAGGAAACTTCTTCCAGCAATGTGTCTGTTGTTTATACAGGTCTGGAGCATGTCTAAATTGATGCCAATGTAAAATGGTACAGAATTAGGTCAGGAGGCATGTAACCCTGGGAATCACCGCCAACACGCCTTGGGTTATAGGCCACTGCAGAGTGGTTTCATTTCCGAATCCAGCTTTCCTTCTAGACTAATTAAGCAGCCGCTAATTGGACTGACAGTGGTGCCATTCCTGCCCTGTAACAAATACTCACTTCCTTTGCTTTCTTCCTTGTCGTTTTTTTCTACTTTTTTCCAAACAAAGAATGTTTGCTTCTGGGTCTTCTTCTGACCTTTCCATTCCTTCTCCTACTAATCAAGGATTTTCTCCCCCTTTCTGCTTCTTCAACCCAACATTTCAGCTGTTGCTTCCTTTACTCTTAACGTTGAACTCTAGCCTTGGAATGCCTTGTAGTAACTAACTACTGCAGTTATACTAAAAAGCATATACAAAAAGGGAAAGGGGCATTTCCCAGAAAGCAGTAGGAAAGGTGCTATGAAATAGTAGTAGTCCATATATACCAGTGTTTCTCAACCTTCCCAAAGCCGCGACCCCTTAATACAATTCCTCATGTTGTAGTGACCCCCCAACTATAACGTTATGTTCATTGCTACTTCACAACTGTAATTTTGCTACTGTTATGAATCGTCGTGTAAATATCTGATATGCTGGATGTATTTTCATTCACTGGACCAAATTTGGCACAAATACCCAATACACCCAAATTTGAATACTGGTGGGGTTGGGGGGATTGATTTTGTCATTTGGGAGTTGTAGCAGTGGGTTAAACCCTGTGCCGGCAGGACTGAAGACCGACAGGTCGCAGGTTCGAATCCAGGGAGAGTGTGATGAGCTCCCTCTATCAGCTCCAGCTCCTCATGCGGGGACATGAGAGAAGCCTCCCACAAGGATGATAAAAACATCAAATCATCCGGGCGTCCCCTGGGCAACGTCCTTGCAGACAGCCAATTCTCTCACACCAGAAGCGACTTGCAGTTTCTCAAGTCGCTCCTGACACAACAAAAAAAAAGGTTCCTGGAATTTATAGTTCACTTTCAATCAAGTAGCATTCTGAATTCCACCAGCAATGGAATTGGAGCAACCTTGGTGTAAAGAGACGGCTACCAGGTCGTAAAAGATCGCCAGCAATTAGTGAGGAAGACCCTTAGGTTTAGGAGAGAGGAGCCACCGATTTGTAAAAGGCTCTGGTATTAATACCACTGGATGCCACCCTGTTTGTGTTGTGAGGTAATTTTGGGAGATTGGGTACACGAACGTAGAATTAATGGAGATGAGGCAGTTTCAAAAACCAAAGAGAACAAGTTTATTTTTAAACAAAGCGTATGGTTGCAGTATGATGATGTTAAGCTTGGCAAAATAATTGAAGGTTACATGTAACTTGGTTGCGATACAATTCAGACTTTCGATGTTACAACTTATGAACTCTTGCTGTGGTGAAGCACTTTATTAACCAGTGTTCCCTGCAGTGAATAGTCTCCCTGTTTGATCTATCCTTGATCAAACGACAGATCTCTAGTCTTCTCCCGACTAGCGATCTTAACAAGCCTCTGTTAGTTCTTTCTAACTAAAGCAACTAACAAGGTTTTCCCTTTCAGCTTCCTAACTGAAGAAATCTCTACTATTCACGAACACTGAAACCTGACTCTTCACTTCTCAGAGTCTCAATCCTGACCTGCTCTTCCCTGAGCCTAAAACCCTGACTGACTCTAACTGTCACTTTTCAAAAACCTTAACTCTCTAAGCTCCTCCCACCTCCTCTTCTGCCTCGTTTCCATGGTAACACATTCCTAACAGCTAGGCCGCTCCAGCCTAAGGCAACCAATGCAAACATAAATACAGTTATAAGCATATTATTATAAACACTTCTGTACACTTGGCATACAGAACTCCCATGACCAACAGAAAATACTGGAAACGTTTGGTGGGCATTGACCTTGAGTTTGGGAGTTGTAGTTCACCTACATCCAGAGAGCACTGTGGACCATGATGGATCTGGACCATACATGGCATGAATACTCAGTATGCCCAAATGTGAACACTGGTTGAGTTTGTGAAAAATAGACCTTAATAGTTGGGAGTTGTAGTTACTGGGATTTATAGTCCACCGACAATCAAAGAACCCAACCAACGATAGAATTGGGCTCAACTTCACATGCAGAAACCCAACAACCAACAGAAAATGCTGTGTTTTGTGATGGTCTTTGGCGACCCCTCTGACACCCCCTCGCGACCCCCCGAGAGGTCCAAACCCCCAGTGATATATATAAAGATCAATAGTCCTAAATAGCAAGGTACACGAGGATGGTGGCCCTCCAAGTGCAGTGTCTTGGTGGCTATACAAAGTTTGGTGCTCCAAAATAGCAAGGTATACAGAATCCAAGAAGTCAAGAACATAGGCGTAAATCCATAAGCATGAAAAGAGGAACGTAGGCAAACATAGAAGATGTGATTCATGAACTCGAGAGCTGAATTCACTTGATTCTATGGCAATGTTATCTGCTCTGGAGAAACTAGATTGAAGCACAAACCCAACCAAGAATCCATGAGGTATTACCTTTGACACCTGGATTTCAAGATCTGGCTCAAGAGCAGTACGTGTGAAAAAGATCTTGTCCTCGTGGACAACAAGTTAAACTACCTCTGAGGATGCTTGCCATGGATGCAGGTGAAACGTCAGGAGAGAATGCCTCTAGACCATGGCCATATAGCCCGAAAAAACCTACAACAACCTAGACTAGATGCCTTCTCTTCAACATGACCTTGTTGGCAATATCCAACTTCCATGCCCGAATGCATCTCCCCTTATGAACTTCCTAGCACTTTAAGATCATCGGGGGAGGCCCTGCTCTTGATCCTGCTTTCGTCTCAAGTACGGTTGGCGGGGAAGAGAGACAGGGCCTTCTCAGCGGTGGCACCTCGGCTATGGAATGCTCTCCCTAGAGATATTAGGTCAGCCCCCTCTCTTTTAATATTTTGGAAGAAAGTTAAGACTTGTCTTTGTGAGCAAGCGTTTGCAAACACAGCGTAATGGACATAGGATAATGGACTGACCGGACAAATGAAATTGGACAACGGTTTTAACAAAGAAACTTAGATGATTTATGTTTTTTCTGGATTTTATCATGTTTTTATACTATCTTTACTGTTTTATTGTATTTTTATGCTTTGATGTCTGACTGTAAATTGCCCTGAGTTGCCTGCGGGCTGAGAAGGGCGGTATATACTCAAAAACCACTGGGGCAATTGGCAACAAATTTGGACACGATACACCTAACAACCCAATGTATGTTCTCCACTCAAAAAAAACACGAAAACAAAAAGCAGAAAGGACTTCTGAACTACATGTTCCCAAAGGAGAAACTGCATGTCTACAAAGAGACCCATGGCCACGCCCCCTCCTCCTCCTCGTGGGGAAACAGCCGGCCATTAAAGCCAGGTGCATGTGCACAGCCACACACACAAGCTGGAGTGCAGGTAGAGGCTTCCTGCATGGAGTCCCTTCTCTTTCCCTGCTATGTCAGGAGGGCAGTCTCCTCCTCCTTTCCCTGTTGGAAGAGGCAGCAGCGGAGCTCCCAGGCAAGGGACAATGACGAGGAGGAGGCAAGGAAGGTTGACGGTGCTTGAGTGAAGGACCTTCCTGCTCTCCCTCACTCCCTTCCCCCTCTTTCCTCCCTCTCCTTCTTTCCTTCCTTTCCTTCTTTCCCTCCTTCCCTTCCTTCCTGTCCCACCTTTCTTCTTTCTTTCCTTCTTTTCCTACCTCTTTCCCTCCTTCTTTACTTTTCTTAATTTCCTTCCCCTTCATTTCCTTCCCTCCTTTCTTCATCCCCCTCCTTCCTTTCCCTCCTTCCTTCCTCTTTCCTTCGTTCTCCTTCCTGTCTCTTCTTCCTTCCCTTCTTTCCCTCCTTCCATCCCTCCCTTTCTTTTTCCTTCCTTCCTGTCCCTCCTTCCTTCCTTCTTCCTTTCCTTCTTTCTATCTAAGGTATAAATACAATATTACATGTGACAGACAAGAACGAGAGAAAGAGGGAAAGAATGAAAGAGGGAAAGGGGGAAGGAAGGAAGGAGAGAAGGAGGAAGGGAATGAGAGAAGGAAAGAAAGAAAGGCAGAGAAGCAACGAAGGAGAGAAGAAAGTGAAAGGAAAAAGAGAGGGAAGGGAGAGAAGGAACGAAAGATAGAGAAGGGAGGAAGAAGGAAAGGAAGGATGTAACCAAAGAGCAAAGAAGGGGAGGAAAGAAACAGGTAGAGATGGAAGAAAGAACAGAAATAGGGAAAGAAAAAGAGGAAAGGAAGGAACGAGGGAAGGAAGGAGCAAAAGAGGGAGGGAAGGTTGGCCACAGCAACGCGTGGCGGGTACAGCTAGTAATAAATAAATAAATAAATAAATTTAAATATGGCGCTTGTGTCCCTTTTCAAGATAAACATACAAGGTGGAAAGTCACAAATCTATGGGCCTTTTCGAGAAATCTTGTGTATCAAGTTTATGTAGGGATTCTCTGAGAGAGCCAGCTCTTTTTGTCTTAGTACTGTCCAAACATAGTTGAGATGTCTACAGGATGGACGCCCATGAAGATCTTTAGAAGACTGGTTTCAATCTGTCATAATGGGAGAACCTCAATTAGTACACTATTAGGATATTGGATTACCCAGCAGAACAAATGTACTTTGTAATCGGAGGTCATGTCTGCCTGCCCTTTCCAGTCTGTAGAGAGCTGTCCAGCTTTTCAGCAACTTCTGTTCAACACTGAAGGTCAACCTGTCAACTTAATCGTTCTGGTTTCAAACCTTTACTTTCCTAGAACTGATTGCTGTGGTTTCGTTGCATATGTTTCTTTTTCGACTTGCCTGTTCTCATCTCTGCTCAAATTCCAACTGTTCTAAAACAGCAGTCAGCCAATTAATTACAACGAAGGAAGAGTTGGCTCTCATGTGTCGTTGAATATTCCTCCTCACCTAATTTGCCCTTTCTTCTATTTTAACTGGTGGAGAGAATGGTGAATCAAGGACTTTGTATTTTGGTGGGACAGGCTCTTGTGTGCTTCCTTTTTTATGGTCGATGGGCTCGGTTTTTATAAACCACGTAGCATTTCGGGAGGTGATACAAAGGGATACAAAGGGATCTCTTTACACCCTGATTTAAAGGGTGGTATTGTAGTTCAACCCATGTTTGTAGCTGATATTGATGTAAATGTGGAAGTGTATCATGGAAACTTTGGGCCTGCAAGCCAACATAAGATTTTAAGTCCTGAAAATGATCAGTCTGTTTCCAACAGTTAGTGGTCAGTGTATTGTCGAAGGCTTTCATGGCTGGAATCACTGGGTTGTTGTAGGTTTTCCGGGCTATACGGCCATATAATGCCTCTAGAACATGGCCATATAGCCCGGAAAACCTACAACAACCCAGTTAGTGGTCACATTCCAGAAAGGTGCCAGATGGTGCTAAAGAGTCATTTTCTATGGAAATGACTTTAGAGGCAGAGATCCCAACTGGAGAGAACAATGAGTTGCAAGATAATGAGCTGGTTGATAGGAGACTCAGTGTTTGTAAACTTTGTGCTGCTCAACAGAATCTCCAAAGGTCACAGCGCTTGTTAGAGAAGAGATCTGTATCAGGAAGGCAAGGGAGAAGGCATGATTTCATGTGTATATTAGAGAGACCAGGGGGATTTTCCAGACAGTCTGGTCAATGTTGGTGATTCAGATGACAGCTCTTGCAAATTCCAAATCAAGCTTTCTGTGGGAATTCTAGTTCCATGTCTTTGCTCCTGTTTCATGCTTCCAAGTTTGAAGTTTAGAAATGGATTCTATGCTGCCTTGTTCTCTCTGGTTTTCTTGTAGGGATGTCCTGTTGCTTTGAGATTTTGGATTACTCTTGTACTTTGAACCTTGTGGACTATTTTATACATATAGACTTTGAAGGGGTTTTTTTACTACTTTTGCTACAGCGCTCTCTCTCTCTCTCTCTCTTTCTTTGAGCATCCCAATCCCTGCATATTTCCAATTTCCTATTCCTGGACTGCAACTCCCAGCAATCCTCCAGATGGATAGATAGATAGATAGATAGATAGATAGATAGATAGATAGATAGATGATAGATAGATAGATAGATAGATAGATAGATAGATAGATAGATAGATAGATAGATAGATAGATCAGGAGGACTAATGGGAGTTGCAGTCCAAGAATAGGTAGAGAAGGAAGAACGGGGAGAAAGGGGAAGGGAAGGAAAAGGGGGAGGAAGGGAAGAGAAAGAGAAAGAAGAGAAAGAGAAGGTAGGAAGGAGAGAAGGAAAGAAGAAAAGGGAAGGAAGGAGAGAAAGAAAGGAGGAGAGAAAGAGGAAGGGAAGGTTGGCTACAGCAATGTGTGGCTAGTAGATATATATCCCCTACCACACATTGCTGTGGCCTAGTCTGTGTATTTTGTGTGTGTGTCTATATGTGTGTGTATATATATATTTGTGTATACGGGTGTGTTTGCATATATATATATGTAGTCAGGGGCGGCTCAACCCATTACACAAAGTAAGCATTTGCAGTATAGTTATTTTGCCCAGGGGCGCTCTTGAGGCGCTCTTGGGGGAAAATAGACCTTGACATATGCAAGTTGTAGTTACTGGGATGTATAGTTCACCTAAAATCAAAGAGCATTCTGAACTCCACCAATGATGGAAATGAACTAAATATGGCACACAGAACTCCCATGACAAACAGAATATATATATCAGTGATTGGTTGGGGGAGGGGGGCGCCAAAATACTGTTTGCTTACCATTGAAAATTACCAAGGGCCACCACTGTATGTAGTTTTGTGTATGCGTTGTAATTTTTATATTTTTTTGCTTTGTAAGTTTCTTCTGCAGTGTTTTTCAGTGTTTTATGAGTGATGGTCATGTGATGGCCTGATAGGTGTGTTGTGTCCAAATTTGGTGTCAATTCGTCCAGTGGTTTTGAGTTATGTCAATCCCACAAACGAACATTACATTTTTATTTATATAGATAGCTATATCTATATCTACACACACACACACAGCTTTGCTGATTTAACTTGGATGGAGTGTGGTAGTTAAGTGCAGAGGTGTTTCCTGGCCCAGAGTACAACAGGTCGTGAGTAGTTGATAGTATTTTGACTTCATTGATTTACCTTCCTTTAGGTTGCCTACTCCAACATATTTTGGATAGTGTGAGATATCTATTTGAGAGAAATGACATATCCCCCAAACAGTAGATGGAAATATGTTGTGTGTTAGAACAAGGTGATGAAACTGAGAATTTCAGTTGTGCAGATATGAGAATTGTACTGTGTATTCAAAAAGGAGTTTCTTTCTATCATGTGGATGAGAAATGGGAATTCCAGCTGAACTAAGTTCTTCTGCGTGATAGATGCTTCTCTTTAGAAGCATGTCTTTGTGGCTCCTTTTGAAGGAACTCACTCAACCATGTATTTGAAAGGAGTTTCCTTTAAGCTAAATGCCTTGCAATGGAGAGCTTATTCAGATTCAGAATGCATTTGGATATGTTAGTCCTCCCCAGTTTCCTTGTTCTTTATGCATGCAGGATTTCCATTGACGGAGTCCAAGGGAACTACTGTCTGTTGCATATCGCTATTGCTTTGATGGTACAATCCTGATAAGAAAATGAAGGCCAGAGACACAAGTTTTCCCTTACTGCCCTCTGATATAACTGTTGCGATGAAGACACTCTCTTTGCATTCCATCCATGTTTGTCTTTTCACTTCCCAGGTTCCCTGAAGAGTCCTGTAAACAAGACAGCCTTGACGTTAATCGCGGTGAGTTCATGCATCCTCGCCATGGTGTGTGGCACTCAGCTGTCCTGCCCATTGACGGTTAAGGTGACACTTCATGTTCCTGAACACTTCATTGCTGATGGTAAGAGCCACTACTTCACTGTGCAGAATAGCTAGATCTTTATGCTTTGTTAAAATCATGCACGACCCTATTAGCTAGGCATATTTTAGTAGTAACTCTCAAGCAACCAGAAGCTACATTTATCCAGTACCTACACATCCTCATGGGTGTCAACTAACTGAGAGTGTAATGTATATATACTTTAGTAATAAGAGGTGGGACAAAAGTTTACTGCTGAAGAACTGCTTTAACTTATAAAACCCTTAACTGTTCTGGTCCAGCTTATCTGTCCGAATGAACCTCCCCTTATGAACCATCTAGGACTTTAAGATCGTCTGGGGAGGCCCTGCTCTTGGTCCCACCTGTGTTTCGGATCCGTTTGGCAGGAACGAGAGACATGTCAATGGCCCTGCTCTTGGTCCCACCTGTGTCTCAGATCCGTTTGGCGGGAACGAGAGACATGTCAATGGAATGGCGACGATCTCAGCACACACAAGGCACTGAAACACATCTTCTTTTCTAAAACCTAATTTATTTAACACAAAACTAAAAAAATATTTACACTTGAACAGTGTTTCTCAACCTTCCTAATGCCACGACCCCTTAATACAGTTCCTCATGTTGTGGTGACCCCCAACCATAACATTATTTTTGTTGCTACTTCATAACTGTAATTTTGCTACGGTTATGAATCGTCATATAAATATCTGATATGCAGGATGTATTTTCATTCACTGGATCAAATTTGGCACAAATATCCAATACTCCCACAGTGGGGTTGCGGGGGGTTGATTTTGTCATTTGGGAGTTGTACTTGCTGGAATTGATAGTTCTCGTACAATCAGAGAGCATTCTGAATTCCACCAAGGATGGAATCAAACCAAACTTGGAACACAGAACTCCAATAACCAACAGAAAATACTGGAAGGGTTTGGTGGGCATTGACCTTGAGTTTTGGAGTTCTAGTTCACCTACATCCAAAAAGCACTGTGGACTCAAAACAATGATAGATCTGGACCAAACGTGACACAAATACTCAATATGCCCAAATATGAACACTGGTGGAGTTTGGGAAAAATAGGCCTTGACATTTGGGAGTTGTAGTTGCTGGGATTTGTAGTTTTCTGAACCCCCCCCCCCAACAATAGAATTGGGCCAAACTTCCCGCACAGAACCCCCATGAGCAACAGAAAATACTGTGCCTTCTGATGCTCTTTGGTGACCCCTCTGACACCCCCTCACAACCCCCCCCCCCGGGAGTCCCGACCCCCAGGTTGAGAAGCACTGCACTAGAAGCTAAGCAGAACAAGAAACATCTCGAGTGGCTACATGGTTCGGCTTTTCCTTGTTATCTAGTAATCAGGCACCTCCTTACATTCCACAGTGACGTGATGACATACGACGCAACACAGCATACAACACTTTCTGCACTGAGGTTTACGACTCTTCCTTCATGATACAGTTAACCCTTTCCACACAGGAATTACATCTCTGGAAGACTGCATTACAAAGCATTGCATTTCTAAGCACATGAACACTAACTTTGAAAACTACAATGCACTTAATCAAAACACAAGAAGACAGGGCCTTCTCAGTGGTGGCCCCTCGGCTGTGGAATGCCTATCTTAGGGATATTAGATTGACCCCCTCCTTCTTAACATTTTGCAAAAAAGTTTAAAACCTGGCTTTTTGAGCAGGCATTTGGAAATGCAATGTAACAGGCAATGATATACCATGGAACGACTGATGATGTGATTGAATAGTGATTTCAGGAAGGAGAAGCTGAGGATTTATGTTTTTATTGACTTTTTATGAACCTATATTTTATATGTGAATGTTTTTAATTGTATTTTATATGTTGGGGGGCATCAAATTGTGCCCAATGTAAACCGCCTTGAGTCTCCTTCGGGCTGAGAAAGGCGATACATAAGCACAGAAAACAAACAAACAAACAAATAAACAAACTCATCCAGAACATCTTATCTGTAAGGACTTGTAGATTGATGCCGCTGCAACACTATTTTGTAAAGAAAACTTTACAAAATTACTACTCTACAGCAGAGTAGCAAAGCACAAGGGCAGATGTCTTAATTGTGTCTGGTTGTGATCCCCAGGTTGTGCCAGTCAGCTTTTGTATGATATGGTTTCTAGCACCCACTTTTTTTTTTTGCATGGCATTGAGCCATGGTAGTTAACGTGGTGTCAAACTGCATCAGTTGTGTAGTGTAGATGGAACTTCAGAGAGCTTCAGTTTTTCAGGTTTGATGATTGAATTTTGAGTTTTTGGTGTAAGCTTCAGCTTAGTTCTCCCATTCTGAAATATCAGCATTATTCATCACACCGAAGTAGTTCTAGAATTTTAAGTTTTTGAGGGCTGGGAGTTGCTTGGCTTAGTCGTTTGCTGGATTTATCACTCGCGGGAATCCCTCTCAATTTGAAAAATATAGTGTGCAAATCAGCCCGGAGGCAGCCAGCCTTTGGTTGCCAGTCCCTCATCTTATCTGAATTAAGAAGTATTTGCCTCTAGGGCTCAGGAAACCAATGTATTTCAGTTTCTCAATGTCACCCGAAAGTCATATCAGAGAGTGGGCAGAAATGATCTGGTAGGGGAATTGCAAGGAAGGGGGTGGATCGTTCCAGCTGGAGCATAATTGACAACGTTGTGTGGGAGAGGCCGCTCTCTCTGCCTTCCTTTTCAAACTATGTCATCCGCACCGTTGAAAAACCCCAGGAACAGGCCTCAAAACCAACACACCAAGAATTCGGTTTTTGTTTATTATTTTGTGGATTCCGAAGTCAAAGAGGATAGATTTTTGTCAGACTAGAGTTTGGCTTCATTTTTATTTCCCTCCTTTAAGGAGCTCCCGGTTAAACGCTTGTGCCAGCAGGACTGAAAGGTTGGCAGTTTGAATCCAGGGTGAGCTCCCATCTGTCAGCTCCAGCTTCTCATGTGGTGACATGAGAGAAGCCTCCCACAGGATGGTAAAACATCTGGGCATCCCCTGGGCAACGTCCTTGTGGACAGCTAATTCCCTCATACCAGAAGCGACTTGCAGTTTCTCAAGTCACTCCTAATACGAAAAAAGTACACATTTGAACTCTCACCATGAAATAAAGAGACCAGACACAAGGAAAGGGATCTAAAGGGCGACTACTGACCTATTGATTGAAATAATTCATAATAACCTGTAAAGGGTGTGGGGTACCAAGAGCACACAACGTCCTTGCTACACCAGCTCCACTGGCTGCCTATTAGTTTACAAGCATAATTCAATATTCTGGCTTTAGCCTATAAAACCCTTAACAGTTTTGGCCCAGTTTACCTATCCAAACGTATCTCCCTCTATGAACCATCTAGGACATTAAGATCATCGGGGGAGGCCCTGCTCTTGGTCCCTCCACCATTGCAATCACGTTTGGCGGGGACAAGAGACGGGGCCTTCTCCATGGTGACCCCTCTCCTATAGAATTTCTTTTCAAATGAGATCAGATCTGCTCCATCATTCATGACCTTCTGGAAAAAAAGTGACCTCCTCACGTGGATCAGCCAGCTCCAAACAAGTCTTACTCCTTCATAGGGTCCCTCTATAGACCAGCTCGGAGACAGCGGTCATAGGAGGAGGTCCTCCTCTCAGTTCCACCCCCATCCCAAGCATATCTGGTGGGAACGAGAGAAAGGGCCTTCTCCGTGGCTGCCCCATACCTTTGCTCACTGGCTTACGAGGAGGAGGAACAGTAGTTGGTAATACTACCATTATAACTCTGATTAATAGTTGCCCTGCCCACCTCATCAGCTCAATAGATATCTTGAGCAATAATTAATTGATTTGCCCCAAGGAAATGGGAAATTATTGCCTCCATTCGATGTTTGATGTTTTTGTCTTATGTCTGTTATAACAGGCTGTGTTTTTTATTTAATTTTAGTTGTTAAGTTATAATTCGTGTTTATATGTCGGGTTGTTTAATTTTTTTTAGTATCGATGTATTGTTGCTATATTTGGGCATTGAATGTTTGCCTTTTATGTTTGGAATCCGCCCTGAGTCCCTTTGGGGAGATAGAGCAGAATATCTGGCGTTTCTTCCTCTCTTTTCCTGTTCCTAAGGCCATGAAATTACTAATGAGAGTGAGAGATAGAGATAGAATATGTGATGCATGAGTTGGGTACAATTGTCATTCCCTCTCCTTCCCTCCATGAGCTTTGGTGTCCTTTTCGGCACAACATTCAAAGAACATCCAGCACAGACTCTTGGAAACATAAGAGCCAATTCCATTTTCCTCCTCCAGACAGACCTATCATTCAATTGGCTCCCATTCTTCGGTGCTTGCACATTTCCTTTCCGTGAGGGCAAATGAAAGAACGTCCTTATCCTCAAGATCAAATGAGTTGAACTAAGCTCACAACTGAGTGTGCTCTTGGCAGCTGCTGTTGACATATGTTTTTGGTCTGGAAAGAACAAAAAAAACACACAGATATTTCTTGTTAGAAATGGTTGTCACTAAAGGCTTCCCATCTTTAGGAAATGAACCTGGGATGTAGTCAGGGGCGGCTCATCCATTACGCGAAGTAAGCGGTCGCAGAACACTTTTTTTTGCCAGGGGCGCAGAGGCGCCTCTGTAAATGCCCCTCGACCACCACTTGAGGAGTGCCCCCTCAGCTCACAACAGCCCTAGCAGTCCGGGGGGAGCCTCGGCTTTCTTGCCTCACTGGCGGGCGATCCTCTTCCCAAAGGGGCCGGTCCCTTGAGTCTTGCCTAGCCCCTCTCGTTCCTGCTCCACCTGGCCACCGGGTGCGCGAGCAGAGCCAGCGCTCAATCGTTCTGCCAGTTCGATCCCTTCCCCATGACCGGCTCCCTTTCCCGATCCCCCAGCGCTCCACCCGCCTCCTCTCCTCTGCCCTATCCGCGGGTGGGCCAAGCGGCGGAGCCGCTGCGTCTGGCCCGTTTCAGGTCCGGAGGCATGTCTGAAGACCCCAGCGTGCGCACCAAAAGTCGCCTCTTCTCCTGACTTTCTCTTCAGCCATTGGGACTGAGAGAGAGAGGGGGGGAGCCCCTCCGGCTGGAGGTATCTCCCACCTCCACTCCCTCCTTTGTTTTTGTGCCTACCTTCAGGAAAGGCAGGCATCTCCACCTCTCTCTCTCTCTCTCTCTCTTGGTCCCAATGGCTGAGGAGAAAGTCAGGACTTTTGATGCACATGCCAGGGTCTTCAGGCACGCCTCTGGACCCAAAGCGGGCCAGGCAAGGGAGCAAGTGCGGCAAGTGTAGTTACTGGGATGTATAGTTCACCTACAATCAAAGAGCATTCTGAACTCCACCAATGATGGAATTGAACCAAATATGGCACACAGAACTCCCACGACAAACAGAAAATATATATCTATGATTGGTTGGGGGGGGGGGCGTCAAAATACTGTTTGCTTACCATTGAAAATTACCTAGGGCCGCCTCTGGATGTAGTGGACTTTGGTCGGTGCTTCTGCCCGAACTAATTTCATGGATATCAATAGAATTGCCATAAGTGTACGATAAGCTACCAATAAGGCCAAGACAATGCTGAGATGCAGACATGCCAGTGAGTCCCTTCAAGGCATGGGGGTTTTGTGTGGGAAGTTTGGCCCAATTCTATCATACAACTCCTAAATGTCAAGGTTTGTTTTCCCCAAATTACACCAGTATTTCATATTTGGGCATATTGAGTACTAGCCATCCCCTGCCACACATTGCTGTGGCCCGGTCTGTATATATGTGCATTGTGTGTGTATATATATTTGTGTATAAGTGTGTGTGTGTGTGTGTGTGTGTGTGTGTGTGCATGCATTTGCCTGTATGTATGTATGTATGTATGTATGTATGTATGTATGTGTGTATATATACCGTATATACTCGAGTATAAGCCAACCCGAATATAAACCGAGGCACCTAATTTTACCACAATAACTGGGAAAATGTATTGACTCGAGTATAAGCCTAGGGTGGGAAATACAGCAACTACTGGTTAGTTTCAAAATAAAAACAGATACCAATAAAATTAAATGAATTGAGGCATCAGAAGGTGAAATGTTTTTGAATATTTACATAACACTGTAATTTAAGATAAGACTGTCCGACTCTGATTCCAACCTTCTTCAACGTAAATGTGCAATAAGAATAAAGAGAGTAATGTAATAATTATAGTGATTATAATAATAGAGTAATATAATGGAAATGTAATAATAACCGTAATAATAGAGTAAAATAATAAATGTAATAATAACAATAATAAATAGTCAAATAATAATGTAATAATAATAATTGAGTAAAATAATAAATGCAATAATAATAATAGAGTAAAATAATACATGTAATAAAAATAATAATAACAGAGTAAAATATTAAATAACGTTGACCCGAGTATAAGCCGAGAGGAACTTTTTCAGCCTATAAAAACAGCTGAAAAACTAGGCTTATACTCGAGTATATACAGTATATATATATATAGAGAGAGAGAGAGAGAGAGAGAGAGAGTTTTGTGCATGTGTTGTAATGTATTTTGTATTTTTTGGCTTTTTAAGTTTCTTCTGTTGTGTTTTTATGAGTGATGGTCACTTGTTGGCCTGATACATGTTTGTTGTTCATTCGTTCAGTCGTCTCCGACTCTTCGTGGCCTCATGGACCAGCCCACGCCAGAGCTCCTGTCCAAATTTTGTGTCAATTCGCAGTGATCAACCTTCCCTCCTTCTTTCATTCCTTTCCCTCCTTCCTTTGCTGCATCCTTCCTTTCTTCTTTTATTTTCTTTCCTTCTCTCCTTCCTTCCTTCTCTACCTCTTTCCTTCCTTCCCCCCTTTTTCTTTTCCTTCTCTTTCTCTCCTTTCTTCCTTCTTTACCTATTTCCTTCCTTTGCTCTTTGCTTCTTTCCTTCCTTCCTTCCTTCCTTCCTTCCTTCCTTCCTTCCTTCCTTCCTTCCTTCCTTCCTTCCTTCCTTCCTTCCTTTCTCCCCTTCCTTCCCTCCCTCTTCTTTCCATTTTTTAAACTTTCAATCATTTAGCTTTTGGGGGATTTTAAGTCCTCTCTGCTGTTTTTTGAAGGGGTTTTATGAGTGATGGTCATTCATTGGTCTGTTAGGGGTATAGTGTCCAAATTTCATGTCAATTTGCCTAGTGGTTTTTGAGTTGTGTCAATCCCACAAACGAACATTACATTTTTATTTATATAGATTTTTGCCAAGTTTGTTCCAGATCCATCATGGTTTGAGTCCTCTCTGGATGTAGGTGAACTACAACTAAATCCCAACAACTACAATTCCCAAATGAAAAAATCAATTCTTCCCCCAACTCCACCAGTATACAAATTTGGGTGCATTGGGTATTTGGCTCCAATTTGGTCCAGTGAATGAAAATACATCTTGTGTATCAGATATTTTGGAGCCCCCAGTGGTGCTGAACTGTTGAACTTGTTGACCAAAAATTCACAGGTTAGAATCTGGGGAGCGGCGTGAGCTTCCGCTGTCAGCCCCAGCTTCTGCCAACCTAGCAGTTTGAAAACATGTAAATGCGAGTAGATCAATAGGTACCACTCCGGCGGAAAGGTAATGGCGCTCCATGCAGTCATGCTGGCCACATGACCTTGGAGGAGTCTATGGACACTACCGACTCTTCGGCTTAGAAATGGAGATGAGCACTAACCCCCAGAGTCGGACACGACTGGACTTAATGTCAAGGGAAAAACTATCAGATAGTTACATTACGATTCATAACAGTAGCAAAATTACAGCTCTGTAGCAACAACAAAAAATAATTGGGGGTCATCACAACATGAGGAACTGTATAAAGGGGTTGTGTCATTGGGAAGGTTGAGAACCACTAACTTAAGGCGATGCATACAAATTCTGAGAACATTTGTATTAATAGATAAAATGTTAGAATACACTTCAAGCATTTTTTTCCATCAGTGCCTCGAGGCCGTTACTGAATGGTTGCGTGCCAGCAGGTTGAGGGTGAATCCAGCAAAGACGGAGATCCTATGGCTGGGTCAACCGGGCAGTGGGGATATCCAGCTGCCTACCCTGGATGGCGAGGCGCTACACCCTTCATCTTTGGTAAAGAGTCTGGGAGCCCTTTTGGACCCTCTGCTGACGATGGAGGCCCAGGTCTCCGCCATTAGCAGAACCGCTTTTTTTCATCTGCGGCAGGCTAGACGGCTGGCCCCCTACTTGTCCAAGGATGACCTAGCTACGGTGATCCAGGCTACGGTCATCTCAAGACTGGACTACTGTAACGCCCTCTACATTGGCCTTCTTCTGTCGGTGATCTGGAAGCTCAAGTTGGTACAAAATGCAGTTGCTCGGCTTCTTGCATGAATTCCGATGAGATGCCACATAACACCAATCTTACTATTGGTTACCAATTGAGCACCGGATCACTTTCAAAGTGATGGTACTCACCTTTAAGGCCTTGCATGGTCTGGGGCCGATGTACCTGAGGGACCGCCTCACCCCCTCCCAACCCCAGAGATCCCTCCATTCTGAGGACCAAGATTTGTTGGAAATTCCCAATGTTAAGACCTTGCGTTTAACAGCAACCAGATGCAGAGCCTTTACAGCAGTGGCACCATCACTCTGGAATACTCTGCCACCTGAAGTCCATGCCTTGCGGGACTTATCAGCTTTCCGCAGAACATGTAAGACATATCTGTTGCGACAGGCCTTTGTTCTTTGATATTGCTGTTTTTAAATTGTTTTTAAATTGTGTTAGATTTTAGCCTGTTCTTGTAAGCCGCTCCGAGCCCCAGGGGAGTGGCGGCATATAAGTTCGAATAATAAATAAACAAATAAATGTTGAATTAGTGTGCTATTCTGCATAATGTTGGACTTATATGATTTTCCGCTGGATAATAGCATCCAGTAGGGCATAAATATTGACCTTCTTCCTCATACCGGTTCCTTTCTTATGATTCTAACTGAGCATAAAGCAGAAGGAGGGTTATGCCATGTTTTTGGAAAGTTTCTGAAGGTATTGCCATTGACTTTTAGTGGGAAAGATGGGGGTCGTCTTTGTGCTGTGCTCACGAAAGAGCTGCAGTCTCGCCGACAGTAGCCGATGTCCAACATGGGAAAAATCAGCCGGCTGCTGTTCTTCTGTGGGTTGCCTATTACGCACTCAGCCACTTCTCACACTCCATTAGAGACCACTCCTACGCTGCATGCAGCCGCGGGAACATCATTTAGAAGATTTCCTGCCAGCCTCTCCTACTGTTTTCTACCAGGGCATGAGGAAGTATTTTCAATCCAAGTGGAGAAATCTGCCTTTCCATTTGCCAGCTTCTTATTTCAATTTCCTTCTTTTAAGGAGCTGAATTCACTGTTAAGAACTTGAAAGCCTATCCAATTATGTCACTTTGGGTGTCCATCTAACCCAGTGGTTCTCAACCTTCCTTAATACAGTTCCTCATGTTGTGATGACCCCCAACCATAACATTATTTTCGTTGCTACTTCGCAACTGTAATTTTGCTACTGTCATGAATCGTCATGTAAATAGCTGATACGCAGGATGTTTTTTCATTAACTGGATCAAATTTGGCACAAATACCCCATACGCCCAAGTTTGAATACTGTTGTGGTTGGGGAAGGGTTTTGATGTTGTCATTTGAGAGTTGTAGTTGCTGGGATTTATAGTTCACATACAATCAGAAAGCATTCTGAACTCCACCACTGATGGAACCGAATCAACTATTGTGGACTCAAACAATGATGCATCTGGACCAAAATTGGCACAAATATCCAATATGCCCAAATTTGAATACTGGTGGGATTGGATGGGAGGATTGATTTTGTCATTTGGGAGTTGTAGTTGCTGGGATTTATAGTTCACATACACATGGAGCATTCTGAACTCCACCAATGATGGAATCAAATCAACCATTGTGGACTCTGACAATGATGGCTCTGGACCAAACTTGGAACAAATAACTGATACGCCAAAATTTGAATACTGATGAGGTTGAGGTGGAGTAATTTTGTCATTTGGGAATGTAGTTGATGGGATTTATAGTTCACCTGCAATCAAAGAGCATTCTGAACTCCACCAATGATGGAATTGAACCAAACTTGGCACACAGGACTCCCATGACCGACAGAAAACACTAGAAGGGTTTGGTGGGCATTGACCTTGAGTTTTGAAGTTGTAGTTCACCTTCATCTAGACAGCACTGTGGACTCAAACAATGATGGATCTGGACCAAATTTGGCACGGATACTCAGTATACCCAAATGTAAACACTTTCCGAGTTTGGGTTAAATTGACCTTGACATTTGGGAGTCGCAATTGCTGGGATTTATAGTTCACCTACAATCAAAGAGCATTCTGAACTCCACCAATGATGGAATCGAACCAAACTTGGCACACAGACCTCCCATGACCAACAGAAAATATTGGAAGGGTTTGGTGGGCATTGACCTTGAGTTTTGGAGATGTAGTTCACCTATGTCCAGAGAGCACTGTAGACTCAAACAATGATAGATCTGGACCAAATTTGGCACAGATACTCAATATACCCAAATGTGAACGCTGGTGGATTTTAGGGAAAATAGAATCTTGACATTTGAGAGTTGTAGTTGCTGGGATTCTCCTTCAATCAAAGAGCATTCTGAACTCCACCAATGATGGAATTGAACCAAACTTGGCACACACAACTCCCACGACCAAGAGAAAATACTGGAAGGTTTTGGTGGGCATTTGGTAGTTGCAGTTGCTGGGATTTATAGTTCAGCTACAATCACAGAGCATTCTGAACCCCACCAACGATATAATTGGGCCAAACTTCCCACACAGAACAGAACTCCCATGACCAACAGAAAATACTGTGTTTTCTGATGGTCTTTGGTGATCCCAGGGGTCCCAATCCCCAGGTTGAGAAATGCTGGTCTAACCTCAGTAAGATTGGTTCTATACTGACCATATAATGCAGTTTGAGCTGTATTATATGCTCAGAGTAGAACTGTATAATGCAGATTGAACTGCATTGTATGGTTCTATGCTGGCCATATATTGCAGTTCGACCAAGGGCAAGATGGATAGATGGGGGTGGCATGTCCTGGTCTATGGGGGCACAAAGGGTCGGCGGGAAGGTAAGGGCACTCCATGCAGTCATGCTGGCCACATAACCTTGGCGGTGTCTATGGACAACGCCAGCTTTTCAGCTTAGAAATGGAGATGAGCACCACCCCCCTAAGTCGGACACAACTAGACTTAATGTCAAGGGGAAAACCTTACCTTTACCTTATTTGTTATATGTTTATTGTATTTTTTAAGTGTGTTTCACTGGTTAATTTGTTATTACTGGGCGTGGTCCCACTTGTAAGTTGCCCCGAGTCCTTTTGGGCAGTTGGTGGGGTGGCAGGATATAAAGTTGTTGTTGTTGTTGTTGTTGTTGAAACCCTAATACATATCAAGCAGCTCCTGATGATTCCAACCTCACCTTTGGCACAATGGTCCACTAGACATTTCATCCTCTGCAGTTTAGAATACCATTTTAAAGTGTCATTACAGATGTCATTCTCGTTCTTCTTCAAGCCGTTCCACCGAGGCCTCTTTCTTCTTTCTTCATTACCGCCTGGATTGTAGAGCAGCCCATTTCCTCAGAGTTCCAAGAATATTAATCAGTTTTATTGGTATTTTATTGGCAGCTCTCTGCAAGTCTTCTGAATGCCGCAGAATATTTTTCGGCGCTCCCCCCCACCCTGTATTCCAAGGGGACTGGCATACAAATGATTGCCTTTTTAAAAACTGTAATATTATGAAGACACAGTGGGTTTCTCCTTATCTTGCCCCCTTTGCCTAGATTTCCGCAAAAGATTATTGAACTACTAGAGCAGGCACTTCAGTGTCTTTTTCAAAATGTCTATTTCACCTTTTATAATTGTGTTTCTTTTTTTATAGAAATTAGTAATATCTTTATATTATGTTAACACACTAATTCCTGGGAGTTACTCTGGACCATTATGTGACTTATAAGAAGCATTGTTTGGCTATCAAGCAAAAAGTGGGTGCTAGAAATAATATCATACGAAAGCTGACTGGCACAACTTATCAGCCAGCATGCCAATGCTTTACATCAAGAAATGTATTTATTTATGACATTTACATGCTGCCCTTCTCATCCCAAAGGGGACTCAGAGCGGCTTACAAGATATATATACATACAATATATTATATTGTTAGCATAGTACAAAATGGCAAAATGGCACTACCTAAAAGAATCCCACACCTTATGTGACTATGGAACAGACAACTCCGCATCTGTATGCTTGTCCACTATGACCTGCCTCATGTACAGAGGAAGAATTGTTGGAGGCTACAGACAATGCCGTTGCTGTTGCCCGTTTTTGATCAAAACGTATTTAGCTGCCTGCACTCCTTCTATTTTTATCGGTTTTAATACTAATTTATGCAAGGCTTTGTATAGAAAATAAATAAATAAATAAAGCATAGTACAGTACCAGTATTATATATTACTAGTCACAAAGGACTACCACCTCACCCGCCTCATAGGAAACCTGCTACAAAACAGGAGCTTTTTTGTTGAGTTCCAGGGCCAGAGAAGCAGATGGCGGAAACAGAAGAACGGCCTGCCTCAGGGGAGCGTGCTTGCTCCATCCATGTTCAACATCTACAAAAATGACCAGCCACTGTCAGAAGGGACAGAGAGTTTCATCTATGCTGATGATCGTGCCATTACTGCTCAAGCAAGGCGCTTTGAGATGGCTGAACAGAAGCTCTCCAAAGCTCTAGGTGCTCTTACTGCCTATTACAGGAAAAACCAACTGATCCCTAATCCATCTAAAACACAGACATGTGCCTTTCACCTTAAGAACAGACAAGCATCCCGAGCTCTGAGGATTACCTGGGAAGGAATCCCACTGGAGCATTGCAGCGCACCCAAATACCTGGGAGTCACTCTGGACCATGCTCTGACCTACAAGAAGCACTGCCTGAATATCAAGCAAAAAGTGGGTGCTAGAAACATACGAAAGCTGACTGGCACAACCTGGGGATCACAACCAGACACAGTGAAGACATCTGCCCTTGCGCTATGCTACTCTGCTGCTGAGTATGCATGCCCAGTGTGGAACACATCTCACCACACTAAAACAGTAGATGTGGCTCTTAATGAGACATGCCACATTATCACGGGGTGTCTGCGCCCTACACCACTGGAGAAATTACACTGCTTAGCCGGTATTGCACCACCTGACATCCGGGAAGTAGCAGCCAATAGTGAAAGGGCCAAGGCAGAGACATCTCCAGCTCATCCCCTGTTTGGGTATCAGCCAGCACGTCAACGACTTAAATCCAGACATAGTTTTCTAAGATCTACAGAGACACTCGCTGGAACACCTCAGCAAGCGAGAGTCCAAAAGTGGCAGGCTCAAACCCAGAACCTCAACCAATGGCTGATACCAAATGAGAGACTCCCCCCTGGGCACACAGAAGACTGGGCGACTTGGAAGGCACTGAACAGACTGCGCTCTGGCACCACGAGATGAGGAGCCAACCTTCAGAAATGGGGCCACAAAGTGGAATCCACGACATGCGAGTGTGGAGAAGAGCAAACCACTGACCACCTGTTGCAATGCAACCTGAACCCTGCCACATGCACAATGGAGGACCTTCTTGCGGCAACACCGGAAGCACTCCAAGTGGCCAGATACTGGTCAAAGGACATTTAATCAACTACCAAGTTTGCAAAATTTGTGGGTTTTTTTCTCTGTTTGTTTGTTTTGTTCTGTTAGAAATGTAATACAATGGTATGTTTGCTGATGACACGAAAAATAAATAAATTACTATATTGTACTATATCATTATATTGTGATATTATTAGTAATATTACATGTAATATAAAGTATATAATTATAATATAAGATCCACAGAGACTCTGGCACAAGCCAGTCAAGGTTGTCCCAGTGATGATCGGCACACTGGGTGCAGTGCCTAAAGACCTTGGCCTGCACTTAAACACAATCGGCACTGACAAAAGGCTGGCAGATGGTACTGGGACCTGCACGCATTATTCGCTGATACATCACACAGTCCTAGAAACTTGGAAGTGTCTGACATGTGATCCAATACAACAGCCAGCAGAGTGGGACTCGGGGTGGCTTACATGAGGCCAAACCCAATACAATACAGCAATATACAACAAAACACAGCAGTAAAATAAAATACAATACAAAGCTAATCTATATAAATAAAAATGTAATGTTCGTTTGTGGTATTCACAGAACTCAAAAACCACTGGGCTAATTGACACCAAATTTGGAAACGATACACCTAACAACCCAATGTATGTCCTTCACTCAAAAAAATGATGTTGTCATTTGGGAGTTGTAGTTGCTGGGATTTATAGTTCACCTATAATCAAAGAGCATTCTTAACCCCACCAACGATGGAATTGAACCAAACTTGGTTCACAGTTCTCCCATGACCAACAGAAAATACTGGAAGGGTTTGGTGGGCAGTGTCCTTTGGTTTTGGAGTTGTAGTTCACCTACATCCAGAGAGTACTGTGGACTCAAACGATGATGGATCTGGACCAAACTCTGCACAAATGCTCAATATTCCCAAATGTGAACACTGGCGGAGTTTGGGGAAATAGAATCTTGACATTTGGGAGTTGTAGTTTCTGGGATTTATAGTTCACCTACAATCACAGAGCATTCCGAACCCCACCAACAATAGAATTGGGCCAAACCTCCCACAGAGAACCCCCATGACCACCAGAGTGGGCCACAGCAACGAGTGTCAGGGGACGGCTAGTCCATATAACTAAAAATGTAAAGTTCATTTGTGGGATTAACAGAACACAAAAACCACTTGGCAAATTGACACCAAATTTGGATACAAGACACCTAACAGTCCAAAGAGTGTCCATCACCCCTAAACACACACACACACACACACACACACACAAAACCCCAGCAGAACATATTTAAAAACCAAAAAATACACCATATATACATATACAAATACACTCATATACATATAGACATGCACACATTCATACATACACATGTATATATGCACAAAAACACACAAATATACATACATATATATATATACACACACACATGTATATATGCACAAAAACACACACACACACACATATATATATATACACACATATATACACCCACATTATATATATCTATATCTATATCTATATCTATATCTATATCTATATCTATATCTATATCTATATCTATATCTATATAGGAGCCCCCGGTGGCGCAGTGGGTTAAAGCACTGAGCTGCTGAGCTTGTTGATCAAAAGGTCGCAGGTTCGATTCCGGGGAGCGGCGTGAGCTTCCGCTGTCAGCCCTAGCTTCTGCCAACCTAGCAGTTCAAAAACATGCAAATGTGAGTAGATCAATAGGTACCGCTCCAGCGGGAAGGTAACGGCACTCCATGCAGTCATGCCGGCCACATGACCTTGGAGGTGTCTACAGACAACGCTGGCTCTTCGGCTTAGAAATGGAGATGAGCACCACACCCCAGAGTCAGACATGACTGGACTTAATGTCAGGGGACTACCTTTACCTTTATTATTATGAGAAACACAACAAGATGAGTCCACAGCACACACACACACATATATATACACAACAAATATATGCACACATATAAACGCATATATACACACACAAACCACATATACACAGACTGGGCCACAGCAACGTGTGGTAGGGGATGGCTGGTAATAATACATCAAACAGTATAAAATCGTAACATTTAAGACAAAGAGATCAATCTCAAAGGGCAGGGCCGATTCCAAAAGATTAAAAATTAAAACACTGGGTGAGACAGAAGTTTAATGTGTCTGGACAGGGAATCCGGGGGATGAGTAAGAAATGATTGCACTAACAGATAGAATAAAGTGCTTGCGAAGGCATTTGCAGGACTTGGTGAGGTCAGGGAATTATTGTTCATTCATTCATTGAAGGCACACTGGAACAGCCAAGTTTCCAAGCTCTTCCTGAAGATTGCCAGGGTGGGGGCTTGCCTAATTTGTCTGTATAGCTTTGCGGCTGCACGCATTACAATTGCCAAAGTTTGCAAAGGGGAGAAAACATCAAGCATCAAAAATTGGAAGGATAAACTGTGGGATTATGCACAGATGACTATGATTTTTAGCAATTTGAAATATGAAAATCATGGAATATGTGAAAGAAATTGGAAGGTGGCCTTAGCATACTTAACGAGAGAGTTAAAGAAATAAAAACAAGAGGAATTTATTGAATTAGAGCAGGGGTCCTCAAACTAAGGCCCGCGGGCCGGATACAGCCCGCCAAGGGCATTTATCCGGCCCGCGCAGCCTGGCCTGGCCTGGCGCAAAGCCCCTCGCCGTTTCTCTCTCTCCCTCCAAAGCAGCTTCAGGCGGGGTCGTGCCGGACCAGGCTTCTCCCTCTTCCCTTCCTTCCTTCCTTCCTTCCTTCCTTCCTTCCTTCCTTCCTTCCTTCCTTCCTCTTCCCCCTTTCTCTCCCCTCCCCTTCCTTCTTCCCTCCCTTCCCCTTTCCTTCTCCTTCCCTTTTCCTTCCCTCCTTCCTTCTTCTTCCTTCCTTCCGTGTGGGAGGGAGAAGCCTACTGGGGGGATGCCAGCCCGGGGAAGCCAGCGTTGCCTGGTCACGCCCACCCGGCGCCACCTCCGCTTGTTCTCCTGGCGCGGCTGGGAGGGGAACAGGAGGCACCTCATGGCCGCAGATCTTCTTCTGCTGCGCTCTCTTGTTCTCTGCGGCCACAAGGTGCCTCCTGCTTCCCTCCCAGCCACGCCAGGAGAACAAGCGGAGGCGGCGCCTGGCCCGGTGTTCCCACCTGGTAGGCTTCTCCCTTCCACATGGGAGAGAAGGAAGGAAGAATTTCGTTTTTCCTGACAAAGTGGAGTATCTTGCATTTGTCACTGTTGAACTTCATTTTGTTAATGTTGGCCCATCTCTCTAATCTGTCAAGATCGTTTTGAATTCTGCTCCTGTCCTCTGGAGTATTGGCTTTCCCTCCCAATTTGGTGTCGTCTGCAAACTTGATGATCATGCCTTCTAGTCCTTTCCTTTGGAAGGTCGTTCCAGAGGTGGGGGGCCACCACCGAGAAGTCCCTTTCTCTCGTCCCCACCAACCATAGTTGTGACAGTGTTGGGAATGAAAGGAGGACCTCCCCAGAAGATCTTAGAGTTCACGCCGGTTTTACCTCAATCTTGTGGTATTTCCTCTGCGAAATAGTATCCATTGATTGGACTGGCAGCACTCCAAGAGAGCTGAGGATATGTGTATCTGAGAATGAGTGAGTTTAAGAAAACCCTGTGCTCTTTTGTGCCTTTTTTTGAGGGGGGAAAAGGTTATTTTCCCCCAGTGAGACATTCAAGTACTGCCTAGTATCCTCTAATGAGAGTCTGTGATTGCCGTGAAGTTTTATATGCATCACACAGGTCTGTAAAATGCCAAATTAATGGTGGAAACACGTTGCACAGCGTCGCTAAACAGCAAAGTGGAAGCTGCCTGCCCCTTGGCCGGCAAGTTTGTATTTTTCAGGGGTCACTAGCTGGCTGGTGATGGACAGGTTTAATAGAGGAAAAGGTCTCCGATCTAGTTAGCAGTCTAAATATATTGACTGTATTCGAAAAGTCGGGTCTAAACCACCAGGATGGTGCAGCGATGGGAAATAACAGTGTTGGTTTTGTAGCCGATTCCCAGAATGTCAGAATGCTAAATAAGCCGTGACTTCATTTGCTTCCCAAATCCCGAGCCATGATTGGCGTGCGAGTGAACTTTAATTGTTTCGTCTGACGATTGTTTATCGCCTTCCCCTACGGCTGTCTCTACCGCGATGCTCACCGAGTTGGATGCAGCGATTACCACCCGTTCCCCTAATTTTCCCCTTGATCTCTGCAGACAAACACTCAGATCGGAGACAGCTTTCCACTTTGCTTTTTAATTAAATGTGTTGCTTGAAACTGTTTATTTTTGGGGGAAGGACTCCGTCTCTCCATATGCCTCGTGCCCTTAGAGGTGACCCGGTATTATGCGTGTTTGTCCAGGTGTTTACACCTGTGTATGTCAAGCCCTCGCTCCTTCCTTTCTGGCTGAACAGTTGCTTATTACATCTCATAGCTGAACAAGCTCAAATATACGACTGCGGCAGCAGTGAAGGGAAAGGGTGCAAATTGCAGAGTAATTCACTGGAAATGAAGGATTAGCTTCCAGTTTATTGACTTAGTTCATTACCCTGTTTGCCTGTTTGGTGCCTTTACGGGACTCATTGATAGGAAAGGAAGGATGTTCATTGTTGTGAATGCTGGGATTTGTAGGTGATACCTTGGGGCCATGTTTGATGACTGCTTTTAATCCATTTGTGTGAAGTAGAAGTGGGAACATCATGATGCTCCAGATGGGAGTTGTCATTCACCATAATTCTGGCCACTCATGTAGAGCAAAATAGATGGTTAGTTTGCATGAGCAAAGGTAGCTCAAACGGTTTGTGGAACAGCATCATGCTGGAAGCCATGGAGATCCCTAGAGGGAATACTTCATTATATGGCCAATATCTAGCATAAGTTGACCATAACGTCATGCTGGAAGACATAGAAAAGTCTAGAGGGAACACTTCCATAGATATTTATAGGCCCTCCAGTATCATTCTATGGCCAACGTCTAGCGGAAATTGACCATAGTGACATGTTGGAAGACATAGAGATACCTAGAGGGAACAATTCTGTAGGCATTTGTAGGCCCTGCTGTGCCATACTATAGCCAACATCTAGAAGAAGAAGACCATAGTGTCATGCTGGAAGACATAGAGATGCGCAGAGGGGACACTTCCATAAGCATTTGTATGCCTTCCAGTGTAATTCTATAGTCAACATCTAGCAAACGTTGACCATAGCGTCATACTCGAAGGCATAGAGAAGTCTAGAGGGAACGCTTCAATAGGCATTTGTATGCCTTCCAGTGCCATCCAATGCCCAACGTCTAGCAGCCTAGAGGGAATTCTTCTGTAGACATTTGTAGGCCCTCCAGTGCCATTCTATGGCCAATGTCTAGCAAAAATTGTCCATAGCGTCATGCTGGAAGACATAGAGATGACTAGAGGGAACATTTCTGTAGGCATTTGTAGGCCCTGCTGTACCATACTATAGCCAAAATCAAGAAGAAGTTGGCCCTAACGTCATGCTGGAAGACATGCTTCCATAGGCATTTGTATGCCTTCCAGTAGCATTCTATGGCCAGCGTCTACAGAAATTGACCATAGTGTCATGCTGGAAGACATAGAGATACCTAGAGGGAACACTTCTGTAGACATTTGTTGGCCCTGCAGTTCCATACTATGACCAGCATCTAGAAGTTGACCATAGTGTCATGCTGGAAGACATAGAGATGTCTAGAGGGAATGCTTCCATAGGCATTTGTATGCCCTCCAATGTCATTCTATAGTCAACATCTAGGAAAAGTTAACCATGGTGTCATACTGGGAGACATAGAGATGCCTAGAGGGAATGCTTCCACAGGCCCTCCAATGTCATTATATGGCCAACGTCTAGCATAAGTTGACCATAGCGTCATGCTGGAAGACATAGAAAAGTCTAGAGGGGACACTTCCATAGACATGTGTAGGCCCTCCAATGTCATTCTATGGCCAACATCTAGCAGAAGTTACCATAGAGTTATGCTGGAAGATAGAGAGATGCCTAGAGGGAACAATTCCATAGGCATTTGTAGACACCCCAGTGCCATTCTTTGGGCAACGTCTAGCAGAAATTGACCGTAGCATCATGCTGGAAGACATAGAGATGCCTAGAGGGAACAATTCCATAGGCATTTGTATGCCTTCCAATGTCATCCTTATGGCCAACATCTAGCAGAAGTTGATCATAGTGCATGCTGGAAGACATAGAGATACCTAGAGGGAATACTTCCATAGGCATTTGTAGGACCTGTAGTGCCATACTATGGCAAACATCTTGCAGAAGTTGACTGTAGTGTCATGCTGGAAGACATAGAGATGTCTAGAGTGAACACTTCCATAGCCATTTGTATGCTTTCCAGTGCCATCCTATGGCCAACATCTAGCAGAAGTTGATCATAGTGCATTCTGGAAGACATAGAGATGCCTAGAGGGAATACTTCCATAGGCATTTATAGGCCCTCCAGTGTCATTCTATAGCCAAAGTCTAGCAAAAATTGACCATAGCATCATACTGGAAGACATAGAGAAGTCTAGCAGGAACGCTTCAATAGGCATTTATATGCCTTCCAGTGCCATCCTATGGCCAATGTCTAGCAGAAGTTGGCCATAGCATCATGCTGGAAGACATAGAGGTGTCTAGAGGGAGTACTTCCATAGTCATTTGTTGGCCCTTCAGTGCCATACTATGGCCAGCATCTAGCAGAAGTTGACCATAGCGTCATGCTGGAAGACATAGAGATGTCTAGAGGGAATACTTCCATAGGCATTTGTAGGCCCTCCAGTGTCATTCTATAGTCAACGTCTAGCAAAAGTTGACCATAGCATCATAGTGGAAGACATAGAGGGAACAATTCCATAGGCATCTGTAGGACTTCCAGTGCCATTTTTTGGGCAACTTCTAGCAGAGGTTGACCACAGCATCATGCTGGAAGACATATTTATTTATCGTGTCATCAGCAACCATACCATTGTATTAAATTTCTAACAGAACAAAACAAACACACAGATTAAAAAACAACAACAAAAAAAAACACAGATTTTGCAAACTTGGTAGTTGGTTAAATGTCCTTTGACCAGTATCTGGCCACTTGGAGTGCCTCTGGTGTTGCCGCAAGAAGGTCCTCCATTATGCATGTGGCAGGGCTCAGGGTGCATTGCAGCAGGTGGTCAGTGGTTTGTTCTTCTCCACACTCGCATGCCGTGGATTCCACCCTGTAGCCCCATTTCTTAAGATTGGCTCTGCATCAGGCAGAGGGAATACTTCCATAGGCATTTGTAGGCCCTGCAGTACCATACTATGGCTAACATCTAGCAAAAGTTGACTATAGTATCATGCTGGAAGACATAGAGATGCCTAGAGGGAATGCTTCCATAGGCATTTGTAGGCCCTCCAGTGTCATTCTATAGTCAACTTCTAGCAAAAGTTGACCATAGTGTCATACCGGAAGACATTGAGAAGTCTAGAGGGAACACTCCAATAGTCATTTGTATGCCTTCCAGTGCCATCCTATGGCCAACGTCTAACAGAAGTTGATCATAGTGCATTCTGGAAGACATAGAGATGCCTAGAGGAAATGCTTCCATAGGCATTTGTAGGCCCTCCAATGTCATTCTTTGGCCAACGTCTAGCAAAGTTGACCATAGCGTCATACTGGAAGACATAGAGAAGTCTAGAAGGTACAATTCCATAGGCATCTGTAGGACCTCCAGTGCCATTCTTTGGGCAACGTCTAGCAGAAGTTGACCATAGCATCATGCTGGAAGACACAGAGATGCCTAGAGGGAACTCTTCCATAGGCATTTGTAAACCCTCCAGGGTCATTCTATGGCTGACGTCTAGCAGAAGTTGTCCATAATGTCATGCTGGAAGACAGAGAAATAGAGGGAATGCTTCAATTGGCTTTTGTAGGCCTTCCAGTGTCATTCTGTGGCCTATGTTTAGTGGAAGTTGGCCATAGCATCATGCTTTGTTCGGTCGTACTTCGTATTGTGATTCCAGTGTTGATGAAGGCTTTTTTTGGAATTTTTACAGTGGAATGAATGGAGTGATTTTAAATGGATGGATGAATAGGGTGGTGGCAGCTTTTTAATAGCCCATCTTTCCCTCTATATACCATCTTTTATGCCTCCCATTGATTTCGATTAAGGGATCGTTTTAAAATAGGAAAGATGGAATCAGACCTAAATTTGGTGATTTAATGTAAGCTTATGCTCTGCCAGCGCATCCAGAGAGTTATATAAATTGCTTAAATTGCAATGCAAAACATTATTATTATATATGTTTTTGTTAAAAAGTACATGGAGAAAGTAAGGCGAAGAGAAAGACGTGGTCAAAAGAAGAGACGGAAACACAGTTGAGCAATTTTGGTCTGTTTTGTTGGCTCTTAGGATATTTAACAAGGGAAAAAGAACAAAGCTTTGGTCTGCTTTCTATCCCATTTTGTTCCAGGAAGTATGTGTTTTTGAAATGTCAAAAAACTTCAAGCCTCTCATGTGGAAGCTTTTAAACAAGCTTGCTGAACTTTGATGGAGACCTCTGGATGAAGAGTTGAACTTCTGACACCGCCGGGGCTGCCTCCGCTTTGATATGAATGCAGGGCTGGAAAGAGGGGGGGAATAATGCAATAAATATGGGTAGACCCCCCCCCCCCTGCGGGCCCTAGTACAACCAAGAATCAGTTGCGCTAGAGGCAATGCATCCTCTGGTACCTTTGAAGAAAGAGCTGCTCGCCCCTCAGCCCTCTTTCTCCCCTGATGTTGCTTCATTGCAGACTTCGCTTGGGTTTTGGATGGGCAAATACACATTCCTGTTATACTCTAATACCCCTTTCCCAACTATCTATATAAATAAAAATGTAATGTTTGTTTGTGGGATTAACAGAACTCAAAAAGCACTGGACGAATTGACTCCAAATTTGGACACAAGACACCTCTCAGGCCAATGAGTGACCATCACTTATAAAAACATCGAAAAAACCCAGCAGAAGGGACTCAAAAAGCCCAAAAACCAAAAAATACATTACAATGCACATGTGCAAAGCCACATATATATACACAAACACATATATACACACAGAGAGAGAAAGGAGGAAGGAAGGAAAAGGAGAGAAGGAGGGGGAGAAGGAAGGAAAGAAGGGTAGAGAAGGAAGGAAGGAGAGAAAGAAGGAAAGAAAGAAAGGTAGAGAAGGAAGGAGGGAGAGAAATAGGGAGAGAAAAAGGGAAAGAAGGAGAGAAGGAAGGAAAAAAAGATGGGTAGGGAAGGAAGGAGAGAAGGAGGGAGAGAAAGAGGGAAGGAGAGAAGGAAGGAAAGAAAGAAGGGCAGAGAAGGAAGGAATGAGAAAAGGAGGGAGAGAAGGAGGGAAGGAGATAAAGAAAGAAAGAAAGAAAGAAAGAAAGAAAGAAAGAAAGAAAGAAAGAAAGAAAGAAAGAAAGAAAGAGAAAGTTAGGGAAGGAAGGAAGGAAGGAAGGAGCGAAAGGGGGAGAAAGAGGAAAAGAAGGAGGAAAGGAGAGAAGGAAAGAAAGAAAGGTAAAGAAGGAAGGAAGGAGAGAAGGAGGGAGAGAAAGATGGAAAGAAGGAGGGAAGGAGAGAAAGAAGGAAAGAAAGAAGGGTAGAGAAGGAAGGAAGAGAAGGAGGGAGAGAATGAAATAAAAAAGTGAAAGAGGGAAGGAAGGAGAGAAGGAACGAAAGAGAGAAAGAGGGAGGGAAGGAAGGAAGGAAGGAAGGAAGGAAGGAAGGAAGGAAGGAAGGAGGAAGGAAGGAAGGAAGGAAGAGACAGAAGGATGGAACCAAAGAGCAAAGGAAGCGAGAAAAGAAACAGGTAGAGAAGGAAAGAAGAAGGGAAAGAAAAAGAGGAAAGGAAGGAAAGAGGGAGGGAAGGAAGGAGAGAAAGAAAGAAGGAGAGAAAGAGGGAGGGAAGGTTGGCCACAGCAACGTGTGGCAGGTACAGCTAGTACATAATAAAAACAAACAGTCAATTTTTGTTTGTGGGATTAACATAACTCAAAATCCACCGGACGCATTGCCGCCAAATTTGGCCACAAGACACCTACTAACCCAAGGAGTGACCATCACTCAAAAAAATGATTTTGCCTTTTGGAAGTTATAGTTCACCTATAATCAAAGAGCACTATGAACTCCACCAATGATGGAATAGAACCAAACTTGGCACACAGAACTCCCAGGACTAACAGAAAATACTGGAAGGGTTTGGTGGACATTGAGTTTTGAAGTTGCAGTTCACCTACATCCAGAGAGCACTATGGAATCAAACAATGATGGATTAGGACCAAAATTGGCACAGATACTCAGTATGCCCAAATGTGAGTTTGGGGGAGTTTGGGGGAAAATAGACCTTGACATTTGGGAGCTGTAGTTGTGGGGATTTATAGTTCACCTACCATCAAAGAGCATTATGAACCTCACCAATGAAAGAATTGAGTAAAACTTCTCACTCAGAACCCCATGACCAACAGAAAATAAAATTGTTTTCCAATAGTCTTTGGCAACCCCTCTAGAATCATAGAATCATAGAGTTGGAAGAGACCTCATGGGCCATCCAGTCCAACCCTCTGCCAAGAAGCAGGAGTATTACATTCAAAGCACCCCTGATAGATGGTCATCCAGCCTCTGTTTAAAAGCTTCCAAAGAAGGAGTCTCCACCACACTCCGGGGCAGAGAGTTCCACTGCTGAACAGCTCTCACAGTAAGGAAGTTCTTCCTCATGTTTAGATGGAATCTCCTTTCTTGTAGTTTGAAGCCATTGCTCTGTGTCCTAGTCTCCAGGGAAGTCTTCCCCCTCGGAACCTTCCCCCACAGGAGTCCCGACCCTTAGGTTGAGAAACACTGGGATAGACAGCCCTCAACTCTACTTGTTAGCATCTTTGTGCAACTATTCATCTTTTCCTTCTTAGCAGAGTTTATATGTAGGGAAGAAATGAAAGAAGTGATGAGAGAAACTAGAAGAAAGAGTCAATCTGTAGACTCCCCCCCCCCCAACAAAACCCCACATTTGAAAATGTGTGATTGCAGAAGAAAGGCCTGTTTGCAAAGAAACTGTTCTCTTTTAACTCCCCAGATTTTACTTTCTCCCTTTTTCTGTTTCAGGGAGCAGCTTTGTTGTGAGCGAGGGAAGCTATCTGGACATCTCTGACTGGCTAAACCCAGCCAAGCTCTCCCTCTATTACCAAATCAATGCCACGTCTCCTTGGGTGAGGGATCTGTGTGGACAGAGGACTACAGATGCCTGCGAACAGCTTTGCGATCCAGATACTGGTAAGTGGATAGAATGAGTTACCCTGCCAGGAGGCCCTTCCTTGAAGTCCATGCAGACTCAATTGAGATGTGGTTGCAGGCAACATGCTCTCCCACCTCCATCACTCTTTTGTTGTTGTTGTTGGGTAACAGCAAGGAGAGATGTGGCACGCTGCTCTTTCCTGGCTCAGATTGATCCTTGGTTTCAAAGAAATACATATCCCCAAGCAAGTGCTGGCAAAAAAATATATAAAAGATTAATTGGATTTGTTCATCCAGGAGCCGTTGAAAGCCAGTGTTGATTTTTCTTCTCCTTTCCCCCTTCGGCTGATGCCTGCCAGTGACAAACTACCAAGCTAGGGAAAGTTTTAAACACAGTTGGGGGAAAAAATCACAGAATGGAGGCGGATTGCTTGGCAGCCCACCCGCATTACGTATGCAAATGCTCCAGCTGTTTCTATTTACTAACATATACGCCCAGCTTTATTTTTAGCACCATTTTCTCCTTTCGGGGGACG
Organism: Anolis sagrei ordinatus; assembly: GCF_025583915.1. Lineage (NCBI taxonomy): Eukaryota > Metazoa > Chordata > Lepidosauria > Squamata > Anolidae > Anolis > Anolis sagrei. Next base: position 24,209,658 of record NW_026844589.1, read on the forward strand.
TCATATTAGCATTTTACCCAACTGACAAGCCCTAAATTTAGGCAGGCCTTTGGGTAGAAGCAACATACTGTCTTTTGTTGTGATGGTTGATAAATTTATTGGTATTTTATATCACATATAAAACGTCTTCCCCTTAGGAAAATGAAAATGAAATGAAACCTTATACACGTGCTTCCCGGATACAACGATTTGAGTAAACTTAAGGCCTCTCCCGGTGAAATAGAGTGATTTAAACTGGCTGCGGGTAGTGAGACCTGTGCCGCAGATAGTGAAACCCAAAGCGCAGATACCGAGTCCCATTAAGTAAATACTGGTACCAGCAGCAATCCATGTGCCTGGTGAAATGAAGAAGCTAATCCAATGTTCCCAAATAAATCTCACCAAGTTGAAGAAGCAACCACCAAGATATTGTCGAAGGCTTTCATGGCCGGAATCACTGGGTTGTTGTAGGTTTTTTCGGGCTATATGGTCATGTTCTAGAGGCATTCTCCTGACGTTTCACCTGCATCTATGGCAAGCATCCTCAGAGGTAGTGAGGTCTGTTGGAACCCATTTCCTACTTCCAACAGACCTCACTACCTCTGAGGATGCTTGCCATAGATGCAGGTGAAACGTCAGGAGAGAATGCCTCTAGAACATGACCATATAGCCTGAAAAAACCTACAACAACCCAACCACCAAGATATTTTCTTCAAATCCTCTTAAAGTGCAGAGGCTTATCAAATATGGTCTTCTGTGGGCAAGCAGATGGCAATTATTGGGTGGCCTATGTTCTGTATCAGAAACTAGAACTGATGTGGTCTATCCAATGCAATTTTCTGAATCAGCACCCCAAAGAACCAAACCGAATCTAAAGTTGACCAAAAACTGATTTGTAACCCTTTTGGTTATTCATGTTGGAGAGTGGTCCCTGGTCAAAAAGGAAAATTGAGAACTATTGGATTGAGAGGTGGTTAGGCAGACAGATAAAAATATGGTAGATAGATAGATAGATAGATAGATAGATAGATAGATAGATAGATAGATAGATAGATAGACAGATCAATCGGGGATAGATAGATAGATAGATAGATAGAGAGGTGGTTAGGCAGACAGATAGACAGATAGGTATGTAAGTTGGTAGAGATCAAGAGACAGGTAGATAAACATATGATAGGTAGATCAATAGACTGATAGATAGATAGATAGATAGATAGATAGATAGATAGATAGATAGATAGAGAGGTGGTTAGGTAGACGGATAGCCAGACACATGGCGATAGATAGATAGATAGATAGATAGATAGATAGAGAGAGGTAGATAAACAGATGATAGCTAGATCAATAGTCTGATTGATTGATTGATTGATTGATCGATCTATCGTTGATAGATAGATAGATAGATAGATAGATAGATAGATAGATAGATGATATAGAGGTAGTTAGGTAGACGGATAGCTGGACACATGGTGATGATAGATAGATAGATAGATAGATAGATAGATAGATAGACAGACAGACAGACAGACAGATGGAGACAGGTAGATAAACAGATGATAGATAGATCAGTCAACTGATTGATTGATTGATCAATCAATCAATAGATAGATGATAAATAGATAGATGATGGAGATGTGGTTAGGCAGACAGATAGACTGACAGATGGATGGCTAATAGATAGATATTAGATAGATAGGTAGATAGATGTAGATGAACAGATGATAGATCAGTAGATTGTTTGATTGATCAATAGAGATAGATAGATAGATAGATAGATAGATAGATAGATAGATAGATAGTAGATAGATAGATAATAGAGAGGTGGTTAGGCAGACAGATGGTAGATAGATAGATAGATAGATAGATAGATAGATAGATAGATAGATAGATAGATAGATAATAGAGAGGTGGTTTGGCAAACAGATAGACAGATGGTAGATAGATAGATAGATAGATAGATAGATAGATAGATAGATAGATAGATAGACAGACAATAGAGAGGTGGTTTGGCAGACAGAGACAGATGGTAGGTAGGTAGGTAGATGATAAATAGATACATGATAGAGATGTGGTTAGGCAGACAGATAGATAGACAGATGGTTGGCTGGTAGATAGATAAGTAAACAGACAAACAAACAGATAGAGGTAGATAAACAGATGATAGATAGATCAATAGATTGATTGATTGATTGATTGATTGATCGATCAATAGATAGATGATAGACAAGCATGTAGCCGGGGGGGGGGGCTGGGGGGCTTCAGCCCCCCCCCCCCCCCGAAATTCTCATGGTGGTTCGCAAAAAGGCCTTACTGGTGCATTATTTAAACTGTTATGTTTATTCATATCATGATCTGATCACCATACTCAATATATCCCATATGCATGGGGGTATTGGGGTAATGATACAAAAGGTTTGCTAGGTAGACCCTCTTTCACTCAGACTCAGCCCCCCCCGAAACTCAGCCCCCCCCAAACCCCTGAAAAAAAACCCCCCCCCCCCCGAAACGAAATCCTGGCTACGGGCCTGATGATAGATAGACAATAGATAGATAATAGAGAGGTGGTTTGGCAGACAGATAGACAGATGGTAGATAGATAGATAGATAGATAGATAGATAGATAGATAGATAGACGATAGATAGATAGATAGATAGATAGATGGATAGATAATAGAGAGGTGGTTTGGCAGACAGGACAGATGGTAGATAGATAGATAGATAGATAGATAGATAGATAGATAGACAGACAGACGGTAGATAGATAGATAGATGGATAGATAATAGAGAGGTGGTTTGGCAGACAGATAGACAGATGGTAGATAGATAGATAGATAGATAGATAGATAGATAGATAGACAGACGGTAGATAGATAGATAGATGGATAGATAATAGAGAGGTGGTTTGGCAGACAGATAGACAGATGGTAGATAGATAGATAGATAGATAGATAGATAGATAGATAGATAGATAGATAGACGATAGATAGATAAATAGATAGATAGATAGATAGATGGATAGATAATAGAGAGGTGGTTTGGCAGACAGGACAGATGGTAGATAGATAGATAGACAGATGGTAGATAGATAGATAGATGGATAGATAATAGAGAGGTGGTTTGGCAGACAGATAGACAGATGGTAGATAGATAGATAGATAGATAGATAGATAGATAGATAGATAGACAATAGATAGATAGATAGATAGATAGATAGATAGATGGATAGATAATAGAGAGGTGGTTTGGCAGACAGATAGACAGATGGTAGATAGGTAGATAGATAGATAGATAGACGATAGATAGATAGATAGATAGATAGATAGATAGATAGATAGATAGATGGATAGATAATAGAGAGGTGGTTTGGCAGACAGATAGACAGATGGTAGATAGATAGATAGATAGATAGATAGATAGATAGATAGATAGATATAGCGAGACAAATAAAAGTGGAGCTCTTTCAGTGTAAATAAACAATATCCTATGTTTATAAAATGCATTTTTGGCCAAAAGAGCAAGTGTCTCCTTAGGTTTTGATTCAGTCGGAGAAAATGTTATCCAGAATAAACAATAACCGGAGAGGAACCAACACTGTGAGTAATAGGTGCAAGAGAGCCTTTGAGCATTGCATTAATGACGATAGGTCAGTGATCATTGATATTAGAATTCAGATGCCATGTCTTCTGAGTTGAGAAATATCCTGGAAGGGCATGGAAACGTTTCTCAAACGAAACAAGGGAAGTCCAGAGGTCAAAATGTGTTTCCTCCTAGAAAGCTAATGCATCCTCCCAAGGAGGGAGAAATATGTGATTATATTAAGTGTCTCATAGGGATTAAGGCAAGTCGCTTTCCCGAGGGAAGCCAAACGGACGCTTTTGTTTTAAAGCGTTAAGGGTCTCTGCCTGCAAAAAAGGGGGGGGATAAGACAAGCTAATGATGTGCTAAATTGCAACAGCACCTTCATAAAATATTCACCATCTTAAACACGTCTAATATTAAAGATTAAATGTCCTGGGATTTGTCCTAGCCGACTCCAGAGGCCTGATTTATGATCTGCCAGAAGCTGGCTCACTTTGTGATTCATGATGCAAGGTTTCGAAATTTAACCTCTTTGGGAGGGGGAAAAAAAAGAATGGAAGTGGATAAGGGAAGATCTGGCCTTTAAGTGAGCAAGGAGGAGCTGCCCTTTCCCAGGGAGTGGAGGCATTGCTTGAAGGGGTGGCCCCGGCTGCACGCTCATTTGTTTTAGGAACTGGCGCACCAATGGAAAGAGCCATTAATAAGCCATTTTCTTCCTCCGGTGCTTAGCATGCAAGTTTCTCTCTGCCTGGGTCATTAATTCCTCACACTTACTGCATAACAAATATGTGTTCTGCAATCAAGCCGCGTTGGGAAAGCGCTTGCAAAGCAGACCAGCCAGACAACAGGGTTCTTCATCAGGGGAAAGGCAAATATTTCTTTTTCCTCTCATTTTTGTCTTTTTTCTCCATCCCATCCATAATCAAGAGTCTCCCCTTACAATCCCGAGGCATAGATGAGAATTGACATGGACCACACCATAAATGATAGCATATGGCCTCCAAGGCAGATCCTGGTTCTTTTGAAGACTCTGTTACCGTATATACTCATGTACGAGGGTGGGTCAAAAAGTTTTGCCTCCTGTGTCATTAAAATGTTATAAATGAACATATAAAATCATAGAGTTGGAAGAGACCTCAAGAGATGGGTAGATAAACAGATGATAGCTAGACCAGTATACCGATTGATTGATTGATTGATCGATAGATAGATAGACAAATAGAGAGAGAGAGAGAGATAGGTGGATAAACACATGATAGCTAGATCAATACATTGATTGATAGATTGATAGATCGATAAATAGACAAAGAGAAAGAGAGAGATAGGTAGATAAACACATGATAGCTAGATCAATACATTGATTGATAGATTGATAGATCAATAGATAAACAGACAGACAGACAGAGATAATAAAGAGGTGGTTAGGCAGACAGACAGACAAATGGTAGATAGATAGATAGATAGATAGATAGATAGATAGATAGACAGACAGACAGAGGTAGATAAACACATGATAGCTAGATCAATAGACTGATGGATTGATTGGTCAATAGATAGACAAATAGATAGATAGATAGATAGATAGATAGATAGATAGATAGATAGATAGAAAGATGATAAATAATAGAGAGGTAGTTAGGCAGACAGACAGACAAATGGTAGACAGACAGACAGACAGAGACAGACAGACAGACAGACAGACAGACAGACAGACAGACAGACAGACAGATAGATAGATAGATAGATAGATAGATAGATATAGAGAGATAGGTAGATAAACACATGTTATCTAGATCAATAGACTGATAGATTGATTGATTGACAGACAGACAGACAGAAAGATAGATGATAGATAAATAATAGAGAGATGGTTAGGCAGGCAGATAGACAGACAAATATTAGACAGGCAGGCAGACAAACAGATGATAGCTAGATCAATAGACTAGATAGATAGATAGATAGATAGATAGATAGATAGATAGATAGATAGATGGTTAGAAAGACAGATAGACAGACAAATGGTAGATAGATAGATAGATAGATAGATAGATAGATAGAGGCAGATAAACAGATGATAGTTAGATCAATAGACTGACTGACTGACTGATTGATTGATTGATTGATTGATTGATTGATTGACAGACAGACAGAAAGATAGATGATAGATAGATAATAGAGAACTGGTTAGGCAGGCAGATAGACAGACAAATATTAGACAGGCAGGCAGATAAACAGATGATAGCTAGATCACTAGACATGATAGATAGATAGATAGATAGATAGATAGATAGATAGATAGATAGATAGATAGATAGATAGATAGATAGATAGGTGGTTAGAAAGAAAGATAGACAGACAAATGGTAGGTAGATAGATAGATAGATAGATAGATAGATAGAGGCAGATAAACAGATGATAGCTAGATCAATAGATTGATTGATTGATAGACAGACAGATGATAGATAGATAGTTGTTAAAGGTGGTTAGGCAGACAGATAGATAGACAAATGGCAGACAAACAGACAGATAGATAGATAGATAGATAGATAGATAGATAGATAGATAGAGGTAGATAAACAGATGGTAGCTACATCAATAGACTGATTGATTGACAGACAGATGATAGATAGATAGTTGTTAGAGATGGTTAGGCAGACAGATAGATAGACAAATGGGAGACGATAGATAGATAGATAGATAGATAGATAGATAGATAGATAGATAGAGGTAGATAAACAGATGGTAGCTAGATCAATAGACTGATTGATTGACAGATAGACAGACAGATGATACATAGTTGTTAGAGGTGGTTAGGCAGACAGATAGACAGACAAATGGCAGACAGACAGATAGATAGATAGATAGATAGATAGATAGATAGATAGATAGAGGTAGATAAACAGATGGTAGCTAGATCAATAGACTAATTGATTGATTGACAGACAGACAGATGATAGATGATAGAGAGGTGGTAAGGCAGACAGATAGACAAACAAATGGTAGAGAGAGGGGAGAGAGGGAGGGGGAGAGAGATAGGCAGATAAACAGATGATAGCTAGATCAATAGACTGATCGATTGACAGATAGATAGATAGATAGATAGATAGATAGATAGATAGATAGATAGATAGATAGATAGATAGTAGGGCTGGGCGGTTTCGTTTCGTTAATTCGTAATTCGTTAATAATTCATTTTTTTTCAATTACAAAACGATAACGAACCATTCTGGAGCAATTTTTTCAAAAAACGAATTTTTAAACGCGTTTTGTAAATGCTTCGTATTTCGTTATTGTATTCGTTTCGTTATTGTTCTGAGGTCGTTTCGTTATTATTTCCGCAGGTCTGGGGCAAGTTTTTTGTTTAATTAGTGAAAAAAAATTATAATATCACACCAACAGTCAACAACAGAGGGAGAGGGAAGCTTCAGAAGTTTTTGGAGGTTTTTTAGCGTATTTCGCGGTCGCGCCCGCCATTAACGAATTGATTCGTTATTGTTTCGGAAATCGATTCGTTAATGTTTTGTAATTTTTTTCACATTTACGAAATTTCGTAAATACCGAACTTTTTTAAGGGAAAATTTTGTAATTATTTTAAATATCGAAACAAAAAAACCCCCAAATACTAATCGATTTTAGAAACAAATTTTTCCGTTGTTACCCAGGCCTAATAGATAGATAGATAGATAGATAGATAGATAGATAGATAGATAGATAGATGATAGAGACGTGGTTAGGCAGACAGATAGATAGACAAACAAATGGCCTTTCAGTCCAACCCCATTCTGCCAAGAAGCAGGAAAATCATATTCAAAGGACCCCCGACAGATGGCCATCTAAGCTCTGTTTAAAAGCCTCCAAAGAAGGAGCCTCCACCACACTCCGGGGCAGAGAGTTCCACTGCTAAACAGCTCTCATAGCCAGGAATTCCTTCCTAATGTTCATGTGGAATCTCTTTTCCTGTAATTTGAAGCCATTGTTCCGTATCTTAGTCTCCAGGGCAGCGAAAACAAGCTTGCTCCCTCGTCCACATGACTTCCCTTCACATATGCAGTAGAGTCTCACTTATCTGACATAAACAGGCCGGCAGAACGTCAGATGAATGAAAATATCAGATGATACGGAGTCTCCCACCTCTCAACAAAGGATTCCCCCAGGCAGTAAGAAGCCACACCTTGAAAACTGCTAGGCCGTTAAATGCTAATTAAGGTGGCCGATTGAAAAAAGATTTATTTTAATTGCCTTGTATTGTGTCTGTTATTGCTTGCATTGATGTATTGTGGGCTTGGCCTCATGTAAGCCGCACCGAGTCCCTCGGGGAGATGGTAGCGGGGTATAAATAAAGTATTATTATTATTATTATTATTATTATTATTATTATTATTGCCTTAAAGAGACAAAAGTTCTTTCTCCCACCCTGGATATTCCATACATACATACATACATACATACATACATATATATATATACCCCATTTTCATAGTTTCCAACAGACCTCACAACCTCTGAGGATGCTTTGCCATAGATGTAGGCGAAACATCAGGAGAGAATGCTTCTGGAACATGGCCAGAGAGTCTGAAAAACTTACAGCAACCCAGAAAAAGAAGAAATAGTCAACTTAGACATGAGTCTATATGGTAGTTCACATTTCTGCTCTGTCGTGATGGCCTCCCACTCTGCAAGAGAACATCACTGATGTGCCATAATGGGCGCTTTCCCAGCATTAATGCTAGATAATACCTGCAAAGCTTTTCAGACTCTTGACAGCGATATGCCAGGCTAATTTTTGTAATTGATGCCTTCATTTTTATATTGCAACATTATGTTTCTGTGGAGTTTTTGAAAGAAAAGAATGATTTATGGATTGAGCTGCCACGAGGGAAGGGTATGTGTAGCATAACTAAGAAACAGAAGTGGCAACAAATTGGAGTTGAGCATCCCAGTGTTCTCTCTTCTTTTTCTAGGCGAGTGCAGCTGTCACAATGGCTACTCCCCCGATCCTGTCCATCGGCATCTATGTGTGCGCAATGACTGGGGGCACAGTGAAGGGTAAGTGCAAGGAACCTTTTCTTTACTGTAGACCCTTTTAAATATGAGGGTGGAATGAAAAGTAATGCCTCCACCTTCTTACCTCCTCAACAGAATGCAGTACTGGTATGCAGCAGGTACTGGCTTGTTCAGTAGACTCTCCTCTACAGTTTCATTTTAGCAGGAAGCCTTACCATTGAATGGTTGTGTTGTTAAAGTGCAAAGTATGGAACCCTACGCAGAGGGTCGGTCAATGCGACTTAAGCAACGTGCAGTCATTGAATTCTTGACAGCGGAAGGTGTCACCCCAAAGGAGATTCATGAGAGAATGCAAGCTTTGAGTGCAACAAGCCAGCAGCACTTAACCTTTTCTTTACTGTAGACCCCTTTAAATATGAGGGTTGAATGAAAAGTAATGCCTCCACCTTCGTAACTCCTCAACAGAATGCAGTACTGGTATGCAGCAGGTACTGGCTTGTTCACTAGACTTTCCTCTACAGTTCTATTTTGGTGGGAAGAGTTAGCATTGAATGGTTGTGTTGTTTGGCAGGAATCCTTAGCATTGATCCCCCCTCCTATGTGGGGTCCCCCAAGGTGCCGTTCTCTCTCCTCTTCTCTTCAACATCTACGTTAGACCCCTTGCTAGTTTGGCTCGGAGTTTTGGCCTGGAGTGCTACCAATATGCGGACGATACCCAACTCCTTCTGCGCCTGGAGCAACGCCAATTCCAGACAATTTCACCCTATCTCTGGAAGCTCTGTCGAACTGGCTACGTGCTAGCAGACTGAAGGTGAACCCGGTGAAGACTGAGATTCTCTGGCATGGCCGCCCGGCAGATCTGACTCCTCCATTACCCACCTTCGATGGTGCCGCCCTATCTCCATCAACTGCTGTTAAGAGCTTAGGTGTCATCCTGGATTCGCCGCTGACAATGGAAGCTCAAGTCACTGCTGCCAGCAAACAGACCTTTTTCCATCTACGACAAGCGAGGTAACTGGCACCCTACCTATCTGACGAGGTTCTGGCAACTGTCATCCATGCCATGATCAAGTCTAGGCTGGACTATTGCAATGTCCTGTATGTTGGACTTCCGATGTCTAACACCTGAAAGCTCCGTATAGTTCAGAATGTGGCAGCCAGGTTACTCACAAGAATGCCCATGAAATGCCATATAACATCAGTGCTGCAACATTTAAATTGGCTTCCAACGGAGTACCGTGGCCTGTATAAGATGTTAGTTCTGACCTTTGAAATTCTTTACGGCCAGGGTCCATCGTACCTTAGGGACTGCCTCTCCTTCTCCCATCATCGGAGGTCGCAACGACCAGCCCAACGTGACTTACTCCATATACCGTGTCCTAGAGAAGTGCACTTGGAAATTACCAGACGCAGGGCTTTTTCTATTTCTGCCCCTGCCTTGTGGAATTCCTTGCCGCTCTATATGAGAGCCATGTGTGACTTAAGGCCTTTTACTCTAGCACTTAAGACCTGGCTTTTTACTAGAGCATTCGATCTCTGTTGATTTTTAAATTCTGTATGTATGTATTTTATCTTTTACAATTTAGCTGTAAATCGCCGAGAGCATTCTCGGATGGAGGGCGATTAATAAGTAATTAAATATGATGATGATGATGATGATTGAATGGTTGTGTTGTTAAAGTGCAAAGTATGGAACCCTGCGCAGACAGTCGATCAATGCGACTTAAGCAACGTGCAGTCATTGAATTCTTGACAACAGAAGGTGTCACTCCAAAGGAGATTCATCAGAGAATGAAAGCTGTTTATGGCAATTGTGTTGATGTGAGTACTGTGCGTCGTTGGGTGAGTAAGTTTAAATTTGTTGAGGTGGGAACGCCTGACTTGTGTGATAAGCAAAGAGATGGGCGTCTTGTGGCCACACACTTCACATGCCACCACAGCAGAACTTCAGAGGCTGGATCTCATCACTGTATGGCATCCTCCATACAGTCCATCTGTTCCCAATAATGAAAGAAGATCTGCGGGGACATAATTATGCTTTTGATGAAGACGTTGAGTGAACGTGAGACTCTGGTTATAGAAACAGTGTGTCGACTTCTTCCACGACGGCTTCAGAAAACTTGTTAATCATTGGCAGAAATGTATCCAATTGTCTGGTGATTATGTGGAAAAGCGAATAGTTGTAGTTAAAGAACACATTCTAAGGATTATTTCTGTGTTTGATTTATTAAAATATTCTCATCCAAACCCAAGTAATGAAGGTGGAGGCATTACTTTTCATTCAACATTCGTACCTTTTGTTGCCATGGACCGCAAAGACTTGCGATTTAAAACTCCAAAGTGCATCAGATATTAATTAAGGATTTTCCAATTTGGAGACAAGGGAGAAATAAATGATGCACATACTCTTGTTGTAGTACGTTTGTTGGAGTGATTGCATGCGAATATAGTAATGCTACCAACAACAACAATAGCAACAACACCTGAACATTGAACCCCGGCTTAATAGTGCTTGTACATTTCAATTTTGTTGCCATGGACCACAAAGACTTGCGGGTTGAAGCTCTGAAATGCATCAAATATTAATTCAAAGTATCTCATTAAGAATTTTCCAATTTGGAGACAAGGGAGAAATAAATGGATGCACGTACTCCTGTTGTAATATGTTTGTTGGAGGGATTGCATGCAAATATAGTAATGCCGACAAAAACAACAGCAGCACCCAAACATTCAACCATGGCTTAATAGTGCTTGTTCATTTCAATTAATACAATTAATTAATTTATTAATTAATACAATTACTGAGAAGGCTGGTGTTGCAATTCACTCACAAGCCTAGTTGTATTGGGCTTAATTACTGAAACTTGCATTCTTTCTGATTTCTTTTCAAAAGGATGCTAATGCTATGTTATGAATAACTTCAATAACTTTAAACTCAAGGTTCTTTTTATTGCTAAAAGGGTTGAATGAAAAGTAATGCCTCTACCCTCGTAACTCCTCAAAAGATGGCAGTACTGGTATGTGACAGGTACTGGTTTGTTCAGTAGACTCTACTCTACAGTTCCATTTCGGCGGAAAGCCTTAGCATTGAATGGTTGTGTTATTAAAGTGCAAAGTAGGGAACCCTGTGCAGACAGTTGGTCAATGCGACTTAAGCAACGTGTAGTCATTGAATTCTTGACAGCAGAAGGTGTCACCCCAAAGGAGATTCATCACAGAATGCAAGCTGCTTATGGTGATTGTGTTGATGTGAGTACTGTGTGTCGTTGGGCAACTAAGTTTAAAGATGTTGAGGTGGGAACATCTGATTTGCATGACAAACAAAGAGTTGGGCATCCTGTGACAGCAACCACCGAGTTTCACAAGCAAAAGGTTGACAGATTGATTCAGGATGATCTCCTATTCATGGTGATTGTGTTGATGTGAGTACTGTGTGTCGTTGGGCAAGTAAGTTTAAAGATGTTGAGGTGGAACATCTGACTTGTGTGACAAATAAAGAGTTGGGCGTCCTGTGACAGCAACCACCGAGTTTCACAAGCAAAAGGTTGACAGATTGATTCAGGAGGATCGTCTATTTATAGTTATTGTGTTGATGTGAGTACTGTATGTCATTGGGCAAGTAAGTTTAAAGATGTTGAGGTGGGAAATCTGACTTGCATGACAAAGAGTTGGACGTCCTGTGACAGCAACCACCGAGTTTCAGAAGCAAAAGGTTGACAGACTGATTCAGGACAATCGTCGTATCACTCAGAGAGAAATTTCAAGCATAATCAGTATTTCACAACAACGTGTGGGTTATATTATTGCTTTGCTTGGCTATCAGAAGATTTGTGCATGATGGGTTGTGGAAACAAAGTGTCAACTTCTTCCGTGACGTCTTTAAATAACTTGTTAATTGTTGGCAGAAATGTATCCAATTGTCTGGTGATTATGTGGAAAAGTTAATGGTGGTACTTAAAGAGCTCATTCTAAGGATTATTTCTGCATTTGATTTATTAAAATATTCCCATTCAAACCCAAGTAACGAAGGTGGAGGTATTATTTTTCATTCAACCATCGTATTTTCCAGTAAAGGGAAGGGTATCAGAATTCTACACAACGAATGACATTGGACATACCGGCATACAGATTCTGTCTAGCTACATTGAATACACAAACAACCTACAGTTACATTGACTAAAAAAAACAAAGGGGGATTACATTTTTACTCCGCATTTACATTATCCATACACTTTCATTCATCCTCATTCATCCAAATACAACTATATTTTTTCTCACTCTTTGGAGAACCTGCTTAGGCCAGGCCTTACTTTCCCTGCAGCCTGCCAACACACAGTTCCAAAACTTCCAAAATGCCAAATTGCATCCTCTTTCCCTAAGAACAATGCCAAGGATCAGATCCCTGTTTTCTCTTCAGCAGAAACTGACTCCCTGCACTAAAATCACACTCCTTTCTCTTCCCTTGAGACCTGACATTCCCAAGGTACACCATCTCTTTCAAAAGAGCACGGTGGGTGAATAGCACTGCTGTTTGTCACACTTGAGAATTATTAGATTGAGTCTTTTATAGGAATATTCTGCTGATATTGCTCCAGAATTGTAAATCATTGATAGATGTTTTCTAAGGCTGAAAAAAATCCTGGCTTCATCTCAGTTCCTGGCTAATGTTGATTTTACTTAACTGGTGTTGGTAAACGTAAGGAGCCTTGTGTTGACTTCCTTCTTAACGTAAGGAACCTTATAAACATTTCCTTAACTTAAAGAGCCATTGTTTCTGGAAATGTAAATATGTTGTTTCCCCCCCAAAGCTCAACAGTTAATCATTGTCACAGTTCTCATCCACAACTTTTAATTACAATTAATTATTATTTATTTATTTATTTATTTATTTATTTATTTATTTAGAGTTTTTATAACCCGGTCTTCTCAACCTCCGGAGAGGGACTAAGGCCAGCTAACAACAGAGGATTCAATACAATAAGATAAAATATATATCATCAATATAAAATACATTAAAATACAATTCATACCATTTACAAAAAAGTCAGTTCGTCAGAGTGAAATCACAAATTACAAATTCATCGCCATCCGCCAGTAGGTCAACAGTTATTGACTCAGTCATCAATCTGCAAATGCAGTGTCCCAAAGCCATGATTTTACCAGCTTTCTAAAAGTTAGGAGGGAAGAGGCAGATCTAATCTCCATCAGGAGGGAGTTCCAGAGCTGAGGGGCCACCACTGAGAAGGCCCTGTCCCTCGTTCCCACCAAGCGCGATTGCGAAAGAGGTGGGATCGAGAGCAGGGCCCCTCCAGAAGATCTTAACAACCTTGATGGTTCCTAGGGGAGAATCTGTTCGAACAGGTAAATTGGGCCGGAACCGTTTAGGGATTTATAGGTCAACACCAGCACTTTGAATTGTGCTCGGAAGCTGATTGGCAGCCAGTGGAGCTGACGCAACAGAGGAGTCGTATGCTCACTGTACCCCACTCCTGTTAGTAGTCTGGCTGCCGCTCGTTGGACTAGTTGTAGCTTCCGGGCAGTCTTCAGAGGCAACCCCACGTAGAGAGTGTTGCAGTAATCTATACGGGATGTAACCAGAGCGTGTACCACCATGGCCAAGTCAGACTTCCCAAGGTACGGGTGCAGCTGGCACACAAGTTTTAATTGTGCAAAAGCTCCCCTGACCACCGCCGAGACCTGGGGTTCCAGGCTCAGCAATGAGTCCAGGGTCACTCCCAAGCTGCGAACCTGCGCCTTCAGGGGGAATGAATTCTTCACCTCCGTCTTGTAGTTTTCCAGGCCTCCAATCTTTAGAATGGTATCTCCAAAATTATTAGCTCTCAGTAAATCATTCCTTTCATTCAGTTTATTCATGTTAAATCCACATTTATCAAAACTGCACATTATTCTAATATGAGTCCTATACTTATTTTTAAGATAAATGGAATCAGAGAAGACATTTTCACACAAATCTATCTATCTATCTATCTATCTATCTATCTATCTATCTATCTATCTATCTATCTATCTATCTTTCTACTGTAAAAGCTCATAACATTTTTTAAGCCTTTGCAGATCCCTTGTGAGCCCATTGTGAGGTCCATGGAAGACATTAATAAGACAATAAATATAATTAAATATAGATAGTATGATGCTGCGGCATACTATCATAAATAAGTAGCAGTATTATGGAAGGAAATTGGTGAATATTTTATCAAGATGAGAACCAATAAGTTACATTGAATGGTGTCGTTATAAAAGATGGAATAGATTTCCTGCAACCTCACTTAGTTCATAAATTTCTCTGAGTGATTTCTGTGCATCCCATGTACTTTCCTTCATTCTGGATTTCTTTTAGACCGTGGCCCTATACAACCCTTGAAAGAGGCTATGACTTGGTTACCGGAGAACAAGCACCCGAAAAAATACTTAGGTGAGTCATTCAGTATCTTTGGTTGGGAAACTGGGCCACCACAGAAGTTGTTAGGTGACGTCATTACATCTGTTGCATGATATCAATCTGTCCTGGAGAACAAGCCCTATGAGGAGCGGCTTAAGGAGCTGGGCATGTTTAGCCTGAAGAAGAGAAGGCTGAGAGGAGATATGATAGCCATGTATAAATATGTGAGAGGAAGCCACAGGTAGGAGGGAGCAAGCTTGTTTTCTGCTTCCTTGGGGACTAGGACACGGAACAATGGCTTCAAACTACAAGAAAGGAGATTCCATCTGAACATGAGGAAGAACTTCCTGACTGTGAGAGTCGTTCAGCAGTGGAACTCTCTGCCCCGGAGTGTGGTGGAGGCTCCTTCTTTGGAAGCTTTTAAACAGAGACTGGATGGCCATCTGTCAGGGGTGATTTGAATGCAATATTCCTGCTTCTTGGCAGGGGGTTGGACTGGATGGCCCATGAGGTCTCTTCCAACTCTTTGATTCTATGATTCTATATAAGAACAAGGCAGTTCTGGGCAGTTCGTGTTTCCTTGCTTGGCTGCCTTTCATGGTTAGGCCACTTTGGAGCCATAGAATCATAGTATTGGAAGTTTCATTTATTTTTCACACCTCACAATATATGTCCCCCTCAGCATTTTCTAAGTCCTCCAACTCTGTGTTGTAGATCAGCCAGAGGTTGATGGTTTAACTGATGATTTAGAGAAGATTGTGGGCTTTCCTGTGGCCTTCAAGTCTGGGAAATGATGTTTCTCTGTGAAAAAAATGGCTTGGAAAATGCAGGGCCTCAAGTTACAGAGGAGCCAGAAGTAGCAACAGCAGATAAGGAATCAAGCAGCTCTATGGAATTCCAAAAAACAATGTGCTTTCCTGTTGGCATCATTCTTGCCTTCTCTTCCTGTCTTTCCTTTCTTTGAAGGTCCACCTACAGCCTGGGCCAGGGCCTCTGGCTTCCCGTCAGCAAGAGCTTTGTGGTGCCTCCGGTTGAACTTTCAATCAATCCGTTGGCCAGCTGCAAGACAGATGTCCTTGTGACGGAAGATCCAGCTGATGTCAGGTAAGAACATGTACTCTGGATGAGGAGAACTTGCAGTTACCTTCATGAGGTTTCCAAACTGGAGCAGCATAAGCTTCTCTCTCTCTCTCTCTCTCTCTCTCTCTCTCTCTCTCTCTTTTGCCTTGCTTTCTCTCTGCACAGAGCTGTCCTTTTCTTGCCTCTTCTAGAATTTCAGCCTGAGGAACCTTGGTCAATGAGAGACATACCTTTAATCCATCAGGGGACAATCTGTGGGTCCTCTGATGGTATGGCCTTCAACTCTCAGAGAGCCTAATAACTGGTAAACTTGGATTTCTGGGAGTTGTAGTCCAAAACATTGGGTAACCACAGGTTGAGAACCACCTATTTGGATTCTTCTGATTGAGCTCAGCCTTTTCCCCTTGACCTGGTCCATGATCTGGTGGGAAGCAGCACCTTTTCAGGGAACCTCATCTTGGGAAGCCAGGACATGAAGAGCAACAGATCCAGATGTGCAAATTAAAGGAGAATAAATAAGGAGCAACTGAGCACTTCCATGACATGCCGCAAATGTTAAATTATTCAAAATTTAATAAATGTGGTAATGAATATTTGATGTTGAATTATGGAAGGCTCCACAAATACGTTGGGAACCCAAGAGCTCATTACATCTGCATTAGAACGCAAGCTCCCCTTAGACGGTGATCAGTCTGTTGGATCAGGATGTTTGGCGCCCCATGATAGATGCAACTGGTACAGTTTGTAATGTTTACTCCATCTGCTGCTGATGTTGCTTGCCTTCAAGTCAGTTTCAACTTATGGTGACCCTATTGTAGGCTTTCCTTGGCCAGATTGAATTGGAGATAGTTAGCTATTGCCTTCTTCTGAGGATAAGAGAACACAGCTTGCTCAAACAGTAGGATAAATTTGTTTAACTCCATGTCCTGCTTGTGGATTTCTCATAGGGCATCTATGAACTAGACAGACCTTGACTTGATCCGTTAGGCTTTTCTTAATGTCATTTGTCCTAACGTTTTGCTTGAATACAAAACTTAATGTTAAAACTTCTTGCAGCTTGCCCATGATTGTCATGAATAACTTTTCAATAAAGTATAGGCTCTTTTTATTGTAATTTTCCAGTAAGAAAAAGGGTATCAGAAGAGGGAAGAAAGAAGGGAAGGGAGTGGGGGAGAGAAGGAAGGTCCTTCATTCAAGCACCGTCGACCTTCCTCTCCACCTTCTCCTCCTCCTCCCCTTCTTCCTTGCCTGGGGGCTCCGCTGCTGCCGCTGCCACTCATCTGCCCCTTCCTCTTCCAACAGGGAAAGGAGGAGGAGGAGGAGGAGACTGCTCTCCTGACATAGCAGGGAAGGAGAAGGGGCTCCATGCGGCAAGCCTCCACCTCCACTCCCATGTTGCCCACTCTCTCGTGTGTGTGTGTGTGTGTGTGTGTGGCTGTGCATGCACGCCTGGCTCCTCATGCTTTAACGGCCGGCTGTTTCCCCACGAGGAGGAGGGGGCGTAACCATGGGTCACTTTCTAGGTATGTGTTTCTCCTTTGTGGACATGCAGTTTAGAAGTCCTTTCTGCTTTTTGTTTTTGTTACTCTTTTGAGTGAAGGACATTCATTGGGTTGATATATGTATCGTGTCCAAATTTGGTGTCAATTCCCCCAGTGGTTTTTTGAGTTCTGTTAATCCCACAAACGAACATTACATTTTTATTTATATAGATTCACACATATATACACATTCATTCATCCTCATGCATACATCACAATTTCACCATGAAGAACATCTCTTAGGCCAGACTGCTTTCTTGCAAATCTGCCAACGCATAGTTCCCAAACTCCTAGACTTCAAAATGCCAAAACACACCCTTTCCCTAAACACAAAGCCAAGGATCAGAACCCTGTTTTCCAGAACCTGACTCCCTGGACAAAATCCAAAAGTCCAAAATCACACTCTTTTTCTCTTCCCTTGAGAAAAGGAGTCGAGTGTCCAGAACCTTGCTTTCCCATAGCACAGTGGTTCTCAACCTGGGGTCCCCAGATGTTTTTGGCCTACAACTCCCAGAAATCCCAGCCAGTTTACCAGCTGTTAGGATTTCTGGGAGTTGTAGGCCAAAAACATCTGGGGACCCCAGGTTGAGAACCACTGCCATAGCAGATCTGACACTCCCAAGGTACACCACCTCTCTCCTTCTCATGGAGAAGAGCACAGTGGGTGGATAGCACCGTTGTCTGTCACTCTTTTTGGAATATTAGAAGGTCCCTTCTAATAGCAGTATTTCTTGCTGATGTTGTTCCAAGGTTGTAAATGAATGATAGATATTTTTCCAGCCTGAATCATCCTGGCTTCATCTCAGTTCCTGTACAGATGTTGACTCTCCTTAATTAGTGTTGTAAACATAAGCAGCCTTGTGTTGACTTCCTTCTTAATGTAAGGAATCATGTAAACATTTCCTTAATGTAAAGAGCCATTGTAACTGATTAATGTAAATATATTGTCAAAGGCTTTCATGGCCGGAATCACTGGGTTATTGTAGTTTTTTTCGGCCTATATGGCCATGTTCTAGAGGCATTTTCTCCTGACGTTTTGCCTGCATCTATGGCAAGCATCCTCAGAGGTAGTGAGGTCTGTTGGAACTAGGAAAAAGGGTTTATGTATCTGTGGAATGACCAGGGTGAGACAAAGGACTCTTGTCTGCTGGAGCTAGGTGTGAATGTTTCAACTGACCACCTTGATTAGCATATAATGGCCTGACAGTGCCTAGAGCAAACTTTTGTTGAGAGGTGATTAGATGTCCTTGTTTGTTTCCTCTCTGTTGTTGTGCTGTTGTGATATTAGAGTTTTTTAATACTGGTAGCCAGACCACTCTCACAACCACCATTTCAGACTACACAGTGAAGCCATTGAAATCCACAAGCATGTGGACAATTTCAACAGAAAGGAAGAGACCATGAAAATGAACAAAATCTGGCTACCAGTATTAAAAAATTACAACAGCACAACAACAGAGAGGAAACAAACAAGGACATCTAATCACCTCTCAACAAAAGTTTGCTCTAGGCACTGTCAGGCCATTATATGCTAATCAAGGTGGTCAGTTGAAACATTCACACCTTGCTCCAGCAGACAAGAGTCCTTTATCTCACCCTGGCCATCCCACAGATACATAAATCTTTTTTCCTAGTTCCAACAGACCTCACTATCTCTGAGGATGCTTGCCATAGATGCAGGCAAAATGTCAGGAGAGAATGCCTCTAGACCATGGCCATATAGCCTGAAAAAACCTACAACAACCCAGTAAATATATTGTTTCCCCCCAAAAGTTCAACAGTTAATCATTGTCACAGTTCTTATCACGGTTTACTAGGCAGGTCAACCATTTCAGTTCTCATTAGCAGGTTTTAATTACAATTCCTGAGTGTAGCTGTTTTCCAAGATTCTAAGAATGTTAGAATTATGTCTTCAGCCGAATTAGGCCCCACTCATACAATTCCATTCAAACCATATATCATATTTCATCATGACATGATGTCCATACAGTAGTTTCTTGTGGATTTGTTTTCCACATATGTACGGAATTGTATGCTTCCCGTGGCTGCTCTTTGACACTACTGGGGCATTCCTGTTTCTTCCTCGATAATCTGCTAGTAGATGTTGGCTCCCCTTTTTTCTTCGTCTGCATCCTCAGTCACAGTGAGCATACCATGTTCCTCCTGTCCACTTATTAGCCTGACACTGTTGCCTGAGGGGTCACTCTTCCTGGAGATTTTAATGGAGGAAAATTGTTAAGCATCTGCTGAGTTGGAAACCTTTATGGCTCTTGGGGGTAAGGTCTCGGCATGGCTCTTGTCTCTTAATGAAGTTGTCTTGAGCACAGAAGAGATCCGCAGCGAGGGCAGCGAGGGATGGTGCTCTGCTTTAGTGCCACTTCCAGTAAATAATTCTGTTTCATAAAGCTAGGGGCATTTTCAAAATATTGTGTGCTTGCCTGCAACAGAGGAAAGGAATGCTAGAACTATGTTGAGAGTAGGATTGTACACGGAACCGTTTTAGCCATTTTTCTCGGGACAATTCAGCTTCTTCGGCTGGGTCGGGTCACCGTAATGGCAAGGGCCCAGATGTCATGGATTCCTATATAGAACCATGGTGGCACGTGTTAAACCCTTGTGCTGCCTGGACTGCTGACCTGAAGGTTGGGTTGCAACCTGATGGTTGCCAGTTCAAATCCGCGAGATGGGGTGAGCTCCCGCCTGTCAGTCTAGCTTGCCTCCCAGCAGGATGGTAACACGTTCGGGCATCCCCTGGGCAACGTCTCTGTAGATGGCAAATTCTCTCACACCAGAGGTGTTTGTTTATAAAGCTACTAGCGGTCCCCTGCCATGCGTTGCTGTCAGAGGTGGCCCTAGGTAATTTTCAACGGTAATCAAACAGTATTTTGGCATGCCCCCCCCCCAACCAATCATTGATAAATATTTTCTGTTCGTCGTGGGAGTTCGGTGTGCCATAGTTGGTTCAATTCCATCATTGGTGGAGTTCAGAATGCTCTTTGATTTAGGTGAACTATACATCCCAGTAGGAGCCCCCGGTGGTGCAGTGGGTTAAAGCACTGAGCTGCTGAGCTTGTTAATCGAAAGGTCACAGGTTCGATTCCGGGGAGCGGCGTGAGCTTCCGCTGTCAGCCCTAGCTTCTGCCAACCTAGCAGTTTGAAAACATGCAAATGTGAGTAGACCAATAGGTACCGCTCCGGCGGGAAGATAACGGTGCTCCATGCAGTCATGCCGGCCACATGACCTTGGAGGTGTCTATGGACAACGCTGGCTCTTCGGCTTAGAAATGGAGATGAGCACCACACCCTAGAGTCAGACATGACTAGACTTAATGTCAGGGGACTACCTTTACCTTTACCTATACATCCCAGTAACTACAACTTGCATATGCCAAAGTCTATTTTCCCCCAAGAGTGCCTCAAGAGCGCCCCTGGGCAAAATCAACTATACTGCGAATGCTTACTTTGCGTAATGGGTTGAGCTGCTCCTGGTTGCTGTAGCCCAGCCTGGTGATCTGGAAAATAAAGTAATGAGAAAGTGTTGGTTTCTAATATATGTAATGTCTATATGCTTGTGGGTAAACAGTATTTCTTGTTGTTTCTATGTCAGTGTTGATGTGGAGAGTGTCTGGTTTGCCTACTCTGGAACATGCAACATATAATTGTCCTTCTTTAAGGGTCCCTTTCAAATCTATGATACAATATCTGTGTGTGTGCGAATCATATATATCTAGCTATATCTATTGCTGGATGGCTCTTTGTCAGGAAGGCTTTGATTACGTTTTCTTGCCCTGGTGAAGGGAGTTGGACTGAATGGCCTTAAATATTTTCTGTTGGTCATGGTGGCTCTGTGTGGGAAGTTTGAACCAATTCTGTCGTTGGTGGGGTTCAGAATGCTCCTTAATTGTAGGTGAAATCCCAGTAACTACAACTCCCAAATGTCAAGGTCTATTTCCCCCAAACTCCATCTGTGTTTATATTTGGGCATATTGAGTATTTTTTCCATGTTTGGTCCAGATCCATCATTGTTTGAGTCCACAGTGCTCTCTAGATGTAGATGAACTACAACTCCCAAACTCAAGGTCAATGCCCACCAAACCCTCCCAGTATCTTCTGTTGGTCATGGGAGTTCTGTGTGCCAAGTTTGGTTCAATTCCATCGTTGATAGAGTTCAGAATGCTCTTTGATTGTAACTGAACTATTCATCCCAGCAACTACAACTCCCAAATGACAAAATCATAATTTTTTGAGTGATGGTCACTCCTTGTGTTGTGAGACATTTTGTTGCCAAATTTGGTGTGATTTCGTTCATTGGTTCTTTTGTTTTTAAGGTACTCATGACGCACAGAGCATTTAGATAGATGGATGGATAGATGGATGGTACTCCCAACCCTGCTATATGCCTATGAGACATGGACTATCTACAGACATCACATGCATATATGTTTTCTGATGTTCTTTGGCAACCCCTCTGAAACTCCCTTATCACCCCCAAGGGGCCCCGACCCCCAGGTTGAGAAACGCTGGTCTAAAGGTACCATATCCCATCAGATCTTGAAAGGGACTTGTATTTGGGACAACAGGATAAAACAAATTAAGTCGAATGTTGTAACATAATGGGGTCTTTCCTCTTATTCTTTGGTGTCCCAATTTTCCAATGGCTATAATGAGCAACTCATAATTACATGTCACAGAGGCACCTTCTTAATTGTAGTTATGGGCTGGGAGTTTATGCAGTGCAGATTTCTTTTCTCACTCTATGCTCTGAGTTGTTAACAGCCTTTTTGTAAGTGAAAAATTCCTATTTTTTCCCACCTTTTTACCACCTGTTGGTTCCTACACAAGAGCGTTTGAAGACCAGGACATCCATAGGGAGACCAAGATGCTTATTTATAAAGCTATTGTCCTTCCAATCCTGCAATATGCCTGCGAGACATGGACTATCACATGCAACTCCTAGAACGATTCCATCAGCATTGCCTCCAAGGGCAGATGTCTTCACTGTGTCTAGTTGTGATCCCCAGTTGTGCCAGTCAGCTTTCGTATGATATTGTTTCTAGCACCCACTTTTTGCTTGATGTTCAGGTACTGCTTCTTGTAGGTAAGAGCACGGTCCAGAGTGACTCCCAGGTGATCCTCAGAGCTCAGAATGCTTGTCTGTTCTTGAGATGAAAAGCACATGTCTGTGTTTTAGATGGGTCAGGGATCAACTGGTTTTCCCTGTAATAGGCAGTAAGGGCACCTAGAGCTTCGGAGAGCTTCTGTTCAACCATCTCAAAGCTCCCTGCTTGAGCAGTAATGGCACGATCATCAGCATAGATGAAGCTCTCTGTCCCTTCTGGCAGTGGCTGGTCATTTGTGTAGATGTTGGACATGGATGGTGCAAGCACGCTCCCCTGAGGCATTCTTCTGTTTCCGCCATCTGCTTCTCTGGCCCTGGAACTCAACAAAAAAGCTCCTGCTTTGTAGCAAGTTTCCTATGAGGCGGGTGAGGTGGTAGTCCTTTGTGATATTATACAATTTTCTCAGGAGGAGGAGGTGGTTCACAGTATCATAGGCTGCTGACAGGTCTATGAAGACAGCTCCTGTGTTCTGCTGTCTTTCAAAGCCATCTTCTATGTACTGAGTCAGGTTCAGCACTTGCGATGTGCAGCTTTTGCCTTTTCTGAAGCCAGCTTGCTGTGGAATCAGACATGGGTCTATTTGTTCCATAACTCTATGCAAAATGAGTCTCTCCAGAACTTTGTAGAGGTGGCACAACAGGGAGATTGGTCTGTAGCTTTTTGGGTCATTACGGTCTTTGCCTGGCTTCAAGATGGCGATGACTCTTGCTTTCCTCCAGATTTTGGGGATCTGACAGGATGCCGTGCAGTTGTTCATCAGCTCCAGCAGCCAGCGCCTTGCTTTGGGACCAAAGTTCTTGATTTGTTCCATCCGTAGATCATCCAAGCCAGCTGCTTTGCCATTCTTACATTTATTGAGAGCCATGCCCAATTCAGTAGATGTAAAGGGTTCATGGAGGTTGTTGTTCTCAATCTCTGGTTGCCTGGCTACCACATAGAGTTGCCACTCTGGTTGCCACATAGAGTGAGTCATACAGAAGGACCCTTTCTCCATTTTCTACCCAGGCAAGGTGGGTATGTAGAAGATACCTCCAAAAACCTCCAAAAGAAAACGATAGTTTATGCAACGTTGCATCCAGGCTTTGGAGCATTTCATTTCCCTGTCTGGAAGAGTAGCTTCGCTGACTGCTTTCTTTCGCCACCTCTAAAAGAATATGTCTTCGCTCCAAGCAAGTCCTTTATCAGACCCTTTAATCAGTGTTCGCATTGAACCGTAGAGGGAGCGCCCTTCAAAGTCTATTGCTCTGTCAATAATAGCGTCACTGCCGCCCGATAAAGGCGTCCCTGCTCTCCTGACAGCAGCCACCAGTGATGAATGGCAGGTTTAACTCGATGGAGCAAATTGATCATTGCTTTACCGGACATTGTTTCACATCGCAGTGGTGCTGTCATCACCAAAAGAGATAAATGCCCCACACCAGGAAGGAGTGGACTTTTTTGTGGATTCTAAATGATAAAAAAACAAGTTTTGTTCAGGATTTTAGATGAGCAGAGTTACTTTTAGTGCAGAAATGCCAGATAACTTTGTACTGCAGTTCCTCTGGACTGTGTAATGCAGTGTTTATTTATTTATTTATTTATTTATTTACAGAATGTGTATACCGCTTTTCTCACCCCGGGTGGGACTCAAAGAGGTTTATCATAGGATCATAGAATCATAGAACCAAAGAGTTGGAAGACACCTCATGGGCCATCCAGTCTAACCCCCTGCCAAGAAGCAGGAATATTGCATTCAAATCACCCCTGACAGATGGCCATCCAGCCTCTGTTTAAAAGCTTCCAAAGAAGGACAGAGAGTTCCAGGGCAGAGAGTTCCACTGCTGAATGGCTCTCACAGTCAGGAAGTTCTTCCTCATGTTCAGATGGAATCTCCTCTCTTGTAGTTTGAAGCCATTGTTTCGTCCTAGTCTCCAGGGAAGCAGAAAACAAGCTTGCTCCCTCCTCCCTGTGGCTTCCTTTCACATATTATACATGGCTATCATATCTCCTCTCAGCCTTCTCTTCTTCAGGCTAAACATGCCCAGCTCCTTAAGCCGCTCCTCATAGGGCTTGTTCTCCAGACCCTTGATCATTTTAGTTGCCCTCCTCTGGACACATTCCAGCTTGTCAATATCTCTCTTGAATTGTGGTGCCCAGAATTGGACACAATATTCCAGATGTGGTCTAACCAAAGCGGAATAGAGGGGTAGCCTGACTTCCCTAGATCTAGACACTATGCTCCTATTGATGCAGGCCAAAATCCCATTGGCTTTTTTTGCCGCCACATCACATTGTTGGCTCATGTTTAACTTGTTGTCCACGAGGACTCCAAGATCTTTTTCACACGTACTGCTCTCGAGCCAGGCATTGTCCCCCATTCTGTATCTTTGCATTTCGTTTTTTCTGCCAAAGTGGAGTATCTTGCATTTGTCACTTTTGAATTTACAGCCCTGCACTTTCAAACAATGCCATCAGGCTGGTTAGAGGGAAGACATAGAGGGATCCCGCATGCCCAATGTCTTTGTATATGTGGTTCTGGGGAAAGAGAGGATTTAACACACTAACTGTTGCATTGCTCACTGTATAATGACCCTCGAAACAATCTTTTGGGAGCCCTTTTGGAAGAAAAGGCAGCATGGCAACAGTCAGCAGTTATCTGTGACTTGTTGACGGATTATTCCAAAGATATATCATTGAAGGTTGCCACATTTGCAGTCGCAGCCCAAAAAATCCGAGCCAAACTAGTAAAGTCCACAGCAGAAGCTAGAAATGGAAATTAAGATATTTTGAGGATGATACAAACCAGACATTTGTAATTGTTATTATGTAACTACTATAATTTTAAAGAGCTAGTCTACAGAACTTGTTTAAATACTTGTATTGGAAAGTGCTTATTGTACTTTTAAAGGTTGTATATTTTATGTCATGGCCTATGGCTAGTACAATAAACAATTCATTCATAAAAAAAATCCTCAAGAATGGAAAACGGGTTGGTGGGCAGGAAAAAAGATTTAAAGATGGGCTCAAAGCCAACCTTTAAAACTCTGGTATAGACACTGAGAACTGGGAGGGCCTCGCCCTTGAGCACTACAGTTGGAGGTCAGCTGTGACCAGCAGTGCTGTAGAATTTGAAGAGGCACGAATGGAGGGCGAAAGAGAGAAACGTTCCAAGAGGAAGGTGCATCAAACCAACCCCAACTGGGACCACCTTCCACCTGGAAACCGATGCCCTCACTGCGGGAGAAGATGCAGGTCAAGAATAGGGCTCCATAGTCACCTACAGACCCACCGCCAGCACACTACACTTGGTGGACCATCATCCTCAGACTATGAGGGATCACCTAAGTAAGTAAGTAAGTATCAGTGAATCAGGGTGATGTATAAGAGAGACTGGAGTTTGAACCTTTACAGAGGCACAAATGTGAATGTCTTGGTCCCACAGTATGTTTCCAACCTGATTGCAAGTCACAACAGTGTTATAGGAGTAAAGTTTGTATATGTGTGTTGATTTCCAAATGATATATTACCGTTCCCTCTACTTGGCGGAACTATTTGTGAGCTTCACTTGGAGTCAGGAGGTTGCAACCGATAAACAAGTATACGCATCACGAATTGCAATGTATGATTCTCCGAGATAAGGAAGGCAGTATGGAAATCACCAGATACAGGTGTAAGTACTGAAAATTATCACTGAAGGGAATGGAAAAAGCTCAGGAAAAATAGGGGAAGGGGGTTTAGGAGCGTACTCTGGGCCTCATCAGCAGCGGCTTTGTAGAGATTTAGAGGATGATGAAAAGATTTACTGCTAAACATCTGTCTGGTTTGCCTCCCAGCAGGGGTTACATTGGAGAGCTTTGTGTATGCTCAAGATTTTACCTGCCTCCTCCTTTCAGCTAGGAGGAGATTTAAGGCTAGGAGCCTTAGGTGACTTTGTTTAATGGCGCACAGTTTGGATTTTCATTATCATTTATTGTATTTTCCCTCCTTCTCCCAGGGTATTCATCCACTTCTGAATGCATCATGCCTTGAGAATCTTACTTTTTTCCTTTCGGTCCCTCTGTGATAGAATGTAGATTGAGTGTTGGACTATGACTCTGATGACCAGGGTTCAAATCCCAATTTGGCTATGGAAACCCACTTGGTGACATTGGGCAAGTCATTCTCTCAGGACCTGTTAAACCACCCCCCCCCCCCTTCACACATACACACATGCAGCGGGACTGTGGTACAGGTGTCTGAGTGTCAGCTGCGTTAAGATCACTTCTGACCAAAAGGCCATGAGTTCAAAGCCAGCCTTATCATATCATACGAAAGTGGACTGGCACAACCTGGGGATTACAACCAGACACAGGGAAGACATCTGCCCTTGCGCTGTGCTACTCTACTGCTGAGTATGCATGCCCAGTGTGGAACACATCTCACCACGCACTAAAACAGTGGATGTGGCTCTTAATGAGACATGCCGCATTATCACGGGGTGTCTGCGCCCTACACCACTGGAGAAATTACACTGCTTAGCCGATATTGCACCACCTGACATCCGCTGGGAAGTAGCAGCCAATAGTGAAAGGACCAAGGCAGAGACATCTCCAGCACATCCCTTGTTTGGGTATCAGCCAGCACGTCAACGACTTAAATCAAGAAATAGTTTTCTAAGATCTACGGAGACACTCGCTGGAACACCTCAGCAAGCGAGAGTCCAAAAGTGGCAGGCTCAAACCCAGAACCTCAACCAATGGCTGATACCAAATGAGAGACTCCCCTGGGCACACAGAAGACTGGGCAACTTGGAAGTCGTTGACGTGCTGGCTGATACCCAAACAGGGGATGAGCTGGAGATGTCACTGCCTTGGTCCTTTCACTATTGGCTGCAACTTCCCGGCGGATGTCAGGTGGTGCAATACCGGCTAGGCAGTGTAATTTCTCCAGTGGTGTAGGGTGCAGACACCCTGTGATAATGCGGCATGTCTCATTAAGAGCCACATCCACTGTTTTAGTGTGGTGAGATGTGTTCCACACTGGGCATGCGTACTCAGCAGAAGAGTAGCATAGCGCAAGGGCAGATGTCTTCACTGTGTCTGGTTGTGATCCCCAGGTTGTGCCAGTCAGCTTTCGTATGATATTGTTTCTAGCACCCACTTTTTGCTTGATGTTCAGGCAGTGCTTCTTGTAGGTCAGAGCACGGTCCAGAGTGACTCCCAGGTATTTGGGTGCGCTGCAATGCTCCAGTGGGATTCCTTCCCAGGTCATCCTCAGAGCTCGGGATGCTTGTCTGTTCTTAAGGTGAAAGGCACATGTCTGTGTTTTAGATGGATTAGGGATCAGTTGGTTTTCCCTGTAATAGGCAGTAAGAGCACCTAGAGCTTTGGAGAGCTTCTGTTCAACCATCTCAAAGCTCCCTGCTTGAGCGGTAATGGCACATAGTAGGTGTCTTGTGGCCAAATTTGGTGGCAATTCATCCAGTGGTTTTTGAGTTATGTTAATCCCACAAACGAACATTACATAGATTTGATTCCTTCAAAAACCTTGTCAACTTGAATGTCATTTCTGGAAAAGGCCCCCCCCCCCCCCCTTGCTATAGTCTCAGCCAGGGTTTGCAACAGGGCTCAGAAGTCTTAGCACTCAGTTGACAAAAGGATTAAGAATTAGTGATGAACAAGAGATGAAGCTTCCTGGGGTGAGAAGTGCTAAGTGAAGTCAGATTGGAAAGAAATTGCCCTCATCGAGGGAAGGGATCGGAGACTTACGTAGGGTTAAACCCTTCGCTCTGGGTGCTCTTTTCTTCTGGCAGGCTTAACAAATGGATTTGAATCTTTGCAAATGCTCTTTGAAAGCTTGGATTTGCTGACCTTAGGCCCTCTCTAATTACTTTGGCCTTTCCTTGATGGGGAAAGTGAGGCTGGGTGGATTAAAGGGGATGACTTCTGTCTGGGGAAATTAGGGAGGAGTGGTTCCAGGGAACGAGCAACAGATTACTTTAGGATATCGATCCCTGTCTATCAAGTTCTTGGCACCTTGAGAAGCATCCCTCCCATCTTGTTCCCAAGGCAAGGATAAGTGATCCACAGGAACCTATTATATTTGAGACTTCCTGTTTTTCTCTTCTTAATGTTAGTTACATCCAAGAAGAAATGCAAAGCGGGGACCCTCATGTCTTTTGGACTTCATCTTCTTCTATATAAATAAAAATGTAATGTTCGTTTGTGATACCATCAGAACTCAAAAACCACTGGGGGAATTGACACCAAATTTGGACACTACGTCTCTAACAACCCAATGTATGTTTTCCACTCAAAAAAACAACAAAAACCAAAAGTAGAAAGGACTTCTAAACTGCATGTTCACCAAGGGGAAACTGCATGTCTACAGAGACCCATGGCAACGCCCCCTCCTCCTCCTCGCGGGGAAACAGCCAGCCGTGAAAGCCAGGCGCACGTGCACGGCCACACACACACACACAAGCGAGTGGAGTGGAGGTGGAGGCACGCCGCATGCAGCCCCTTCTCTTTCCCTCCTATGTTAGGAGAGCAGTCTCCTCTTCCTCCTTTCCCTGTTGGGAAAGCAGCAGCAACGGCAACAGCAACGGAACATCTACGCAAGGAAGAAGGTGAGGAGGAAGGGGGGAGGAAGCGACGAAGGTCCACAGTGCTTGAATGAAAGACCTTCCTTCTCTCCCTCCCTTCCCTTCTTTCCTCCCCTTCCTTCCTTCCTTCCTTCCTTCCCTTCCTTTCTTTCCTTTTCTTCTCCTTCCTTTCCTTCTTTCCCTCCTTCCCTTCCTTCCTGTCCCTCCTTCCTTCTTCCTTTCCTTCTTTTCCTCCCTCCCTCCCTTTCCTCCTTCTTTCCCTTTCTTCATTTCCTTCCCCTTCATTTCCTTCCCTCCCTCCTTTCTTCATCCCCCTCCTTTCTTTCCCTCCTTCCTCCTTCCTTTCCTCCCTCCCTTCCTGTCCCTCCTTCTTTTTTCCTTCCTTCCCTTCTTTCCCTCCCTCCCTTTTTCCTTCCTTCCTGTCCCTGACCCTCCTTCCTCCTTTCCTTCCTCCCTCCCTCCCTTTCCTCCTTCTTTCCCTTTCTTCATTTCCTTCCCTTCATTTCCTTCCCTCTCTCCTTTCTTCATCCCCCTCCTTTCTTTCCCTCCTCCCTTCCTCCTCCCTCCCTCCCTCCCTTCCTGTCCCTCTTTCTTTCTTTTCCTTCCTTCCTGTCCCTCCTTTTTTCTTCCTTTCCTTCTTTCTAAGATATAAATAAAATATTAAATGGAAGGGACAGTCAAGAAGTAATGAGAGAAGGAAGGAAAAAGGGATGGAAGGAAGGGGAGAAGCAGGGAGGGAAAGAAGGAAAGAAAGATAGAGAAGTAAGGAAGGAAAGAAGGAAATAAAAAAGTGAAAGGAAAAAGAAGGAACAAAAGATAGGGAGGGAGGGAGGGAAAGAAGGAAGGAAGTAACCAAAGACCAAAGAAAGGGAGGAAAGGAACAGGTAGAGATGGAAGAAAGATGAGAGATAGGGAAAGAAAAGGAGGAAAGGAAGGAAAGAGGGAAGGAAGGAGGGGGTGAAGAAAGGAGGGAGGGAAGGAAATGAAGGGGAAGGAAATGAAGAAAGGGAAAGGAGGAGGAAAGGAAGGGAGGGAGGGAGGAAAGGAAGAAGGGACAGGAAGGAAGGAAGGAGGGAAAGAAGGAAAGGAAGGAGAAGGAAGGAAGAAGGGAGGGAAAGGAAGGAGGGAGGGACAGGAAGGAAGGAGGAGGGGAGGAAAGGAAAGGGAAGGAAGGAAGAAAAGGAAAGAAAGGGAGGGAGGAAAGAAGGGAAGGGAGTCCTTTCGGGTGGAGTGTGGCAGAGGCAGCTACCTCCAGTTTGTGTGTGTGTGTTAAATGTGTGCTCGTGTTGCCGGAGACAGGCGAGCAGGTCAGACAGAAAGGAAAGAGTTAAAAAAGAAAGAAGGGTCTACAGAAAGTCCACCCCCCACCTGCTGGATTCTTCCAACAGGGAAAGGTGGAGGAGGACGAGACCACCCTCCTGGCAGAGCAGGGAAAGAGAAGGGGCTCCATGTGGCAAGCCTCCCCCTCCACTCCCATGGTGCCCACTCTCGCTTGTGTGTGTGTGGGGGGGGGGGGCGGGAATGCATGTGTGCCTGGTTCCTCAAGCTTTAACGGCCGGTTGTTTCCCCGCGAGGAGGAGGGAGCATGGCCATGGGTCTCTTTGTAGACATGCAGTTTCTCCTTTGTGGACAAATAGTTCAGAAGTCCTTTCTGCTTTTTGTTTTCATGGTTTCTTTGAGTGGAGAACATACATTGGGTTGTTAGGTGTACCGTGTCCAACTTTGGTGCCAATTCATCCAGTGGTTTTTGAGTTCTGTGAATACCACAAACGAACATTACATTTTTATTTATATAGATAATGGATGTTGTAGGTCTGCTTTGTTGTGCATTGATTTTTTTTTGCCTCTTTTTATTTAAGCTCATTGTTTACCTAAGCATGTACACAAAAGAGAGTGGTCTGAAGATGCGGGCTTTGCTTGCTGAATCGAGTGTGTGTCTTAGTCATGTGAACATATCTTCCGAGAGGGCAAAGGGGCCACGATCCCCATCCTATGTGCAAATATCGGGTTTCCTGGGTGTCTCCCGGTGTCAAACTCAGTATCAGAGAGGGAGCCATTAATATTCAGGGAATTGCAGGGAAGATTGACTGCCTCATTAGCAGGCATCGTGTGGAACCCTGACAATAATTAACAACTCAACGGTCTTATTTGCTGGCCTATCACAGAAGTATTCAATCAAAAATGTAATTTGCTCAGCAGCTCCCATTTAGCATGGGGAGAATATCCCTTCAAAGTTTTAAATAGACTAATTAAGAGGGAAGAAATACAGGGGGAAAATTATTAACAGTATAGTTTTAATAGGAAATTATTGGAGCGTATTAATAATGCAATAACCATTTTTAACAGCTGTCTGTCAATTTGCAGGCCAGGGATAATTAAATTAGCCTCTAAGGGTTAGTCAAATCAGGATTTGGGCAAAACATGAGGACTTGCACGGACTGGCGTGTGCGTGTGACAAAGAGCAATGGGCCACTCGGGGATACATGGCAAATGTTTAATGGCCACCCGTCCCTCCCTCCCGTCTGCCTTCCTGGAATACTTGGGAATCTGCTTTGATTGCAAATTGTAATTTATTCAAGGGATGCAAATGAAGCCAAGCAATGGATGTTTCAAATGTGTGCCAATGTGGGTGGAATGAATGGCGGCGATATGAGGGACTCTCAGCCGGACTGCGTTTATGGCCTTCCTTGGAAAGAACCAAATCAAGGGTTTGTCCCTTGTTAAAGAAACCTAGCTTGGATCCTATGACCCTTGCCAATTACCGTCATGTTTCTAATCTGCCATTCTTGGGCAAGGTGATAGAGCGGGCTGTACTGGGACAATTGCAACAATTCCTGGATGACACAGCTGGACCCTTTCCAGTCAGGTTTTTGCCCGGGTCATGGGACGGAGACAGTCCTGGTTGCCATTACGGATGAACTCCGTCGCCAGTCTGACAACGGTGGATCCGCGTTACTGGTACTTCTCGATCTTACCGCAGCGTTTGACACCGTCCACTATGATCTAATGATTCACCGTCTTGCCATGTCCGGAGTTTGTGGTCAGGCCCTTAATTGGTTCAACTCATTTCTCCGGAACCAGAGCCAACGCTTGGAGTACATGGATCAAGTCTCCGATAGATCCCCCCTCCTATGTGGGGTCCTCCAAGGTGCAATTCTCTCTCCTCTCCTCTTCAACATCTACGTTGCTAGTTTGGCTCGGAGTTTCGGCCTGGACTGCTACCATTATGCAGACGATACTCAACTCCTTCTGCGCCTGGAGCCTGGAGCAACGTCAATTCCAGAAAATTTCACCCGATGTCTGGAAGCTCTGTCGAACTGGTTACGTGCTAGCAGACTGAAGGTGAACCCGGCAAAGACTGAGATTCCCTGGCATGGCCGCCCGGCAGGTCTGACTCCTCCATTACCCACCTTCGATGGTGCCACCCTATCTCCATCGACCACTGTTAAGAGCTTAGGTGTCGGTGTCGTCCTGGATTCGCAGCTGACAATGGAAGCTCAGGTCACCGCTGCCAGCAAACAGGCCTTTTTCCATGTATAAATATGTGAGAGGAAGCCACAGGGAGGAGGGAGCAAGCTTGTTTACTGCTTCCCTGGAGACTAGGACGCGGAACAATGGCTTCAAACGACAAGAGAGGAGATTCCAAATGAACATGAGGAAGAACTTCCTGACTGTGAGAGCCGTTCAGCAGTGGAACTCTCTGCCCCGGAGTGTGGTGGAGGCTCCTTCTTTGGAAGCTTTTAAACAGAGGCTGGATGGCCATCTGTCAGGGGTGATTTGAATGCAATATTCCTGCTTCTTGGCAGGGGGTTGGACTGGATGGCCCATGAGGTCTCTTCCAACTCTTTGATTCTATGATTCTACGACACGCAAGGCAACTGGCACCCTACCTATCTGACGAGGCTCTGGCAACTGTCATCCATGCCACGGTCACGTCTAGGCTGGACTATTGCAACGCCCTGTATGTTGGCCTTCCGATGTCTATGACCCGAAAGCTTCATATCGTTCAGAACGCGGCAGTCAGGTTACTCACAAGAACGCCCATGAAATGCCATATAACACCAGTGCTGCAACACTTACATTGGCTTCCAACTGAGTACCGTGGCCTGTATAAGATGTTAGTTCTGACCTTTAAAACTCTTTACGGCCAGGGTCCATCGTACCTTAGGGACAGCCTCTCCTTCTCCCATCATCAGAGGTTACAACGACCAGCCCAACGCGACTTACTCCATATACCGGGTCCTAGAGAAGTGCACTTGGAAATTACCAGACGCAGGGCTTTTTCTATTTCTGCCCCTGCCTTGTGGAATTCCTTGCCGCTCTATATGAGAGCCATGCGTGACTTAGGGCCTTTTACTCTCACACTTAAGACCTGGCTTTTCACTAGAGCATTCGATCTCTGTTAATTTTTAATTTTTGTATGTATGTATTCTATCTTTTACAACTTAGCTGTAAATTGCCTGGAGCATTCTCGGATGGAGGGCGATTAATAAGTAATTAAATGATGATGGTGATGATGATCTATATCTATATAAATAAAAAATGTAATGTTCGTTTGTGGGATTAACAAAACGCAAAAGCCACTGGGCGAATTGACACCAAATTTGGCCACAAGACACCTACTAACCCAAGTAGTGACTATCTCTCAAAAAAATTGATTTTGTCATTTGGGAATTGTAGTTGCTGGGATTTATAATTAACCTATAAATCAAAGAGCATTCTGAACTCTACCGATGATGGAATTGAACCAAACGTGGCACACAGGACTCCCATGACCAACAGAAAACACTAGAAGGGTTTGGTGGGCATTGGCCTTGAGTTTGAGAGTTGTAGTTCACCTACATCCAGAGAGCACTGTGGACTAAAAGAATGATGGATCTGGATCAAACTTGGCGTGATATTCCATATGCCCAAATACACAAATGGAGTTTGGGGGAAATAGACCTTGACATTTGGGAGTTGTAGTTACTGGGATTTATAGTTCATCTACAATCAAAGAGCCTTCTGAATCCCACCAACGAGAGAATAATAGTATCATAGAATCGAAGGGTTGGAAGAGACCTCATGGGCCATCCAGTCCAACCCCCTTCTGCCAAGAAGCAGGAATATTGCATTCAAATCCCCCCTGACAGATGGCCATCCAGCCTCTGTTTAAAAGCTTCCAAAGAAGGAGCCTCCACCACAGACATCCCAGTGTTTCTGACTCTCTCCACTGGTGTGAAATTTGCATGACCCCACCCACTGCCTCTCTGTTAACCCTTTCCTACTCTTTACTATGGCACACAGCAAACAGAAGAATTGATCAACATACTAGAGAGGTTTGTAGAGAATTCGCCATGATTTATAGGAGTTGTAGATACTGGGATGTATAGTTCTCCTGCAATCAGTGAGCACTCTGAACTCCTCCAATGAAGACCTGGAACCAACCTGGTGCACAGAATCCCCATGACCAACAAAAATACTGGAGGTCTTTGGAGGGATTTATGGGAGTTGTAGTTCACCTCCATCCAGAGCGCACTATGAACCCAAACAGAGATGGATCTGGACCAAACTTGGCATACATATCCAATATGCCCAAATTTGAATACTGGTGGGTTTTGAGAGGAAGTGGCCTGGACATTTTGGAGTTGTAGGTACTGGCATGTATAGTTCACCTGCAATCAATGAGCACTCTGAACTCCATCAAAGATGGAATTGGACCAAACCTGGCACACAGAGCCCCATTACCAGCAAAAAATACTGGAGATCTTTGGGGAAAATTTACCATGATTTGGGGGAATTGTAGTTTACCTACATCCAGAGAGCACTGTGAACCCAAACACCAATGGAAATGGATCAAACTTGGCACACAGACCTGACTTGCTGAAATGTGATTACTAGAGTGGTTTTTTTTTTTTTGGGGGGGGGGGGTAATTGACCTTCCTTTCTAGGAATTGTAGTTCACCCACAACCAGAGAAACTGTGACCTCCACCGATGATGGACCTGGACTAAACTTGGCACACAGAATGCCCATGACCAACTCAACCTACTGGAGGGTTTTGAGGGGCTGACTCATCATAGTGGGAGTTGTAGTTTACCCTACAACCAGAGAGCACACGGAACCCCTCCGATTATACGTCTAGAGCAAACTTGCACAACATAACAAACTTTAAGTACTGATGGAGTTTCAGGGGGTTAACCTGGCATGATGTGAGTTGTAGTTCACTCACAATTGAAATACTGACTTTTTCAAATAACCTGGGCAACACCGGGTACCCAAGCTAGTTTATTATAAAGAAGATAAGAGAGTTTGTAAGTTAGACTGGAAACCATACATTGGGAATTTAGAGTATGAGACTCAGCACAATTTTAGATTGACCGTTGTTTTATTTGGTCTTCTAACTCATGAACTTCAGCCAGACCAAAAAGCTTACCATATGTGATGAATGACTTTAGCAATGTGTGCCATCCAAGAAGTGGTGAATCAGCAACCATTTCTCACGTATTGATTTATTTCTCCATCTTTCCGCTAGAAAAGGCATTCAGGATGGGTGACCATAAGATTTAGATTCCAAGCGACACTTTCAGTAAAACATCAGGTGTAAACAAATGCATTAAAAATGCATTTAAAAAGTAAAGCAACCAGAGTTACAGCTGCCGCTGAACCAGTGAATCTTTCCGGTAACTGACAAACATGCAAGGCTCATCTGAGTAGTTTTCTCTACTAGCACAGTGGTTCTCAACCTCCCTAATGCCGCGACCCCTTAATACAGTTCCTCTTGTTGTGGTGACCCCCAACCATAACCCTAACATTATGAATTGCCATGTAAATAATAATCTGCAGGATGTATTTTCATTCACTGGACCAAATTTGGCACAAATACCCGGTATGCCCAAATTTGAATACTGGTGGGGTTGGCGGGGGGATTGATTTTGTCATTTGGGAGTTGTAGTTGCTGGGATTGATAGTTAACATGTAAGCAAAGAGCGTTCTGAACCCCACCAACAATGGAATTGAACCAAACTTGGCACAGAGAAATCCCATGGCCAACAGAAAATACTGGGTTTGGTGGGCATTGACCTTGAGTTTTAGAGTTGTAGTTCACCTACATCCAGAGAGCACTGTGGAAAACAATGATGGATCTGGAGCAAACTTGACACACTACTCCATATGCTTAAATGTGAGCATTGGTGGTGTTTGGGCAAAACAGACCTTGACATTTGGGAATTGTAGTTATTGGGATTTATAGTTCACCTACAATCAAAGAGTCCTCTGAACTCTATCAGCGATGGAATTGAACCAAACTTGGCAGACAGATTGGAAGGGTTTGGTGGGTATTGACCTTGAGTTTGGGAGTTGTAGTTCACCTATGTCCAGAGAGCACTGTGGGCTCAAACAATGATGGATCTGGACCAAACTTGGTATGGATACTCAATATGCCCAAATGTGAACACTGGTGGAGTTTGGGGAAAATAGACCTTGACATTTGGGAGTTGTACTTGCTGGGATTTATAGTTCACCTACAATCAAGGAGTGTTCTGAACCCCACCAATGATAGAATTGGGCCAAACTTCCCACACAGAACCCCCATGACCAACAGAAAATACTGTGTTTTCTGATGGTCTTTGGCGACCCCTCTGACACACTTTCGTGAGCCCCCCAGGGGTCCCGACCCCCAGGTTGAGAAACTCTGTCTAGCATAAGGGCAAGAGATGCATGCTCTCCACTGACAGAGAGATCCCACCAACTAGGCCACCAAAGATACTCACATCATTTTGTCTATCTACACCAGAGGTCCTCAAACTGAAAACGGGTGCCTCCTGAAAACGGGCGAGCTGTCGAATGGGTGTTTTTGTTCAACATCCGGGCGGAACACAACATATAAACGGCAAACATTCAATGCCGAAACATATTAGACCATACACCTACGAAAGCATTAAAATCACATATCTCAACGTTAAAATCCACTAGTTAAAACTGTCTCAACAACCATATCAAATTTGGTTGGCATATTAAGGGTTCCTATCGCTGCCTCATTGAACAGTCCCAAAGGCTTGGTCCCACAGCCATGTTTTTATCATCCTTCTGAAGGACAAGAGGGAGGGGGCTGACCTGATCCATAGCCAAGGGGCAATTACTGAGAAGGCCCTATCTCTCAACCCCGCCAAACGCATCTGTGATGGTGGTAGGACCGAGAGCAGGACCTCCACAGAAGATCTTTATCTCCACGGTGGTTCATAAGGGTAGATGCATTCGGCCGGGGCCATTTAGGTTGATGTATGAGGAGCCCCTTCAATGAGATGTACCAGACCAATGTTTCTCAACCTGGGGGTCGGGACCCGTGGGGAGGTCGCAAAGGTGTGTCAGAGAGGTCGCCAAGGACCATCAGAATGCACAGTATTTTCTGTTGATCATGGGGGGATCTGTGTGGGAACTTTGGCCCAATTCTATCATTGGTGGGGTTCAGAATACTTGATTGTAGGTGAACTATAAATCCCAGCAAGTACAACTCCCAAATGTCAAAGTCTATTTTCCCCAAACCCCATCAGTGTTCCCATTGTGCCTATTGAGTATCCGTGCCAAGTTTGGTCCAGATCCATCATTGTTTGAGCCCACAGTGCTCTCTGGATGTAGGCTCTCTGGATGTAGGCTAACTTCAACTCCCAAACTCAAGGTTAATGATCACCATGGGAGTTCTGTGTGCCAAGTTTGGTTCAATTCCATCGTTGGTGGGGTTCAGAATGCTCTTTGTTTGCAGGTTAACTGTAAATCCCAGCAACTACAACTCCCAAATGACAAAATCAATCCCCCCGCCAACCCCGCCAGTATTTAAATTTGGACATACT
The DNA here is from genome assembly GCF_025583915.1 of Anolis sagrei ordinatus. NCBI lineage: Eukaryota > Metazoa > Chordata > Lepidosauria > Squamata > Anolidae > Anolis > Anolis sagrei. Next base: position 24,247,750 of record NW_026844589.1, read on the forward strand.
GGGTATTTGTGCCAAATTTGCTCCAGTGAATGAAAATACATCCTGCAGATCATTATTTACATGGCGATTCGTGGGTTAAAGCACTGAGCTGCTGAGCTTGTTGATCGAAAGGTTGCAGGTTCGATTCCGGGGAGCAGCGTGAGCTTCCGCTGTCAGCCCTAGCTTCTGCCAACCTAGCAGTTCGAAAACATGCAAATGTGAGTAGATCAATAGGTACCGCTCCGGCGGGAAGGTAACAGCGCTCCATGCAGTCATGCTGGCCACATGACCTTGGAGGTGTCTATGGGCAATGCTGGCTCTTTGGCTTAGAAATGGAGATGAGCACCACACCCCAGAGTCAGACATGACTGGACTTAATGTCAGGGGACAACCTTTACCTTTACCTACTACTACTACTAGAACCACTGTACCAGACAAAGGCATCCACTGTACCAGACAAAGGCATCCACTGCAAATGTCTTCATGCTTCGACATGGTTGAATCATAGAATAATAGAGTTGGAAGAGACCACATGGGCCATCTAGTCCAACCCCCTGCCATGCAGGAAAAGCAGTTTTGGTTTGCTCCAATTTATTTTTCACAGGAAAGGTTCTCCCTAGACATTTCCCTCACTTCCAAAGTGCTCTGTGTAAGTGATTATTAGTCCCTCCCCGCCCTCAAGTGCCACAAGCGCACCATCTTCCGCGGAGTGTTTTGCAACACTGAGTTGACATCTAGGGGAGCCCCAGCATGAATGGGGAAGTGTATGGGGAGGAAGGCGGGCGTCACACTCATGTAGGAAAAATTATGAGCAGTGTAGATTATTTTAATGGTAGCATTCCCACCATCTGCAGCTCCGCCATCTGTTCATCTCCAATTACGGATGCAACAAACCCAGCATGTTTCTCCATTCCGGCAGTAGAGAATGAAATATGTGTGCTATAAAAAGCATGGCATATTCTTTGAACAATGCAGTTGGCACCTGGGCAGGCATTCCTTGAACAGGGCATTTAGCACCTGCCCTTCTTTCCTCGCACTTTGGAGATCAGTAGCATTACAGCACCTGCCATTACAACCTCCTGATGTGCTATGTGCCACCTCCGTGCCAAAGCCAAAGCAGCCAGGATTGTTAAGTTGATACATTATTATATTTTTCGTGTCAGGAGCTACTTGAAAAACTGCAAGTCGCTTCTGGTGTGAGAGAATTGGCCGTCTGCAAGGACGTTGCCCAGCAGATGGCAGGATGTTTTGATGTTTTTACCATCCTTGTGGGAGGATTCTCTCATGTCAGCCGGAGCTGACAGAGGGAGCTCATCCACGCTCTCCCCAGATTTGAACCTGCCACCTATCGGTCTTCAGTCCTGCCGGCACAAGGGTTTAACCCACTGCGCCACCGGGAGCTCGTATGTGGACTTGGTAAACTACACTATGTAACGTGTAGACAGGGGCGGCTCAACCATTACGCAAAGTAAGCATTTGCAGTATAGTTGACTTTGCCTAGGGGCGCTCTTGAGGTGCTCTTGGGGGGGGGGGGGAAATAGACCTTGACATATGCGAGTTGTAGTTACTGGGATGTATAGTTCACCTACAATCAAAGAGCATTCTGAACTCCACCAATGATGGAATTGAACCAAATATGGCACACAAGGACTCCCACGACAAACACAAAATATATATCAGTGATTGGTTGGGGGGGGGGGGGGCAAAATACTGTTTGCTTACCGTTGAAAATTACCTAGGGCCGCCTCTGCGTATAGACTACTGCAACACACTCTACGTGGGGCTGCCTTTGAAGACTGCCCAGAAACTTCAATTGGTTCAACAGTCGGCAACCAAGTTGATCACCAGAGCACCGTACAGGGAGCATACAACTCCTCTGTTACGCCAGCTACACTGGTTGCCGATCAGTTTCCGAGCTCAATTCAAACTGCTGGTTTTAACCCAGTGGTTCTCAACCTGGGGTCCCCAGATGTTTTTGGCCTATAACTCCCAGAAATCCCAGTCAGTTTACCAGCTGTTAGGATTTCTGGGAGTTGTAGGCCAAAAACATCTGGGGACCCCAGGTTGAGAACCACTGTTTTAACCTTTAAAGCCCTAAATAGCTCTGGCCCAGATTACCTGTCCGAACATATCTCCTGCCATGAACCATCATGAAACTTTAGAGCATCTGGGGAGGCCCTGCTCTCAATCCCACCGCCATTGCAAATGCGACTGGTGGGGACAAGGGACAGGGCCTCCTCAGCAGTGGCCCCCCACATGTGGAATGACCTCCCCAGATTGGCCACCTCCCTCCTGTCTTTTAGAAGGAAAATCAAGACCTGGTTTGGGACTGTTGCAACCCAGAGCAGGAAACTGGACCCTCAGACAACAATCCACCACACAATCCTTTTTTATTGAAGAACGATGAGTACAAAAATAGAGGAAATATGCAAGGTAAAAAGCCACAGTAAGAATCAGCAACAAGAAATGTCCATGAACAAGATCAAAAACCCACAGTAACACTGCTAAATCCTGGAACCTGTTAGCAATCCACTAACCGTACTTGAAGCAACTAGGAAGCCTCTTAGGAATAAGGCCACTGGAATCAGGAGACCTGCCAAGGATGAGCTTGAATCTGGAACGATGCCTGGTCTGAAGATGCATCCAGGCGAGAGGTACTTAAGGCCAAGAAATCTATTACGTGACACGCCTGCAGGCTTTGTATTTCTCTCAGTCTAGCTGACCTTCGTAAACTTTGAGATTCTCCCCTGCTCTGCCAAATCTGCCCTCTCCTATCCTCATTAGAGAGACCAGGTGTCAAATTCTCTGGAGAGCTAAGACTGGGAGGAAAAGGGAGTGAAAGTTCATCGCTTGGCTCTGAAATATTCTCATAGGAATTTGGACTTTTACTTTCCAAGGCTGCAGGAGTTTCACTACACAAACCGTCATCTTCTATATTGCCCTCAGAATCGACATCTTCATTAGCATCATTAGCATCAGGAAATACAATCAGAGAATCAGGTTCAGGTTCACACACAGGCTGGACCCCAACAGGGACCAAGTATTTGATCAGTGAGCAGCGAGAGGAAGAAGATCACACAACTTATGGCAATGAATTGACCCGGACTGGATTTGGATATGTCTTAATCATAGAATCATAGAATCATAGAATCAAAGAGTTGGAAGAGACCTCATGGGCCATCCAGTCCAACCCCCTGCCAAGAAGCAGGAATATTGCATTCAAATCACCCCTGACAGATGGCCATCCAGCCTCTGTTTAAAAGCTTCCAAAGAAGGAGCCTCCACCACACTCCGGCAGAGAGTTCCACTGCTGAACGGCTCTCACAGTCAGGAAGTTCTTCCTCATGTTCAGATGGAATCTCCTCTCTTGTAGTTTGAAGCCATTGTTCCGCGTCCTAGTCTCCAGGGAAGCAGAAAACAAGCTTGCTCCCTCCTCCTGTGGCTTCCTCTCACATATTTATACATGGCTATCTATCCCCTCTCAGCCTTCTCTTCTTCAGGCTAAACATGCCCAGCTCCTTAAGCCGCTCCTCATAGGGCTTGTTCTCCAGACCTTTTATCATTTTAGTCGCTCTCCTCTGGACACATTCCAGCTTGTCAATATCTCTCTTGAATTGTGGTGCCCAGAATTGGACACAATATTCCAGATGTGGTCTAACCAAAACAGAATAGAGGGGTAGCATTACTTCCCTAGATCTAGACACTATGCTCCTATTGATGCAGGCCAAAATCCCATTGGCTTTTTTTGCTGTTTTAATATTTTTGATTGTACTGTTGATTGTTTTTATGATCTAGCATCGTATGAAGCTTTTGTTAGCCTGCCTTGAATACCCCTTGGGGGGGGGGGAGAAGGGGGGGGTATAAATATAGGAAACAAAATAAATAAAAATAAACATGATTTTGGTTCCTGGGTTATAAATGCCATTTCCTAATTGGTTTTATCATAAATACGTGAAAAAGTTTGTTCCGATAGTGAATTGAAGATTCTGCTTTATCAAGAAACTAGCATATCTTCTCTGTGTTGCCCAGGTGCCACCTCCCCTTCTAATCTGCTCCATTTTCTCTGCTCCCCAGCTATTCATTGATCAGCTAAGCAGTGGGAGGTGGTAAACTTTCCATCTCCCCTCCTTGTGATCGCTTCCCTGCTGTTCAATTGATCAATGCAAAACAGCCGAGAGGCAAGCAGAGTTCTGGCATTCAGTAGCTTACTTACCATTGGGGAGTTGTGTACTCCGAACAAAGGGTTCCTTTTCTCAGAATTGGGGTACTGATGTGGTCAAACAGGGAAAACGCTGTGCGCGTGTAGGGATCTGTGCAGGGTCTTGTTGTATTCCAGGATAGGATGCACCTCTGTACTTAACTACCACACTCCAATCCAGTCATGAGAAGACAGGAAATTAATTAATTTATTTATCATGTCATCCGCAACCAGAACATTGTATTACATTTCTAACAGAACAAAACAAACACACAGATTAAAAAAAAAAGACAAATTTTGCAAACTTGGTAGTTGATTAAATGTCCTTTGACCAGTAGCTGGCCACTTGGAGTGCCTCTGGTGTTGCCGCAAGAAGGTCCTCCATTGTGCATGTGGCAGGGCTCAGGTTGCATTGCAGCAGGTGGTCAGTGGCTTGCTCTTCTCCACACTCGCATGTCGTGGATTCCACTTTGTGGCCCCATTTCTTAAGATTGGCTCTGCATCTCGTGGTGCCAGAGCGCAGTCTGTTCAGCGCCTTCCAAGTCGCCCAGTCTTCTGTCTGCCCAGGGGGGAGTCTCTCATCTGGTATCACGCATGGATTGAGGTGCTGGGTTTGAGCCTGCCACTTTGGGACTCTCGCTTGCTGAGGTGTTCCAGTGAGTGTCTCTGTAGATCTAAGAAAACTATTTCTTGATTTAAGTCGTTGACGTGCTGGCTGATACCCAAACAAGGGATGAGCTGGAGATGTCTCTGCCTTGGTCCTTTCACTATTGGCTGCTACTTCCCAGCGGATGTCAGGTGGTGCAATACCGGCTAAGCAGTGTAATTTCTCCAGTGGTGTAGGGCGAAGACACCCTGTGATAATGCGGCATGTCTCATTAAGAGCCACATCCACTGTTTTAGTGTGGTGAGATGTGTTCCACACTGGGCATGCGTACTCAGCAGCGGAGTAGTATAGCGCAAGGGCAGATGTCTCCACTGTATCTGGTTGTGATCCCCAGGTTGTGCCAGTCAGCTTTCGTATGATATTGTTTCTAGCACCCACTTTTTGTTTGATGTTCAGGCAGTGCTTCTTATAAGTCAGAGAAAGCTTAGAGAAGACAATGATGTTGGGGAAAATGGAAGGAAAAAGGAAGAGGGGCCAACTAAGGGCAAGATGGAGGGATGGCATCCTTGAAGTGACTAGCTTGACTTTGAAGGAGCTGGGGGTGGTGATGGCCAACAGGGAGCTCTGACGTGATCTCATCAATGAGGTCATGAAGAGTCGGAAGGCAAGTGAACGAATAAACAACAACATGAAAGGACCAAGGCAGTGACATATCTGGCCTATCCTCTGTTCGGATATCAGCCAACATGCCAATGCCTTAAATCAAGAAACAGCTTCCTAAGATCTATGGAGATACTCTCAAGAACAATTCAAAAGTGAGAATTTAAAAGTGGCAGATTAAAACTCAATCAGTTGCTGAGACCAAATGAGAAACTCCCCCGTGGGCTGCACAGAACACTAAGCAACTTGGAAGGTGCTGAACAGGCTGCTTTCTGTCATCACGAGATGCAGAGACAACCTTAAGAAATGGGGCAACAAAATTGTTCTGGGACAGCCGCACCAGGAGCTCCAGCTTATCTTGCTATTTGTTGATTGCTGCATGTATTTTAAAATTCTATGCCTTTGCAGTTAGATGGCTTTCCTTACCTTGCAGTTATTGGATCAATTACTTGTCAATTATTATTAGGTTCCCTAGTCCTGCTCCCTTTTTGGGCTTTGGAGGGAAGTGAGCCATTTTGTTAGTTAGTCTAAGTTAGGTGAGCCAATGTATAGGATGTGTGTAACTTCCTCTGTACAAAGGCTTCAACCTTTAAGAATCTCCAGGGGAGAACAGCTTTCAGAATCTCCAGGGAAAGAACGCCAGGGAAGCATTCCCACAGCTTTAAGCAATCCAGGGGAGAACAGCTTTAAGAACTCCAGGAAAACAGCCTTAAAGTCTAAAGAACTCCAGCTGGAGAACATCCACTGCCTTGCTGGTTTGTCCACTCGGCGTCGGAGAAGCAGTTCGGCCCGGTAGCAGAGCACGCATCAACGAGGGTTGGATTTTAGCCAGCCTGGGAGAAGTTAAAAAGGGGAATTTTCCTTTAAAGAAAATTTATTGAAGATAGTGCCTGTCCCCTGTGGAGAAGATTGAGAGAACCAATACTTTATCAAGAAAGCCTTGTAGTTCCTGTTTGATTTCATTAATAAAAGACTTTGTTGTATTTCTCAAGCCATCTGAAGATTCTTTTGTAGAGGAAGCCCTTGAGAACTTCTCCTTGGGCTTCCCGCTGGGCAAAGGTTACACATCCTATTCTTAAAGTCAACTAACTACAGGCCCAGCGGCGACAGAACAAAAATGGAGTCCACAACGTATGAGTGTGGAGAAGAGCAAACCACAGGCTACATATTACAATGCAGTCTGAGCCTTGCCACATGCACAATGGAGGACCTTTTTGCAGCAACACCAGAGGCACTCCAAGTGGCCAGTGTCTGGTCAAAGGAAAGTTAGTATAATGCCAAGTTATTAACTTTGTGGTTTTTTTTAATACAGCTATTCTCAATTGGCTTCTGGCATGATAAATCAATAAATAGAGATTTATTTATAGAATAAACTAGCTGTACCCTGCCACGCGTCGCTGTGGCCTATAGTAAATCTTTTCAAAGTAGAGGTAGATATCTGGAGTATTATGAAAGAGAGGTACCTACCTATTCCTTCCCCCTTTTTCTCCCCCTTTCTCTCCTTTCTTCCTTCTCTACCTCTTTCTTTCTTTCTTTCTTTCTTTCTTTCTTTCTTTCCTTTTTCGCTCCTTGGTTTCATCCTTCTCTCTTTCCTTCATTCCCTCCCCCTTTCTTCCTTTGCCTCCTTTCTTCCCTCCATGTTTCCTTCCTTCTTTCATTTTTTATTTTCTTTTCTCCTTCCTTCTTTACCTCTTTCCTGCCTTTCCTTCCTTTTATTTTCCTTTCCTTTCTACTTTCTCTTCTTCCTTCCTTCGGTACCTCTTTCTTTCCTGCCTTCCCTCCTTCCTTTCTTCCTTCCCAATGCTTACCAAACCCTTCTCGTGCTTTCTGTTGGGTCATGGGAGTCCTGTGTGCCACGTTTGGTTTAATTCCGTCGTTGGTGGAGTTCAGAATGCTTTGATTATAGGTAAACTATAAATCCCAGCAGCTACAACGGAGGGGGGTGGGAGGAGGAGGAGGAGGAGTGCATGGGCGGGGCGTCGGTGGGTGTGGGCGGGGCTTGGGGGGTGGGAGGAGGAGGAGGAGAAGTGCAGGCGGCGTGGGCGGGGTAAGATGAAGGAGGGGGAGGAGGGATGGTTTTGACAGGGCGGGAAGCAGCGCAGCGAGGCTTGGAGTGGGCGGGGGGGAGTGAAGGAGCGTTGGGTTGTGTGTGTGTGTGCAGCGGGGGGGAGTGAAGGAGCGTTGGGTTGTGTGTGTGTGTGCAGCGGGGGGGGGAGGAGCGTTGGGTTGTGTGTGTGTGTGCAGCGGGAGTGAAGGAGCATTGGGTTGTGTGTGTGCAGCGGGGGGGAGTGAAGGAGCGTTGGGTTGTGTGTGTGTGTGCAGTGGGGGGGGAGTGAAGGAGCGTTGGGTTGTGTGTGTGTGTGCAGCGGGGGGGAGTGAAGGAGCATTGGGTTGTGTGTGTGTGTGCAGCGGGGGGGAGTGAAGGAGCGTTGGGTTGTGTGTGTGTGTGCAGCGGGGGGAGTGAAGGAGCATTGGGTTGTGTGTGTGTGTGTGCGCGGCGGGGGGGAGATGAAGGAGCATGGAGGATGGGGGCGTGGCTTGCGCGGAGGGAGCGTTGGCCGGCAGGCCATGTGCGCGCGCCAGGGAACTTGCGGCTGGGTGCCATTGCGCATGCTCTGTTGTTTTGTCCTTTTGTGAGTGTGTTGTTGTGTTGTTTTTCATTTTGGTTCGGTTTGTTTGTACCTTGTGGGTTGAGGTATGTGCATGGGAATTTTGGTTAATTTCCATTGGGGGTTTTTGAGTTTTGCTGTTCCGTTTAACGCCCCTTACAAATTTATATATATAGATATATTCTATAAATAATTAGAATAGGGAGAAAAGGGAGGAGAGGGAAGAGGGGGAAGAGAAATAGAAGGGAAAGAACAGAATGGAACAGAACGCAAAGAGCAATATCAAAAAAAAAAGAGGGTGCTGCGGAAACTACTGCTCGACAGAGTAGACCATTCAGGCCTGAATGAGCCAGGCTTTTCAACCAAAGGTAAGACTGAAATGTGCCCCCTGCTGTTTACAGCTTCTGCTTGGCTGTAATAGGAGACTAGTTAAAGAATGAATAGAAAAGAATGGCAAAATCCAGACCAGTTTGTATTTCATCCACCCACAACTGTGTTAGAAGGAGCAATCCTTGAACTGGGTTGATGAACATTTCCCTGCCTTTTACACAGTCATTTCAGGTTTTCTTTTCGAAGGAAGCACTCTTCAATCTGATTCCAAAGTGCTTTCCCCCCTGATCTTCTTTTGTATTCACCTGCATAGCTCTATCAAATGGATAAAAATGTTTGTGTGTGTGTATGCCACATCTTTGTATGTGTGTGTCAAGCTGGTTCCCAATGTATTACATTTATTTTCCTTGTCCTTTTTTTTTTGAAAAGGAGTCATTGTACTTGGCAGGCTCCTTGCTGTGTTTGTAGGTAGGACAAAGAAACTAGCCTTTGTGTTGTCCTGGATGCGAATTGTACTGGAGTCATTAAAGGATGGGGACGAGGTGGCTTGAAATGCCATCAGGGAGCACCTTTCTGCCATCCCCTTCCCTTTGTTGTTGACTCCGAAGGAGAGTGGATTGGAGGTGCTGCTTCCTTCTGATCGGTTTTGACAGATATCATCAGGTGAACATGGAGCCCCCTTGCAAATGGGAGTTCAAAGAGAATACCCTCCACAATTACCTTGTCAGACTGACATAAGTAATTGTAATGATGTCTTTGTGTGGTTGACAAAGAGGGGAAAGCTAAATGGACACGGGACTAGATATTTATTTATTTATTTGTCATGTCAGGAGCAAACCAAACAGTTGTATTGCATTTTTAACAAACAAACAAACAAAACACAAAGTTTGCAAGCTTGGTAGTTGATTAAATGTCCTTTGACCAGTGTCTGGCCACTTGGAGTGCCTCTGGTGTTACTATGAGAAGGTCCTCCATTGTGCATGTAGCAAGGCTCAGTTCACATTGCAGCAGATGGTCTGTAGTTTGCTCTTCTCCACACTCGCATGTTGTGAATTCCACTTTGTAGCCCCATTTCTTAAGGTTGGCTCTGCATCTTGTGGTGCCAGAGCGCAGTCTGTTCAGCGCCTTCCAAGTGGCCCACTTTTCTGTGTGCCCAGGGAGGAGTCTCTCATTTGGTATCAGCCATTGATTGAGATTCTGGGTTTTAGTCTGCCACTTTTGGACTCTCGCTTGCTGAGGTGTTCCAGCGAGTGTCTCTGTAGATCTTAGAAAACTATTTCTTGATTTAAATCATTGGTGTGCTGGCTGATACCCAAACAGGGGATGAGCTGGAGATGTCACTGCCTTGGTCCTTTCACTATTGGCTGCTACTTCCTGGCAGATGTCAGATGGTGCAATACCGGCTAAACAGTGTAATTTCTCCAGTGGTGTAGGGTGCAGACACCCCATGATAATGTGACATGTCTCATTAAGAGCCACATCTACTGTTTTAGCGTGGTGAGATGTGTTCCACACTGGGCATGCATACTCAGCAGCAGAGTAGCATAGCGCAAGGGCAGATGTCTTCACTGTGTCTGGTTGTGATCCCCAGGGTTGTGCTAGTCAGGACCGTGCTCTGACCTACAAGAAGCACTGCCTGAATATCAAGCAAAAAGTGGGCGCTAGAAACAATATCATATGAAAGCTGACTGGCACAACCTGGGGATCACAGGACTAGATGAACCAGAATGTTAAGGAAGTCGTGGCAAAACAGGGCTCAAGGTCCAGCTAACTGTAGTTCTGCCTAGTCCACATTTGACAAGTTTGTTTGCTATGACTTTCTGGGAAAGAAACAAGTCAAAGTGGGCTAGGCAAAATTATGGTTAGGCATATTGGGTGATTCTCCTCAATGCTTCCTCCTTATCCTGGAAAGAAGTGAAGAGTGAAGTGCCATCAGCAGTGGAATGCCATCCTGAGCCTGGTCCTATGTTTACATCTGGGCATATTGAGTATGTGTGCCAAGTTTTGTCCTGATCTATCATTGTTTGAGTCCACACTTCTCCCTGAATGCAAGTGAACTACAACTCCAAAACTCAAGGCCAGTGCCCATTAAACCCTGGGTATTTGTGCCAAATTTGGTCCAGTGAATGGAAATACCTCCTGCATATCAGATATTTACATGACAATTCATAACAGTAGCAAAATTACAGTTATGAAGTAGCTGAATCTGTAATTTGGAACCAGAGAGTGATTCTCCCCAATGCTTCCTCTTCATCCTGGAAAGAACTGAGGAGTGGAGCACCATAAACAAGGTCTCATCCTGGTCCTGGTCCTGAGCAACATCTTTATTCATGACTTATGAAGGGTTAGATGGCATGATCATCACATCTGCAGATGGGACCTAATGGGGAGGGAGAGCCAATACTCCAGAAGACAGGAGCAGAATTCAAAACTATCTTAACAGATGAGAGAGATGACGGTCCAAAACTAACAAATTGAAGTTCAACCGCGACAAATGCAAGATACTCCACTGAGGCAGAAAAAAAAAACGAAATGCAAAGAGACAGAATGGAGGATGATGGCAGTCTGCATTGACAGTAGGACATGCAAAAAAGATCTTGGAGTCCTTGTGGATAGGAAGGTGAAAATGAGCCAACAATGTCATGCAGCAGCTAAAAAAGCCAATGGAATTTTGGCCTGCATCAATAGAAGCCTAGTGTCTAGATCCAGGGAAGTCATTCTCCCCCTCTATTCTGCCTTGGACAGACCACATTACCTGGAATCACACTGTGCCCAATTCTGGGTACCACAGTTGAAGGGAGATGTTGACTCTAAGCTGGAATGTGTCCAGAGGAGGTCAACTCAAATGATCAAGGGTCTGGAGAACAAGCCCTATGAGGAGCGGCTTCAAGAGTTGGTCATGTTTAGTCTGCAGAAGAGAAGGCTGAGAGGAGACATGATGAGAGCCATGGATTAAGATGGGAGGGCGGAGCAAGCTTGTTTTCAGCTGCCCTGGAGACTAGGACTCAATTGAACAATGACTTCCTGTTACAGGAAAGGATTCCACCTGAATATGAGGAAGAACTTCCTAACTCTAAGGAGAGATGTTTAGCGGTGGAACTCTCTGCCACAGAGTGTGGTAGAGGCTCCTTTGGAGGGTTTAAAACAGGCTGGATGACCATCTGTCGGGGGTTCTCTGAATGTGATTTTCCTGCTTCTTTGCAGAATGGGGTTGGACTGGATGGCCCATGAGGTCTCTTCCAACTCTAGGATTCTATGATAGAGCATCTTGAAGGTCTCTCATAGGGTTGACTAGGAGCCCCTGGTGGTGCAGTGGGTTAATCCCCTGTGCTGCCAGGACTGAAGACCGACGGGTCGCTGGTTCGAATCTGGGGAGAGGCAGATGAGCTCCCTCTATCAGTTCCAGCTCCTCATGCAGGGACATGAGAGAAGCCTCCCACAAGGATGATAAAACATCACATTATCTGGGCGTCCCCTGGGCAACTTCCTTGCAGACGGCCAATTCTCTCACACCAGAAGCAACTTGACGTTTCTCAGGTCGCTCCTAACACGACAAAAAAAATAGGGTTGACTTGATGGTGTTTGACAGAAACAGTTATTATTACTAAGCAAAATTCTAGTGGGATGAATGTGTGTATACAAAAATGTGTGGACATGTAGAGACATGTGTGGACATGTAGTTTTATCATGATGCTAAAAGCCTTTGTGTGTTGGAAAATGCTAAGCAACTATACTCAGCAGACTGTGCCATATGGAAGCAGAAACAGGGTTTTTCAAAACACTGAAATGTGGACCATGAATACAACAGTTGGTAGACAATGAAAAACCTCAATGTGCAAAAAACGAAGACAACAAACACAACAACAGTTAGTCATCACACTGTCTTCATAGCTCTGAGGAGAAGAGACCAGGCTGTCAAAAAGAAGCAGCTGTATCTAAGACCCCTTCTACACAGCTGTATAAAATAAAATCCACATTGAACTGGATTATATGGCAGTGTGGACCTAGATAACCCATCTCAAAGCAAATGTTGTGGATTATCTGTCTTGATATTCTGGGTTATATGACTGTAGAATCATAGAATCATAGAGTTGGAAAAGACCTCATGGGCCATCCAGTCCAACCCCCTGCCAAGAAGCAGGAAAATTGCATTCAAAGCACCCCTGACAGATGGCCATCCAGCCTCTGTTTAAAAGGCTCCAAAGAAGGAGCCTCCACCACACTTTGGGGCAGAGAGTTGCACTGCTGAACTGTGTCATATACTTACTTACTTAGGCGATCCCTTGTTGGACAAGTAAGATGGTCTTCCATGATGGGGTTCCTTGTGGATTCGTAGGTGGCTGTGGAGCCCTATTCTTGACCCACATCTTCTCCCACAATGAAGGCATTGGTTTCCAGGCGGAAGGCGGTCCCGGTCGGGGTTAGCTTGACACGCCTTCCTTCTGGCACATTTCTCTCTTACACCCTCCACTCGTGCCTCCTTGAATTCTGCAGCACTGCTGGTCACAGCTGACCTCCAGCTGGAGCGGTCAAGGGCCAGGGCTTCCCAGTTCTCAGTGTCTATGCCAGAGATTTTAAAGTTAGCTTTGAGGCCATCTTTGTTCCATTTTCCATTCTTAAGTTCGGAGTAGAGCAACTGCTTTGGGAGTCGGTGGTCAGGCATCCAGACAACGTAGCCGACCCAGCGGAGTTGATGGCAGAGGACCATCGCTTCAATGCTGGTGGTCTTTGCTTCTTCTAGCACGCTGTTTGTCCGCTTGTCTTCCCAAGAGATTTGCAGGATTTTCCAGAGGCAGCGCTGATGGAATAGTTCCAGGAGTTGCATGTGACGTCTGTAGACAGTCCACGTTTCACAGCCATATAGCAGGGTTGGGAGGACAATAGCTTTATAGACAAGCACCTTGGTATCCCTACGGATGTCCCGGTCCTCAAACACTCTCTGCTTCATTCATTCACTGTGTCATATAAGACGGCATGGAAGGGTTCTCAGTTTCTTGTTGAAGGGCTATTTTTCTCTGCTTTTTGAACAACTCCAACCCACTCCGATGGAACAAGGAACATACAGAAGCCTTTCCAGACTGAGCTGTCCTTCTTTTCAGTCACTCTTTATTCTGCTTTGTTCAACCCAATTTGTTCAACCCAACACAAATGACCAGCCACTTCCAGAAGGGACAGAGAGTTTCATCTATGCTGATGATCGTACCATGACCGCTCAAGCAGGGAGCTTTGAGATGGTTGAGCAGAAGGTCTCCGAAATTCTAGGTGCTCTAACTGCCTATTAAAGGGAAAACCAACTGATCCCTAATCCATCTAAAACACAGACATGTGCCTTTCACCTTAAGAACAGACAAGCATCCCGAGCTCTGAGGATCACCTGGGAAGGAATCCCACTGGAGCATTTCAACACACCCAAATACCTGGGAGTCACTCTGGACCATGTCCTGACCTACAAGAAGCACTGCCAGAACATCAAACAAAAAGTGGGTGCTAGAAACAATATCATACGAAAGCTGACTGGCACAACCTGGGGATCACAACCAGACACAGTGAAGACATCTGCCCTTGCGCTATGCTACTCTGCTGCTGAGTACGCATGCCCAGTGTGGAACACATCTCACCACACTAAAACAGTGGATGTGGCTCTTAATGAGACATGCCGCATTATCACGGGGTGTCTGCGCCCTACACCACAGGAGAAATTACACTGATTAGCCGGTATTGCACCACCTGACATCCGCCGGGAAGTTGCAGCCAATAGTGAAAGGACCAAGGCAGTGACATCTCCAGCTCATCCCTTGTTTGTGTATCAGCCAGCACATCAACGACTTAAATCAAGAAATAGTTTTCTTAGATCTACAGAGACACTCGCTGGAACACCTCAGCAAGCGAGAGTTCAAAAGTGGCAGGCTCAAACCCAGCACCTCAATCCGTGAGTGATACCAAATGAGAGACTCCCCCCTGGGCACACAGAAGACTGGAAGACTTGGAAGAAGTGGTGCCAAACTGTGCTTTGGCACCACGAGATGCAGAGCCAATCTTAAGAAATGGGGCTACAAAGTTGAATCCTCGACATGCGAGTGTGGAGAAGAGCAAACCACTGACCACCTGTTGCAATGCACCCTGAGCCCTGCCACATGCATGATGGAGGACCTTCTTGCGGCAACACCAGAGACACTCCTAGTGGCCAGATACTGGTCAAAGGACATTTAATCAGCTACCAAGTTTGCAAAATTTGTGGGGTTTTTTTGTCTGTTTGTTTGTTTTGTTCTGTTAGAAATGTAATACAATGTTCTGGTTGCGGATGACACGATAAATAAATAAATAAACCAATTTCTTTTGCGGTTTGCTCATTCCGATGGACGAATGGTCTTCTCCCTTTGCTACAAATAGTCCAGCTTCTGAAACCGAACCTATAAGGACTTGATTGCTGAGCCCTTGGCAGACCTCTCTGCCGGCCTCCCCTTTCATCTGTTTTTAAAAGTTGTGTAGTACTTTTCTCTAAAAGGCACCCAGCGACTATTCGACTGAATGGACAAGATGCTTTTGTTGCAGACTCCCACTAAAGCAGACTTCCAGGAGACAGAACTGCCTTGTCTTTTGTTGTCCCACAATACGGAAGAGGTAGAACAAACAGTCGGCGGGTAAAGAGCAATAGCAGCATTTACTCCTGCTGCCTGCCTTGTGTTTGTATGTTCGCCAGCACTCTGCGATGTTTGGTGTGGAATGACAAATAACAACGCATGCCTTGCAAACCGTATCAAATGGAATCTGCACCTCGCTAAAGATAAGCAGTTCTCTGTTCAGGAGTCAAGGCAAAAGAAGGATTCTCCCTGAGAATTGTCATTCTTTTGTTTACTTCTTTTTTTCCTCAAAAATACAAGAATATGGCTATATCTCTCCTTTTTTGGTGCAGCACAGTATTTTCCATAAGGAGTTCTTGTGCATGTGTACATAGCCATTGTATCAACTACTATGTAAATGTTTTGTAGTTAGTTGGGGAAAAGATAATAATAATAATAATACAGCTTAATGGTGTAACATTAGAAAACGTTGATCATTTCCGCTACCTTGGCAGCCACCTCTCCACCAAAGTCAACATCGACACCGAAATGCAACACCGCCTGAGCTCTGCGAGCGCAGCATTTTTCCGAATGAAGCAGAGAGTGTTTGAGGACCGGGACATCCATAGGGATACCAAGGTGCTTGTTTATAGACCTATTGTCCTCCCAATTCTGCTGTATGCCTGTGAAACATGGACTGTCTACAGACGTCACATGCAACTCCTGGAACAATTCCATCAGCGCTGCCTCTGGAAAATCCTGCAAATCTCTTGGGAAGATAGGCAGACAAATGTCAGCGTGCTGGAAAAACAAAGGCCACCAGCATTGAAGCAATGGTCCTCCGCCATCAACTGCACTGGACCAGCCACGTAGTCCGGATGCCCAACCACCGTCTCCCAAAGCAGTTGCTCTACTCCGAACTCAAGAACGGAAAACGGAATATTTGTGGGCAGGAAAAGTGTTATAAAGATGGGCTCAAAGCCAACCTTAAAAACTCTGGCATAGACACTGAGAACTGGGAAGCCCTGGCCCTTGACTGCTCCAGCTGGAGGTCAGTTGTGACCAGCAGTGCTGCAGAATTTGAAGAGGCATGAATGGAGGGCGAAAGGGAGAAGCGTGCCAAGAGGAAGGCGTGTCAAGCCAACCCTGACCGAGTCCACCCTCCACCTGGAAACCAATGCCCTCACTGCGGGAGAAGATGCAGAGCAAGAATAGGGCTCCACAGCCACATACAGACCCACAAGAATACTGGAAGACAATCCTCCTCGGAAAACGAGGGATCGCCTAAGTAAAGTAAGGAAGTAAGTAATAATAATAATAATAACAATAATAATAATAATAATAGATTCAATGCCATCAAGGCCAGGATTGAACAACCTGCTGATGACCCAAAATGCAGACTGTGCAAGGAAGCGGATGAAACCATTGATCATATCCTCAGCTGCTGCAAGAAAATCACACAGACTGATTACGAACAGAGGCACAACTCTGTGGCCCAAATGATTCATTGGAAGTTATGTCACAAGTACCTCCTACCGTCAGTAAAGAACTAGTGGGATCACAAACCTGCAAAGGTAGTGGAAAATGAACACGCAAAAAATCTGTGGGACTTTCAAGTCCAGACTGACAAAGTTTTGGAACACAATACACTAGATATGATTGTGGAAAATAAAAAAGTTTGGATTATTCATGTCGCCATACCAGGTGACAGCTGCATTGAGGAAAAACAACAGGAAAAACTCAGCCACTTTTGGGACCTCAAAATCGAACTGCAAAGGCTCTGGCATAAACCAGTCCAGGTGGTCCCAGTGGTCATTGGCACACTAGATGCTGTGCTAAAAGATCTCAGTTGGCATTTGGAAACAATAAACATCGACAAAATCACGATCTGTCAACTGCAAAAGGCCATATCATTCAAAAATACATCATATAGTCCTAGACACTTGGGAAGTGTTCGACTTGTGATTTTGTGATATGAAATCCAGCATATAGATCTCGTTTGCTGTGACATACTGTGCTTTTGTGTCAATAATAATAATAATAATAATAATAATAATAATAATAATAATAATAGATCCAATGTCATTAAGGCAGGATTAAAAAACCAGCTGATGACCTAAAATGCAGACTGTGCAAGGAAGTTGATGAAACCATTGATCATATCCTCAGCTACTGCAAGAAAATCGCACAGGCAGACTACAAACAGAGGCACAACTCTGTGGCCCAAATGAGTCATTGGAACTTATGTCACAAGTACCCCCTACCAGCACTAAAGAACTGGTGGGATCACAAACCTGCAAAGGTCGTGGAAAATGAACAAGCAAAAATATTGTGGGACTTTCAAATCCAGACTGACAAAGTTTAGGAACACAATACGCCAGACATCACGATTGTGGAAAAGAAAAAAGTTTGTATTATTGATGTCGCCATACCGGGTGACAGTCGCTTTGAGGAAAAACAACAGGAGAAATTCAGCTGTTATCAGGACCTTAAAATTGATTGATTATTATTATTTTACAATACAATACAATAAGCCTTTATTGGCATATACATAGCAAAGAGGTATAAAATACAGTGCAAATAATAAAACAAGGAACTTCACATTTGCTACACGTTCAGTTTACAGACTTCATTCAGGAATCTTGCCACTGAAAGGCAGCAGCTAAAATTTTGACAATTTAAAAACATAATTACTTTGTCTGAGTCAATGTAGTTTTTCACGGATCTGTAACATGTGGTAGTAAGCTAGATCTTAGATCCTGGTAAAGTGGGCAGTGCAGAAGAATATGCGGGATGGAATCCAGCTGTCCTGTGCTACAGGGACAAAGCCTCTTAGTGCTTGGTAGACCATGGAGTCTTCCTCTATGGAGTGGAGATGGCATGATGTTAAATTTAGCCAGCATGTAGGCTCTTCTGTAAGAGGGGTTAGTGAGCTCTGCAATATAAAAGGCTGGGTTTCCCTGTATGAATGGAATTGCCATGTTAATAGGTGAACAGGATTTATTGGCCAAACTCAACAATTGGTTATAGTCCCTTTCTAGCAGCCTCCTTTTAATAAGCGTAAAGATCTCAGTGAAGGTTAGCAAGTTCAGGAAATCGCTATCACAGCCCAATTCCCCGATCTTTGCTAGAACTGTAGAGCACCATTTTGAGTGGTGGAGTTCGCTCAAGATTATTATTATGATTATTATTATTATTATTATTATTATTATTTGAAACACAACAAGATGAGTCCTCAGCAGACACTCTGCTGGCTGTTGTATTGGATCACACGTCGGACACTTCCCAAGTGTCTAGGACTGTGTGATGTATCGGCGAATAATGCGTGCAGATCCCAGTAAGGTGGCCTTCTGCAGCTGGCAGATGGTAATCTTGTCAGCGCCGATTGTGTTTAAGTGCAGGCCAAGGTCTTTAGGCACTGCACCCAGTGTGCGGATCACCACTGGGACCACCTTTACTGGCTTGTGCCAGAGTCTTTGCAGTTTGATCTTTAAATCCTCATATTATTATTATTATTATTATTATTATTATTATTATTATTATTATTAACACAACAAGCAGGCCCGTAGCCAGGATTTCGTTTCGGGGGGGGGGGGCTTTTAAAAAAATTCAGGGGGGGTTCGGGGGGGCTGAGTTTCGGGGGGGGGGGATGAGTCTGAGTGAAAGAGGGTCTAGCCTAGCAAACCTTTGTATCATTACCCCAATACCCCCATGCATATGGGATATATTGAGTATGGTGATCAGATCATGATATGAATAAACATAACAGTTTAAATAATGCACCAGTAAGGCCTTTCGCGAACCACCATGAGAATTTCGGGGGGGGGGGGCTGAAGCCCCCCCCCCCCCCCCCCCGGCTACATGCCTGACAACAAGATGAGTCCACAGCAGACAAGATCACTCTGCTGGCTGTTGAATTGGATCACACGTCAGACACTTCCCAAGTGTCTAGGACTGTGTGATGTATCGGCAAATAACGTGTGTAGATCCCAGTAAGGTGGCTTTTGCAGCTGGCAGAGGGGAATTTTGTCAGCACCGATTGTGTTTAAGTGCAGGCCAAGGTCTTAAGGCACTGCACCCAGTGTGCGGATTACTACTGGGACCACCTTGACTGGCTTGTGCCAGAGTCTTTGCAGTTTGATCTTTAAATCCTCATATTTGTTATTATTATTATTATTATTATTATTATTATTATTATTAACACAACAAGATGAGGCCACAGCAGACAAGATCATTCTGCTGGCTGTTGTATTGGACTGTGTGATGTATCGGCGAATGATGCATGCAGATCCCAGTAAGGTGGCCTTCTGCAGCTGGCAGATGATATTTTTTTCAGCACCTATTGTGTTTAAGTGCAGGCCAAGGTCTTTAGGCACTGCACCCAGTGTGCCGATCACCACTGGGACTACCTTTATTGGCTTGTGCCAGAGTCTTGACAGTTCGATCTTTAAATCCTCATATTTATTATTATTATTGACACAAAAGCACAGTATGTCACAGCAAATGAGATCTAAATAATAATAATAATAATACTAACTATTATTATTATTATTATTATTATTATTATTATTTGTGATGTCACTGGGAAAGAATGGTGCCATATATATGAGGATAATGGAGGAAGAGAAGCAAGGAAGAAAAGAAAGAAGGTGAAGAAAGGGAAAAGGGAGAGAAGGGAAGAAAGAAAAAGGAGGGAAGGAACAAAGGAAAGAGGGGAAGGTATAAGACAGGGGTCCCCAAACTACGGCCCGCAGGCCACTTCCAGCCCGCCAAGGGCACTTATCCGGCCTGCGGATGAGGAGCGCCCCCCCCCACACACACACACAGTGCCCCTCCCTTGGCTGGCTCACGCTATCCGTCAGGCCCAATGGGCAGCGTGAGCCAGCCAAGGGCAGCTGCTCCACGTGTAAAGCACCTCGCGAGTAGGCCGCTCGGGGCTGCTCCTTCCAAGTCTCCCAGCCTTTTGTGTGCCCAGGGGGGAGTCTCTCATCTGGTATCACCCACGGTTGAGGTGCTGGGTTTGAGCCTGCCACTTTTGGACTCTCGCTTGCTGAGGTGTTCCAGCAAGTGTCTCTGTAGATCTAAGAAAACTATTTCTTGATTTAAGTTGTTGACGTGCTGGCTGATACCCAAACAAGGGATGAGCTGGAGATGTCTCTGCCTTGGTCCTTTCATTACTGGCTGCTACTTCCCGGAGGATGTCAGGTGGTGCAATACCGGCTAAGCAGTGTAATTTCTCCAGTGGTGTAGGGCGCTGACACCCTGTGATAATGTGGCATGTCTCATTAAGAGCCACATCCACTGTTTTAGTGTGGTGAGATGTGTTCCACACTGGGCATGCATACTCAGCAGCAGAGTAGCATAGCGCAAGGGCAGATGTCTTCACTGTATCTGGTTGTGATCCCCAGGTTATTGCCAGTCAGCTTTCGTATGATATTGTTTCTAGCGCCCACTTTTTGTTTGATGTTCAGGCAGTGCTTCTTTTAGGTCAGGGAAAAAAGAGAAAGGTGGGCAGAGGTCCGAATGACACCAGGCAACACTGAATATAATGCTCGCATTTCACTATGTAAATGGGATAAAGGGCAATGAAAAGAGGCCATGGAAGGGCAGCAGATTTAGTAAATAACAGTTTCTCTAAGCCTTGTCCAGGGACATTAAATAGCAGCAAACAGCGGAAGCGATGAGGAGGAAGCTACCAATTAGCACTGCGGTGTACATTAGCTGAATCGCCTTCTCCTTGCATCAAACTGGCATTATAGGAGCATCTCTGCCACGAGGGAAGGCCTTCATTGAATCAAATAACACTGTATTACATACCATTTTAGAAATATTTATTTCAATCCATCTCCATCTGATTGCGGAAACAGAGGGTCTTGGCACTGTGATTTGAATGGCTTTTCTGTACAATGCGGTTGCATTACATCAAAATTTGATTACCTCCCAACTGCTGAGCTAGTGGTCGATAGTATGATACCTTTTAATAATATTATTAAATGTTTGTTATTTAGAATTTCTCCTTATTTTGGAGAGATTAGATATGTTGTTAAACGGCTGAACAGATTGTGTTGATGGGGAGCAAGCATCTGTCCCACTGGCCAAGAACCAACTGGCTGGAAACAGAAGAAATGGGGGGAAAAGTAGTTTTTTCTTGCATGAAGACGTCTTTGCTGACCTTAAAATATACATGGTAATGGAGGAGAGCGGAGCGGGTTACCTTTGGAAGCAAAACTGTAAAGCGATAGAAATTGTTTAATAATGTTTTTTAATGGTGCATCCTTTTCATATGACAAGTAAGCCCTCGAACAGTTACAGAACATAAATGCATTCCCTTTTGCAAGGGAGTTAATTAGTGTTCAATTACTAGAAATTAGTATTAATTACAAAATATTGCTGCTACCAATTAGAGGTGGAATGGGCCCATCTTTTTGTTGCTATTAATAATTTAAGTTACTCATCAATATGCAAATGTGTGGTGGTATAAAGTAAAAACATCTATCTGGAAATTTCAAAGACTCGTTCGGGTACGAAAATATAATCAGGGCTTTCGTTTTGTTCGTGTTTGTAGTCTTGAGGTTTTAAATTGTATATTAGGCTTGTGCATTTCGACCGAACCTCGATCCGTTTCTGCCGGCCGAATTCCGGGAGACCCACGGATCCGTTTTTGTGCATCTCCCGAAAACGGGCGGGTTGCCGAATAGCCGTTTCCGGTCCGCAGCTGAAAGAACCAACCCATTGGCAGGAATGGGGAACTAAAGAGGTTCTCCTTTCCGTTCCTGGGACCCTTCCCTTTGTTCCTTTCAAGGGAGCCTGGGTTTGAGCCAAGGGGTTAAAAAAGCACCCCTTCTGGGACGCTTTTCTATCTTCCTTTCAAGGGAGTCTGGATTTAAATAATTGGGTTAAAGAAGTGTTCTTCCTGGGACCCTTTCCTATCTTCCTTTCAAGGGAGCGTAGGTTTGAGCAACGGGGTTAAGGAAGCACCCCTCCTGGGACCCTTTCCTTTCTTCCTTTCAAGGGAGTGTAGGTAAGAGCAACGGGGTTAAGGAAGCACCCCTCCTGGGACCCTTTCCTATCTTCCTTTCAAGGGAGTGTAGGTAAGAGCAACGGGGTTAAGGAAGCACCCCTCCTGGGACCCTTTCCTATCTTCCTTTCAAGGGAGTGTAGGTAAGAGCAACGGGGTTAAGGAAGCACCCCTCCTGGGACCCTTTCCTATCTTCCTTTCAAGGGAGTGTAGGTAAGAGCAACGGGGTTAAGGAAGCACCCCTCCTGGGACCCTTTCCTATCTTCCTTTCAAGGGAGTGTAGGTAAGAGCAACGGGGTTAAGGAAGCACCCCTCCTGGGACCCTTTCTTATCTTCCTTTCAAGGGAGTGTAGGTAAGAGCAACGGGGTTAAGGAAGCACCCCTCCTGGGACCCTTTCCTATCTTCCTTTCAAGGGAGTGTAGGTAAGAGCAACGGGGTTAAGGAAGCACCCCTCCTGGGACCCTTTCCTATCTTCCTTTCAAGGGAGTGTAGGTAAGAGCAACGGGGTTAAGGAAGCACCCCTCCTGGGACCCTTTCCTATCTTCCTTTCAAGGGAGTGTAGGTAAGAGCAACGGGGTTAAGGAAGCACCCCTCCTGGGACCCTTTCTTATCTTCCTTTCAAGGGAGTGTAGGTAAGAGCAACGGGGTTAAGGAAGCACCCCTCCTGGGACCCTTTCCTATCTTCCTTTCAAGGGAGTGTAGGTAAGAGCAACGGGGTTAAGGAAGCACCCCTCCTGGGACCCTTTCTTATCTTCTTTGAAAGGAGTCTGAATTTGAAGAAAGGGTTTAAGGACGCACCCCTCATGGGACCCTTTCATTTCTTCCTTTCAAGGGAGTCTGGGTTTGAGCAACTGGGTTAAGGAAGCATCCTTCCTGGGACCGTTTCCTATCTTCCTTTCAAAGGAGTGTAGGTAAGAGCAACGGGGTTAAGGAAGCACCCCTCCTGGGACCCTTTCTTATCTTCCTTTCAAGGGAGTGTAGGTAAGAGCAACGGGGTTAAGGAAGCACCCCTCCTGGGACCCTTTCCTATCTTCCTTTCAAGGGAGTGTAGGTAAGAGCAACGGGGTTAAGGAAGCACCCCTCCTGGGACCCTTTCTTATCTTCCTTTCAAGGGAGTGTAGGTAAGAGCAACGGGGTTAAGGAAGCACCCCTCCTGGGACCCTTTCCTATCTTCCTTTCAAGGGAGTGTAGGTAAGAGCAACGGGGTTAAGGAAGCACCCCTCCTGGGACCCTTTCTTATCTTCCTTTCAAGGGAGTGTAGGTAAGAGCAACGGGGTTAAGGAAGCACCCCTCCTGGGACCCTTTCCTATCTTCCTTTCAAGGGAGTGTAGGTAAGAGCAACGGGGTTAAGGAAGCACCCCTCCTGGGACCCTTTCCTATCTTCCTTTCAAGGGAGTGTAGGTAAGAGCAACGGGGTTAAGGAAGCACCCCTCCTGGGACCCTTTCTTATCTTCCTTTCAAGGGAGTGTAGGTAAGAGCAACGGGGTTAAGGAAGCACCCCTCCTGGGACCCTTTCCTATCTTCCTTTCAAGGGAGTGTAGGTAAGAGCAACGGGGTTAAGGAAGCACCCCTCCTGGGACCCTTTCCTATCTTCCTTTCAAGGGAGTGTAGGTAAGAGCAACGGGGTTAAGGAAGCACCCCTCCTGGGACCCTTTCTTATCTTCCTTTCAAGGGAGTGTAGGTAAGAGCAACGGGGTTAAGGAAGCACCCCTCCTGGGACCCTTTCCTATCTTCCTTTCAAGGGAGTGTAGGTAAGAGCAACGGGGTTAAGGAAGCACCCCTCCTGGGACCCTTTCCTATCTTCCTTTCAAGGGAGTGTAGGTAAGAGCAACGGGGTTAAGGAAGCACCCCTCCTGGGACCCTTTCCTATCTTCCTTTCAAGGGAGTGTAGGTAAGAGCAACGGGGTTAAGGAAGCACCCCTCCTGGGACCCTTTCCTATCTTCCTTTCAAGGGAGTGTAGGTAAGAGCAATGGGGTTAAGGAAGCACCCCTCCTGGGACCCTTTCCTATCTGCCTTTCAAGGGAGTCTGGGTTTGAATAATGGGATTAAGGAAGTATTCTTCCTGGGACCCTTTCCTATCTTCCTTTGAAGAGAGTCTGGGTTTGAAGAATGGGGTTCAGGAAGCATTCTTCCTCAGACCCTTTCCTATATTCCTTTCAGTATTCTTCTTGGTACCCTTTCCTATCTTCCTTTGAGGAGAGTCTGGGTTTGAAGAATGTGGTTCAGGAAGCATTCTTCCTCAGACCCTTTCCTATCTTCCTTTCAAGGGAGTCTGGATTTAAATAATTGGGTTAAAGAAGTATTCTTCCTGGGACCCTTTCCTATCTTCCTTTCAAGAGAATGTAGGTTTGAGCAATGGGGTTAAGGAAGCACCCCTCCTGGGACCCTTTCCTATCTTCCTTTCAAGGGAGTGTAGGTAAGAGCAACGGGGTTAAGGAAGCACCCCTCCTGGGACCCTTTCCTATCTTCCTTTCAAGGGAGTGTAGGTAAGAGCAACGGGGTTAAGGAAGCACCCCTCCTGGGACCCTTTCCTATCTTCCTTTCAAGGGAGTGTAGGTAAGAGCAACGGGGTTAAGGAAGCACCCCTCCTGGGACCCTTTCCTATCTTCCTTTCAAGGGAGTGTAGGTAAGAGCAACGGGGTTAAGGAAGCACCCCTCCTGGGACCCTTTCCTATCTTCCTTTCAAGGGAGTGTAGGTAAGAGCAACGGGGTTAAGGAAGCACCCCTCCTGGAACCCTTTCCTATCTTCCTTTCAAGGGAGTGTAGGTAAGAGCAATGGGGTTAAGGAAGCACCCCTCCTGGGACCCTTTCCTATCTGCCTTTCAAGGGAGTCTGGGTTTGAATAATGGGATTAAGGAAGTATTCTTCCTGGGACCCTTTCCTATCTTCCTTTGAAGAGAGTCTGGGTTTGAAGAATGGGGTTCAGGAAGCATTCTTCCTCAGACCCTTTCCTATCTTCCTTTCAAGGGAGTCTGGATTTAAATAATTGGGTTAAAGAAGTATTCTTCCTGGGACCATTTCCTATCTTCCTTTCAAGGGAGTGTAGGTTTGAGCAATGGGGTTAAGGAAGCACCCCTCCTGGGACCCTATCCTATCTTCCTTTCAAGGGAGTCTGGAATTGAATAATTGGGTTAAAGAAGTATTCTTCCAGGGACCCTTTCCTACCTTCCTTTCAAGGGAGTGTAAGTTTGAGCAATGGGGTTAAGGAAGCACCCCTCCTGGGACCCTTTCCTATCTGCCTTTCAAGGGAGTCTGGGTTTGAATAATGGGGTCAAGGAAGTATTCTTCTTGGGACCCTTTCCTATCGTCCTTTGAAAAGAGTCTGGGTTTGAAGAACGGAGTTCAGGAAGCATTCTTCCTCAGACCCTTTCCTATCTTCCTTTCAGCATTCTTCTTGGGACCCTTTCCTATCTTCCTTTGAAGAGAGTCTGGGTTTGAAGAATGTGGTTCAGGAAGCATTCTTCCGCAGACCCTTTCCTATCTTCCTTTCAGGGGAGTCTGGATTTAAATAATTGGGTTAAAGAAGTATTCTTCCTGGGACCCTTTCCTACCTTCCTTTCAAGGGAATGTAGGTTTGAGCAATGGGGTTAAGGAAGCACCCCTCCTGGGACCCTTTCCTATCTACCTTTCAAGGGAGTCTGGGTTTGAATAATATGGTTAAGGAAGTATTCTTCCTGGGACCCTTTCCTAACTTCCTTTCAAGAGAGTGTAGGTTTGAACAATGGGGTTAAGGGAGCACCCCTCCTGGTACCCTTTCCTATCTGCCTTTCAAGGGAGTCTGGGTTTGAATAATGGGATTAAGGAAGTATTCTTCCTGGGACCCTTTCCTATCTTCCTTTGAAGAGAGTCTGGGTTTGAAGAATGGGGTTCAGGAAGCATTCTTCCCCAGACCCTTTCCTATATTCCTTTCAGTATTCTTCTTGGTACCCTTTCCTATCTTCCTTTGAGGAGAGTCTGGGTTTGAAGAATGTGGTTCAGGAAGCATTCTTCCTCAGACCCTTTCCTATCTTCCTTTCAAGGGAGTCTGGATTTAAATAATTGGGTTAAAGAAGTATTCTTCCTGGGACCCTTTCCTATCTTCCTTTCAAGGGAGCGTAGGTTTGAGCAACGGGGTTAAGGGAGCACCCCTCCTGGGACCCTTTCCTATCTTCCTTTCAAGGGAGTGTAGGTAAGAGCAACGGGGTTAAGGAAGCACCCCTCCTGGGACCCTTTCTTATCTTCCTTTCAAGGGAGTGTAGGTAAGAGCAACGGGGTTAAGGAAGCACCCCTCCTGGGACCCTTTCCTATCTTCCTTTCAAGGGACTGTAGGTAAGAGCAACGGGGTTAAGGAAGCACCCCTCCTGGGACCCTTTCTTATCTTCCTTTCAAGGGAGTGTAGGTAAGAGCAACGGGGTTAAGGAAGCACCCCTCCTGGGACCCTTTCTTATCTTCCTTTCAAGGGTCTGGGTTTGAAAAATGGGGTTAAGGAAGCATCCTTGCTGGGACCCTTTCCTATCTTCCTGTCAAGTGAGTCTGGGTTTGAAGAGCTGGGTTAAGGAAGCATATTTCCTGGGATCCTTTCCTACCTTCCTTTCAAGGGAGTCTGGATTTGAAGAGCGGAATTAAGGAAGCACCCCTCCTGGGACCCTTTCCTATCTGCCTTTCAAGGGAGTCTGGGTTTGAATAATGGGATTAAGGAAGTATTCTTCCTGGGACCCTTTCCTATCTTCCTTTGAAGAGAGTCTGGGTTTGAAGAATGGGGTTCAGGAAGCATTCTTCCCCAGACCCTTTCCTATATTCCTTTCAGTATTCTTCTTGGTACCCTTTCCTATCTTCCTTTGAGGAGAGTCTGGGTTTGAAGAATGTGGTTCAGGAAGCATTCTTCCTCAGACCCTTTCCTATCTTCCTTTCAAGGGAGTGTAGGTTTGAGCAACGGGGTTAATGAAGCACCCCTCCTGGGACCCTTTCCTTTCTTCCTTTCAAGGGAGTCTGGATTTGAATAATTGGGTTAAAGAAGTATTCTTCCTGGGACCTTTCCTATCTTTCTTTCAAGGGAGTGTAGGTAAGAGCAACGGGGTTAAGGAAGCACCCCTCCTGGGACCCTTTCCTATCTTCCTTTCAAGGGAGTGTAGGTAAGAGCAACGGGGTTAAGGAAGCACCCCTCCTGGGACCCTTTCCTATCTTCCTTTCAAGGGAGTGTAGGTAAGAGCAACGGGGTTAAGGAAGCACCCCTCCTGGGACCCTTTCCTATCTTCCTTTCAAGGGAGTGTAGGTAAGAGCAACGGGGTTAAGGAAGCACCCCTCCTGGGACCCTTTCCTATCTTCCTTTCAAGGGAGTCTGGGTTTGTATAATGTGGTTAAGGAAGTATTCTTCCTGGGACCCTTTCCTATCTTCCTTTCAAGAGAGTGTAGGTTTGAACAATGGGGTTAAGGAAGCACCCCTTCTGGTACCCTTTCCTATCTGCCTTTCAAGGGAGTCTGGGTTTGAATAATGGGATTAAGGAAGTATTCTTCCTGGGACCCTTTCCTATCTTCCTTTGAAGAGAGTCTGGGTTTGAAGAATGGGGTTCAGGAAGCATTCTTCCTCAGACCCTTTCCTATCTTCCTTTCAAGGGAGTCTGGATTTAAATAATTGGGTTAAAGAAGTATTCTTCCTGGGACCATTTCCTATCTTCCTTTCAAGGGAGTGTAGGTTTGAGCAATGGGGTTAAGGAAGCACCCCTCCTGGGACCCTATCCTATCTTCCTTTCAAGGGAGTGTGGAATTGAATAATTGGGTTAAAGAAGTATTCTTCCAGGGACCCTTTCCTACCTTCCTTTCAAGGGAGTGTAAGTTTGAGCAATGGGGTTAAGGAAGCTCCCCTCCTGGGACCCTTTCCTATCTGCCTTTCAAGGGAGTCTGGGTTTGAATAATGGGGTCAAGGAAGTATTCTTCTTGGGACCCTTTCCTATCGTCCTTTGAAAAGAGTCTGGGTTTGAAGAACGGAGTTCAGGAAGCATTCTTCCTCAGACCCTTTCCTATCTTCCTTTCAGCATTCTTCTTGGGACCCTTTCCTATCTTCCTTTGAAGAGAGTCTGGGTTTGAAAAATGTGGTTCAGGAAGCATTCTTCCGCAGACCCTTTCCTATCTTCCTTTCAGGGGAGTCTGGATTTAAATAATTGGGTTAAAGAAGTATTCTTCCTGGGACCCTTTCCTACCTTCCTTTCAAGGGAATGTAGGTTTGAGCAATGGGGTTAAGGAAGCACCCCTCCTGGGACCCTTTCCTATCTACCTTTCAAGGGAGTCTGGGTTTGAATAATATGGTTAAGGAAGTATTCTTCCTGGGACCCTTTCCTATCTTCCTTTCAAGAGAGTGTAGGTTTGAACAATGGGGTTAAGGAAGCACCCCTCCTGGTACCCTTTCCTATCTGCCTTTCAAGGGAGTCTGGGTTTGAATAATGGGATTAAGGAAGTATTCTTCCTGGGACCCTTTCCTATCTTCCTTTGAAGAGAGTCTGGGTTTGAAGAATGGGGTTCAGGAAGCATTCTTCCCCAGACCCTTTCCTATATTCCTTTCAGTATTCTTCTTGGTACCCTTTCCTATCTTCCTTTGAGGAGAGTCTGGGTTTGAAGAATGTGGTTCAGGAAGCATTCTTCCTCAGACCCTTTCCTATCTTCCTTTCAAGGGAGTCTGGATTTAAATAATTGGGTTAAAGAAGTATTCTTCCTGGGACCCTTTCCTATCTTCCTTTCAAGAGAATGTAGGTTTGAGCAATGGGGTTAAGGAAGCACCCCACCTGGGACCCTTTCCTATCTTCCTTTCAAGGGAGTCTGGGTTTGTATAATGTGGTTAAGGAAGTATTCTTCCTGGGACCCTTTCCTATCTTCCTTTCAAGAGAGTGTAGGTTTGAACAATGGGGTTAAGGAAGCACCCCTTCTGGTACCCTTTCCTATCTGCCTTTCAAGGGAGTCTGGGTTTGAATAATGGGATTAAGGAAGTATTCTTCCTGGGACCCTTTCCTATCTTCCTTTGAAGAGAGTCTGGGTTTGAAGAATGGGGTTCAGGAAGCATTCTTCCTCAGACCCTTTCCTATATTCCTTTCAGTATTCTTCTTGGTACCCTTTCCTATCTTCCTTTGAGGAGAGTCTGGGTTTGAAGAATGTGGTTCAGGAAGCATTCTTCCTCAGACCCTTTCCTATCTTCCTTTCAAGGGAGTCTGGATTTAAATAATTGGGTTAAAGAAGTATTCTTCCTGGGACCCTTTCTTATCTTCCTTTCAAGGGAGTCTGGCTTTGAAGAATGGGGTTAAGGAAGCATCCTTCCTGGGACCATTTCTTATCTTCCTTTCAAGGGAGTCTGAGTTTGAAGAATGGGGTTAAGGAAGTATCCTTCCTGGGACACTTTCCTTTCAAGGGAGTCTGGGTTTGGAGAATGGGGTTAAGGAAGCACCCCTCCTGGGACCCTTTCCTATCTGCCTTTCAAGGGAGTCTGGGTTTGAATAATGGGGTCAAGGAAGTATTCTTCTTGGGACCCTTTCCTATCGTCCTTTGAAAAGAGTCTGGGTTTGAAGAACGGAGTTCAGGAAGCATTCTTCCTCAGACCCTTTCCTATCTTCCTTTCAGCATTCTTCTTGGGACCCTTTCCTATCTTCCTTTGAAGAGAGTCTGGGTTTGAAGAATGTGGTTCAGGAAGCATTCTTCCGCAGACCCTTTCCTATCTTCCTTTCAGGGGAGTCTGGATTTAAATAATTGGGTTAAAGAAGTATTCTTCCTGGGACCCTTTCCTACCTTCCTTTCAAGGGAATGTAGGTTTGAGCAATGGGGTTAAGGAAGCACCCCTCCTGGGACCCTTTCCTATCTACCTTTCAAGGGAGTCTGGGTTTGAATAATATGGTTAAGGAAGTATTCTTCCTGGGACCCTTTCCTATCTTCCTTTGAAGAGAGTCTGGGTTTGAAGAATGGGGTTCAGGAAGCATTCTTCCCCAGACCCTTTCCTATATTCCTTTCAGTATTCTTCTTGGTACCCTTTCCTATCTTCCTTTGAGGGGAGTCTGGGTTTGAAGAATGTGGTTCAGGAAGCATTCTTCCTCAGACCCTTTCCTATCTTCCTTTCAAGGGAGTCTGGATTTAAATAATTGGGTTAAAGAAGTATTCTTCCTGGGACCCTTTCCTATCTTCCTTTCAAGAGAATGTAGGTTTGAGCAATGGGGTTAAGGAAGCACCCCACCTGGGACCCTTTCCTATCTTCCTTTCAAGGGAGTCTGGGTTTGTATAATGTGGTTAAGGAAGTATTCTTCCTGGGACCCTTTCCTATCTTCCTTTCAAGAGAGTGTAGGTTTGAACAATGGGGTTAAGGAAGCACCCCTTCTGGTACCCTTTCCTATCTGCCTTTCAAGGGAGTCTGGGTTTGAATAATGGGATTAAGGAAGTATTCTTCCTGGGACCCTTTCCTATCTTCCTTTGAAGAGAGTCTGGGTTTGAAGAATGGGGTTCAGGAAGCATTCTTCCCCAGACCCTTTCCTATATTCCTTTCAGTATTCTTCTTGGTACCCTTTCCTATCTTCCTTTGAGGAGAGTCTGGGTTTGAAGAATGTGGTTCAGGAAGCATTCTTCCTCAGACCCTTTCCTATCTTCCTTTCAAGGGAGTCTGGATTTAAAAAATTGGGTTAAAGAAGTATTCTTCCTGGGACCCTTTCCTATCTTCCTTTCAAGAGAATGTAGGTTTGAGCAATGGGGTTAAGGAAGCACCCCTCCTGGGACCCTTTCCTATCTTCCTTTCAAGGGAGTCTGGGTTTGTATAATGTGGTTAAGGAAGTATTCTTCCAGGGACCCTTTCCTACCTTCCTTTCAAGGGAGTGTAAGTTTGAGCAATGGGGTTAAGGAAGCACCCCTCCTGGGACCCTTTCCTATCTGCCTTTCAAGGGAGTCTGGGTTTGAATAATGGGGTCAAGGAAGTATTCTTCTTGGGACCCTTTCCTATCGTCCTTTGAAAAGAGTCTGGGTTTGAAGAACGGAGTTCAGGAAGCATTCTTCCTCAGACCCTTTCCTATCTTCCTTTCAGCATTCTTCTTGGGACCCTTTCCTATCTTCCTTTGAAGAGAGTCTGGGTTTGAAAAATGTGGTTCAGGAAGCATTCTTCCGCAGACCCTTTCCTATCTTCCTTTCAGGGGAGTCTGGATTTAAATAATTGGGTTAAAGAAGTATTCTTCCTGGGACCCTTTCCTACCTTCCTTTCAAGGGAATGTAGGTTTGAGCAATGGGGTTAAGGAAGCACCCCTCCTGGGACCCTTTCCTATCTTCCTTTCAAGGGAGTCTGGGTTTGAATAATGGGATTAAGGAAGTATTCTTCCTGGGACCCTTTCCTATCTTCCTTTGAAGAGAGTCTGGGTTTGAAGAATGGGGTTCAGGAAGCATTCTTCCCCAGACCCTTTCCTATATTCCTTTCAGTATTCTTCTTGGTACCCTTTCCTATCTTCCTTTGAGGGGAGTCTGGGTTTGAAGAATGTGGTTCAGGAAGCATTCTTCCTCAGACCCTTTCCTATCTTCCTTTCAAGGGAGTCTGGATTTAAATAATTGGGTTAAAGAAGTATTCTTCCTGGGACCCTTTCCTATCTTCCTTTCAAGAGAGTGTAGGTTTGAACAATGGGGTTAAGGAAGCACCCCTTCTGGTACCCTTTCCTATCTGCCTTTCAAGGGAGTCTGGGTTTGAATAATGGGATTAAGGAAGTATTCTTCCTGGGACCCTTTCCTATCTTCCTTTGAAGAGAGTCTGGGTTTGAAGAATGGGGTTCAGGAAGCATTCTTCCCCAGACCCTTTCCTATATTCCTTTCAGTATTCTTCTTGGTACCCTTTCCTATCTTCCTTTGAGGGGAGTCTGGGTTTGAAGAATGTGGTTCAGGAAGCATTCTTCCTCAGACCCTTTCCTATCTTCCTTTCAAGGGAGTCTGGATTTAAATAATTGGGTTAAAGAAGTATTCTTCCTGGGACCCTTTCCTATCTTCCTTTCAAGGGAATCTGGGTTTCATCAATGGGGTTAAGGAAGCACCCTTCCCGGGACCCTTTCCTTTCTTCCCTTCAAGGGAGTCTGGGTTTCATCAATGGGGTTAAGGAAGCACCCTTCCTGGGACCCTTTCCTTTCTTCCCTTCAAGGGAGTCTGGGTTTCATCAATGGGGTTAAGGAAGCACCCTTCCTGGGACCCTTTCCTTTCTTCCCTTCAAGGGAGTCTGGGTTTCATCAATGGGGTTAAGGAAGCACCCTTCCCTGGACCCTTTCCTTTCTTCCCTTCAAGGAGTCTGGGTTTGAAGAACGGAGTTCAGGAAGCATTCTTCCTCAGACCCTTTCCTATCTTCCTTTCAGCATTCTTCTTGGGACCCTTTCCTATCTTCCTTTGAAGAGAGTCTGGGTTTGAAAAATGTGGTTCAGGAAGCATTCTTCCGCAGACCCTTTCCTATCTTCCTTTCAGGGGAGTCTGGATTTAAATAATTGGGTTAAAGAAGTATTCTTCCTGGGACCCTTTCCTACCTTCCTTTCAAGGGAATGTAGGTTTGAGCAATGGGGTTAAGGAAGCACCCCTCCTGGTACCCTTTCCTATCTGCCTTTCAAGGGAGTCTGGGTTTGAATAATGGGGTTAAGGAAGTATTCTTCCTGGGACTCTTTCCTATCTTCCTTTGAAGAGAGTCTGGGTTTGAAGAACGGAGTTCAGGAAGCATTCTTCCTCAGACCCTTTCCTATCTTCCTTTCAGTATTCTTCTTGGGGCCCTTTCCTATCTTCCTTTGAAGAGAGTCTGGGTTTGAAGAATGGGGTTCATGAAGCATTCTTCCTCAGATCCTTTCCTATCTTCCTTTCAAGGGAGTTTGGGTTTGAATAATGGGGTTAAGGAAGTATTCTCCCTGGGACCCTTTCCTATCTTCCTTTGAAGAGAGTCTGGGTTTGAAGAATGGGGTTAAGGAAGCATTCTTCCTCAGACCCTTTCCTATCTTCTTTCAAGGGAGTCTAGGTTTGAGCAACGGGGTTAAGGAAGTATTTTTCCTGGGAGTCTTTCCTATTTTCCTTTGAAGAGAGTCTGGTTTGAAGAATGGGGTTAAGGAAGCATTCTTCTTCAGACCCTTTCCTATCTTCCTTTCAAGGGAATCTAGGTTTGAGCAACGGGGTTAAGGAAGAGCCCTCTTGGGACCCTTTCCTATCTTCCTTTCAAGGAAGTCTGGGTTTGAAGAATGGAGTTAAGGAAGCATCCTTCCTGGGACCTTTTCCTATCTTCCTTTCAAGGGAGTCTGAGTGGTGCCAAATAGGGGAGGAGTACCCGTGATTGGCCACCACATGGTCCCATAACAGATGAAAAATGTGATGTCTGAGCACTTGCCGTTATGGCCATCCAGCCAAACTGAACAAGCCGGATTGGCCAAAGGGAACCAACCAGTCCGAATCCGTACACAAGCCTATTGTATATTTTATACAGTGTTGTTTGCACTGTTTGCTGCTTTAAGTCTCTTTTAAGAGAAAAAAGTATCATATTTTGTTATTCAATAATAATAATAATAATAATTCATTAATAATAATAATAATAATAATAATAATAATAATAATAGGGGAGGAATACTGGATGCTTCAGGTGCTGGTTCATGTTGCACTTTTGTGTTCTGTTGTTATTATATTGTTTTTATCCCACTTTTTCTCTTTTAAATGAGGCTCAAGGCAGCTAACGATACTAAAAATCATGCAATGTGCAAATTGAAACCTGAAACATATAAACATTTTAAATAGAATGAAACATGGGACTATTAAAATACATAGGTAAACACATGAACCGTTTTCAAGCCATCACATGTTTGTACATTTCATTTTCATTCATGTAGTACTAGACATGTAAACCCTAATGTCGTAGGTATGATGTTCAACATTTTTTTTTTTGCCTGATGAAGAAGCCAGTGGTACTTTGATGGCTTGCACTATGTATTTCTGCAATTTGTCGTGTCAGGAGTGACTACAAGTTGCTCCTGGTGTGAGAGAATTGGCCGTCTGCAAGGACGTTGCCCAGGGGATGCTGGGATGATTTTGATGTTTTTATCATTCTTGTGGGAGGCTTCTCTCATGTCCCTGCATGAGGAGCTGGAGCTGATAGAGGGAGCTCATCCGCCTCTCCCCGGATTCGAACCTGCGACCTGTCGGTCTTCAGTCCTGCCGGCACAGGGGTTTAACCCACTGCACCACCGGGGGCTCCATTTCTGCAATCTGATTAGCCAATCAAGTTATTTCTAATTTATGAATTGTGGGTTTTGTTGCATTTTTGCTGCATGGCTGAGGTGGTTCCCTCTGAATATGTTTCCAGGTGTGCAGTGACATTTGAGGTAGAGCATATGTTCAGACCAATATGCCCACCTTGCGGTACTTTCAACATTGTTTTGCAGCCAGGGAAATGCCTGCATAGAATTTTGGATGATTTTAAATTTAGGAGGAAAGGGAGAAAGAAAGTTTGCGCTACTACATTTGCGCTAATTGTATTTGCAACATGAAAAATTGCAGAGCATGTGGAGCAAACATGTTGACGGCGGCTTCACTCCTTCGAGTTGGTGACTTCCAATAGCATCCCTCCTGGTTTACCGTAACCCCAGCGTCTTGTTAACAATAGTTTATTGTTTTCAGCGAGCTCCTAAGCCGTAGCTGCAAGTTTTATCACCTCGGCACACGCTTTAGTCGAACGTGTAATCTTTTTAAAAGGTGTCGCCTGCTGTGAAATTGAACATGCTGAGGAATTGCAGACCGTAACAAGTACCACAAACTGGGACATGGGGTGCATAATTTGTAGAACTCATTTACTGATCAGAGTTTATCATGTATATCTAACACTGTGAGTTTTGTCTTAAAGTTCCGCAAAATTCTTGGTTGCCAAGGAGATCAGCAAGTATTGGCAAATGGATAGCTATTCCAGTTTGCATCTAAAGCCCCATCTACATTGACTATTTAATGCATTTCTCTCCAAAGCGCGGTAGCTAAACCGTGCATGCAGTAAAGCATACTGCAGCACATTTCAAGCCCAGTAACCTGATGCAAGAAAATTAATGGGATATTCCAAAATGAATGCCTTAATGTGCATCAGCGCACTGTAGTATAAACCACATCATAGGGTGAAATCAGCTACGCAGAAAGCAAATGTTTGTGCTGACACCAAAAGCTCTCAATTGATGTGCACATGTGCTTTCCAAATAGAGAGTTGAAAACTAAGTTTGTGCATTATGGCTGAACCTCAATCTGTTTCCTCTGGCCGAATTCTGGTAGAACCACATATCCGTTTTCACATGCCTCCCGAAAATGGGTGGGTAGCCGGATAGTCATTTTCATTCCACAGCCAGAAAATATGGCTAGATCTGGCCCATTGGCGGATCTCAGCATGGCTTGAGTGCCCTGTGGATTTTAACTGTGTCTCAGGCACTTCCAAAGAAATCAAAACTTAAGAATCGAAACCTTTAAGACAGGGATCCCTCAAACTTTCTAAACAGAGAGCCAGGTCACAGTCCTTCAAACTGTTGGAGGGCCGGATTATAACTTGGAAAAAAAAAACATGAATGAATTCCTTTGCACACTGCACATATCTTATTTGTAGTGCAAAAAAAACACTTAAAAACAATGCAATAATTAAAATGAAGAACAATTTTAACAAATATAAGCTTATTAGTATTTCAATGGGAAGTGTGGGGCTGCTTTTGGCTGATGAGATAGGATTGTTGTTGCTTTCAAGTCGTTTCAGACTTAGATTGACCCTAAGCGAGGGCTGGGTAAATAACCTTGGAGGGCCGTATGCGGCCCTCGGGCCTTAGTTTGAGGACCTGTGCATTCAAATTTTTAATGTTTTCAGCGTACCATGCAGGAGCATCTGAATATGCATTGTTAAGTGTGAAACATACGGAAAAATTGCGAGTAACAATTACTTCCAAGTCATTTGCACACTATATATATATATATATCCAATATTTCTATCCCGCCCTTCTCAATCCCCAAGGGGGGACTCGGGACAGCTTATACATACACACACACACACAAGCTATACCCCCCACGTGTTGCTGTGGCCAATCTTCCCTCCCTCTTTTTCTCTTCTGTCATTCCCTCCCTCTTTCTTTCTTCCTTTCTTTCCTTCCTTCGTTCCTTCCTTCTCTACCTCTTTTTCCCGTCCTTCTCCTCCCTTTCCCCCACTTCTTCCCTCTATTCTTGGACAGCAGTCTTCCTGATTGATCTATCTCCCTACTGTCTATTTCTATCTAATCTATATATCTTATCTATCTGGAGGATTGCTGGGAGTTGCAGTCCAGGAATAGAAAATAGGAAATATGTACAGAAAGAAATCCAAGGAGAAGCAAGCTTACAGCTTGGAAGCAGTGCATTTGGAGCATCCTCCTCCCATAAAGGGCCTGGTCTAGGGAATGCTGGGAGCTGTCGTTTTCGTGCATGCGCTATATCATCATTTAGCTTTTTAAAAGTCCTTTCTGCTGTTTTTTGGGAGGGGTTTATGAGTGATGATCACTCGTTGGTCTGTTAAGGGTGTAATGCCCACATTTCATGTCAATTCGTCCAGTTGTTTTTGAGTTATGTTAATCCCACAAACAAACATTACATTTTCATTTATGTAGATACCAGCCGTCCCCAGACACTTGTTGCTGTGGCCCAGTCTGTGTCTATGTGTTTTGTGTGTGTGTATATGTGTGTTTGCGTATATATATTTGGTTTTGTGCATGTGTTGTAATGTATTCTTTTATATATATATATTGGCCTTTTTAAGCCCCTTCTGCTGTGTTTTTCAGTGTTTTTATGAGTGATGGTCACTTGTTGGCCTGATAGGTGTCTTGTGTCCAAATTTGGTATCAATTCGTCCAGTGGTTTTGAGTTATGTTAGTCCCACAAATGAACATTACATTTTTATTTATATAGATTGTGTTTGTGTGTATGTGTGTTTGCGTGTATATATATGTGGTTTTGTGCATGCATTATAATGTATATTTATTTATTTATTTTGGTTTTTAAGCCCCTTCAGCTGTGTTTTTCATTGTTTTTATGAATGATGGTCACTCATTGGCCTGATAGGTATCTTGTGTCCAAATTTGGTGTCAATTTGTCCAGTTGTATTTTAGTTATGTTAATCCCAGAAACGAACATTACATTTTTATTTATGTAGATGTATACACAGAGAGAGAGAGATATGTATAGCACTCTATTCTAAAACACATCCTGTTTTTCGGGGTGTTTATATAAGGGGAAATTGCACTGTTGAAGCATCGAAATACAGTATTAACCTTTCGAATGAGATGAACTAGTTGAAGTCCTGACTATTGTTTTGTCAAAGCGATTGGGGAGAGACGCCGCTGAGTTTTTGTCTGCGTTTCTTCTTCTTCTGATATGTTACAGGAGTTATTATTTTTACATCAGGGTCTGACAAGAGCAGGCAGCAGTGGAGCAGGTTATGGCTGAATGCCATACCCAGGGAAGCCGAGAACAATAGGTAGCTTTGGAAAAGGAAAACTGGCAGGTCCCTCTGAGCAAAGTCTCTGAGACAGGCTGATGTGCAGGCAGAGGTTGATGTGCACCAAGGAGACATGTCAGGCTGTTGCTCTACTGATACTTCAGCATATCTGCCATATTCAATACACCAGGGATAATCTCATGAGCTGTTTGTTTTGACTGATTCTGTACAAGTCAGGTTTGTGTCGGATCCTATTGCTGGTGCAGGTTTGGAACCATGACGTGTATTCTTTTTGCCATGCTTAAGATGCTTTGAAACTCGTCAATAGAAAAACAACAGATGGTTAAAATGCAGGACCGGAATTTGCGAGATCCAGGGTCACGTACTTACAGAGTGACACTCAGTTGGATTAGTTACACTTTCTGTTATCTTGCAAGGTTGTCATTGCTACAAATTGGGGATGACGGGAGCTAGTTGGGCCTTACTTACTTACTTACTTTACTTAGGCGATCCCTCGTTTTCCGAGGAGGATTGTCTTCCAGTATTCTGGTGGGTCCGTATGTGGCTGTGGAGCCCTATTCTTGCTCTGCATATTCTTCCGCAGTGAGGGCATTGGTTTCCAGGTGGAAGGCAGTCTCGGTCGGGGTTGGCTTGATGTGCCTTCCTCTTGGCACACTTCTCCCTTTCGCCCTCCATTCATGCCTCTTCAAATTCTGCAGCACTGCTGGTCACAGCCGACCTCCAGCTGGAGCAGTCAAGGGCCAGGGCTTCCCAGTTCTCAGTGTCTATGCAGGTTGGCTTTGAGCCCATCTTTCAATCTCTTTTCCTGTCCACCAACATTCCATTTTGCGTTCTTGAGTTCGGAGTAGAGCAACTGCTTTTGCATCCGGACAACGTGGCCAGTCCAGCGGAGTTGATGGCGGAGGACCATCACTTCAGTGCTGGTGGTCTTTGCTTCTTCCAGCACGCTGACGTTTGTCCGCCTGTCTTCCCAAGAGATTTGCAGGATTTTCTGGAGGCAGTGCTGATGGAATCGTTCCAGGAGTTGCATGTGA
Organism: Anolis sagrei ordinatus; assembly: GCF_025583915.1. Lineage (NCBI taxonomy): Eukaryota > Metazoa > Chordata > Lepidosauria > Squamata > Anolidae > Anolis > Anolis sagrei. Next base: position 24,286,174 of record NW_026844589.1, read on the forward strand.
CGTCTGTAGACTGTCCATGTCTCATAGGCATATAGCAGGGTTGGGAGGATAATAGCTCTATAAACAAGCACCTTGGTCTCCCTACGGATGTCCCGGTCCTCAAACACTCTCTGCTTCATTCGGAAAAATGCTGCGCTCGCAGAGCTCAGGCAGTGTTGTATTTCGATGTCGATGTTGACTTTGGTGAAGAGGTGGCTGCGAAGGTAGCAGAAATGATCAACATTTTCTAATGTTACACCATTAAGCTGTATCGCTGGCATTGGAGAAGGGTTGGTTGGTGTCTGCTGGAACAGCACCTTGGTTTTTTCGATGTTCAATGACAGACTGAGCTTCTGCGAAGGTGTTTAGAGTGGCTTGTAGATCTTCTTCTGAATGCGCACAGACGACGTTGTCATCAGCATACTGGAGTTCTATAAAAGATGTTGTTGTAACCTTGGTTTTGGCTTTCAGTCTGCTGAGGTTGAATAGCTTGCCATCTGTCCGATAGATGATTTCCACTCCGGTTGGGCCACTTTGACCTGACTAGAGGAAGAATGGAAGGCAGACATTAATTAATCATCATCAGTGCCCATAAAAGCTCTCCAAAAGATATGGAAACACAGTCCTACAGAATGTTAGGCAAAATTTATGTTTTTTGGTCGTGGGCACCATGGGGTGCCGTTTTGTTAGGTGCCCTGAGTCCCTCTGCGGAGGTCGAGATAGGACGGGATAAAAATGTCTGAAATAAATAAATAAATAAATAAATAAATAAATAAATAAATAAAATAGCTTAACAATTGGATGGCTACACAATTTTGACCCTTGTCCATGCCTTTATCCATCCTACAACACAGAAGGGTAGGTGATTTGGCACTGCCCCTCCCATTGCCCTTTGCCATTGACTGTATTCAGGGGCGGCTCAACCATTACGCAAAGTAAGCATTCGCCGTGTAGTTGATTTTGCCCAGGGGCGCTCTTGAGGCGCTCTTGGGGGAAAATAGACCTTGACATATGCAAGTTGTAGTTACTGGGATGTATAGTTCACCTACAATCAAAGAGCATTCTGAACTCCACCAACGATAGAATTGAACCAAATATGGCACACAGAACTCCCATGACGAACAGAAAATATATATCAATGATTGGTTGGAGGGGGGGGGGAGCACCAAAATACTGTTTGCTTACCGTTGAAAATTACCTAGGGCCGCCTCTGACTGTATTGACTCCAATTGATGGGGATTTCAGTCCAACAACATCTATGCAATGTGATAGAGGGACGGTTGAGATGAACCAGAGGCTTTCTGAAGAAGCAGAGTTTTTAACAAGGGACTGGGTGGAAACAAGAGAAGTACGGTGGTCCACGCTCTTGTTACATTTTGAATAGACTACTGCAATGCACTCTACGTGGGGTTGCCTCTGAAGACTGCCCGGAAGCTTCAACTAGGCCAACGTTCAGCAGCCAGGTTGCGCACTGGGACTGGATACAGGGAGCGCTCAACACCCTTGTTACGCCAACTCCACTGGCTGCCTATCAGCTTCCGAGCACAATTCAAAGTGCTGGCTTTGGCCTATAAAGCCCTTAACGATTCTGGCCCTGTTTACTTGTCCGAACGTATCTCCCGCTATGATCCACCTAGGGCTCTAAGATCATCTGAGACCCTGCTCATTGTCCCCCCATTGTCACAATTGCGTCTGGTGGGGACAATTGACAGGGCCTTTTCTGTGGTGGCCCCTCGGCTGTGGAACTCCCTCCCAAGTGAAATTAGATCTGCTGCATCCCTCTTGACCTTTTGGAAACAAGTAAAACCCTGGCTATGGGATCAGGCCTTTGGAGAATAGGCTGGCCTACTGACGTGTTGACTTATTTAGAACTGATAATGGATAATGATTTAAATCGGTGACCACTGACTATTTGTTTTCTGTTTTTATATTGTTTATACTGTTTTATATTGTTGTTGTTATTACTTTGCTGTTAATTGTATATTTATGTTTTGATATGGGTGCCATGGGGTGCCACTTTGTTAGCCGTCCTGAGTCCCTCTGCGGAGGTTGAGAAAGGACGGGATATAAAAGTCCTAAATAAATAAATACTAAAGCCTCCAGTCTTATTGCTCTGTGTGTTGAGCTGATTTTAACAGCCACTTTCCTTCCCTAAGGGAAGAAGCAATGCTGTCCACCTATTTTGAAACCATCAATGACCTCCTGTCTTCCTTTGGGCCAGTTCGAGACTGTTCGCGCAACAACGGCGGCTGCACACGCAACTTCAAGTGTGTATCAGATCGGCAAGTGGACTCCACAGGCTGCGTGGTATGTATACCTCTGTGTCTTAAGGAAAGGGGTCAGATTGTCCTTATAATAAATGCTCCCCTTTGCGTAGTGTCCACCGGTTGCTCCTGTGTCAATGGGGTAGCAAATCATAAAAAGGATCTCCAAGGTGCTGAATTCTATCGAAAGAATGAAGTTCAATACCTTGGAGAGCATCTCTCTGTCAGGATTATTTAGTTTTTCAATGTGATTCTATGTAATTCAAGATGGATTCTATTCTGCTCTATTGTGTATTAGAAAATGCTGTGCTGAGGCTGTGAAACTGTAACCTTGACAGAAATGAGATAACGTGTTCTCTGGCTGGGAAGAAGAGGGAGGAACTGGTCTCAGTCAGAAGTCAGATAAGCAGATGTTCTGAGACTGTTGTTTTTTGCCTAGGAGTTCCTGTCTGTAGCTTGCTGTGAATAGATGTGTGTAGATGTACTTAGTAAAACTTAGTTTTCTGTTATAACTGAAAGTCTGCAGAGTCCTGATTTCTGAACACAGTGTCTGCTGATCTAGCAATCCTTCCGCTGGCAAGTGTCAATACTCTGACACTCTCATAGTTGAATTACAACATGGAGTGGATTAAAACCAGCTCTCATTTGAGTTTTTTTTTTGGGGGGGGGGGTGGTTGAGGGTTGTTGTTATAGATCAACCACCATTTAACTGATGATTTAGAGAGGATTGTGAGCTTCCCTGTGGCACAAAATGATGGGCTCTGAAGTCTGGGAAATTCACATCTGGAAAATAATGGTTTTCTTTGTGAGAAAGCCAGCTTGGAAAGTGCAGGGTCTCAAAGAGAGTCAGAAGTAGCAACAACAGATAAGGAATTGAATGAAGAACTGAGTGATGAGGGTTTCTGTTAGAATCCACCTAGAGCTACTGAGATCAAAAAAGGTCTTATTTTACAAATCAGAGCTGAAAATAGGTTGAGTCATTCAGAGAGATTATGTAGGAAAGTCGTAAGAGAAATTCACGGAAAATGAAATGATTTCATGAGTGTCTATTAAACAACAAGTTGTGTACCTTAAAGTCAGTTCAGGCAATGCTGCATTAGAGTGCGAATCTAAGCCTGAATTCTCTTGTTCCTGGTTCAAGTCAAGCTTTGATTTTGGATTTTATATATATCCTGGGAGTTTTCTATGTTCCTGCTCATGTGCTTCTGTTGAAGGTTTACTAGTTACACCTTCTTTATTGCGGCCTTATGCTGGATCTGTGATTTCTGGCTGTTCCTGGACTTTGTCACCTCTGGAACATTTGGAGTGTTATTTGGTTATTACCTGTTGCTCAATCTTTTTGGATTAAATATCTTCCTTTCTTATTCCTGATTTTTAATGCTTTTTATATGTTTCTACGACAAAATATGTTTCTACAACAAAATATATGTTTCTACAAAATGTTTGCTTATATTCCTGAACACAACAGAACATACAAGAACACATACATCAAAACAATACAAAACAGCATCAATAAACTTATAACTACTAAGAGAAATTAGAAATAGAGGTAAAATAAATATGAAAAATACTAATATTTAAATAGAACATAACTACACTGAAACTCATGTGCCCTGAAAAGTTAAACAACGAAAATGCATAAAAGTGCCTACCAAGGACAGCAATGAAACTAAGGAAAGGAGCGGTTTGATGATAGATCTGATTCATGGGGAGCCAACAGAAGTTGGCAAAGTAGGGGGCTGGACTAGATGGCCTTTGGGTTTTCTTCCAACTCTAGGATTCTGTAATTCTAAACTGTCATACTCCTTCCATCCTTTTAAAAAGAGAATTAGCTTTCTCGGTGTGTCAGCACCTACAAGATGCTGGCTGCAATTTGTCTGAAAAGGGGATTAAAAAACAGCTTGTATGCATGTGCACAAACTTTCTCTTGCGCACTCTCTCTCTCTCACCCACACACACATGTACACACAGTGTCAGGTGTTTCAGTTTGCCATCTGGTCAATTTTATACCTGCCTGGCTGTTTTGTTACTTTGCCACCTGGCTATTTATTTTTAAGCTGTGCCTCGGTGCTAGACAAAAGACATTTAAATTTGCACATTCAAGCGCTGTGACCAGATTTGCGACAGTCACCTCCTAGAAGTAGACAGGAAACTTGATTTTAGTCTGTAATTCTTTCAAGTAGGTTCAAAAATCGGCAGCCTTCAGGGTGCAGTTGACCTGCAATTGACATCATCCCCATTAAAATGCTGATTAGAGATAATAATAATAATAATAACAATACGATACGAGGATTTAAAGATCAAACTGAAAAGACTCTGGTACAAGCCAGTCAAGGGGGTCCCAGTGGTGATCAGCACACTGGGTGCAGTGCCTAAAAACCTTGGCCTGCACTTAAACACAATCGGCACTGACAAAAACCTCCACCTGTCAGCTGAAAAAGGCCACCCTACTTGTATGTATTCGCCAATACATCACACAGTCCTAGACACTTGGGAAGGGTCCGACGTTTAATCTAAGACAACAGCATCAGCGTGATCTTGTTTGCTGTGTACTCATCTTGTTGTGTATCAAATAATAACAACAACAACAACAATAATAATTTATTACCCGCCATTCATTCTTCCATACATCCACTTTTATCAATGCATTCATCAATATCTTTATTCATCTATACATCAGTCCTTCTCCATCCATCTATCCATCTCCCTTCCCTCTGTCTCTCAATTCATCCTTCTGTCCATTCATCCCTCTATCCATTCTTCTATCCATCTCTTTATTCCATCCCTCCTTCCATCCCTCTATCCATCTATCTATCCCTCCCTCTATCCATCCATCCTTTTATCCAACCTTTTATCCATCCATCCATCTTTCTATCCATCCCTCTATCCATTCTTCTATCCATTCCTCTATCCCATCCATCCATCCATCCCTGTATCCATCCTTCTATCAATCCATCCATCTGTCCATCCTTCTATCCATCCGTCCCTCTATCTATCCATTCATCCATCCCTCTATCTATCCATCCCTCTAGCCGTTCTTCTATTCATCTATTAGTCTACCCGTCCTTCTATTCATCCGTCCCTCTATCAGTACCTCTATCCATCCTTCTATTCATCCATCCCTCTATCCATCAATCCATCTATTCATCCCTCTATTCATTCTTCTATTTATTCATCAGTCCATCCATCCTTCTATCCATCTGTCCCTCTGTCAATCCCTCTATCCATCCCTCTATTCAACCATCCCTCTATCTTTCAATCCCTCTATCCATCCTTCTATCCACAATCCATCAGTCTGTCCATCCTTCTATCCATCTGTCCCTCTATCCATCCATGCGACTATCTATCCATCCCTCTATTCATACATCCCTCTATCTATCCGTCCCTCTATTCATCCATCCATCTATCTCTCCATCCCTCTATTCATGCATCCCTCTATCTATCCGTCCCTCTATTCATCCATCCATCTATCCGTCCCTCTATTCATCCATCAATCCATCTATCTATCCATCCTTCTATTCATGCATCCCTCTTTCTATCCATCCCTCTATTCATCCATCCATCTATCTATCCATCCCTCTATTCATCCATCCCTCTATCTATCCATCCCTCTATTCATCTATCTATCTATCTATCTATCTATCTATCTATCTATCTGTCTGTCTGTCTGTCTGTCTGTCTGTCTGTCTATCTATCTATCTATCTATCTATCTATCTATCTATCTATCTATCCCTCTATTCATGCATCCCTCTATCTATCCATCCCTCTATTCATCCATCCCTCTATCTATCCATCCCTCTATTCATCCATCCATCCATCTATCCATCCCTCTATTCATCCATCTATCCATCTATCTATCTATCTATCTATCTATCTATCTATCTATCTATCTATCTATCTATCTATCTATCTATCTATCTATCTATCCCTTTATTCATCCATCCATTTGGGAACAGGAGGGAGGACAGTTGCCAAGCTCTGTAAATAAAAAGATAGCTTATGGTCATTGACAAACTAGTATGTTTGTGCATGTAATGTATGTATATCTAGCACCTGCAGTACTGAGTTATGACTGGGAGGAGACGTGACTCTACAGAGTCTTCTAAGTCATTTCTGAACCCGGCAGAGTGTTGCTGCAGAGGGCATGCTTAGCAAAATGCAGGATATTGTGCCTTGTACCACAATGCTCGGGAGACAGATGAATTTCAACATTGAAAGCAAAATCATGATGGAGTGGCCTTGTAAAGGGCAAAACAAATATATAGGGAGAGAAAGAGGGAGAGAGGAAATAGATGTGACTCTTGCGGAAGACAAGTGGTAGTGGGTTGCGAAAGGAAGAGTCATTACTCATGGAAAGGAAGGAAAGCATTAAGGTAGACATTTTTTTAAAGCCTCTGTCATAACCTTCCTTTGTTATTGTTGTTCCTGGAAACTAAAAAAAACCTAAAGGATTTAGGTGTTTCTGGGCTGATGGAAAGGGAAAACAAACATAAATTTGGGAGTTGTAGTTGCTGGGATTTATAGTTCACCTACAATCAAAGAGCACTCTGAACTCCACCAAACATGGAATTGAACCAAACTTGGCACACAGAACTCAAGGGGAAAATACTGGAAGAGTTTGGTGAGCACTGACCTTGAGTTTGGGAATTGTAGTTCATCTACCTTTAATCAAACAATGATTAATCTGGACCAAACTTTGCATGAATACTCAATATGTCCAAATACAAACACTGTTGGAGTTTGGGGGAAATAGACCTTGCCATTTGGGAGTTGTAGTTGCTGGGATTTATAGTTCATCTACATCCAGAGAGCACTGTGGACTCAAACAATGATTAATCTGGACTAAACTTGGCATGAATACTCAATATGTCCAAATACAAACACTGTTGGAGTTTGGGGGAAACAGACCTTGCCATTTGGGAGTTGTAGTTGCTGGGATTTATAGTTCATCTACATCCAGAGAGCACTGTGGACTCAAACAATGATTAATCTGGACCAAACTTGGCATGAATACTCAATATGTCCAAATACAAACACTGTTGGAGTTTGGGGGAAATAGACCTTGACATTTGGGGGTTGTAGTTGCTGGGATTTATAGTTCATCTACATCCAGAGAGCACTATGGACTCAAACAATGATTAATCTGGACCAAACCTGGCATGAATACTCAATATGTCCAAATACAAACATTGTTGGAGTTTGGGGAAAATAGACCTTGATATTTTGGAGTTGTAGTTGCTGAAATTTATAGTTCACCTACAATCAAAGGATATTCTGAACTCCACCAAGATGGGATTGAACCAAACTTGGCACACAGAACTCAAGGAGAAAATACTGGAAGGGTTTGGTGAGCATTGACCTTGAGTTTGGGAGTTGTAGTTCATCTACCTCCAGAGAGCACTGTGGACTCAAACAATGATTAATCTGCACCAAACTTGGCATGAATACTCAATATCTCCAAATACAAACACTATTGGAGTTTGGGGAAATTAACCTTGCCATTTGGGAGTTGTAGTTGCTGGGATTTATAGTTCACCTACAATCAAAGAACATTCTGAACTCCACCAAAGATGGAACTGAACCAAACTTGGCACACAGAACTCCAGGAGAAAACACTGGAAGGGTTTGGTAGGCATTGACCTTGAGTTTGAGAGTTGTAGTTCACCTACACCCAGAGAGCACTTGGACTCAAAGAATGATGGATCTGGATCAAACTTGGCACAGATACTCAATATGTCCAAATTTGAACACTGATGGAGTTTGGGGAAAATAGACCTTGACATTTGGAAGTTGTAGTTGCTGGAATTTATAGTTCACCCACAATCAAAGAACATTCTGAACTCCACCAACGATAGAATTGGGCCAAACATGGCACACAGAATTACAGGAGAAAATACTGGAAGGGTTTGGTGGGAATTAACCTTGAGTTTTGGAGTTGTAGTTCATCTACCTCCAGAGAGCACTGTGGACACAAAGAATGATGGATCTGGATCAAACTTGGCACAGATACTCAATATGTCCAAATTTGAACACTGACGGAGTTTGGGGGAAATAGACCTTGACATTTTGGAGTTGTAGTTGCTGGGATTTATAGTTCACCTACAATCAAAGAACATTCTGAACTCCACCCAAGATGGAATTGAACCAAACTTGGCACACAGAATTCCAGGAGAAAATACTGGAAGGGTTTGGTGGGCATTGACCTTGCCATTTGGGAGTTGTAGTTGTTGGGATTTACAGTTCACCTACAAACAAAGAGCACTCTGAACTCACAGAGCTCACAATGGATCTGCACCAAACTTGGCACACTACCTACATGTCCAACATTGGATATGACCATTTGTATAGCTTTCTGTCAACCTTTGCCGCCCGTAAGACAGTCGAATCTGTCAAGTAGGAAATTTAAGTACCGCTTATGTGGGGAGGCTAATTTAACTAATTTATGATGCCATAAAACTCTCCAGCAGCATGCAAAAGAATGAGGAAGTACTCCATCGGTGTCACAAGTGGATGGTGAAGCAACAGCTCCCCTGGTGGCCAGAATGTGAAACATACACTCGTGAAGTTGGAAAATTAAATAGCCTCTGTGTCTGTCTATATATGTTGTGTGTCTATGGCATTGAATGTTTGCCATGTATATGTGCATTGAGATCCACCCAGTGTCCCCTTTGGGGTGAGAAGGGCGTAATATAAATATTGTAAATAAATAAATATTTGTTTCCCAAATTGTTGAAAGCAACATTGTTTGCGGTTTGACGTCAAGCAGTGCTTACAAGTTAGCAAATAAAGGACTTTGCAACCTCACCCACACACCCAAATCAGACTTTGTGCGCACACCGTGTCCTTCTCCCCACTTGGATTCTACTTATATAGGCATCCATCTGCCCTTCCCTTCCCAGCCTTTCCGTAGCAATCTTTCTCCACACAACTCTTTTGTTTCTGCTTTCACACCTCCCTACTTGCCCCCTTCCCCTGCACCAGGTGTTGTTGTTTTTTTTGCAGGTTTCTTTTCCCCTGTGAAGCGCCAAGAGCATCTTTGCTGTAGTTTCATTAAATGCTGCCAACAAAGCAGTTCCTAATATTTGGAGGACGCCATAGAAGAGTTGCATTAAAAAAAAGCAGCAATTTGCTCTCAGCAGAAGCACTCTATTAATATTTTCTTTTTTTTTTTCATGTGTAATAACGACAAAAAGAACCTAGCTTATAACAATAATAAAAAAGGAAGAACCTTTTAGACAATTTAGCTCACTTGTTCCCTTTCGGCGCTGCAAAATGGCATTAGTAATGAGCCATTTCGGATGTTCCCAACATAGGACTCCATCACCTTGATCTTGTTCTTAATGTGTTTTGTTTTTCTGTTTTGATTAGAATCTCTATTTCTCTCTCTCTTTCTCTTTTTGGTTAGCTGCCTGAAGATAGTGGAAACAATGGTCTGCAAGTTCATTTTGGGGGAGCAAATGGTTTCCTATTTTCTCTCCTTTAATCTTGCCTTCAAAGTCTTGTTTCTTGCGTTCGGGCTTGGTGCCAAAATTGAGTATCGTCACTGGGTTTCTGGCCATATGATAGAAGCCACAGAGGAACACATTTCGCACTGCTGGTGATTGCTTCTGTGTTTTCCAGCAAGCAAAATTGGACTGAAAGGGAAGCCAGTGTGTTGTCCTTTAGATGTTCCCTGACTCGCATTAGAGTCATTTAACTGTGTGTCGCAATTTACTAGCTGGAAATAATTTATGAAGCTGCTTTTGAATAAGTCACCATTGGTCTATATTGACTATACATTAGACTTTTGTGCAGAACCGTTTCCCTTCATTCCATCTGTTATTTCCTTACTTTTGTTACCTTCGGGAGCACATAACAGGAAGGCCCCTCCCTGCATGAAAATTAGCTTGACACGAAAGCAAGTGGGAGCTGATCTCAGTTCCATCACAAAGTCCTAGACACTTATTTATTATTTATTTATTTCTGCTGCTTATACCCCGCCCTTCTCACCCCCGAGGGGGGACTCAGGGCGGCTTACAAAAAGAAGGCACAATTCGATGCCCTTATCCAAATACATACAAATATAAAAACAATTACAATAATTAAACAATTAACAGATTAAAAACATCAATATATAACACAATAGCACAACAATAAACAATCTCATGGTCAGTGTTTCGAGTTCCATAAGACCAATAGGTTTCGTCATTATTTGCCCATCATTATGGTCTTTCTTTTTAGCTGCCAGAGTTTCCAAAAGCCTGGTCCCACATCCTAGTTTTCTGCTTTTTCTTGAATGAGAGAAGGGAAGTCGCTGATCTGATCTCCCCGGGGAGTGAGTTCCACAGGTGGGGGGCCACTACTGAGAAGGCCCTGCTCCTCGTCCCCGCCAGTCTCACTTGTGATAAAGGCGGGGTCGAGAGCAGGGCCTCCCCAGAAGATCTTAGACTCCGAGGTGGGATGTAGAGGGAGATCCGTTCGGACAGATACACTGGGCCGGAACCATATAGGGTTTTGTAGGTCAAAACCAGCACCTTGAATTGTGCTCGGAAATGGATCGGCAGCCAGTGGAGCTGGCATAACAGGGGGGTGGTATGCTCCCTGTATGCCGCTCCGGTGAGCAATCTGGCTGCCTCCCGCTGGACTAGTTGGAGTTTCCGAGCAGTCTTCAAAGGCAACCCCACGTAGAGTGCGTTGCAGTAATCCAGTCGGGATGTGACAAGAGCATGGACCACCGTGGCCAGATCCAACTTCCCAAGGTATGGTCGCAGCTGGCGCACAAGTTTTAATTGTGCAAAAGCTTTCCCGGCCACCGCTGAGACCTGGGGTTCCAGGCTCAGCGATGAGTCCAGGATCACTCCCAAGCTGCGAACCTGCGTCTTCAGGGGGAGTGTAACCCCGTCTAACACAGGCTGTAACCCTATACCCTGTTCGGCCTTACGATTGACCAGTAGGACCTCTGTCTTGTCTGGATTCAATTTCAATTTGTTAGCTCTCATCCAGTCCGACACAGCAGCCAAGCACCGATTCAAGGTCTGGACAGCCTCCTTGGTGACAGGTGAGAAGGAGTGACAGATTTGGACATCATCTGCGTAGAGATAACATCTCATTCCGAAACTCCGAATGATCTCCCCCAGTGGCTTCATGTAGATGTTGAATAACATCAAGGACAGAATTGAACCCTGTGGGACTCCACACAACAACGGTTGTGGGGCCAAACAGGTGTCACCCAATAACACCTTCTGGGACCGACCCTCAAGGAAGGATCGGAGCCACCGCAGAGCAGTGCCCCCGAGCCCCATGTCCATGAGGCACCCCAGAAGGATACCGTGATCGACGGTATCGAAGGCCGCTGAGAGGTCCAGCAGAACTAACAGGGACACACTCCCCCTGTCTAGTTCCCTGCACAGATCATCTACCAAGGCGACCAAGGCTGTCTCAGTTCCATGTTCCGGCCTAAAGCTAGACTGTGCCGGATCTAGATAATCAGTGCCTACCAGAAATCCCTGGAATTGTGTTGCCACCACACGTTCCATAATTTTGCTCAAGTAGGGGAGATTGGAAACTGGCCGATAGTTGTCGAATTGAGTGGGATCCAGTGATTGTTTCTTCAACAGCAGTTTTATAATAGCTTGTTTTAAGCTCGCTGGAAACTTTCCTTTCTGTAAGGAGGTATTAACCATCACCTTCACCCACCCTGCCAAACCCCCTCTGGCTTCCTTGATCAGCCAGGAAGGGCAGGGGTCTAGGATGCATGTGGTGGGTCGCACCTCTCCAAGGATCCTGTCCACATCCAATACAACAGCCAGCAGAGTATGTGTTTAACTGTTAGAGTATATATTTGTGTTTGTAACAGTAGCTAAAACTAGAGTTATCTGGTTTGAATCCACAGTGAGCGTTGCCATGGAGACCAGGCAGGCTAGCTCAGGAGAGTGAGAAGTGGGCGGAGCCAAGCAGGAAAAGTTATGTGCGTCTTTGGAAAAGGGGCAGAGAGAGTGGGTGTGTGAGTGAGAGAGGAGGCTTAAAAAGCCTGGGAGAGAGGTGTGTGTGAGCAGCTGGAGGTTTTTCAGTCTAGAAGGGCTGAAGAGGAAAACCTGGCCAGTTTCTTTAGTCAAGGAAGACTAAAGGAAGCTTGTTAAGATCCCTAGTCAAGGAAGGACTAGAGATCAGAGATTTGATCAAGGAAAGATCAAATTGGAGGGCTATTCATGGTAGGAGGCGTTCACTATGGAGCTTCACCTCAGTAAAAGTTAGCCACGAGCTGTGTTATTTGGAAGGGTGGACTGTATTACAAACCAAGTGATATTCAAAGTTCTATAAGTTATTTAACAGCCTGCAACCATACGCTTTGTACACAATAAACTTGTTCTCTTTTGTTGAAGTCCGTCTCATCTCAATTAATCTGCGTCTGTAAAGCCAGATCTCATCGGTGGTACCTCAAATACCTCACGTTGGTGGCAGTTACCTTAATTTACAAGTAATAATTGGCCTCCTCTATAATATATTCTTATACACAATTGAGGCCTGAGATTAATTCCCTCCATAATCATCCACACCTGTACAATTGGTTCGTCCACATCTGTACAATTGGCGGCAGAGGTGGGATCTTCAAAGATAAAATCCCTATACCCTGTCCATCGTTGCGTCCACAACAGGACACCTTTGGGAGCACATAACAGGAAGGCTCCTCCCTGCATGAAAATCAGCTCGACACGAAAACAAGTGGGAGCGGATCTCAGTTCAATCACACAGTCTGACGTGTGATCCAATACAACAGCCAGCAGAGTGATCTTGTCTGCTGTGGACTCGTTTTGTTTCAAAAAATAATCTTGATTTATATTGTGCACTATCTCCCCAAAGGGACTCAGGGCAGATTCCAAACATAAAAGGCAAAACGTTCAGTGCCCAAATACAACAAGAATACATCCATACTAACAAAATGTATGCAACCCAACATATAAATACGAATTATCTGCCTTTCAAAGTCAGTGCAGAAGGAAACGCCTTTATGCCCATTTCCTGAGACTGCCGAAAGACTCCTGCCAGTTATAGCTCACATTGATCAGTCTTCCTTGAGCCACAGAAAAGCAATAATTACCGTGAGTTTTAATCGATCCTGCAGCAATTCAGCCGCAGTTCAATTTGCGATCTGCCTCTCGAGTGACACGAAGCCGAGGGAGGGCTGGAAATTATTAGAAAATCAATAGCCAACTCAGCCAATAATTTTTTTTGGATAATCACGGGCGATCTATCTTGAGTCGATATACCAGGTTTTGCAGACGTTACACAGGGCTGCAAAACTGGGGATCATAAAAACTTCCAAAATATATGCTAGTTTTATAGGAATTTGACATTTTCAAATGACCTCAGATTTGTTCAATTAAGTAGAGTTCTCCTGCTCTCCAGAACTTGCTTTGATGTCCTTGTTCTGTAACATGCAACTGAGTAGGATTTATTTTGTAATATGCGGCTAAGTAAGATTTCTTTAGGGAGTACAGAGTAAACAGAGGTGAAAAAAGCCTAATATACTTGGAAGCACTTTAGTTTGTTGGTGTGAAATACAATATAACATATCTATATATGTTCAAAAGCACCGAAACATCAAAATCCACAAACTTCTGTGGTCCTATAAGGAGCAGGATTTGGAACAGAGAGAAGCAGTCCAGAGAGCTATAGGAGGAAAGGACAGAGCAAAAAGATACTTCATTTTGGAATGGGAAAACACTAAACTTAAAATGGAAAAATGGGAACGGAGAAATAAGGAATGGCTTTGTTTTTCTGTTGTGTTGTCCTCGTAGTCAGCAAAAAGGTCCATCAATGTGCACCGAGAAGAAATATGCTGAGTAAGAAGGTACTATTTCTAACACGCTCACTCTTCACGGCAAAGCTGGTGCTTTCAGATGACATTTGTCAAGGTCATCGTGGGAAACAATTCATAAGAGTATTCTCGAAGGCTTTCATGGCCGGAATCACTGGATTGTTATAGGTTTTTTCGGACTGTATGGCCATGTTCTAGAAGCATTCTCTCCTGATGTTTCGCCTGCCTCTATGGCAAGCATCCTCAGAGGTTGGACTCTTGCTTCCTGAAGAGCCTGAAAAAACCTACAACAACCCAACTCAAAAGAGACTCCAAAACTAAACGTAGTAGACTCTCAGTTAACCAAAATCTCTGGGGATTAGTGGATGCTAGGCTTGTGCGATCTGGGTAAACCTTGATCTGTTTTGATGTCCTGGCTTTCGGTAGGAGCCGTGATCCATTTTTGGGGGCCTATCAGATTTGGGAGGGCAGATATCTGTTCTCGCTTAGGGATGCTGAAAGATCAATTTTCAATCAGTCCGTGGGGGGGGGGGGCTTTCCAAGCTCCCCTTCCCATCATTTTAAGCATTTAAGCTGTTTCTACTCTAGAGGAGAGGCGCTGCAGGCAGATACGTACGCTTCCTCTCCTGGGCCTGCACACCATACACACTCTTTCCAAGGCATTTAAAGGAGGCAAGTTCTTCTTAAAACTGTTTCTACTCTAGAGGAGAGGCACTCAGCAGCAGGCAGGCATGCACACTTTAAGGAGGCTTCTCTTACCTATTTCTACTCGTGAGAAGAGTCAGGCCTGCATGCCACATGCACACTTTCCAAGGCATTTAAAGGAGGCAAGTTCTTCTTGAAGCTGTTTCTACTCTAGAGGAGAGGCGCTTGGCTGCAGGCAGGTGTGCAGGCTTTAAATAGGCTTATTTTACTTGTTTCTACTCGAGAGGAGAGGTGCTGCAGACAGGCACACATGCTTTAAGGAGGCTTCTTGTTCAGGAGAGGTGCTACAGGGTGCAGGCAGGTGTGCACATTTTCTTTCCTGGGCCTCCACCACTCCAGCAGCCATGCAGTCTTTCCAAGGCATTTTGAAGAGGCTTCCGACTTCCAGGTAAGAAAGAGCTATGACCTCCTGGAGCTATCCCTTGGCTTCCTTTCAAAAACACCTCTTTCTTTCTGGTACACTTCAGTCTCCTTTCTACTTTGAGTTCAATCCTTCCTTGCCACTGTTTCTACTTTCTACTCTAGAGGAAAGGTAACTGGTAGTAGTTATCAGACAATGAGGGTTTTCTTTTTGTTTTCTGGAGGATTAATAAAAAAGATTAAACTCTGATGATGAAAAGCAGAGGAGGAGGCAAGATCGTCTCTCGCTTGCTTTAGTTGCAGGCGGGTTTTTGTACTAGGAGGGCTCTTACTGTTATGGGCTCGTGAAGTACCAAAGGTACTGAAGGAAATGGAGGAAACAGAAGAAATTAATTATGCATCCAAGCCTAGTAAATGCCAGATAAATGTCATTTCTGATTGCTTGAGAGTTACCATTAGTAACTCAGTTTTCGTACTGGGAGGGCCCTTACCGTTACGGACTCCCAAAATACCAAAGGCACTGAAGGAAATGGAGGAAACGGAAGAAACAAATTCTGCATCCAAGCCTAGCGGATGCCCGATAAATGTCATTTCTGATTGCTTGAGAGTTACCATTAGTAACTCAGTTTTTGTACTGGGAGGGTCCTTACCATTATGGGTTCCGGAAGTACCAAAGGTACTACAGGAAACGGAAGAAATAATTCTGTGTCTAAGCCTAGTGGATGCCAGATAAATGTCATTTCTGGTTGCTTGAGAGTTACTATTAAAAATAGGCTTAATATTATACTCCATACTATATTATACACTTTGTATTGATTTGATATTCATATTGAAATACAATAATGAAAATCAATTTAAATTCAACGTAACACAGTTTCCCCATATTTGCTAATGCAGTGCGATTTTTAGTTGTTTTTTGCTTGAACAGTTCAATTGCCTGAGAATCTATTATACTGAAAATTAAAAGAAATAATAATAATAACAACAACAACAACAACAACCACATAAAGGGTTTGTATGTCTTTCACTTGGGCCAATTGATTGTGCTTTCCCTGCATGGCAGGGGGTTGGACTAGATGGCTCATGTGGTCTCTTCCAACGTTATGATTATATGAATTGAGGCATGTGGCACAAAGATAGGTATGGGATAGCTGCAGAATGATCATTGTTGGTTAGATGGGGCTGAAAATTGGCATATCACACTTTGGTAAAGGAAGCTGTTGTTTTTTCTTTACCTCCATCCCACCTCTGCCTCAAAACCATAACCTGAAACCTTTCGGGGACATTTACTGCAGACTTATCCAACCTTCTCTGTGTAGCCCTTGCCATTTGGCAAGATCCCCAAAGCTTTTTGGCACCGAATACCTGGAGCGGGGATGATTAAGTACTTGCAATTAAAGACCCAGCACTTGGAAGTGAGAAATAGTTTGCAGATATTAAGTTAATCATGACGATACAGGTTTATTTAAGCAATAAATATATTATGGTGGGCCTTGAGTCTGTTCCAGGAGTCCGTCTTGCGGAAACGCTGGCACCTTGTTCTTTTCTTCCAAACCTGAGAGACAGTAACATAACCGGGTTGTTGTAGGTTTTTTCGGGCTATATGGCCATGGTCTAGAGGCATTCTCTCCTGACGTTTCGCCTGCATCTATGGCAAGCATCCTCAGAGGTAGTGAGGTCCATTGGAACTAGGAAAAAAGGTTTATATATCTGTGGAATGACCAGGATGAGACAAAGGACTCTTGTCTGCTGGAGCTAGGTGTGAATGTTTCAATTGATCACCTTGATTAGCATATAATGGCCTGGCAGTGCCTGGAGCAAACTTTTGTTGAGGGGTGATGAGATGTCCTTGTTTGTTTCCTCTCTGTTGTTGTGCTGTTGCAATTTTACAGTTTTTTAATATTGGTAGCCAGATTTTGTTCATTTTCATGATTTCCTCCTTTCTGTTGAAATTGTCCACATGCTTGTGGATTTTAATGGCTTCTCCGTGTAGTCTGACATGGTGGTTGTGAGAGTGGTCCAGCATTTCTGTGTTCTCAAATAAAATGCTGTGTCCAGGTTGGTTCATCAGGTGCTCTGCTATGGCTGACTTCTCTGGTTGAAGTAGTCTGCAGTGCCTTTCATGTTCCTTGATTCGTGTCTGGGCTTTGCGTTTGGTGGTCCCTATGTAGACTATGGAGCCCCCGGTGGCGCAGTGGGTTAAAGCACTGAGCTGCTGAGCTTGTTGATCGAAAGGTCGCAGGTTCGATTCCGGGGAGCAGCATGAGCTTCCGCTGTCAGCCCTAGCTTCTGCCAACCTAGCAGTTCGAAAACATGCAAATGTGAGTAGATCAATAGGTACCGCTCCGGTGGGAAGGTAACGGCGCTCCTTGCAGTCATGCCGGCCACATGACCTTGGAGGTGTCTACGGACAACGCTGGCTCTTCGGCTTAGAAATGGAGATGAGCACCACACCCCAGAGTCAGACATGACTGGACTTAATGTCAGGGGACTACCTTTACCTTTACCTATGTAGACTTGTCCACAGCTGCATGGTACAGAGAAGAACACAGAAAAAAACTCTTAAATTGCAACAGCACAACAACAGAGAGGAAACAAAACAAGGACATCTCATCACCTCTCAACAAAAGTTTGCTCCAGGCACTGCCAGGCCATTATATGCTAATCAAGGTGATCAGTTGAAACATTCACACCTAGCTCCAGCAGACAAGAGTCCTTTGTCCCACCCTGGTCATTCCACAGATATATAAACACTTTTTCCTAGTTCCAACAGACCTCACTACCTCTGAGGATGCTTGCCATAGATGCAGGCGAAACATCAGGAGAGAATGCCTCTAGACCATGGCCATATAGCCCGAAAAAACCTACAAAAACCCAGTGATTCCAGCCATGAAAGCCTTCGACAATACAAGTAACATAACCATCATTGTCCGTTGCTTGAAAGTGTTCATGTGTAATATCTCTCCTATACATTATGTGATCTTTGGTCTCACTTTCCAGTCCTTTGGTTATCAATTCAGGGCAATACCTGAGCTAGAGTTAACTGTATTTCGTATCATGGGGGATATGGATACTTGGCCAAGTCCTTAAGCAACAGTGCTGATATTTTGGATCACGTTTACACAAAGGCTTTTTCTCTCATTCTTTTTTCTGTCCTTCTTTTAAACAGAAAAAATTACAGTTTTATACCCTTGCCTTCACTTTAAGAGAGGCTGTTTATAACCCACTTTCACGCTGATTGTGGCTTAGCTCATCTTCAGGAATGTCATAATGCATTTTTAATTGGGAGCTGGTGATGAGCCATATTTATTATCTTCCCCATGCCCTCCTAAGGACTAGTTTTCCTCTTGCACATCCCCTCCCCTCACTCACAATATCTTGTTCTAATTTTTCTCCCTTTGACTTAAAAGAAAATAAATAATGGTGGAAAAAGAGAGGTTGTCTAATAAGGGGGGCTATTGATTGATGTCGGGTGGGTGCCTGCCTAAATCATTGGGGACAGGCAAGAGCTTCCAGGGAAAATAGAATTAAGAACATATTCACTTTTTTTAAAGCTGGTAGTATGTCATTGAAAATCTGGACAATCACTAGAAGACTGCATTCCCACCTGGGAATAGTTTGAAATTACCTGTATGAATTCTGATCTGAATATTTGGGAACAGGTTTGCTACACCACCTCCCCTATGAGGCCTCCAAACCCCTTTGGGTGAGAGGGATTGAATGGAAAGTGGCCTCAATTGGACTATCCGCATCCCTTTTGCTCCGTTTGGGATTCAAAATGGCACAAGAATCCCTAAAGCAAGAATCCCGCAAGGTTTATTTATTTATTTATCGCCATTAATGATGGAGCCAATCTGATGTCTGTGGGAAGGGCGTTCCACAGCCGAGGGGCCACCATCGAGAAGGCCTGTCTCTCGTCCCCGCCAGCCGTGCCTGTGTTGCAGGCGGGACCGAGAGCAGGGCCTCTCCGGAAGATCTCAAAGTCCTAGTGGGTTCGTAGGCAGAGATGCAATCGGATAGGTAACTGGGGCCGGAACCATTTAGGGCTTTATAGGCCAAAGCCAGCACTTTGAATTGTGCCCGGTAGCAAATTGGCAGCCAGTGGAGCTGGCGCAACAGAGGGGTTGTATGCTCCCTGCGTGCCACTCCTGTTAGTATCATGGCTGCCGAACGTTGGACTAATTGAAGCTTCCGAGCCGTCTTCAAAGGCAACCCCACGTAGAGAGCGTTGCAGTAGTCTAATCGGGATGTAACCAGAGCGTGGACTACCGTGGCCAAGTCAGACTTCCCAAGGTACGGGCGCAGCTGGCGCAAAAGTTTTAGCTGTGCAAGGTTCTATTCTTTTCCCCATGCTCTTTAATATCTACATGAAACCACTGGAGTTTTGGAGTTCGTTGCCATCTTTATGCAGATGACACGCAACTCTACTACTCCTTTCCACCAACATCCA
Organism: Anolis sagrei ordinatus; assembly: GCF_025583915.1. Classification (NCBI taxonomy): domain Eukaryota; kingdom Metazoa; phylum Chordata; class Lepidosauria; order Squamata; family Anolidae; genus Anolis; species Anolis sagrei. The sequence goes on from NW_026844589.1 coordinate 24,305,730, forward strand.
AGGAAGCCCCTCGGGTCCTTAGCCAGTGCCTGGCTTCTGTGATGGGCTGGATGAGGGCTAACAGGTTGAAATTGAATCCTGACAAGACAGAGGTCCTCCAGGTCGGTCGCTCAACCAAACGGGGCATAGGGTGGCAACCTGTGTTTGACGGGGTTACACTCCCCTTGAAGACACAGATCCGCAGTCTTGGGGTCCTCCTGGATTCAGCGCTGACACTTGATGCGCAGGTGTCGGCAGTGGCCAGGAGGGCCTTTGCACAGTTAAGACTTGTGCACCAGCTGCGACCATACCTTGAGAAGACTGATTTGACCATGGTGGTCCATGCCTTAGTTTTTATGGCCTCGTAAATTAGTTAAATTTGCCTCCCCGCATAAGAGTTACCTGAATTTCCTACTTAACAGATACAACTATCTTTCGGGCTGCAAAGGTCGACAGCAAGCTACACAAATTGGTCAGAAGCTAACTCCAACCCAGGCTGGCTTCAAACTCATGACCTGAGTGATCTTAATGCAGCTGACTCCCAGTCAGCTGAGCCATAATCCCAGTCTATGGACCATAATAAAAAACTGTATGTATATATTTGGGTACTCTTTTTCAGTATTATTGACCAAGATATAGCCCTTCTCTGTTCATATTATCATCGAGTTAGAAGAGACCACAAAGGCAATCCAATCCAAACCATTTATTTATCGTGTCATCCGCACCCAGAACATTGTATTACATTTCTAACAGAACAAAACAAACAAACAGATTAAAAAACCCACAAATTTTGCAAACTTGGTAGCTGATTAAATGTCCTTTGACCAGTATCTGGCCACTTGGAGTGCCTCTGGTGTTGCCGCAAGAAGGTCCTCCCTTGTGCATGTGGCAGGGCTCAGGTTGCATTGCAGCAGGTGGTCAGTGGTTTGCTCTTCTCCGCACTCGCATGTCGTGGACTCCACTTGGTGGCCCCATTTATTGAGGTTGGCTCTGCATCTCATGGTGCCAGAGCGCAGTCTGTTCAACGCCTTCCAAGTCACACAGTCTTCTGTGTGCCCAGGGGGGAGTCTCTCATCTGGTATCACCCATGGATTGAGGTGCTGGGTTTGAGCCTGCCACTTTTGGACTCTCACTTGCTGAGGTGTTCCAGCGAGTGTCTCTGTAGATCTTAGAAAACTATATCTTGATTTAAGTCGTTGACGTGCTGGCTGATACCCAGACAAGGGATGAGCTGGAGATGTCTCTGCCTTGGTCCTTTCACTATTGGCAGCAACTTCCCGGCGGATGTCAGGTGGTGCAATACCGGCTAAGCAGTGTAATTTCTCCAGTGGTGTAGGGCGCAGACACCCTGTGACAATGCGGCATGTCTCATTAAGAGTCACATCCACTGTTTTAGTGTGGTGATATGTGTTCCACACTGGGCATGCGTTCTCAGCAGCAGAGTAGCATAGCGCAAGGGCAGATGTCTTCACTGTATCTGGTTGTGATCCCCAGGTTGTGTCAGTCAGCTTTCGTATGATATTGTTTCTGGCATCCACTTTTTGTTTGATGTTCAGGCAGTGCTTCTTGTAGGTCAGAGCACGGTCCAGAGTGACTCCCAGGTATTTGGGTGCGCTGCAACGCTCCAGTGGGATTCCTTCCCAGGTAATCCTCAGAGCTCGGGATGCTTGTCTGTTCTTAAGGTGAAAGGCACATGCCTGTGTTTTAGATGGATGAGGGATCAGTTGGTTTTCCCTGTAATAAACAGTTAGAGCACCTAGAGCTTCGGAGAGCTTCTGTTCAATCATCTCAAAGCTCCCTGCTTGAGTGGTAATGGCACGATCATCAGCATAGATGAAGCTCTCTGTCCCTTCTGGTAGTGGCTGGTCATTTGTGTAGATGTTGAACATGGATGGAGCGAGCACGCTCCCCTGAGGCAGGCCATTCTTCTGTTTCCGTCATCTGCTTCTCTGGCTCTGGAACTCAACAAAAAAGCTCCTGTTTTGTAGCAGGTTTCCTATGAGACGGGTGAGATGGTAGTCCTTTGGAATCCAGAAGCAACCAGAGTCCAAACCATTGCCATGCAGGAATGCACAATCCAAGCACTCACAACGGATAGTCATCTAAACTCCACCTTTCTCTTCTCGACACTTTGCCATCTTCTCTACTCAGTGTCGACCATTTTCTTGTTTCTTTCTTTTTTTACCTTTTTCTATGGACATAACAGAAAATATCCCTTTCTATTGTTTCTAACATCTCTAACAGTAGTCTTTGAGTTGCAGCTTTGATTTCAAGACATCTGTCACCTTGATGCTCAAGAGCTCAGTCTTTGGTAAAGACATTCAGGCAGAAAATTAAAGTGGGTGTAACAAAGGAGAGATCTTCATCCTCTTCTGCTTCTTTTGTTATTGGGAGTAGTAATAAATACAACCTCTGCAGCATTCATATTATGTGACCTAAGGATCATACAACGCAGGTGAGGGATCCTGTAAGCCAAGGCCTGGAGCTGAATACAGCCATCTCAAGGTCCTAGGATATAATTACTTGCAGTAAAGCGGAAGCATGCTGATACCTTTGGCCCTGCCAAACACTCATGTACGGCCCTGGGAAAACATACATCTTTGAATTGCAGTTTGACCTCGAGTGGGAAAATGTTCAGCCGGGCTTCATTAACATCTCTCTTGAGATTCAGTTCCTTCCGTGTTTTGCAGTACTGAGTCCAGAGCGTCTTGGAGTAGTCTTGGAGTAGTCTTCATTATTCTTGCAAAATCTTTCTTTAGACACAGATGCTCTTGATGAAACATTCTGGAGATGACCTTTCTGGAGACCATTGCTTTTGCTATCATTTTGGAGATTCCCATTATTTTGTTGTTGATGATGACGTTGTGAGACACCTTCAAGTTATTTCCAAATGGTGAAGCCCTTAAGGCAGTGGTTCTCAACCTGGGGTCCCCAGATGTTTTTGGCCTTCAACTCCCAGAAATCCACATCTGGGGACATCAAGTTGAGAACCACTGCCTTAAGGTGAATTGAGTCTGAGAAAGTGTGACTCACTCAAGGTCACCAAGTTGGTTTCTATTAGCATTCAGGGTAAACCTTGACCTGTTTCGTGTCCCGGCTTTCAGTGAGGGACCAGATCCATTATTTGGGAGCCTCCCAAAATCAGGAGGGCAGATATTTGTTTTTGGTTCGGACCCCCAAAGATCTGTTTACTATTGGACCATTATGAGAGGTAGGCTTCCCACTCATGCTCCCCTTCCTGTCACATATTTTAAGGAGGCTTCTTACATGCTGTTTCTACTCTAGAGGAGGTACTCGGCTATAGGCACTGGCAGGCGCGGTGTATTGTGTCTGAGAATGTGTGACTCACCCAGGGTCACCAAGTTGGTTTCTATTAGGGTTGTGCATTCAGGGTAAACCTTGACCTGTTTCGTGTCCCGGCTTTCACTGAGGGACCAGATCCATTATTTGGGAGCCTCCCGAAATCAGGAGGGCAGATATTTGTTTTTGGTTTAGACCCCCAAAGATCTTTTTTCTATAGGGCCATTATGGGAGGGAGGCTTCCCACTCAGGCTCCCCTTCTTGACACACACTTTAAGGAGTGTTCTTACATGCTGTTTCTACTCTAGAGGAGGTACTCGACTATATGCACTGGCAGGCGCGGGTGCTTTCCCAGGTCTGCCTGCACACCATGTCACACACCCATTCTCCTTGGAAAGACAGTGCATGTGTGATGTGGTGTGCAGGCCCAGAAAGTGTGTATACCAGCCAGTGCTTGCAGTTGAGTGCCTCTTACTCTAGAGTAAGAGGTGCTAAGCTGCGTGATTTCTGGGCCTGCACACTACACATGAACTTTCTTTTCAAGGAGATTGTGTGTGTGGCATGGCATGCAGGCCTGGAAGGAGTGCGCACCTGCCAGTGCCTGCAACCAAGCACTGCTTACTCTAGACTACTGCAATGCACTCTACATGGGGTTGCATCTGAAGACTGCCCAGAAGCTTCAACTGGTCCAACTATTGGCAGCCAGGTTTGCTTATGGGGGCAGGGTACAAGGAGCGCACAACTCCTTTGCTACACCAGCTCCACTGGCTGCCAATCAGCTTCCGAGCACAATTCGAAGTGCTGGTTTTAACCTACAAAACCCTAAACAGTTCCAGCCCGGTTTACCTGTCCGAACGTATCTCCTCCTATAAACCCTCAAGGACTTTAAGATCTTCTGGAGAGGCCCTGCTCTCGGTCCCACCAACTCTGCAGTCATGTTTGGTGGGGACGAGAGACAGGACCTTCTCTGTGGTGCCCCCCCCCCCCAGTTATGGAACTTTCTCCCTGCCCCCTCCCTCCTGTCCCTCAGGAAGCAGCTAAAATCTTGAGTTTGGAATCAGACATTTGCAGATTGATGGATGATCCTGTATAGGCTAAGAGCTAATGGACAACATTTGGATTGAGTTGGATGATGTTTTAACTTAATGATTTGTTTTATATGTAATCTAGAACTTATTTATTGTGTACTAGCTGTCCCCTGCCACACGTTGCTGTGGCCCAGTCTGTGTATATGTGTTTGTGTGTGTATATATGAGTGTATGTGTATACACATATTTGTGTATATGTGTATATATGCGGTTTTGCAATTGTGTTATAATGTATTTTTTTGGCTTTTTAAGTCTCTTCTGCTGTGTTTTTCAGTGTTTTTATAAGTGATAATCACTTGTTGGCTTGAGAGGTGTCTTGTGTCCAAATTTGGTGTCAATTCATCCAGTGGTTTTTGAGTTATGTTAATCCCACAAACGAACATTACATTTTTATTTATATAGATGTTGTTTTTATGATGTTATTTATTGTGCATTGAATTTTTGCTGTTAGCCATTCTGAGTCCCTCCATGGAGGTGGAGAAGAACAGAATACAAAAATCTATGTAAATAAAAATGTAATGTTCGTTTTGCTACCATCAGAACTCAAAAACCACTGGGGGAATTGACACCAAATTTGGACACAAGACACCTAACAGTCCAATGTATGTCCTCCACTAAAAAAAATGATGTTTTCATTTGGGAATTGTCGTTGCTGGGATTTATAGTTTACCTACAGTCAAAGAGCATTCTGAACTCCACCAGTGATGGAATTGGGCCAAACTTGGCACACAGGGCTCCCATGACCAACAGAAAAAACTGGAAAGGTTTGCTGGACATTGACCTTGAGTTTGGGAATTGTAGTTCACCCACATCCAGAGAGCACTGTGGACTCAAACAATGATGGATCTGGACCAAACTTGGTACGAATATTCCATATGCCCAAATATGAACACAGATGGAGTTTGGAGGAAATAGACCTTGACATTTGGGATTTGTAGTTACTGAGATTTATAGTTCGCTACAATTAAAGAGCATTCTGAAACCCACAAACGACAGAAATGGGGCAAACTTCCCACACAGAACCCCCATGACCAACAGAAAATACTTAAGGCCATCCAGTCCAACTCTCTTCACCAGGGCAAGAAAACGTAATCAGAGCCCTCCTGACAAAGAGCCATCCAGTCATAAATAGAGATAGATAGATATGATTCTCTCACACACACAGATATAGTATCACAGATTTGAAAGAGACCCTTAAAGAAGGACTATGATATGTTGCATATTCCACAGTAGGCAAACCAGACACTCTCCATATCAACACTGACAAAGAAATACTGTTTACTCACAAGCATAAAGGAATTACATATATTAGAAACCAACACTTTCTCATTACTTTATTTTCCAGATCACCAGACTGGGCCACAGCAACGCCTGGCAGGGGATAGCTAGTTCTAAATAAATAAATACTAGCAGGCACACTTTCTGGGCTTGCATGCCACACATGCACTCTCTTTCCAAGGCAAGGAGGCAAGTTTTGGGAGGTGCTCGGCTGCGGTCGAAAGCAGGCTTGGAGCTGGGATCAGCCCCAGCTTGCTTTCGTGTCGAGCTGATTTTCGTACGGGGAGGGGGGTTCCCATTTTGTACTCCCAGAGAAACTAAAGAAACGGCAGAAACAAATTCTGCGCACAACTCTAGCTTCTGTGGCCAAGTAGAGTCATAACCCAATTCTCACATCACAAATTGTGCTGATTCTCAATGGGTAACTGTAAGTCCCTTGAATTGTTATCTTCCTTCTTTGTGCAGTGTCCTGAGGAGCTGAGGCCCATGAAGGATGGCACTGGCTGCTACGACTACTCCAAAGGGATTGACTGCTCAGATGGTTTCAACGGTGGTTGCGAGCAGCTGTGTTTGCAGCAAACTGTCCCTCTTCCATCTGAACCTCTTTCCAGCACCATCCACATGTTCTGCGGGTGAGTCGCTAGGCTCTACTTTCATGTTCGGCCTCCGAACTCCAACAGTTATGATCTCTGGGTGTTCTGTCCTGCGCTGGGCCTGTCATGAATTGCTTTTAAAATAGGACGTGCAACTTGAGCCCAGTGGGAAGCCAGGGCCCCCCGAAGAGAAGTTCTCAAGGATTTTCCTCCACAAATGGTCTTTAGATGGCTTGTGAAGTATAACAAAGTCCTTTATTAATGAACACTCAAACAGAAACTTCTCTTGTCTTCAATAAAGTTAAACAAATGCTTCCAGGCTTTTATGCAACAGGTGGCTTCCTAATCTTGTCCACGAGAAACAGGCAATTGTCTTCAATAACTGTTTCTTTACTTTAAAGGAAAATCCCTTTTTAACTTCTCCCAGGCTGACTGTAATCTAAGCCTTACTGATGTGGGCTCCGCTACCAGGTCAAACTGTGTCTCGAGCACCGAGTGGACCTACCAGTAAGGCCAGTAGATTCTCCAGCTGGACTTCTTTGGTCTTCCAAACTGTTTACCCTCCGAAATTCCTCAAAGCTTTAGGGCTGCTTCCCTGGAAATCTTTGGAAATCTTTGGATGCTCTTAAGACTGTTCTCCTCCGGAAAGTCTTAAGGGTTGAAGCTTTTGTACAGGAGAAGCTTGTACACGTCCTCTAAATTAGCTTTCCTTACTGAGACTAACTAAAAATGGCTCCCTTCCCAATTGCCCTGAACAAGGGACGGAACCAAAACTTAATGATGATGGACAGGTGACTTGCCCTACGACTGCAACCAAAGGAAGCCACCTTTCTGCAGAATCCCCGAAACCTTGGACTGCAAGCAAACATTTAATACAAAGTAAATAAATTTGGAGCTCATGGTACAGCCGTACCAGCACAGGGTCTGCTGTAGGATTTCTTTTCCTTGGATTCTGCTTGAGAGGCTATTCTTTCCATTGCAATGGGTACAGAACGGATGAAAGGGTTTTGCCCTAAGGATGCCTCATCTCCAAGCGCTCACCTTCACCCCAGTTGCTATTAACTTAGAGGCAAAGAGGATTGCATTACACACATTTCTTTATGATGTGTATTTAGGCCTTTTATTAAATGGCTCATTAGCTTTATTTGGTGGAATTAAAATCCTTTATCCCAGTTGCAGTATTCAGTATTTGCTGAATGAGAAATATTTATGGGACGAGAGGAATATTAATTGGTGAAGCATTTTATAAAGGAAGAAAAGGGGAACTTCCGATTTCCTGAATTTTACCAGAAAACCCATAATTTCCTAGATAAACAGTTTCACACTCATTACTGCCTACCTCAGCAATGAGTTTGCTATATATAAAAATGAAGAAAAGGAGGGGAAAAAAGGTAATTCTTGTGTTGTTGAAGGCTTTCATGGCCAGAATCACTGGGTTGATGTGTGTATTCTGGGCTGTCTGGCCACGTTCCAGAAGCATTCTCTCCTGACGCTTTGCCCACATCTATGTCAGGTAGTCTCAGAGGTTGTGAGTAGGCCTGGTCAACCCATGGTTCTAAATGGTTCTAAAGTACGTACAAAACTAAATTTCTGGTGGTGAAAATTTCAGAACTCTAACAAAACTCTCAAAATGTCATTATATAATGGCAGTTCCTAATTGGTTCTATCATAACAATCACCAGTAATGAAATCATAATTAAATTTTGAAAGTTTTGTTAGAGTTCTGAAATTTTCACCACCAGAACTTTAGTTTTGTAAGTACTTTAGAACCATTTAGAACCATGGATTGACCAGGCCTAATTGTGAGGTCCGTTGGAAAGTGAGGTTTATATATCTGTGAAATGAGGACCAGAGTGGAAGAAAGAACTCTTGTCTGTTTGAGACAAGTGTGAACGTTGCCATAGGCCACCTTGATTAGCACTGAATAGCCTTGCAGCTCCAAAACCTGGCTGCTTCCTGCCTAGGGGAATTGTGCACGCTGGGCCTGTACATAAGACTGTAGACAGGACATAAATTCTGTGTGCCCAACGGGATGTCGGGGCTGCCTCAGATTAAAGGCCCTTGGATTTCCTTAAAACAGAGTCTTTAGATTGCTTAAAGGTTCAACAAGTTTCTTTATTATTGAAAACAAACAGGTACTTTAAGGCTTTCTTAACAGTCTATTGGCTCTCTCTCAATCTTGTCCACAGGGAACAGGCACTATCTTCATAACTATAACTAAGGGGGGAATCCTTAACTTCTAATCTGGACAATCTGTCTTTGCCTCTGTTGGCATGGAGCCCCTGCATCCGGTACCAACTGCTTCTGGCTTCCTCGAGTGACCCTTACCAAGCAGAGCTTTGTAGACTTCCAGGAGGAAAGGAGTTCAGGTTTCGGTGATGGCTGGCTGAAGTCCCTCAGCAAAGAAGCTGTAGGGCTGTATAACCCCAGCCAAGCTGTGGGCTGTATATCTCCCCGGCCAAGCCATAGAAGATGAAGCTTTCTACAGGAGCTCTTGGTATTATGTCCTGCATGAAAGGCTTCTCTGTGTGGACCAAACCCAAATTGGCTCCTATTCCCTCCAAAACCCAAAAAGGAGGCGGGAACAGGGAACCTAATGATAATTGTCAGGTGGCTTGCCCTATGATTGCAGCCAAAAGAAGCCACCTATCTTCAGAGTCCCTGAAACTTAGGACTACAACAAACATTCAATGCAAAGCAAACAAAATTGGAGCTCTTGGTACAGCTGTACCTGCACAGGAATCCTTTGTTGGGAGGTACATTCTTGAAGGCTTTCACAGCAGGAATCACTTGGGTGTTGTGTGGTTTCTAGGCTGTATAGCCATGTTCTAGCAGCATTTTCTCCTGATGTTTTGCCTGGCATGCTTCTAGAACATGGTCATACAGCTGGAAACAACACAACATCCCAGTAATTTTCTGTGTTTGCATGCTGGCCATGAATAAAAGTTTAGGCAATTGGGTTTTATGTATCTGTGGAATAATGTCCAGGGTGGGAGAAAGAACTCTTGTCTGTTGGAGGCAAGTGGGAATGTTACAGTTGGCCACAAAGGTTGCAAAACCATGGAAATTAAATTGACCCAAAGAGTAGTGGCCTTGTAGGAATATGGACTTCATGAGATGGTGACAGTGATATGGACACTCATGGCAAATCACTCATGGATAAGTCGAAAGAAAATTTATACACAGTATATGCAGTAAGCTCTTGCCTTTCACCACTCTGATCTGAGAATGGGATGGTTCATTTTTTTTATTAGAGTCAGGGCACAATACAGTTCAGTACTGAAACTGACCCATGGATAAATCAACCCGCAGTAGCACAGTGGGTTAAAGCACAAGTTGCAGAAAAACTTACCGACCAGAAGGTTGGCAGTCCAAAGCTACAGGTCAGGGTGAGTTCCCTCTGTTAGCCCTAGCTTCTGTCAACCCAGGAGTTTGAAAACATACAATGTGAGTAGTTCAATAAGTACTGCCTTGGCAGGAAAGCAAAAGGCATCCATGCAGCCATGCCGACAAAACTTGACCAGGAGTGTCTACGGACAACAGGCTCCTCGGGATGGAAAATGGAAGAAGAGCACCTCTGCATGGCCAGAGTTGAGCATCGCCTCCAGACGCCGGAGATGGAAAGGGAAACCTTTGCCTTTGTTTATGTATTGTATATCTCATTGTTCACTATATAAAAGGCATTGAATGTTTGCCTATATATGTGTATAGTGTAATCTGTTCTGAGTCCCCTTGGGGAGAAAAAGCAGAATATAAATAAAGTGTATTATTATTATTATTGACACAAAAGCACATTATGTCACAGCAAATGAGATCTATATGCTGGATTTCGTATCACAAAACTACAAGTCAAACACTTCCCAAGCATCTAGGACTGTGTGATATTATTATTATTATTATTATTATTATTATTATTATTATTATTTGAAACACAACAAGATGAGTCCACAGCAGACAAGATCACTCTGCTGGCTCTTCTATTGGATCACACATCCAATTGGATCTATTATTATTATTATTATTATTATTATTATTATTATTATTATTATATGCTGCCTCTGTCGGGGAGTCCAATGGAGTCTCCATCTGCAGAGGTTGTTAAACCTCTATACATTGGAAAAATCCGCTTTGTCTCATGGCAGCAGCTGTTGTGTCTCGGCACCATTTTGACCTCTAAAAGAATCCAAGGTGTAGGTTTCGTGCCGCGGAGAAGCAAATTCCTAGAAGTAACTCCAAGGAACATCTGTCAAATCCTGACACATCCAGGTGCTCAGACAGCAGCGGTTTCACTTTGTGCAGGTCCTTTGTAGTTCCCTGGGGCTTTGGGTCCATCAACTACGTTTTGTGTGTGTTGCTTTATTGTTCAAAACAGGTAAAGAGGAAACTGAATCATGTGTGAGGCTGGCTGGCTCCAGTGAAGGGCACTGAAGCAGCCAGCCCATCAAAAGCTATTCGGTTCAACAGGGAGGAAAAAAAATGTAGGCTGTTCAAATTTCATGTTGATAGGCATAGAAGTGCAAGAATTGATGGTCTACCTATATGTGCCTGGTTAGCTGGCTAGATGTCTGTCTGCCAATAATAATAATAATAATAATAATAATAATAATAATAATAATAATAATAGGAGCCCCCGGTGGCGCAGTGGGTTAAAGCACTGAGCTGCTGAGCTTGTTGATCAAAAGGTCGCAGGTTCGATTCCGGGGAGCGACGTGAGCTTCCGCTGTCAGCCCTAGCTTCTGCCAACCTAGCAGTTCGAAAACATGCAAATGAGAGTAGATCAATAGGTACCGCTCCAGCGGGAAGGTAACAGCACTCCATGCAGTCATGCCGGCCACATGACCTTGGAGATGTCTACGGACAACGCTGACTCTTCGGCTTAGAAATGGAGATGAGCACCACACCCCAGAGTCAGACATGACTGGACTTAATGTCAGGGGACTACCTTTACCTTTACTACTACTACTACTACTAATAATAATAATAATAATATACTTTATTTATATTCTGCCCTATCTCCTCGAGGGGACTCAGGAGAGATTACAGTACACATTTACGACAAACATTCAATGCTGATATACAATTAAAAAAAGACAGTACATAAATAGAGGTAAAGGCTTCCCATCTTTTTCCATCTCCGGCAAATAGGCTGTGCTCAACTCCGGCCACAGGGTGGTGCTGTCACTCCATCTTCCATGCTGAGGAGCTTTGTTGTTCTTAGACGCTCCCCCAATTGAATTGCCAGCATGTCTGCATGGGCGCCTTTTACCTATTTATCTATTCACTTTGCTGTTTTCGAATTGCTAAGTGAGCAGAAGCTGGGCTGGTAGTTGGGAGCTCACCCCAATCTGGGCTTAAACTGTTATTATTATATGCTGCTCTTGTGTCTTAGCCTCTAAAGGAATCCAAGATGTAAACATTTATCTTATCACTGTCCCCGTTCTTATCAGAGTTTACTTTTCAGTACTTATTAGCAACTTTTAATTACAGTCCAGCAAGCAGGTAGTTAGTCATTGCAGGCCTTGGGAGTGATCCTGGACTCATCGCTGAGCCTGGAACCCCAGGACTCGGCGGTGGCTCCCAACTATCAGCAAAATTGTGCAAATTTTGCGGAGAGCTTTTGCACAATTAAAACTTGAGCGCCAGCTATGCCCATACCTTGGGAAGTCTGATCTGGCCACAGTGGTCCATGCTCTTGTTACATCCCGAATAGATTACTGCAATGCGATCTACGTGGGGTTGCCTTTGAAGACGGTTCGGAAACTTCAATTATCCAACGGGCGGCGGCTAGATTACTCACCGGAGCATCATACAGGGAGCATACCACCCCCCTGTTATATCAGCTCCACTGGCTGCCGATCCAGTTCTGAGCATAATTCAAAGTGCTGGTTTTGACCTACAAAACCCTATACGGCTCCGGCCCAGCGTACCTGTCCAAACGTATCTCCTTCTACATCCCCCCTCAGAGTTTAAGATCTGCTGAGGAGGCCCTTCTCTCGGCCCCACCATTATCACAAGTGAGACTGGTGGGGATGAGTGACAGGGCCTTCTCGGTGGTGGCCCCTCACCTGTGAAATGCACTCCCCGGGGAAATTAGGTCATCAACATCCCTCCTCTCTTTCAGAAGGAAGTTAAAAACCTGGATATGGGACCAGGCCTTAGGGTAAGCTGGCAGATGGATAAAAGACAATGACGACCAGAGTAGGAAAGGACAATGACAATGCTGGATGGATTATCTATATATATATAAATTTGTTAGGGGCATCCAACGAGGAAACAAAACTCAAAAACCCCCCAACGAAACTTAACCAAAATTCCCATGCCCATAACACAACCCACAAGGTACAAACATATCTACTCAAAATGAAAGACAACACAACAACACACTCACAAAACGGCAAAACAACAAAACTCAAAAATCCCCCAACGAAACTTAACCAAAATTCCCATGCCCATAACACAACCCACAAGGTACAAACATATCTACTCAAAATGAAAAACAACACAACAACACACTCACAAAACGGCAAAACAACAAAACTCAAAAAACCCCCAACGAAATTTAACCAAAATTCCCATGCCCATAACACAACCCACAAGGTACAAACATATCTACTCAAAATGAAAAACAACACAACAACACACTCACAAAACGGCAAAAGGATAAAACTCTAAAAAACCAACGAAACTTAACCAAAATTCCCATGCTCATAACACAACCCACAAGGTACAAACATATTACTCAAAATGAAAAACAACACAACAACACACTCAAAACGGCAAAAAAACAAAACTCAAAAAAACCCCAACGAAACTTAACCAAAATTCCCATGCCCATAACACAACCCACAAGGTACAAACGTATCTACTCAAAATGAAAAACAACACAACAACACACTCACAAAACGGCAAAACAACTGAGCATGCGCATTGGCGCCCAGCCGCAAGTTCCCTGGCGCGCGCACATGCCCTTCCGGCCAACGTTCCCTCTGCGGAAACCATGCCCACTCCAAGCCCCGCGCCGCTTCCCGCACACACACACACCCCTGCCGCACATACACACACAACCCCACACTCCATCACTCCCCCTGCCGCCGCACACACACACGCAACCCCACTCCCCCCGCCGCCGCACACACACACGCAACCCCACACTCCATCACTTCCCCCGCTGCCGCACGCACACACGCAACCCCACTCCCCCCGCCGCCGCACACACACACGCAACCCCACGCTCCATCCCTCCCCCCGCCGCCGCACGCACACACGCAACCCCACTCCCCCCGCCGCCGCACACACACACACAACCCCACGCTCCATCACTCCCCCCGCCGCCGCACACACACACAACCCCACGCTCCATCACTCCCCTGCCCCAATCTTACCTCCTTTTACTTCACGCCACCTCCAAACCCCACCCCGCCCCTTCCTGCCCTGTCAAAATCTAGGAAAGACAGGAAGGAAGGAAAGAAGGAAGAAAGAGAAAGGGGGGTAAAGAAAAAGGGGGAAGGAAGGAAAGTTAGAGAAAGAAGGAAGAAGAAAAGGAAAGAAAAGGAAAGATGGAAGGAAAGAAAAGAGAGACAGCAGAAAAGGGGGAAGGAAGGAAAGAGATAGAGAAAGAAGAGGAGAAGGAAAGATGGGAGGGAAGGAGGGAGGAAAGAAGGAGAGAAAGAGGGAAGATTGGCCACAGCAACACGTGGCGGGGAAAGGTTGTTATTTCTATTATTATTATTATTATTATTATTATTATTATTATTATTATTATTATGCTATTGTTCCTATGAGACCCTTTTAGGGGGAATGGGAGAGGTGTCAGGTCCCAGAGGCAATGCATTGCATTATTGTTATTGTTATGATGGTGGTGAAATAAAAGGAAATAAAAAGTGAAAGAAGGAAGCAAACAGGGAGGGAAGAAAGGCAAAGGAAGAAAGGGGGAGGGAATGAAGGAAAGAGAGAAGGATGAAACCAAGTAGTGAAAGAAGGAAAGAGGTAGAGATGGAAGAAAGGAGAGAAAGGGGGAGGAAAAGGGGGAAGGAATAGGTAGGTACCTCTCTTTCATAATAGTCCAGATATCTACCTCAACTTTGATCAGTTTTACTATAGGCCACAGCAACGCGTGGCAGGGCACAGCTAGTGGATTTATGAATTGGCGAATGTCGACCACAAGATGATTTTATTGCTGCTATTGTATTAATTTGATTGTTTTAACTAGTTATAATTGTTGTCGTTATATTGTATTTTGTATATTGTATTAAGTGAATTGTTGGGCATCGAATTGTGCCTTTTGTAAGCCGCCCTGAGTCCCTCCTAGGGGGTTGAGAAGGGCGGGGTAGAAGCACTCCAAATAAATAAATAAATAAATAAATAAATTTACTGGTGTTTCCAAAATTATTAACTCCATCCATCCTCCCATTCTTCCATTCATTCCCACACATCATATTAAATTCACATTTATCAAATCTACAATGATATTTTCATGATACATCTCTATTTCTAAGCCAAAGAGCTGGCATTGTCCATAGACACCTCCAAGGTCATGTAGCTGACATGACTGCATGGAGTGCTGTTACCTTCCCGCCGGAGCAGTACCTATTGCTCTACTCACATTTCATTTTTTTGAACTGCTAGGTTGACAGAAGCTGGGGCTAACAGCAGGAGCTCACCCCATCCCACAGATTCAAACTGCCAACATTTGGGTTAGCAAGTTCAACTGGCTGAACCACTGGGCTAATCAAGTTAGTAGTTGATCAAGTTTGAGGCATTCAGGAAATAAGTAGTCTATATTATCAGTTGCATGCTCAGTCACTTGGAAGGTAGTCTTGGTGAGATATTTAGTGACATTCCTCCTTTTTTGTGTGTTTTGGTCTTCAGTTGTGTGGAGGAATACAAGCTGGCACCCGATGGCAAGTCCTGCCTCATGCTGTCGGACATCTGTGAAGGGCCCAAGTGCCTCAAGTCGGATGTGAAATTCAACGACACGCTGTTTGGAGAGATGCTGCACGGCTACAACAACCGCACTCTCCACGTCAACCAAGGGCAGGTCTTCCAGATGACATTCAGGTATGCCCTTCCTTTGCCCCCCACTATGACCTTTTTGCTATTCCATCTCTACTGATGCATCTGTTGGTGGTACTTTGATTGTGTTTTTCCTGCATGGCAGGGCCCATGTGGACTCTTCAAACTCTGTTTTTCTATGATTCTATAAGGATTTAATACAGTTCAAAGCTAACTCCAAACTGGAGCAGATAGACAACAAATTCCCACAAAAGCGAGCGAAAAAAAACCCTTTTATGTGCATCAGTGGAATCCTGGGAGTTGTAGCTTATTTATTTATTTATTTATCACATCAGAAGCAAATTGAAGGTGCATTTATAATGTATTTGAAAACAGACAGAAAGTTTTATATTAAATGTTCTTTGACCAGAAGCTGGCCACTTGGAGTGTCTCTGGTGTCACTGTGAGAAGGTCCTCCATTGTGCGCAGGTTGCGTTCTAGAGCAGGGCCTCCCCAGATGATCTTAGAGTCCTCGATGGTTCATAAGGGGAGACACATTCAGACAGTTAAGTTGGGCCAGAACTGTTTAGGGCTTTATAGGCCAAAGCCAGAATTTTGAATTGGGCCCAGTAGCAAACCAGTAGTCAGTGTGTTATCAAGCTAGAATTTGGAGGCTCCTGCCCAGGAGAGAGGAGCCCTTAGACCCACCAAAGAGAGTCCGAAACCCTTGACAAGCGAAAGAGGAGAAAGGCCCAGAATTTTCCCTGATTTTTCCCAAATAAATCTCACCAAGGTTGAAGAAATGGCCACCGAGGCTTTTATTAGCAATTCAGCTGAAAAGGATGCAGAGCCGCAATCATTTGCCAGCAGAGCATGAGGAGAATACACCAATACAGTCATATTTATAGCAAATTCAAAGTTGTAGACTTCAAACTTCTCGCCCCAGCTTTCATGACGTTCCCCGCCATGATTGGGTGACGGGCGAACAGCTGGGAGGCGGCCCTCCAGCCCCCTGGGCTTCAGGACCAATCAGGAAGCTTCAGCGGTGTGATGGATCCAATGGGAAGGCTCCTGCCGCCTAGCGGCGACAGCGAGTCAGGGGAGAGGGAGGCGGGATGATAGAACACAAAGGAATCTGTGAATGAGTTTTGAAAAAATAATGCCATGTGGCTCGCGAGACAAAAAAAGGAAGTCTCAAGCAGGGCTGATCTATTGTGTTTTAATTGGAATGAATCAACATGTGTAAAGGAAAATCTGGCCAGAAACATGAGGACAATGAGGGTGAAACTGGGGTGAGTATTCCTTAGTGGGAAGTTAGTTAAATCAATCAGTGAAGGTGGGGGCTTTTCGAAGGTCCCCTGACCTCCAGGTAGAAAAATGATTAAAGTTTTGCCAGGGGGCGGCAACTTTGTTGGGCGATCCTCCGAGAACAAAGGGCAGCCACCAGGATATTGTTCATGCAAAGGAAATTCTGGATTAAAGTTCTTTAGCGAATGCCTGGGCTCTGCAGTTTCCTGGGGGGATTTCTTCATGAGGAGAAGGGTGGAAAGGTCAAATGGGGGGGGGGAGCCTCTGCCACGAGGAAACCATGAAATACATAATATGTGTCCATAGTTCATAAGGGTAGAAATTCATAAGGGTTTGTCCTTGTAGAGGAAGGGAAATGTTTGTGGGGAATGATAAAAGTATAAAATTCATAAGAGAAAGTCTCAGAGGTTCCACTGAGCCAGCTAAGGGAGACCCACCACATTGAGATCAACTCTGGTCCTTTGTCCTTGGAAAACTGTAACTCTTTCCAAGGGCTGGAGCCCAGGGACCAATCTGCTCCCTGAAAGCCTCCTGGGGTCCTTGCTGTTGTTAGTGTCTTGGTAAATTGACCAAGGCAACCCCTATTGTGCAGTCTGGTGACCTTGCCCTTTACAGAACTATAAGTTACTATCCCTTATTGGAGGGGGCGGGGACCTGCTCGGCTTCAAGTGGAGCTGGTGCAACAAAGGGGTTGTATATTCCCTAAGCACCGCTCCTGTTAGCAACCTGGCTGCTGTTCGTTGGACTAGTTGAAGCTTCCGGACCATCTTCAAAGGCAACCCCACATAGAGAGCGTTGCAGTAGTCTATATGGGATGTAACCAGAGCGTGGCCTACCGTGGCCAAGTCAGACTTCCCAAGGTACGGGTGCAGCAATGAAAATAATGTTATGGTTGGGGGCACCACAACATAAGGAACTGTATTAAGGGGTCGCGGCATTAGGAAGGTTGAGAAACACTGTTATAGAGTCATAACAGCAAGTGACTTATATCCTCCACAATCATTATTTAGGACAAAAATGGGGAACATGGCCCCATATATTATTGGAATGTATGCATTTCTTATCATGTCCACCCAGAATGATGGGAGTAGCAGTCCCTAAACACCAGTGGCAATACTTTCCCCATCCCTCCGCTACACTTTTGTGTCTCAGTTCACAGTTTTGCACACACACCTTTCCTTCCACAGAGAGAAATAAACACAACTCCCACCCCCTCCCCAGGACTGCTGTGTTAATAATCCACATCCATTTCTCTCTGTATCCAAGACTGCATTGTTTCTTAGTTGTTGAAAATGCAAAAGGCTGGTGGAGAGTCACCATGACATCATCCTGCAACAAGACGGAAAGAGGGCAGGTTTCGTGGAGGATCAATTATTAGCTGAAAGATGTAATTTCCCCCAATTTCCAAAGCCACTCAAGAACCTCTCTCGGCATCAAGGGTACCAGCTGTTTGAGAAGCCCTTAATTTGGTGCATGCAAAACATCGCAGGATGCTGCCTAATTCCGGGGATTAAAAGCCCGTTTTCGAGGGCGCAAGAGCCGGAACACCTTGTCGGAACAAGGGACTGCATCTTTTATGGGGATTTATCACAGCTTTGCATCCCTTGACTAAATGAATGATTCAACCTGCTTGCTATGCCTCTGCAGTATCAGGGTCCATAATAAATAGGCTGGTCTATTGGGTGCACAAAACAGCATGGCAAAGACCCAGACACTGGATGCTGGGGATGTTCTGCCCAATATCAGAGCATTTTGTATTGCTTAGTGTGCTGGTACAGCTGTACCAGAAGCTCCCACTTTATTTGCCTTGTATTAAGTGTTTGCTTGCAGCCCAAGGCTTGGGATTCTGCAGAAGGGTGGCTTCCTGTTAAAGTTTGCAGTTATAGGGCAGGCCCCTGTCCATCATCGTTAAGTTTGGTTCCGCCCCCTGTTCAGGACAATTGAGAAGGGAAGGGAGCCATTTTCAGTCAGTTTCAGCAAGGCAAGTCAATGTACATGACATGTGCAGACTTCCTCTGTACAAAGGCTTCAACCCTTAAGACCTCCCAGGGGAGAACAGTCTTAAGAGCAAAAGGATTCCCAAAGATTCCCAGGGAAACAGCCCTAAAGCTAGGTTCTTGTAGGTTTTTCCGGGCTATAGGGCCATGTTCTAGAGGCATTTCTCCTGACGTTTCGCCTGCATCTATGAAGCAGAGAGGAAACAACCAGGCACAGCTTAACACCTCTCAACAGGAGATTTTCCCAGGCTCAGGCAGGCCTTCAAATGCTAATGAAGGTGGTCAGTTGAAACATTCACACCTAGCTCTAGCAAGGAAGAGCTCTTTGCCCCACCCCAGCCATTCCACAGATATATAAACCCATTGTCCTAATTCCAACAGACCTCACTACCTCTGAGGATGCTTGCCATAGATGCCATAGATGCAGGCGAAACGTCAGGAGAAATGCCTCTAGAACATGGCCCTATAGCCCGAAAAAACCTACAAGAACCTAGTGATTCCAGCCATGAATGCCTTCGACAATACAGCCCTAAAGCTGTGAGGAATTTCGGAGGGAAAAACAGCTTTGAATATCTAAGAACTCCAGCTGAAGTGACTACAGGCCTACTGGTAGGTCCACTCGGTGCTTTGAGACACAGTTCAGCACGGTAGTGGAGCCCATATCAGTTAGGTTTAGGTTCACAGTTAGCCTGGGAGAAGTTTGGAAAGGGATTTTCCTTTAGAGTAAAAGTAACAGTTAGAAGCCACCAGTTGCACAAAAGCCTGGAAGCATTTGTTTAACCTTTTGAAGACAAAGGAAGTTTATGTTGATTGTTCACCAATAAAAGACTTTGTTATATTTTACAAGCCCTCTAAAGACTGTTTATGGTGAAAATCCTTACGAATTTCTCTTCGGTTTTAAAAGCAATTCATTTCAAGCCCAGCGGGCGACAGAACACTTAGTAATATCTGTAGGATCCTCCTACCAAAAGCCCTCCTCTGCTGTGATTGACCGGTCTCTCAGCCAAGGGGAGGGCTGTTTCTGAGACTCCAAGCAGGGAAAGGAGAGCAGGCATGTGTGGCGCATGGCACACATGTGCAGGCGAGGGAGAGCGTGCAAGGCTGGAGGGAGGCTTGCAAGTCTCTTCAAAGTTTGGGGGTTCTGTGTGGGGAATTTGGCCCAATTCCCCCTACAGTGGGCTTCAGAATGCTCTTTGATTGTAGGTGAACTATGAATCCCAGCAACTACAACTCCCACGTGTCAAGGTCTGTTTCCCCAAAATTCCAGCAGTGTTCACATTTGGGCCTATTGAGTATCTGTGCCAGATCCATCACTGTTTGAGTCCACAGTACTGTCTGGGGATAGGAGAACTATAACTAAAACTCAAGGTCAATGCCCACCAAACTCATCCAGTGTTTTCTGCTGGTCATGGGAGTTATGTGTGCCAGGTTTGGTTTAATTCCATTGTTGGTTGAGTGTAGAATGCTCTTTGATTGTAGGTGAACTATAAATCCCAGCAACTTTTTTTGTCGTGTCAGGAGCAACCGCTCCTGTTGTGAGAGAATTGGCCGTCTGCAAGGACGTTGCCCACGGGACGCCTGGATGATTTTTGATGTTAAAACATTCCAGCAACTACAAAAAATAGACAAAAGGTCTATGTTCCCCAAACTCCACCAGTGTTCACATTTGGGCATGTTGAGTATTCATGCCAAGTTTGGACCAGATCCATCATGGTTTGCGTCTCAGTGCTCTCTGAATGCAATGGAACTATAACTTCAAAACTCAAGCTCAATGCCCACCAAACCCTTCCCGTGTTTTCTGTTGATCATGGGAGTTCTGTGTGCCAAGTTTGGTTCAATTCAGTCGTTGGTGGAGTTCAGAATTCCCTTTGATTGTAGGTGAACTATCAATCCCAACAACTACAAAAAATAGACTAAAGGTCTATTTTCCCCAAACTCCACTAGTGTTTGGGCATACTGAGTATTCATGCCAAGTTTGGTCCAGATCTATCATTGTTTGAGTCCACAGTGCTCTCTGGATGTAGGTGAACTACAACTCCCAAACTCAAGGTCAATGCCCATCAAACCCTTCATTGGTCATGGGAGCCAAGTTTGGTTCAATCCCATTGTTGGTGGAGTTCGGAATGCTCTTTTGTTGTAGGTGAACTATAAATCCCAGCAACTACAACTCTCACATGTCAAGGTCTATTTTTTCCAAACTTCACCAGTGTTCACATTTGGGCATATTGAGTATTCATGCCAAGTTTGGTCCAGATCTATCATTGTTTGAGTCCACAGTGCTCACTGGATGTAGATGAACTACAACTCCAAAACTCAAGGTCAATGCCCACCAAACCCTTCCCATGTTTTCCGTTTATCATGGGAGTTCTGTGTGCCAAGTTTGGTTCAGTTCAATCATTGCTGGAGTTCAGAATGCTCTTTGGCTGTAGGTCAACTATAAATCCCAGCAACTACAACTCTCACATGGCAAGGTCTATTTTCCCCAAACTTCATCAGTGCTCACATTTGGGCATATTGAGTATTCATGCCAAGTTTGCTCCAGATCTATCATTGTTTGAGTCCACAGTGCTCTCTTGATATAGGTGAACTACAACTCTAAAACTCACGCTCAATGCCCACCAAACCATTCCAGTGTTTTCTGTTGATCATGGGAGTTCTGTGTGCCAAGTTTGGTTCAATTCCATCATTGGTGGAGTTCAGAATGCCCTTTGATTGTAGAACAACTATAAACTACAACTCTCAAATCACAACCCCACTAGTATTCAAATGTGGGCAATGCATATTGGGTATTTGTGCCCTATTTGTTCCAGTGAATGAAATTACATCTTACGTATCAGATATTTACATGACGATTCATAACAGGAGCAAAATTACAGTTATGAAGTAGCAACAAAATAATGTTATCGTTGGGTTCACCATAACATGAGGAACTGTATCAAGACATTGCAGCATTAGGAAGAGTGAGAAACACTGCCTTAGAAGGTAATCCTGCCTTTCAGATCCAAAGTGCCAGGTTTTTGTTTCGGCAAAGTTGTGTTAACGCTGTTGAGCTTCATGTCAGGTTGTTGAACCGACGAGAGCAGAATTGTCATAATATTGATGAGAAGTTTTGGCAAGTTAATTCCAAGGCTGTCACTTGGCATCTCCCGGACTGTTGCTTCTTAATAAAACCCCGCAATGATTACGGGTCATGTCTGACAGGTGGAAAACAATCTCTGCGGCTGGTGGCGCAAAAGCCAATGTTTTCTGTTTTTCTCCTTGCTCTTTCATGGGCATCGCCCTTTTATACATCACTCCTATCTGAATTCCAAATAGATCCTGCATTTAGGAATTAAAGACAGTGTATCTGCAGCTGAGCACCTCCCAGAACTTACCTCCTTGCCTTGGAAAAAGAGCGCATGTGTAGCATGCAGGCTCAGAAAGCGCACTCGCCTGCCAGTGCCTGCATCTGAGCACCTCCCTCCTCTAGAGTAAGTGTGTGTGTGCCATGCAAGCCCAGAAAGCATGCTTGCCTCCCAGTGCCTGCATCCGAGCACCTCCCTCCTCTAGAGTAAGTGTGTGTGTGGATGCAGGCCCAGAAAGTGTGCTCACCTCCCAGTGCCTGCATCTGAGCACCTCCCTCCTCTAGAGTAAGTGTGTATGTGGATGCAGGCCAGAAAGCGTGCTCGCCTCCCAGTGCCTGCATCTGAGCACATCCCTCCTCTAGAGTAAGTGTGTATGTGGATGCAGGCCCAGTAAGTGTGCTCACCTCCCAGTGCCTGCATCTGAGCACCTCCCTCCTCTCGAGTAAGTGTGTGTGGCATGCTGGCTGAGAAAGTGTGCTCACCTCCCAGTGCCTGCACCTTCTGGTCTAAGAACGCCTTGTTCATCTGTATTCTTACGGTACACAGAGATCTCGGTTATGGATCATGGATTTCCATTTAAGAAGTGAAGCGTCCTACAGTGAGAGAGTGGCTTTGGTAGCACTTTAGTCTCTGTCTCTCCCATCTCAGTGGTTCTCTGCAGCATATTCTATCTCCAGTATTTTGACCAGCTCTGGTAGATAAGCGCTCTGCAATTCATTCCTGGGGATGGAAATCAGGTCTCTTTAGATCTTTGAGCACATTTTGAATAGCTCTTTGGGAATATTAAATGTAAAGCATGTGACAATATTAAATTAATTTCATTGATTTTCAAAAGAAGGGTCTTTGGATACACCTGGATGTATAAAGAATAATTGGTCTGTTTATTATGCCTGCCCTGGAGAGTGCTGCGTTCCTCGGCACCTTGAATAGCTTGTTTACCTCTTACCCTTCATCGCGGCATAATAGATAGATCTGCTTTCCCCAGGCTGGCTTCTATTTCATTCCCTCTTTTATTATTGGCTTTTGTGCAATTCTATTACCTGTTCAGAGCTCTAAAGCCTCCAGACGTATTGGCTGGGAGGTAATGATGGTTTTTTGAACCCAGGCTAATGGCTCTGAAATGCCTGCCATGCCGGCAAAGACAGGGCTGAACAGCGCGCAAGAAATTGAGCCCTTTTGCCATTTGTGCGGCGAAGCGGCACTCCGGTGGCAATTGCCCGGTCCACTTGCTATGCAAGCTCACGCAGGGAAATGCAAAGCCGCATGCAAAAAGAAAGCCCCACCACCCCAGAACACGGCATTCATTCCTCACAACCCATTTGGAACGCATGGGGTTTCCTGCCAGCCCTAACATCGAGCTCATTTGGCCTTTGCATCTTCTCTGCATGCGAATGAGCTCCCCAAGGTCACCAAGTGTTGTTGCAACACACAAGTCGGTGAAGGGTGGAGCCAATTTCAGACAGCATTTATCTTTGGATTTGGCTTTCCTAAGATTGAGACATTGATCATCTTATGAGGAGTGTCTTTGGGAATGTTTACCTTGGAGAAAGGAAGACTGAGGATGGACATTATAGCCATGTGTCAATATTTGAAAGGATGTCACGTTGAGGAGGGGGCAAGCTTGGTTTCTGCTTCATACCATCTAGAATACTGGGGAAATTATTATTACTGTGAATTATGTGATAGAAGCTCTCCTCACCATATGATTCAAGTTGAAGGTAAATTCAGACAAGACAAAGGTAACTAAAGCAATGAAAGAATGAAACAAAGGGAAATGGTTCTGCTGTAAAACCACATCCTGATCCGCCTTCTGACTGACCAGGAGTACCTACTCCTGGTCAGTCGGAAGGCAGATCAGGTTGTAAGTTTACAGCGGAACCATTTTGCTTAATTTCATTCATTCTTTCGTTACCTTTGGGAGCACGTAACATGAAGGCCCTTCCCCATACAAAAATTAGCTCAACCCGAAAACAAACAGAAGCTGATCCCTGCTCCTTGGCTGCTTTTCATAAGCATGTGGCAGTCCATGCCTGGGTCATACACAGGTTTGCAGCTTGGGGATGATCCTGGACTCATCGCTGACCCTGAAACCCCAGGTGTCGGCAGTAGCTGGGAGCACCTTCACACAATTAAAACTTGTGTGCCAACTGCACCCATATCTTGTCCCAAAATGGGTTAAACCCTTGTGCCAGCAACACTGAAGACTGACCGGTCGGAGGTTCAAATCCAGGGAGAGTGTGGATGACTCCATCTATCAGCTCCAGCTCTCCATGTGGGGACATGAGAGAAGCCTCCCACAAGGATGATAAAACATCAAAATATCCAGGCGTCTCCTGGGCAGTGTCCTTGCAGACGGCCAATTCTCTCACACCAGAAGTGACTTGCCGTTTCTCAAGTTGCTCCTGTTGTTGTTGTTGTTGTTCATTCGTTCAGCTTCCGACTCTTGTGACCTCATGGACCATCCCACGCCAGAGCTCCCTGTCAGCGGTCACCACCCCCAGCTCCTTCAAGGTCAAGCCAGTCACTTCAAGGATGCCATCCATCCATCTTGCCCTTGGTCGGCCCCTCTTCCTTTTACCTTCCACTTTCCCCAGCATAATTGTCTTCTCTAGGCTTTCCTGTCTCCTCATGATGTGGCCAAAGTACTTCAACTTTGTCTCTAGTATCCTTCCCTCCAATGAGCAGTCGGGCTTTATTTCCTGAGGATGGACTGGTTGGATCTTCTCGCAGTCCAAGGCACTCTCAGAACTTTCCACCAACACCACAGCTCAAAAGCATCGATCTTCCTTCGCTCAGCCTTCCCTAAGGTCCAGCTCTCACATCCGTAGGTTACTACAGGGAATACCATGGCTTTGACTAGGCGGATCTTTGTTGCCAGTGTGATGCCTCTACTCTTTACTATTTTATCGAGATTGGACATTGCTCTCCTCCCAAGAAGTAAGTGTCTTCTGATTTCCTGGCCACAGTCTGCATCTGCAGTAATCTTTGCACCTAGAAATACAAAGTCTGTCACGGCCTCCACATTTTCTCCCTCTATTTTCCAGTTGTCAATCATTCTTGTTGCCATAATCTTGGTTTTTTTATGTTTAGCTGCAACCCAGCTTTTGCACTTTCTTCTTTTATCTTGGTTAGAAGGCTCATCAGCTCCTCCTCGCTTTCGGCCATCAAAGTGGTATCATCTGCATTTCTAAGGTTATTAATGTTTCTTCCAGCTATTTTAATGTCAGCCTTGGATTCATCAAGTCCTGCATGTCACATGATGTGTTCTGCATACAAGTTGAATAGGTTAGGTGAGAGTATACAACCCTGCCGTACGCCTTTCCCAATCTTGAACCAGTCTGTTGTTCCATGGTCAGTTCTTACTGTTGCTACTTGGTCCTTATACAGATTCCTCAGGAGAGACAAGGTGGATTGGTATCCCCATACCCCAAGAACTTGCCACAATTTATTATGATCCACACAGTCAAAGGCTTTAGAATAGTCAATAAAACAGAAATAGATGTTTTTCTGAAACTCCGTGCCTTTCTCCATTATCCAGCAGATATTGGCCATTTGGTCTCTTGTTCCTCTGCTTTTTCTAAACCCAGCTTGAACATCTGGCAACTCTCGCTCCATGTATTGCTGGAGTCTTCCTTGCAGGATCTTGAGCATTACCTTACTGGCATGAGAAATAAGGGCCACTGTACGGAAGTTTGAGCAGTCTTTCGCATTTCCCTTTTTTGGTATGGGGATATACGTTGATTTTTTCCAGTCTGATGGCCATTCTTGTGTTTTCCATATTTGCTGGCAAATGGCATGCATCACCTTGACATCATCATCTTTTAAGATTTTAAACAGTTCAGCTGGGATCCCGTCATCTCCTGCTGCCTTGTTGTTAGCAATGCTTCTTAAGGCCCATTCAACCTCACTCCTCAGGATGTCTGGTTCTAATTCATTCACCACACCGTCAAAACTATCCTCAATATTATTATCCTTCCTATACAGATCTTCTGTATAGTCCGCCACCTTCTCTTGATCTCTTCAGCTTCTGTTAGGTCCCTGCCATCTTATATATATATATATATATATATATAATTTACTTCATGTATACTCTGCCTTTCTCACTCCACAGGGGACTCAAGGCTGCTTACATCTGAGCAGTGGTATCATACCTTTGCTTACAGTCCATCTGCAAAATCTTCTTGCAGCAGCTGAGTATGTGATCCATTATTTTGTCTGCTTCCTTGCAGAGTTTACACTTGGGATCTGTTGTCAACTTTTCAATTCTAGCTTTTGTTGTTGCTGTTGTTGTTGTTGTTGTTGTTGTTATTGTATGATTCAAGTAGTGGAATCAGCAACCAATTACTTTTATTCTACCTGTTTTCCCAATGTGGGACTCAAGATTGGTGTAGGTACTTGTCATATGCCAACCCTATGTTTTTCACAGTCTTAATTGGGAACTAGGAAAGAGCCAATCCAAGCAATGAAGTAGAGGAGAAAGTATATAAATTCTCCTAATACAGTCCTCTTTCTCTCTTTTGTGGTGTTTGTGTGTGTGCCAGGATATGTATCTCCTCTGGAATAGTGACTTTTACTCCAAATAAGATGCTTGAACATTTCCACCCCACGATTGACCTTTTCACGCTGCACTACTTTCTGTCATCTAAAGTAGTCCAAACTTCTTGCTGTAGCCAAGTCCTTTTGTAACCCCGGCACTGACAGCGGCTGCAGCATCCTCCCGATCCAGCTCCTTGCCTGGATGGTTTGATCTTTATTACAGCCTCCCTGAATTTATTTCTCTCTTTCTTCCGTGGACAGTCGGGGATGATGCAGTTTTTGGCAAGCGATCGAAATAGCTGACCTAAGAGGTCCTTACTGTCTCTAACTTTTTATGATTCTAATTTTAACCTGAGATTATTGCACAGTTGCTCCCCATTATTAAGCAATGTGGCAGAAATTGGTTTTACAATTATAATAATAACAGAGATTTATTAAGGCACCTCACCCTCCCGTTCCTAAGGGAGGCTTGAACTGCTTCCTTTGTCTATAGCTCTTAACTCTCCTCCTGTTTTTTTTTCCCTTTCTTTCCTGGGAAAAGGATGATGAGAGTTGTTGTTGTCTGTGGCAGTAGTGCATCTATAATTGGAGAAGAAAGTAGCAGAGCTTGGAAAGCTGCAGAGCCCTGAAGCAAAACCTATCACAGGGTTTTCTTGTCAAGTTTTGTTCAGAAAAAGGTTGCCATTGCCTTCCTCTGATGCTAAGAGAGTGTCCAAGGTCATGTTAAGGTTGAACAAGGATTCTTTCTGTTTCCCACTCTAGAGGAGGTGCGTGTTTTCTGGGCCTGCATGCTGATGCCACATGCACTTTCCAAGGCAAAGAGGCAAGTTCTTTTGCTCTAGAGGAGGCGCTTGGCTGCAGACAGAACATAAACTTTCTGACCCTACATACCACATGCACTTTTCAAGATAAGGAGTTAAGTTCTCTTGCTCTAGAGGAGGCGCTTGGCTGCAGACAGAACATAAACTGTCTGACCCTGCATACCACATG